>JANBMJ010000006.1:0-600000 GCA_024271935.1 Ustilago crameri | reverse complement strand
GAGACATCGAAAGATGAAATTGAGAGGGACAAACCTTTCCTCTCGCGCGACAAAATCACTTCTCAGCTTGAAAATCAGAAGCTTGCTCACAGCCGAATCTAGGCGAAAGCAACATGAGCTCTGTAGTTTGTCACCTTGCTGTTCCACCGCATACACCGGCACAGTGAATTGCTCCTTTAACCAGCACTCAGCCTTGACTGGGATAGCGGCGAGTCAGAGGAACCGTGTATGCCAAGAGGTGAAACGCAAATACGAGCGAGCGCTCATGGTCTCCATTTCTCAATCTTCAGCTGGGCTGAGTTTGAACCCGATCTTCGGATGTGCCTGAACATCCTTTGCTCGCTGCTACAAAGCTGGTACGCTACCCAAGCAAAAGCCAACTTCACGCTCTCTTTCTCAAACTTGGTCCAGAACTGGTCGCTGGTTAACACTATCCTACGGTATACTTGCATCACCTAGTCAGTATGCGGGACCAGACTGGAAGGAAAAAGTGTTCGTCGAGTTCAAAAGTACCGTATGCTGTGCGAGAGGGTTTGCGAGAGGGTCTGAACGAAGTTGGTGCCGAAGTTACTAGCCAGGTCTTGAATCCAATACAAAATCTCTCAACCGGGCCAACAAACCCTTTGAATTGAACCCCATCATTTCGAATTCCCCCAAAAATTTCAAGTGCTTTCGAAATCCTAGCGACGGCACCGCAGTTCCTCGCTATGCTTAGCGGGACCCCGACCGAGCAGCAAAACCACTTTTCAAGAAAAATTGTGTGGCTGCCCCTCGAAGTGAGAGAAATTGCATCATTTGGCGACACTGAAGCTCAGTCAACCTAGCCTGCCGCCTAGAGACGCCTCGAAAAAGCGAAAAAAATGGCTGCAGCTCAGCACCAGCAGCACGCACGTTCTCGGTGCTTGCTCACTCCTGACTCACCTTAAACTCACTCTCTGCACACTGCAGGCAGGCAGGCGGTTACGAGCCACGCCTTCGCTGAGGCAGAACGGGTCCGAAAACTGCTTCCTTGTCGCCGCCGCCTGCTGCTGCTGCTCCTGTGCTGCATCATCAAGTGCAAGTGCAAGTGCAGTTGCAATCGCTTCAGCGTGTGCTGTGCTGTGCTGTGCTGTGCTGTGCTGTTGCAACATATCGTAGGCTGCTGCCACTCCTTCCTCCTTTGCTTCTCCTCACCATCCTCCTCCTCCTTCATCCTCCCTCCTTCTTTTTACTTGGTCACTCTTCCGTGCTGGGCCTCTGTCCTTGGTCGGGTCTCTTCCCCGTTCTCGAGCAGACTCACTCGCTCTGTCGCCCGCACCGATCCGCTTCGTCGGCTGTTCGAGCTCCAAGTTCCGAACAAGGTGTTGCGCGCGTGGAGAAGAAGACGGCTTTTCGACTGATCCTTGCTTTGCTTGTCTTGCGACACCGCTGCAGGATCTCCTTCGTCGTTTCCGCCAACCAGCAAGAGCTCGATTCCGCATTCGTGTCGGCTTTTCACCCCTTTCCCCAAGGCGCCACAGCTTGGGTGAATTGTTCTAGTCGGCCACAGCATAGGTCTTGAAGTGGGATCCTCTCGATCCTCAACCTTGCCTAGCTCGATTCGGCACCCGCCGTTGATTCGTTTCTTCTTGGTTCATCCACATTCTCGATCACTCAACCCTTAACGACTCTATGGCTGCATCTAACGCATCGAGGTGATTTCTCTACAGATCACCTTTGGCTCTGGGACGCCTTCATTGTGCTGCTCTCATCCTTGCCTCTCCGCCACATCATTTGTCGCCGTTCTACTTCATTCACATCCACCTCGGGTACTTTCCTTGTCACCGATCTCGTTTTCTTAGACGACTTATTGCCCCACGGTTCGTCATAGGCGATCTCATTCCAGTCTCAGAACGTCTCTCTCGATCGCTTTCCTTTTCCTATTCATTTCTTCTACTCCTTGGGCATTGACAAAAGCGACATTTCCACCTTTTGTCCTCGTTCTTTGTAAGACCAGTCTTCTGGTCTTACCTCACCAAAAGCGTCCGCATCGGTCTCCAGATCGGCGTGCACGCATCCTCCGTTTCCGTTTAATCATGTCGTTCTATCACGACGGGCAGCCCGCCATGGGCCCCTTCCGTCACATTGAAGCTGGCTTCCCTATGCACCCTTACCCGCATCATGACCATCATGCTGCCCTGCCTACAGCGCCTTCGGCCAACCCAGCCGGCTATTCGTACGCCGACAGTAGCGCACAACCTTATATGTACCATCATCAGGCGTATGGCGATGTCAGCCGTGCTGCCAATGCTGCCATGGACTATGGCGTCTGGCAGGCTCCTCCTCAGGCTCCGCGTCTGACTGCTGCTGCTGCTCGTGCAGGTCGGCAGCAGATGATGGGATACGTGCCCCCCGGCTATCCCCAGATGCATGGTGCCACCGCCTGGTACGCTCAAGCGCTAGCTGTTCCTCAACCTTACCAGCAGCCTCGCACCCATCAGCAGCTCGAGCATCAGCTCCTCGTCCAACATCACCTCGCCAAGGCCCATGAGAGGCAGCATGGTGCGTCTGCCTACCAGCAGGGCTTCGCATCCGGCCAGTACCCCCAGTCTCGTCCTCATCACCAGCATCCTCAAACGTACTACAACCAACAATCGTACCAATCGAGTCCTCATGGTAGGTCTATGGTCCACGACGACTATGCCCATCGTCAGCCAAGGTACCAGGACAACTGGTCCGCCGAAGCTTATCATCGTCAAGACCGCCCATTGGACCAACATCCTCGCGATTGGAACTGGCAGCAAGCTCCCTCGGGTCACAGGGGCTCGCTTCCTTATCTGCCCCGGCAAAGTCACATGTACTCGAGCCACCCGCACATGCAGTCCGGCTATCACCGACACTCTGACGATGACGCGCTGCACGATCCAGAAACCTGGGATGCACACCGCTATGCCAGAGCTCCATCCCAAGGGCATGACTGGGCTGAACCACCGCATCATCCCCAGCACCAATATGGTGACGCTGCTGACTCTCACGCTGCCTACCATCAGCAAGAGGCTTCGACGCAGCACTCGCACTACTCAAGGCGCTCGAATCATTGGCGCAACCAGGACGACAGTCTTCGTGACGAGCAAATGCACGAACCCAATCAGAGGCGAGCCAGTCATGCCGATGCGTGGCGTCACATGCATGACGGCTCCCTACGCGGCCGTCCTGACGAGGGTCGAGACCGCTCCGAAGCATCTCAATGGCAGGGTCGCCGTGATTCCCGTCACGAGACGGGAGCTGGTCCCGTCGCCGCTGCTGCAGCCGAGGAGCAGGAGTGTCGGCCCGCCGAGACGGCGGCAGACCAAGCTCAAGCTCCAGCCCCCTCCTCGCCAGCCTCGCTTGAAAAGTCAGCGCTGCCCATCGCAGCTATCGGCGCTCAGCTCATCTGGAACGCCTGTACCGCTCTCTTTGATCCGGATCTGCTCATTGAAGCCCATGAGACGACAGACGAGGCCATGGAAGAGGAGTGCGAAGACGCAATGTCTCCTGCTGATGCTTCCATGCCATCCTCGTCCTCGACGCCGTCGCTCAACACGCCCGACATTTCTCCTTGGGCCTCAACAACGCTCGAACGTGGTGCTGCCGACTCCGCCTCGCCAGGTGACTGGAATGCTTTCCGCTCACCCTTCGGGCCCGATCGCATGCCCCAGATGCGACCGCAGGCACACTCGTTCACATTCGGCGGCGACCACGCCTCGTCGCACCACGACCTGCACCGAATGGCTGTGGGTGCTGAGCGCGCACGTTCTGCTTTGATGCGCGAGTCGTCGCCCACCAAACGCTCCCGTCAAAGCTCCAGCCACTCGGACATTGCGACGGGTCACAGCTCTGGTACTAGCACTGCTAGTAGTTCTGAGCCGGGCACGCCCGCTTCGCTTGCTCCTGGCAGCCCTGCTATGAGCTCGACGTTGTCTGCTCATTCGGTCGAGACCACCCACAGTCCACTGAATGGTCTCGGTATGTCGTTGGACCGTTCGCGATCGGATTCGGTGCTTCGATCCCGTCGTAGCCCTTCTAAGGTCTCACCCAAGCTCGGCTCATCCAAATGGTCGGGAAGACTTCGAGACAATGTTCTCGCAGTGCTTCGTCTCGTCTCGCCGGACTGGCGATGGAGCAACAATGACCACCAATTTGTGTCTCTGGCCGAGACGCTTGTGCCTGAAGGGTTGGTCTCCAGTGCCAAGTCTTCCAGCGGCAACAGCCAAGGTCGACCCGGCCGTGATTCCGTGACGAGTAGCATTACTTCTTACGTCAACGAGCCAAGTCCTGCCTTCAGGAGATTCGTCCACCAAGTATTGGCTCAGACGCTCCTCTCTCCCACTGCTTTCCTCCTCGGCATCCTCAATGCGCTCAGGCTTCTGACCATGGCTCAGCTGCCGGACGGCTCCATCGACCCAGTGGTGCTCGAACTGTTTGCTCAGCCCACCTCGGCAGCTCCCTTCAAGCTGTTCACTCTGGGAATGATGATTGCCAACAAGCATCTGGATGACAACACCTTCCTCAACAAGACGTGGAATGAGGTCACCGGCATTCCTCTGGCAGAACTCAATCAGACCGAGGCCTGGTTCTTGAAGAAGTGCAACTACGAGGTCACTGTCCCGGACGAGACCTGGATCGGCTTCCTCAACCGACTCCAGTCCTGGGAGGAGAAGCGTTCGAGCCGAGGCATGCACCGTGACCACGACTCGTCGAAACGTCTTTTGCTCGTTTTGGACGAGGCTCTCAGTCATTTTGACGCGATTCCGGCTTTCAAGCTGGATGACGACATGGTCACCACGTCGGAAGCAGCTCATGCAAGCAAGGCTGCGTCGCCCATGGATATGTGGACCAAGTCGCACCGTCGCGCCGGTTCCTTGGCGTTGGTGGATGGCGAGCAGCATTGCCGTTCAGCTCCTGCTGTAGCCACGCTGCTCACGCACAAAAACTACGAACGCAGTGATGACGCATATGCTACACCGCATCGTCCTACGCATCTGTCGAGGGCAAGCCTGGCGATGGAAAATCCGTCAGCGATGCTGATGCGTTCGAACACAGAACTTGTGACAGCTGCTGCCTCGCCGTTCAAGCAAATCAGCCCGCTAAGCGAATCTGGCAAGAGCCAAATCGGAAGTATGTCTGGTCCGCTCATGCCGTCGGCGTTGCTCAATGGTTCCCGTGCACTCTTCCAACATGGCGGTATGTTCGGGCCTTTGTCCACTTCTGCTTGGGCGCATCCTTGAACCCGCTTCCTCATCTTCTCCCCTTTGTTCCCCGTGATGCGGCCACGCACTGCATCTTGTAGATATTCTGGTCCACCTGTTTCCAATCTTGCGCTTCGCGGCCTCTCTTGAGCCGCTTTATCGTTCTATCTATACCAAAAACGCACACCACCTTGCCTCTATTTGTTTCTCCGTCAGGCATCGCGCATTCATACCAATCTTGATATTGTTCCAGTTTCACTTGGTGAAACTTCCAACATCGAACACTCTTGTTGTGCTGACTGGCCGACTGAATGGACGAAGCGACGACGCATGCTTGAACTTGAGCGAGATCACACCTCATTGATCGGACAGGAGATTCTATAAATTACAATTGATGTGAGCGCATGGTCCTGAAACGTAAGGATGAAACTACACGGGAGGGGAGCAGTGGAGATCAGTTCTTCTGAGCGGCACTATTGACTAGTGAGTCGAGGTTGTCGAACATTGTCTTGGTGGGATCGTTGCCTGCAGCCTTGTTATCAGCCTGCTGCTGCTGCCTCTGCTGCTGCTGGGGCTGACGACCTAGCCTCCTCTGCTTCTGACCTTCATTCTTTGTCCTAAGCGCTTGCATCTCGGACAGAGCACTGAGTCCCGACCGCCTCTTCCTGTCACCGATTGCACCGAGACCTCCAAGTGCGCGGCGGACAGGCTTGTTGAGATCTTGGACACTCTCGCCAACCCACTTGGCGCTCCCGATAGGCGCGGTTTTGCTGACCGCCTCGCCCTGCGCGTCGGTCTTAACGAGCTCGACGTTGGAGCGGATGTAGCCGAGATCGTTGCGCGGCGCCAGCATGTCCTTGTGCATTCCGGAACCCAGGGTAAGGTTGGATGTGCGGTATGCATCGACGATCCTGAACAGCGCGGTGCCCTGCTTCGGCTCCTGGCGGCTCCAATCAATGGTGGGAGGCGCTTGCGAGCGAAGGGGAGCGTGGAGGTAGCTGACATGACCACCGACGAGGACGCTCCTTCCATCGGCGATCTTGGCGTACGTGCGAAGATCACGGTCCGACTTGGAAGAGACTTCGTGGATCACGCGACCGGGCAAAGGCGCGGCGAGGAGCGAGGTGTAGATGGGATCGGGTTGAGAGTATTGCAGTCCTGCGTGCGGGTGCATGGTGTTGGGCTGGCTCAAGCCTGGGAGGGCCTCGGACTCCTGTTTCGCCGTCTGGCGGAGCGCCTTGTCCTCGAGCATCCGGAAGGCGTCCCTGGTGGCATCGACATCACGCGACTGCTCGAGCATGTCAATCTCGGCGAGACTCGTCTTTTCCAACTCGGCCTCAGGGTTGATCTCTGGCAGAGGCTCTTTGGTGGCACCCCTTCGCTCGGCCTCCTCTTGAGCTCGTAGCGCCGCAGCGTACTCCTTCTCCTGTCGTTTGCGAATGAGGCCCAGCAATCGCGCCTTCTCCTTGTTGCCGAAGAACTTCTTCCAAGCGCCCCGCTCGAGTCGGATCTTGGAGACAAACTTTTCAAACTCCTTGTCGCTGAGCGCGTTGTAGTTGGTCCTCATCCTGGGTCGAGTAGTGAATTTGTCGGCGTCGAAACCAAAGGCGCGAGAAGGCGACTGTTCTCCGAGGAAATCAAGACCTTTGTACGCAGGGTCGGCAGCACCACGTGCGGCATGGTGCTTCATGAGGCTGCGCCATTTGTTGTTGTAGATGCGGGCTTCGCGCTCGTTGGAGCCCTCTTGAGCAGCTTGTCCGGGAGTAAGCTCAATGGGTCCAGGGATCTCGGCAGGGAAGTATCTCTCTGTTGACTTGAGGAACGTGGTTGCTGGACGAGGACCGTGGGATCCAGATACGGCGTAAGTGTGACTTGCAGACTCAGGTCTGGTGATGTGCAGCTTTGTGTCAGCCTCGGCCCACCTCTTGACAAAGAGAGTCTCCTTCTCCCTCTCCTTCCAGCTGGTTTGACCCTCGACTGTGTCGAGCTGGGACACTTGAACATAACGCAGCGCACCAGGGTAAGCAGCAGAGCCGGAAGACGAGCCAAAGATCGAGGCGGAAGAAGAAGCAAGTGGTCGTTTCATGCCCCATTCTCCACGCGCGGCATAGGCTGGAGGTGCGATGTAGACCTGAGGTACAGCTGGATCGAAGGACGAGATTCGTGCTTGGCGGAGCAGTTTGGAAAACTGTGTTGGCGCCGAAGCGGCATTGTTGGCTGCCATCGTTGCAATTGACAATGGCCAGAGCCAACAGAGAACTGAGAGTTGGTCAAGAGATGATGGAGTGCCACGTTGGTACGATAATGGCCAATCAGTGCCTCTTTTTTTCGTTGCCAAAGCGCTGCAGTCCAATTTCTTCCGCTTCACATGAGCCGCTCATTCTTCTCAGAATTTTGTATCGTGCGATAGGATTTTTTGGAGGACTGGTTCTCAGCCTCACCTATTATAGAAAGTCGCAACCTTCAACTTTGGCTGTGGGGCACCAACTCTTGCTTTTCTTCCTCTGTCGATCATCCACATCGGCCAGCTCCTCACTTTGGTTTCTGATCTGATTCAGTCATCATGTCGAGCATCACTCTCAAGACGTATGCTGAGCGAGCAGCTGCTCAGCACAACCCTGCCGCCAAGGCACTTTTTGAATGCATGGCTCGCAAACAGACCAACCTCTCGGTCTCGGTCGATGTCACCAACAAGCAGGATCTTTTGGACGTCTGCGATGCGGTTGGACCGAATGTCTGCTTGGTCAAGACGCACATCGACATTGTCGAGGACTTTGACATGGATCTCGTGGAGAAGCTCACCGCGTTGAGCAACAAGCACGACTTCCTCATCTTCGAGGACCGCAAATTTGCCGATATCGGCAACACTGCCAGCCTCCAGTACTCGGCGGGAGTGCACAAGATCGCGTCGTGGTCTCATATCACCAACGCTCACCTCGTACCTGGGCCTTCGGTCATCGCTGGACTTGCAAAGGTCGGCCAACCGCTGGGACGAGGCCTGCTTCTCCTCGCAGAAATGTCGTCCGCCGGCGCACTCACGTTCGGAAGCTACACCCAAGCGTGCGTGGATGCCGCCAAGTCGGACACCACTGGCTTCATTTGCGGCTTCATCGCCATGTCGCGTGTCGACGAGAAGGATGCACCTAACACGGGCAAGGATCTGCTCATCTTGACGCCAGGTGTAGGCCTCGATGTCAAGGGCGACAACCTTGGCCAGCAGTACAGGACCCCAGACGAGGTTATCCGGAATTGCGGGTGCGATGTCATCATTGTCGGTCGAGGCATTTACGGACCATTGATGACGGAAGAGGGCAAGGCGGATAAGAGCAAGGCTTTTGACAAGGTCAGGGAGCAGGGTGAGAGGTACAAGAAGGCTGGCTGGCAAGCTTACCTCGCACGAATTGGGCAAAAGTGAACCACAGCTGTAGCTTGAGCATGTGCATGGTCTTGGCATGGGAATCAGAAGAGTCATATAGATTCCACGATCTGCTTGGTGCGTGCAATTGTGCTTTGCATGCTTGTCTATTGCGACCATGTCAATGAGCTGCTGAACAAGAAACGCAGCGGTCAATCCGAGTCAAGCCAAAATGATGTGACAATCGTTCCCTATACTGTACCGGTATCTCTGGTCAACTTTAAGACTGTCACGGCTGCTGCTGCTGCAAGGTTAGAAATGCCGTGTTCGAAGGCCGTCGAAGCTGAGCAACTGCCAGAGACCAGACCCTGAAGAAGAAATGCACGTCCAAAGTTGGCCTTTGCCACCCAACGTTGAGCTTCGACTTTTACCCCACATCCGTCCACCCGCTCTCTCTCTATCTCGGCCCCCTCTCCTCCTCTTTCTCCCTACATTCGACATCATTAGAGCTCCAGTCCTCCGAGCAGCGAGGGCTGTAGTCGGCAGCATGTCCACAAGACGCAAACTTTTCGCTCCGACTCCGATGGCCGTCTCGATCGGTATCAACGGAAATGTCGACATTCATGCAAACGGCAACGGCGTCAACGGCGTCAACGGCGTAGATGGCGATGCTGCCCTAGCAGCAGCACTCGCGGCTTCCGATTCAGGGTATTCTTTGCGAAGACGGGTGACGGCCCTCGCAACTTTGGCCTCAACCTCAACGACAAAAGCAAGCTCCAGTACCACGACCACCGTCACTCAACAGAAGAGATCTCTTCGGACCTCAGTCAAGCGACCACGATCACAAACGCCCTCGAGCGCTTCCGACTCTGCATCTGGCTCCGACTTGTCCGACCATGAAGCAGGCAGTTCTGGCAACGAGAGCGATCCATTCACCGATTCCACTGCCCCAAAGTCCAAGATCAAAGCCACAGTCTCTACGCCTCCCAAACGCACACGCAAGACTGTCAAGTCGGAAGACGACGCCACCACTGCGCCCTCTAAGCCCAAGAAACCCGCCGCATCCCCCTTTGACGTCTCGCCGCGCAAACCCACCAAAAAGCCGATCAAGGTGAACCTCGAAGCGCACGAAGCGCACCCCGCCCCCAAGAATTGGGAAAAAGTCTATACGCTCCTCGCCAAGCAGCGCAGCCGCATTGTCGCCCCCGTCGACACCATGGGCTGTGAAGAGAACGGGCGCGAGGACCGACGAGCCGATGCGTGGCGCGACAAAGAATCCCCTCAAGAGTCGGCAACGCGCCAACGGCTCGCGACCCTCGTTTCGCTCATGCTCTCCTCCCAGACTAAAGACCCCGTCACCGCCGAGGCGGTGTACAACCTGCAACGCACGCTCCCCAACGGCCTCTGTCTGCAAAGTCTCCTCGAGGCTGATGACGAGACGATCTCTTCGTGCATTGCCAAGGTCGGGTTTTGGCGGCGCAAGACGGGGTACCTGAAATCCGCCGCGCGCATTCTCCAAAGCGACTTTGACGGCGACGTCCCACGAACCGTCGATGAACTCTGCTCTCTGCCCGGCGTCGGGCCCAAGATGGCGTTCCTAGCGCTAAGCTCCATGGGCATCCAGATCGGCATCGGCGTCGACACGCACGTCCACCGCCTCACCAACCGGCTCGGCTGGCACAAGACAAACACCCCCGAACAGACGCGCCTTAACCTCCAATCCTGGCTACCCGCCGAGCTCCACGGTAAAATCAACAGATTGCTCGTGGGGTTCGGCCAGGTCGTCTGCGTCCCCGTCGGCCCCCGCTGCGATCTTTGCGACGTGGGCAAGGCAAGGTTGTGCCCAAGCAGGAGGAACGTCGACCAGAAGAGTGTAGAGAAGAGAGTCAAGGTCGAAATGCTAGAGAACGCCGATGAGAGGATGCAGGAGGAGCTCAATTGGGTCAAAAGCGAGACTGACGCGCAGGCGAGGATTAAGGTAGAGATTGAGGAGCAAGCGAAGATGGAGATCGCTGATCTGACGACGACGACGACGACTACGAGTGTAAAACAGGAGATTAAGGAGGAGGAAACTGATGCTCTGCTCGTCGAAAAGTCTCTCGAGTGGTAGCAGCACCCACAGCACACCGCACACTGCTTGCAATCATCATCACCACTACCATCACACACTTACACACGACCTTTTGTCTGAACCCATTTTTTGCTTTTGCTGGAGTTACTGAGTCGAATGAGCCTCGACCACGATCCCCGCCGCTACCGTCTCGCCATTCATCCTCATCAGCACTCTCGCCATCTCCTTATTTGTCTTTGCATCTTCCAACGGCACGCCGCTACTTTGCCCTGCCATCCCCCCGGCCTTCACGCTCACCCTCACCAGCGCCGTTGAACCCTTCGTCAGCACCCTTGGCTTCTTTTTGAGTACGCCGCCGGTAGTCTTGTCAAGGATGCTGACAAGCTCCGTGAGCGTTGCGGCGATGTTGGCTGAGTGGTGGAAGAGCTCGATGCTAGTCCCGGCGACGAGTGGGTAGGTGGGTTCGAAGACGAGGATCTGCGCAAGGAATGAATCACAGAGGGCGATGGGGGAGGAGGGGGAGCAGAGGACGCACCCGACAGAGAGCTGGATCTGGTCGATGCCAGAAAGGTAGACGGTCGCATTGGCGCCAGCGACCGCCCAGGGCACTGACTCGGTGTCGACCTCGATCGCGCGCACGATCCCCGACTCATCTCCTGGGACGGGCCGAAGACGGTCGCCAATCTGGACGATGCCCGACACGACACGCCCGGAGACGGCAACACCGGAGGCGATTGCCGTTTGGCCCTTGAACACGTTGGTCACCGGCAGCCTCAGCGGGCCGTCGAGCAACCTCGCTGGCGGCTCGAGCGTATCCAGGATATCCACCAACGTTGGCCCCTTATACCACTTCGACAGCGCACCGCCCTCCTCTCTCACCGCGAGGTTCTCACCAACCGACCCGCCGCAGGGGACGAACTTGAGCTTGGCTGCGTCGAACCCACACGATGTCAAGAACGGCTTCACCTTGCCCACGATCTCCTCATACCGCTCCTGGCTGTACCCAACCGCATCGAGCTTGTTGACCACCACCACGAGCTGCTGCACGCCCAAACTGCGCACTAGCAACGCATGCTCTCGGGTCTGCCCGTTCGGCCCAAACCCAGCCTCGAACGCGCCCTGGATCGAATCCACCACGAGCAGCGCCGAATCCGCCTGCGCCGCGCCGGAGATCATGTTCGGGATGAAATCCCGATGCCCCGGCGCATCCAGCAGCGTAAAAGTCCGGTGCGCGGTTGAGAACGAATCCTGCGCCAGATCGATCGTCACTCCCCTTTCCCTCTCTTTTTCGGAAGAGTCGAGCGCCCACGCGTAGGCAAAGCTGCCCTTGCCGATCTTCTGACTCGCCCTCTCATTGCTCGAGTATTCGCGCTGCGACAGACTGCCAAGTTCGAGCAGCATGCGGCCCATGAGTGTCGACTTGCCCGCATCGACATGGCCAACGACGACGAGCGAGAGCTCCGCTTTGCCCTCGCGCTCGCGCTTGCGGTACTCCTCGATAATGCGCTCGTGCGCAATACCCATCGGGGTGGATACAGCAGATGGCTGTGCGGATGAGGCAGAGCCCGCGGAGGAGGCGGCTTTATTGTGGATGTCGAGCGATTCGATTTCGTTGCGAAGTTGAGAGACGGTGGTGCCGGAGGCCTTGCTGCCAGACGTTTTCGAGGCTTGCGTCGTCGCCGCTTTGCGGTGGAGCGGCGTAGATGTGCCGGACGCTGGAGCGCTTGCTGCCGCGGCGGCTTTCTTTGCTATATTTGTTGGAAATACAAGGCATGCAAGTTTCTGTTAGTCTTTCCATTCGTCTTCATGTTCTGCACATGGGTAGATCACTTTGCTCCGAGTCTAGTCCCTTCCCTAGCTCTCATCACCACATCGTCCGGGCTTGGACCAGAGAAAGCCTTTTTCACCAATTCCATCTGCGGTGTCACGCCCTCCGTCGAGCCATCTTCCACATAGAGAGCGAACGGCGATCCTCCCGGCACGGTCCGCAGCTTTGACAACGGCGCCACGAGCTGATCTGTGGCATCTTTTGAAGCCCCAGCGATCACGCTGACAGACGACAAAGACGCATGCGGTCGAGTCGACGCGGAATCTTCAGGCTCTGCGGTGGGGAACAGGGACGAAATAGGCAGATCTGACCCATAGCAAGTGCGTGGGCGCGCTCGAGCTTCTTCCGCAGCCGCCATGGCTGCTGCTGCCTCCTTCGCCTCTGGTGTAGATCCGCTACGCTGCTGCTTATTGGCAAGCATGCGCTGCTGCAGCTTGGACAGAGGTTTGGCTGGCGCTTCTGCCGCTGTCGCTGCAGGCTTACAAGGCTCTTGTGGCGGGACAGTGGGGGCTTGCTTGGGTGTCGATGCACTTGCACCACTCCGAGCAGCTGCAAGTGCAGCGAGCTTGCTTGTTCGAGCAGGGGCAGGGTTCACACCGCCTGAAGCGGAAGATTCCACAGCCAGAGTAGGTCCGCTAGGAGCAGGAGACGCTGGTCTCGGTCTACTGGCTGCTGGTGGAGGGTTCTCAGCTGGGCGTTTGGCGCTTGACCTTGCTGCCAGTGCAGAGAGCTTTGACATTGGCTTGGCGGCCGGAGCGGCATTGGAAGATGCAGAAGCGGAACTTGACCAACCAGCCTTGACAAAGTCGGGTGCCAGCCCGGATAGATTGCGCTTAGGCATCCCCGCCCGGCCACCAGACGCCAGCCCTCTCAACCCCTGTGCCTTTTCCCTCGCCATGCCTCTCCCCGCTCTGATCTCTGCCCTTCTATCTCTCTGCAGAGAGAGCCCCTTGAACGCCTCTATTGTGGGACCTTCGTCTTCATCGTCGACTTGCATCTCTCCGCTCTCTGTGCGATCGGGTTGGGAGAAAGGGAAGGTCGAACAGAAGGCGTTTCAGATCGGAGCTTGGTTCCGCACACATCTTTCAACACCCTGCTCGGCCGTCCCTGTTCCACTCGCACCGCTCTGACCTACTGCATCAAGGTATGAAAATAGGGAAAACGGAACTGACGAAAACCGAGCCGGGCTTTCTATAGAGAGCATTACTCACCTTGCTTCTGACGATCGCGCTCAGCTTTAGCCTCGCGGCGAGACTTCTCCTCGACTAGTTGGGTGACTGCGGAATCGACGTCAAAGTAAGCGTCCCAGAGAATGTCCTTGATTTCGCGCTCAGTGAATCCGTTGCTGCTGATAGGGCCGAGTACGTCGATGGTTTGTGAGTAGGCTTCGTTCATGGCATCGTTGTCCTCGGGAGAGAGGTTGTCGTAGGGGTCTTCATCATAGTAGTCGTCTTCGGCGAGCTCTTCGGCGAGGTCTAGGTTTCGTACTGCGCGATGTCTCGACATGGTGAATTGTGGCCTGAACGGTTGACCCGAACTCTCGTCGACTGTCAAGTGTGTGCTTGTGATAGCGATGATGATGATAAAGAAGGGAAGGAAGGGTGCACCTGGATTGAACTGAGCTTGGACTGCCAGGTGACGTTATGCACGGCTCAGTGCGTTGGTTGTCCAATCGAGCTTATGGGATTGGCTCGTGCACTGCTCCACTTTTTTCTCTCATTCATTTTTTTGGCAGTAAATCAGAGAATCCTCGATCTGACAATCGAATTTTTTCGCCCACGCCAGTGAGCACCTTAGCCACCGTGTTTGGTCATAGCCTTGTGTCAATCATGCTCCTCCTGATGGCGACCACAATTGCACACTGACGGCATCGCGACTTACATATGATGAAAGCTTCTTATTGCGATGGAAGATTATTTGGTTTCTGGAAGAAACTTTTCCAGAACGGCTGCCTCCTTCTCCTCCTGTTCCGCGAGGTCCTCTCTTGGTGGCTTAGCGGCTCTGAACTGTTTCGCAGTCTCCTGTCTCCTCTTGATCGCCTTTGTGATGAGCTTTGACACCTTCGATACCTGGTTGCCCTTCTGCTTGGACGAGTACTGGTGTTCTGAAACGATCGAGCGCAGCACAGTCGAGGTGAGCGAGTCCTTAGCCTTCATTGCATCCTTGATCCCAGACTTGACCTTGGCCAACAGCAGCGCTTCCGGGTCTTCCGCAGCAGCAGCCGTACTCGACGTTTCGGTGGACGAGTACCGTGTCCATGCTTGAGCGGGTGCTAAGAGCGCGAACATAGTAGAGGAAAGGGTGAGTCAAATTGTGAACATGAGAATGTGCAGGAGGGTCAACGGCAGACTTACCTGGAGCAGGAGTGGATCGGATAGAGGGAGCCTCGAACGAGCGAGGAAGCTGTGTCCGCAGCATGTAGTTGTTTCGCAGTGCCTGTCGGAGCAACATCTTGGAAACTTAGAGGCTATGTGCAAAGATGATGGTTAGGAGCTGTGCAAAGCTTCCAAAGCAACGAATGAATCAAGGGTGCAAGCTTTCTTCTTTCTGCCTCCACTCCGGAATTGGCCGCGCGCCACTTTTTTCTCTCCAGTTTCCGTGATCCTTTTCTGGCTTTCCTTCCGACATGCTTTTGGCTCATTCACACTGCTCAATTTGCACGCTGTGTCCACTTTGTCACGCTGGTCAATATCTCCTCAATCACGGACGAGTGCGCCGTCCGAGGAATGGGATGAAATGGCTCTCTATGCAGCACTGGAACAAAGAATGTGACGAGCGGGTATGTGTATAAATGTAGTGTGCGCCTGTGCGTCCTGCAAGCTTCACTTGGACGAGAAGAACCAGCTGGATCGTGCCTTGGGCGAGTTGTCGTTGGGACCGGCTCCGCCACCGAAAGCTGCCTGTCTCGCCGCAACCGACCCCGGCTGTGGTCCCGCTGTCGGTCCACCTCCACGGAGAGGCTTTGCGATCCTGCCGAACCCAGCCAGCGGTCCTGGAGCCGCACCTGACACAGCCGGCCCACGCATCTGGTTGGCCTGCGCCAATCTCTCCTTGACCGCCTGCAACTGCTCCTCGAACTTGCGGTTCTGCAGCATGAGCTTCTCCTGGCTGTCCATCAGATGCTGTTCCAGCGCCTGAATGCGCTCGTTCCTTGCCAACAGCTTCCTCTCGGCTATCGAGACCTCCTTCTTGAGACTGCTGTTCTGCTCCACCAGCTGCTTCTGCACGTTGGTGAGCTGCTCCAAATTGCGCTCCAGGAACGCCATCTTCTTCTGCTGCGCCTTCGAGTTGCTGTTGCGAACTACATTGTTGTACTGCTCGCGCGACTCGTCCAACGAGATCTCGAGCTCCACCACCTTCTCGCACCGGTTCTGCAGGTCGCGCATCAGCGACTTCTTCATCGTGTCAAACTCGGACAGCTGAGCAGCCATGGTCTTGCGCACACGCTCGAGCTCGCGAGCCGACTCGGCCAAGTTGCGCCCACCCTCGACACCAGCCGTGGTCACAGCAAACGCGCGCTTGAGCTCTTCGTTGGTGCTCTTGAGGTTCTCGTTGCTCGAAGTGAGAATGGCCATCTCTTTGGCCTTGAGCTCCATCTGACGCTTGAGGTCGTTGATCTCGCTGGCCTGCGCATCGCGCTTCGAAGCGTACTGCGACTCGAGCTTGGCCTTGAGGTCTTGGATGGTGATGTCGACGTTGACGTGGTTGGCTTCTTCGGCCTTGATCGACTTGTCGAGCAGCTCCTCGTACTCGGCTTCGAGGGTAGCAAAGCGACTCTCGAGCTCCTGGCGACGCTGATGCAAAAGCTCGTTCTCCTCGTGGGCCTGACGCACACGCTCACTTTGCTCCCGAACCAAGCTCTGCGACTCCAGCAACTGCTCACGCAGTGTCGAGAGGTCGTCGGTCGAGAGGGCTCCCGAACCAGCAGCAGTGCTCTCGAGCTTGGCAAGCGTCTCGCGGATCTGCTCCTCCTTCTCCGAAACGATGCCCTGGTTGAAGTCGGCCATCATCTTGGCCATGCGTTCCGCCTTCTTACGTTCCTTGCCCTCTTGCGAAGGGTCCTTTACATTCTTGGCGGTATCGGCAAGCGACTTGCGCAGCTCCTCGAGCTCGGAAGACAGGTCCTTGTTCTGCTCCTTGAGGATGTCGAGCGTGATGGTTGCATCCTTGTGCTCGTATGTGACGCGCTCAAGTTGGAGCTTGATTTTGTTGATCTCCGAGGTCATGGCCTTGTTGTCCTTGGACAGAGTGGCTTCCTGCTCGCGGTAGAAGTTGAGCTCCTGGGTTGCCTCGCGAAGCGCTGTCTCGGCCGTCTTGAGTGCGATCTCTTTCTCGGCGATCTGGTCGCTGAGTTCGTTCTCCCTGCGCAAGAACTCATCGCGCTCGTCCTTTTCGATAGAGACAACAGAAGGTGTCTCTGGTCGCGAAGCAAGCTCGCGCAAGTTCTCGACGGCAGGAGTGAGCGGGCGTGACTGGCTTGCTGGCGTCGCTGCGAGTGAAGGTGCAGCGACGGGAGCACCTTGACCCACCACCACCTTGCTGGCATCGGCCCATTCGGACTCGGGCACTTTGCCACCGGAGCGCCATGTCTTGAGCTCCGCTTCGAGATTGGCAATGTATTGCTGGTAGCGCTCGTTGTCGGCCTTGGCTTTCTTGAGCAGAGCCTTGAGCTCGGCTGGAGAAAGCTCAGCGTTGACCCTGGCCTTGTTCTTGATGCTCTTGGCTCTCACACCGAATCGCAGCGTCGACAAAGTCTCATCGGCGTTGTAGACACATGGCGAGGCATTGACAATCAGCGTAGTACGTGAGTTACCTCCGAGCGACTCTTGCAAGATTCGCGTGAGTTTGGAGTCTCGGTAGGGAATATGAGACGACTTGCCGTCAGTGAGGGCGTTGATGACCATACCGAGCGCTGACAAACTCTTGTTGATCTTCTTGGCTTCCTCGAGAGTCTGACCGCTAGCACCGGTCTTGCCGACCTTTTCGGAACCTGCCAAGTCTACGAGGTAGAGGTTTCCTGTCTTGGCGGAGCCGGTCTCTGTGTTGCGCTGCTGGATTGTGATGAGGAAGATAGAGTGGGAACGGGAAGATTCGGCATTCATATTTGTGGATGAGACGGCACGCGCAAGACCACCCTGGCGCATTATCTCGTACACGTCTGCTGTACCGCCAACGTAGAAGTCAGAGAGACCCTTGACGTAGACACCACGGTTCTTCTCTTCGTGCACCTGCAGGTTGTCGTTCTGAGGGGCGAGAAGATCGCGGATCTTTTCCATGTAGATTTCCATGTACGAGACCTTGACGAGGTACTCGAGATGAGGTGGACTGGCCATGATGTTCTGGAAGATCTGCTCGGTGATACGAGGGACAATACCCTTGAGGTCGTCGTTGTCAATGTCGGAACCCATCATGGTGAAAGTCTTACCGGAACCTGTCTGACCATAGGCAAAGATGGTACCGTTGTAACCGTTGAGGACATCGTCGACGGTCTCTTTGATACCGAACTCGAAGACGTCGCGCTGCATGGTGTTCATGGGAAAGACTCGGTCGAAGACGAAGCCACCTGCCTCGGGACCGGAGGTGGAGACACCTCGAGTCATTTTGACAAGAGAGCCGTCATCGCTGAAATCGACGACAATGTCGCTTCCCTCCCGCTGCTCGATGGCATTGGGAGGACGGAAACGACAGACTACCTTGATGTTATTCGACATGGTAGATGGTCGCTGGGAGCAGTCGGCCTAGGGAGTTGAGTTTGAGATCGATGATCCTAGTCTAAGAGAATGCCGCTTCAATACATGCGAGCCTCTGCACTGGACCGTGGTGCAAAGGCGGACCCGTACTGCTATGCTTGCCAGCAGGGCTCCTTCGTATCCCGACCTGTTAGAGGGCCAGAGGGATTCGTCGTTGAGGCGAAGCGTCAAGAGGCGGATCAAGTCGATGATGGTGGATAAGATGCGGGAAGCGCTCAAGGTGTTGGCTCTTTCACTTTCGCGGAATTGCTGAGCTGTAAGTCAAGTCAACTGACAAAGACAGAGAGTGTTGGTTGATCGGCGCGCGTCCCGCTGTGACAGCCTTGCATGTGTGTGTGTGTGTTTCTTTTGCGCTTTCTTTCTCTTTGAAAGCTGTGAGCCACGAGCGGCGGTTTCAAAGTGTTGGGTTCGCAGAAAGGACATGTCTCCTTTTCCAGCTCGCGCCGAAAGCAGCTGACCTTTTTTTTTTTGGTTCAAGATTGTGAGATCGACTCAGTCGTAAGCAGGTGTGGCAGAAATGCACCTTACGCGTCACAGGTGTTGGTCTCCTGCCAAGTTTGCTCCGCACAATCCAACGCCCGAGACTGAATAGACTGATGACAGTGACAAGGACAGCAACAGGACACAAGGGGCTTCTGAGACAGAGTCCTCTCCACAAGTGTGGCTTGCTGCCTTGCATCTCGATCAGCCGGGATCCGTTCACCTTAGTGCAACCATTAAGACATCGTCGCAGTTTCTTGCAATTACTGCCAACAGCATCCAATTGACAGCTTTCAAGATCTAGCCGCGCAGTTCGAGGCACTCAATGGCATCGTCTGTATCTCTCAAGCGTAACCAGGAGGCCACGGATCCACAAGACATAGAAGGGCAAGATAAACGTGCCAAGATGGCTGAGCCTTCATCTGAAGCAGAGAAGACCGCCACATCATTCCTATCATCGACAGAGGCTGGGCCGTCCAGGCTTACACCACCCACGCGAGACCCGGCGCAGGAGGCGGATCCGGTGCCGATGGTGGGATTCTCGGTCAAGTACCAAGGCTCATTGCTGTCAGCGAGACTGGCCGAGGATGAGACCATTGCGGATCTCAGGGCGATCCTGTACTCAATGACAGACGTACCGCCAGAAAGCCAGAAGCTGCTCGGCATGGTCAAGGGCAAGCAGCCGAGCGACGACACTCGGCTCGGCACTATCCCATATGCGCCTGCTGCACTGCGAGCTCGTCCAAACGCGACCAAAGCTGAAGCCATCACGACCGATACTGCAGCCGAAGCTGATCGTGCGTGCAAGATGACAGTCCAGTTCACCCTCCTCGGAACACCCGAAGCTGGACGCTTCAAAGACCTGGCAGCCCCCAGCACACTCTCGGGCGATCAAGTGGATGCCGATCAAGATCTCAATTACCTCGAACTGCCCAAAGACGAAGAGCCCAAATACAAGCCGCATCAGGATCCCAAGTATCGTGCCAAACTCGAAAAGAACATCCAACGCTTCTCCGACTTTCCCATCATCAACCCACCGCGACCAGGCAAGAAGCTCCTCGTCCTCGATCTCGACTACTGCATCGCCGACACCAAGCGCCTGCTCGATCCCAATTCGCCTGCATCGCTGGCTGCGCGCCCGCACCTGCACGAGATGCTCACAGCCGTGTACCCTCACTACGACATTTGCGTGTGGTCGCAAACCTCGTGGCGCTGGCTCGAGATCAAGCTCGTCGAACTCAACATGCTTGGCAATCCGAACTACAACGTCTCGTTCGTCATCGATCGGACACCCATGTTCAAAGTGCAGTCCGTTGCTGGTACGCACGAAGTCAAGGCGCTCGAGTTCATCTGGAGGAGATGGCCGGACGTGTATGGACCGCACAACACGATCCACATTGACGATCTGAGCAGGAACTTTGCCATGAACCCGAGGAACGGGTTGAAGATCAAGGCGTATACCGACTCGCCCAAGTTCGATACCGAGTTCACGGCGCTCAAGAGATACTTGCTCCAGCTGGCGCATCCGTCGGTGAAGGATTTTACGCAGTACGAGCACATGCATGGCAAGTGGAAGCAGTTCCAGGGTCCAGAGGTATGAACATGTTGGCTCGACAGAGTAGGCCTTAGCCGGGGTTTCGGGTATCAAAGTGCAGCCACCAACCGCGGCGTCGGTTGCAAACCCCTGGTTGCAAACCCCTGGTTGAACGGCAGAAGCCTCGGACCGCCAACTATAGGCATCCCGAAACGAAGCTCGATGGCTTCCGACTTCATCTTGCGCCCACGCGCGTACCGGTACCGGTACCGGTACCGGTACTGTACGGAGCCAGTGCCAAGGCATTGAAAGCACGTCATCCCCACCCGGTTTTACATGATGCTTCAATGACCAAGTATCCATCCGAATGTCAGCTGTGCTTTGATTGTATCATGAACAAGGTGGGCGTTGAGTTGACTGGGCCAACATGACAAGAGTGTTGATACAGAAGATCCGCGCATCGTCTCCGGTTCACCGCGTCGGTAAATTTTCCGAGAGTCGTCTTTTTAGACTTGGGCTCGAGAAGCGAGTCATGCGGGCCAGACAGAGAGACGCTCGTCTGTGTATTTTTACCCAGACGCGGCTCTCGAGTGACAGTGCCTAACTTTACTCTCAAAACGATCCGAACGCGGGAGGAAGAGTGAGCGAGCGGTGCTTGGGCCGACACGACACGGCGTCAAGTTGCCATCCCGAACTTAAACGCTTGTTCTCTATCATCCTGTTGTTATCTCAAAGCGATGAGCAGCCATAGCAACATGCACACGCTCGACATCCACTCTGCTACTACCGAGGAGATCCTCTCGCTCCAAAATATCCGCTCCGTGCTCATCCGCCTTGAGGAGACCATCATCTACCAACTTATCGAACGAGCCCAGTTCGCAAGGAATGCAAAATGCTACGTCCCAGACGGGTTCCCAGAACTCAAGGAGAAGGAGGGTTGGAATAGCTCCTGGCTCGCTTGGTTCTTGAAGGAGACCGAAAGCACACATGCAAAGGTTAGACGGTTCGAGGCGTAAGTATCTCGCATCCCCCGACCTTGGCTGGAAGCATGTTGGCAAGCTGACGACGCTGAATTCGCTCATGTTGCGACGTGGTAGACCGGATGAGTACCCTTTCACAGACCCCAAGTTGCTGCCAAAGCCGATCCTCGCCTCAGTGACCTACCCTGAACTGCTATGGAAGCACAACATCAATGTCAACGACCAGATCCTCAAGTTTTACGTCGACTCGGTCGTGCCAGACATCACCAAGACGCTCGGCGAGGTACGTCTTCCACCCTTCTCCCCTTCTTACCTTCAGTGTTACACATTGTACTCACTCCAACTTTTGTTCTCCTGCGCTTTCTTTCAGAACGCCGATGATGGCCACTACGGCTCGTCTGCGATCCGCGATATGGAGGTGCTCTCGGCGCTTTCTCGACGAATTCATTTCGGTAAGTCGCCTCCGTCACCAACCCGCTTCTTCGCCCTTTTTTTTTTTTTTTTTTTTTTTTTTTTTTTTTTGGTTGATCCGCCCTGGCCCGGTTACTTACGCCTCGCTCTCCCACCTTCATCTTTTTGTAGGCATGTTTGTATCGGAATCCAAGTTCCGCGCCGAACCGGCCGCTTTTATCCCACACATCCTCAACCCGAACCGCGACACGCTCGCGGGGCTCATCACGAAACCTGCCGTGGAAGCCGCGCTGCTCGTCCGACTCGCAGAGAAGGCAAAAGTGTACGGCCAGGACATGGACCGCCCCGGCGCCAACCCCGAGGAGCGCGAAAAGGAGAGGAAGATCGAGGTGGATACGGTCGTCAGGATCTACAAGACTTTCGTGATCCCACTGACAAAGGAGGTCGAGGTGGATTATTTGCTAACAAGGCTAGAGGGGGTCGAGGAGGACAAGGTCAAGCAGATGATGGAAACGAATAAGTTTGTAAACTAAAGCCAGGCTAGAGTAAGAGTCAATTGTAAGGGTGAGCGGAAGTGGCTCATTGAAGCATGTTGCTGATCGATTGTGCTCATAACATGTGGCAAGTGATGCAAGGCAAACGCTTGCTGCCCTTTCCGCTTGAGGCTTCAGTCACAGCTTCAATTGAAGAGCAGAAAGCGTCTGTTCATCGTCCGATTACAAGCATACAGATAGGTATCCAAGACTATTTACAAGTCTCCTTCTCTCTTTCCCCTTGTCCTCCTCTACTGTTTCGGCGGCGGGTACCCGTATCCACCCTGACCCTGCGGAGGTCCATAACCGTACTGCTGAGGCTGCGGCGCATACCCACCACCACCACCCTGATGGCCACCAAATCCACCCATTGCTACTTGTGGCTGGAATCCGCCGTCCTGGGGGCTCTGCCACTGGCAGATATTGCAGTAGTAGATGTGCTTAGTCTTCATCGGGATGAGCGGGACCCAGCAGAGCTCGAACCAGGTGCGCGATTTGGCCTGGACGACTTGCGCGTTGTTACAGCGAGGGCAGACACGGGCAGAGCCATCGCCTTCCTGCTTGATCTTGGTCGGGCACCCAAAGATGACGGGGATGAAGAAACAGAAGTCCTATTCCAACCAAGAAAAGGGGGCTGGGTGGTGAGCAATATGGTCTCGTAATGGCAAGGGGGAGAGAGGGATGAGGGTGCTTACCATATTGGATCAAGTTGTGCGGTTAGCCGTAATCCGTAGAGGGTGTATGTAGTGCGGGGAGGATCGCAGCAAAGAGAGAGCGATGTTGTGCTCGAGATTGATCTGTTTGAAAGTGGTATACACGATGCTGAAGCTATCGATGGTGGTGTGGATGGTCAAGATGAAGGCATCAGACGACGCTGAGCACTGACTCTTGAGCTCCAGAGTTGGCGCTTGCCACATGCACAGCTCGTGCCCGGCATCTCGAAAACCTCCACACTTTTTCCGGCAACACCCTCGCCCACCCTACATCCATCGAGCTTGCTCACTCCCACCTCTTCTCAACTTGACACGCTTCCGTATGCGATGCAGAGTTGCACTGTGAAACTTGTTGCAAATGGGTCCAGTAGAAGCGTGTGTGGATGCCAATGCGGCGAGACAAATAAGCTTTTCGATTTCAAGCTCCGGATGTCGTGTGCGGTGGAATACAAACTCGGCTGCCATTTGACGTCAGACGAGCATGTCCCTCAAAAGGCGTCTCGCTGCCACCTGCCAACCCCCATATAGGACCCTGAAGTCTTGCCACACCATCCACAACGCTCACGTTTAGCCTGTATGAGTAGTGATCGAGGTAGCTCTCGTCTACTTCTTCTCTGGCTGTTCAGTCGCTGCAGTCGAGCAAGCATAGCTACGTCTGCAGTGCACAGTGTGGGGCGAGGTGGCCAAGTCGATACAGCCTCACGCGCTTAATCTAGCCCAAGATTTTTTTTGCCAAGACCACGTAAACGCTCATGGCTCACGCTCTTCCTCCATCGGTAACAGCACATGTAGTATATGGTCCAATTGATCAGTAGTGTTACAATCGCATAATTCCGCCCACACTTCTTCTCATCTATCAGATCGAAATGCAGGGGAACGATCAACCTCGATATCCACCAGATCTGCTATTCCAATTTGACGCTGGCGACGACGAAGAAGGAACGAACACGGACGACAATGCAGCCGGCGACGCCCTTGCCATTCTCCCGTCCTTCTCTCCCATGCGAGAAACGGGTCCTCCAAGGGGGTAGCTGTGCTGCCGTAGTTGCGTCGGTCTCGCACTTGACACGATTGGCGAAGCTGGCCTTTGTGGAGCCAAGGGAGTGTTGGCACGCTGACTGCTGGGGACGCTTCCATTCTTACTCGCGCCTGCCTGCGGTGAGGAGCTTGCCGTGGGTGAAGATGCCGAGTCGGACTTGTCCGTCGTGCGCACGCGCTTCGCCTGCACCACTCTTACTCCAGCCTTTGAGCTGGTCGGGGACATCGAACCCGACGTCGGTGAGCTTGCTTGTAGCGATGTGGCACTGCTGGCTGTAGGGACAGACCTAGTCGTACTTGTGGTTGTGGTCGAGCTGTGTGCACGCTTTAAGCCTCTCGTATCGCTTCCATTTGAGCCATTCGATGCTGATGACGATGTTGAGAGCTTAGATCCGCCGCCGAAAAAGTCGATCTTGCGTTTCTCGACGCGCGCGATATCGGGTGGTGGCGACGAGGCTTGCTTTCTGCTCGTTCGCTCTGCTTCCCTCTGAGCTCCTGCGCTTGATCTTTGTCCTGGAGAAGGAATCGACGAGGAGCATGTTGACGGTGTCAACGGTGCTGCGGCCGCCACTTCGTGTGGCTTCAACCTTGGCATCCCCGCAGCCTCCACTGCACCTTCCATAGGTGACCTTGCACTTTCCACCCTCTGCGATGACGACGTCGCTGCTGATTTCCTTGCAGAACTCGTCCTCGCCTCTTCCGCGACAACCTCGCTCGGCAACGGTCTTGAGAACTCCTTCAACCGCAACAACCCCTCGCTCGCTCCGACGCCCACCTTCCTCGGCGCGACCATCGGTCTTACGGCAATCCTAATTCCTGCAGCTTCCGGGGCGAGCTCAACACCCACCGCCTTGCTCCTCCCCTGTGTCCTAAATGCATTGCCTCGCGGTGCGGTGAGTTTCGCCTGCGCCACACTTCTTGAATGCGCCTTGTTCATCAGACTCTGCCCTTTACTCACTCCCCCTCCTCCTCCGGCCATCATGCCGAACCGCCTCCCGCCACTGCGGGCACTCTTGAGCATGAGCGGCCGATCGCTGACCACCAGCTTCTTGGCATCCTTCTCCGCCTTATGCTGTGCGTATTTGTCTTTGATCCTCTGTGCAGCTTCGACTTTCGCCTGCTCGATCTCGCCTTTCGTGCGCAAGTACAGCCGGCGCCAGCTCTTGGGCTCCCTCGCCACCACCCTCGCGGCAGCGGGTTCGGAAGGGGCATATTTCTTTCGCACCTCCATAAAGTCGCGCAGGCAGTTGCGCTTCCAGATCTCCTCCGTATTCTCCAGCAAGTGCGGCGAGGTCTCCTCGAGCGCTATGAGCTGGTCAATCCGGCATTGTTCTAGAATCGGTTTGGCGTTGCGGTACGGCATGTCGCCCAGGTCTTGGACGGAGGAGATGTTGCGCAGGATCACGCGCAGGCACATCGAGTACAGGCTGGGTAGGCCACTGCGGTGCGTAGTGAGCGCATCGCGATGGTGAGGGCGGGTGCGGGCGAAGAAAGCAGGGGTCGTGTGCGCGAGTGGCGAGGCAGGATCAAAGTCGGAGTCGAGTTCTTCCGGTTGACCCCAATTCAGGGTGATGGGAGCGGAGGAGGGGTGCTTGATGCCCATCATGCCAGGCGGCTCGGGAGAGCGTCGCCAGTCTTTCATCGTGATGTTCCCTCGACTGGGTAACGATTTCTAGGTAGGACAGAATGTGCGCGCGGAAAGGAAGGCGGGTTTACGTTGTAGCTGCAGCACCGAGCGGCCGATCAAAGTGCATGGTGAAGTCTAGACTGAGCATTGGGTATGGTATGAGTCTGGCGATCGATAAGCGCAAGTGTAGAGCATTGCCTGGAGTCGTATCGCGGTCTTGAGTCGGAAGCTAGACGAAGCAGAGTCGCCCGCCGGCGAATTCGGGATGGTGTTGGACGCAGGACCGCAAGGTGTTGGGTTGCTTTTTTGACAGACTGTGCATGCCAAGTCGAGCCTTCTGCCAACCACAGAACTGCCGAAAATTTACCGGCAGCAGAGCACGTCCTTGGCATCCTACGCACAAGCCCAGAATTCATCCACATGGACAGCCTCCGCTTTCCCCCGCACACAATTGGCAGGCCATTCTGGAAACACAATCGCGCACTGACACCGACATGTAGACGATAGCTAGAACCATGACTGTTTGCAGAGACGCTGTAGAGAAAGAGTGGATCTATATAACTACCTTCAACCGTGACAAAAAGGGGAAAGCGAAAAGAGATCAGAGCATCAAAGCGGCCGCCTCACCTGACTCGGCCTTTTCTTTGTACTCTTGCCTCGCCTTCCTCATCACGCCCCTCACGTCCTTCCTCCCCATCGCATCCCTTACCCACCACAGCAGCGCATCGTCATCCTCCGGCACAAAGAAGCTACTCAACGCACTGAGCACCACCTCGAAATCCGCCTTCTTCGCCAGCACCACTCCCCGATGCGCCCAGATAATCGCCACCGCCACTAACACTCCCACATCCTGCCCGTCCAACAACCACGCATCCCAGACCCTCAGCTGCGTCTCGAACGGCATCGTGTTGGAGAAAAGCGTAATATACCACTTGGTCGCATACGAGCTGCCGACGACCATCTGGTCGTCAAGCACGGCGGCGATCTCCGGCATGAACCTGCGCAGCAAGCGGTCTTGGACGTACAAATTCTCGACAAGACCCGGAAAGCCAGGTGAGAAGGTGGTATGGAGGTTGAGGTGGTTGTGCATGGCCACCATTGCGGCATACGCGCGTTCGGGGCTGAAGTAGCACAAGAGTGTCGCTGCGATTGGGCCCATCCCCTGGCAGTATCCGCACTGATCGCATAGCATGGAGATCCCATGTAGCACGTGGAACAATGATCGCTGGCCCTGCCCGTATCTCGTGTGGAATTGGACGTGACCCGAGATGGTGCGTGGGACGTCGAGGTCGATCTGGACATCATGTTGGCATGGAGTACTTTTGAGCTGCTCAAAGTAAGATTCGTCGATTGCAGTCAGAGAGATCTGATCTGGTGGGGCGGATGTCTTGAGGTGTGGCTGAGCGAGGGAGTAGGATTGCTGACCTTCACTTGTCCCTGTGCGGTACTGGATGAGAGCAGCCCAGGCAGCAGCGCGCCAGCTGTCGGGAATACCTTTGTAGATGCGACGTCTGAGCTTATTGGTTACCCCCTTTGCAAAGTCGAATCCAGCTACGTTGTAGCCCTGATCGCGCCCTTTGACGGTGAGCATGCGAGCCCATTTGGCTATACGAGCCTGCTCACGTTGGCGATGCGATACTTCTGCTGCTGAACGGGCTCTTCGCATCAAGTCACCATCTTGCTTGGTTTGCGACCTGAGACTCGTCGGGAGAGGGCTGCCTGAGGCGCCCAAACCTTTTGTGCCTTTCTTGGGAAACGGTGCCACAAACAGACTCGAAGGAAGCAAGACTGCCTTGTGATGAGCGCTGCTGGATCCTTCTGCGAAGAAGCCGTATCGGTCGATGTTGGCAATCATCTCCTCTCTCTTCTTGTCCGCGATCTCCTGCCTTCGCCTTCGCTCGTTGGTCGAGAGAAAAGTTGCGGTGGATCGAGTGGTGTCTCCACTGTAGGAGGCGGGTATCGGCGGTCTCCTTGGTGCTTCTATCGAGTCGTACCGAGAACGCTGCGAGTTGAAGGGCTGTGTACTGCCGCTCGCATCGCGTGCGTGTAGAGAGTGTCCGTTGACGCCGTTACTCATACTCGCTGATGCATTACGCATCGTGGAGTCTGACGGAAAGAGGGGGGGAGTTTGTGGCTCGGGTTGCCTGCGCGGCGGGACGACGCTACTGGGACGGGAGAGGGCAGCCTCTTCCCAAGCAGACAAGCCAGTCTTCTCCCTGGTATACTCCTTGCCATCAACGAAACCATCATCGGGAACGCCAGCTATTGAGAAGTGTTCGTAGGTTCTGCGCACAAACTCGGCGTCGGATTCTTGTGGCGTGACAAAGGCATCAGGACCCCAGCCGTTGGTGAGGGTTGGCTCTTGTGGTGCAGAAGATCTACGTACTCGTGGCGACTGTATTGTAGGCGGTATCAAGCTAGAACCGACCGGATCGTCACCTGGACCAGGAGTAGTTGGGCCTGTCTTGGGGCAAAGGCTGGAGGATAGGATTCGGAGCGAAGCTGACCTGCTGTGCGACTTGGCATGACCACCAGAAGGGGTGGGCGAAGTCGAATTCGGCTGAGCCGTCGCCATGTTGTCAGGTTGAAGGGCCTAGCGGGGCACCCAAACAGGACAATGCTCCTCCGGTCGAACGATAGTATGGAAGCTCGTCAGAGCAGCGTCAGCGCCGTGCCATGATTGAAGCTGGGCTTTGTGCGGGCAAGGGAATGCAATGCTGTGGCCGCCGCAAGTTTTTTTTTTTTTTTTTTTGCGTTCCTTGTGTCCCGAGATGCAGAGGCACAGACTGTGCAATGCTCCTACGCTTCAGTGCTGACTCTCTGCATGCTACAGTACGGAGTATGAAGTGAAGAGCTGTGCAAACGAGAAACAGAGTTGTTTCCAATGCCAAGCACAGACTGTCTTGAAGGACCCTCGGCTATATGCAGCTGTGGCCAAAGCGGAGATGCATAATCGGCCCGATGCACATGGACTAGTTCAAGAATCGCGATAGGGCCTCTCGGCTTTAACGTTACTGCAGTAGCTAAGCTGAGCAACCGCAGAAAAGGCGCCATTTGCTGCTGCTGTGTGATGATTTCGGAAAATTGAAAACCAACCAGAAAGTGACGTTGGGCTCAAATCAAAGCGTTTATCTGATTTTCTAATTTCCAGAAACACTGTTCCGAAGACCGAAAAAAGTGGGGCCGTTTCCATCAATCATCCTTTCACGTCTCCATCGACCAGATAGAGAACCCTTGTTGCCACCTACCCTGCGGATACCCTCTGTTCCAATAGCAGATCCTACCACCGCCTACTGCAATCAGGTCCACACGGCATTTACATTTGCAACTGCAACTGCTGTTCGATTCTGCCCACTAGTCTTGCTCCACCGCCACAGACTTGATCGCAACGATGTCTGGCGAGTCCGGGCCCAGCAACCTTGTCGAGGTCATCTCGCCCGAGCACTTTACCGAAATCATGCAGCAGGACCTCAACCGAGTGTCGCTGCTCAACTTCTACGCACCATGGGCCGAGCCATGCAAGCAGATGAACCAAGTGGTGCGCGAGATCGCCGCCAAGTACCCTCAGATCCTGTGTCTCGTCATCGAGGCCGAGTCGCTCGCCGACGTTTCTGAATCGTTCGACATCGAAGCCGTGCCCTCCTTCGTCCTTCTTCGCGGCCACACGCTTCTTTCTCGCATCAGCGGTGCCAACGCTTCCGCACTCTCCGCCGCTGTTGCAACCCACGTCGCCCCTGCTCGTGCCAGTGGCACCGGCAGCGTCTCCAAGACTTCCGCCGCCCCGCGAGCTGCTGCTGACACTTACGATGCTTCCGCCGCATCCGCAAGCGCCGGAGCCGAGGAGGATGAGGACAACGTCGTGCCAGAGACAGAGGAGGAAACATTTGCACGATGTAAGAAGCTCATGGAGCAGAGCAAGGTGATGCTGTTCATGAAGGGAGACCCCGACACGCCACGCTGCGGATTCAGCCAGAAGACAGTCAACCTGTTGCGCCAGGAGAAGGTCGAGTTCGGCCACTACGACATTCTGAAAGATGAAAACGTCAGGCAGGGATTGAAGAAGCTGAACGAATGGCCGACGTTCCCCCAGATCGTCGTCAACGGAGAACTGATCGGCGGTCTGGACATCCTCAAGGAGAGCATCGAGAGCGGAGAGTTTCACGAGATGCTCCAGGCTTAATCACAGAAGGCTCTGGCGCGGTCAAGTCAATTTCGGCATTGTACATTAGCGCAAAGGCTCCCGTCAGCAATTATAGCCGGTCCTTTGCTTTTGATAGATGGATAATATGTGAGAGTGTGAGAATTACAGTTGCCAGATCTCGACGCCAGCCCAGTCGTCTCTGGACCAAGCTGCGCCGTCGCCGAGGGCATCAAAGATTTTGCGCACACGTTTAGCGGGGATCTGCTTGAACGGCAGTGCCAAGTCTTGCTTGGCGATGGCTAGCGCCTCGTCAATGTGGGCAGGGTCGCGTCGTTCCAAAGCCAGCAAGACTGTGGGTCTGGATGCTTTCTGACGCAGCACAAGATGCGAGATGACCGACATGAGCGGGCGAATGATCGAAGGCTCGTAGATGGTGTCGGTTGTGAGGATGAGGTCGAAGCGCTGATCGCAGGTGTCTGTGCGGATATCGAATGGAGCGTCGATGCGCTTTGTGCTTGGATACCCAAATGTGGGATGCCAATGCCATTGCTCGGGAGGAACAGTCCAGTCAAGCTCGCTCACATGTATCTGATCTGGAGCAGCAAGCCCTTGATGGACGAGTTGGTCGAGCGCTACTTGCACGTTTGGCTCGAGCACCGAATGCAGCACTGGCGGGATATCCGTGGCTGTGACTTGCCAGCCGAGCCTTGCCATCAAAAGCGACAGCAAGCCTGTTCCCGATCCCAGCTCGAGCACCTTTCGATGAGGTATATGCGCATCCTTCCTCTGTGCCTTGCCAGCATATGTGTGAAGCAGGTAGGAGGAAAGCACCTGTGAAGAGAGCCAGAGTGAGGAGCCCGTGCTGTTGGTGTCGTTGCGCTGGACGATACGGAACGAGGTGTCGATCGAGGGAAAGCGATAGACGAGCTCGCCCAGGTGCTTTGTGTAGAACGCAGGCAGCTTGACGGCATTCTCGTATCTTTCTCCATCGTCCTCTGCATTCCATCCCGAGTCGAAAGCACTGTCGAGATCGTTTCGCACCGCTTTGGGGCTGCTTCTCGCCTTTCGGCGCATGGCACAGAGCCGCCGTTGCGATTTGGCTCGATCCAGTCGATGCTTCACTTGCTTATTGACGTGTGCACTGGCATAGTCGTATTCAAGTCTGAATGAGCGCGGTAGCTGGATGACTTGGGACTAGATGGTGTTAAGGGGTTCAAGAGCTTCCTTGCAATGATTCAGGCATGGTTGGACATGAATGTGGAGCAAACCAAGTCACGTGCTGTTGGCGTGTGTTTGGGCCACTTTTCCAACAGTCGACTCGCGCAAAGCGATTTTGGCTGTGGTATTACAAAATTTGAATTGCACAGCGCGAAACGCGTCTTTGTGAGAGAGCAACACTCTCTTTTGCCGCTCTTTGCACTCAGCCGCGCAAATTTCAACATTTGATTGGCAGAGAACAACACCATCCCACCAACGCTCAGCCGCCATCCAAAAGTAACACCACTGCCATCAATCACCATCATCATCCGAAGCGTTCTCTCACCAACGTCACGGACGTATATACACAGAACAGCGAATCGTCACACTGCGCAGATAGGAGCGCCCTAACTCGCTCATTATGGCGTCCACACTCAACCCAGCACTACCTTTGTCTTCGGCGCGCGTCCCACCCGATGCGGCCAAGGTCAAAGGCGAGGGCAACTACTCGTCCTTCCCCATGGTCAAGATCGACGAGCTCCTCGGAGTTCTCTCAGAAATGGGTCTCTCTATCTCACCCGAAGATCTGCAAAAGCCACAGGGACATGTTGCACACAGAGTGTTTGTCGCATTCCTCGAATGCTTGTCCGGCACAACAACAGAGATGATGGACTCGCGACGACATGATGCGCTCGGCACCGTCGAGTACCGAGAGCTGTATGAGGATGGCTTGCAGATGCTCATGTTCTTCCGCGAAGTCAAGGACATGATGAATGCCGCCACGCTCTACGACTTGACTCTGCAGGATCTCACACGGCCCAACCCCAAGCGCTTTAGGCGTCAGATGTCGGCGCTGGTCAACTTCTACCGCTTCCGCTCGGACCGCATCGTCGAATTCGAGGAGCTCGTCACCGGGTCCGAGGATTTGGAAAACAAGCGCAACGAGATCGAAGACGACATTGACCGTCAGCGCAGCGAGCTGGCACGATTCAAAGCCGAGCGTCAACTCGACGAGCCCAAGGTTAAAGAGCTGCAGCGCATCAATGCCGAGATCGCCGACGACCTGCTTGCCGCACGCAACCAGCAGAAGGAGACGATCGAAGAGCTCGAGGAACTCAAGAAGCGCAAGGACGGCCTCGCCATAAAACACGCCGAGCTTGCACAAGAGAAATTCCAGATCCTCGAGAAGATCACCTACCTCGAAGCGCGCGTCGTCTCTTCTCCCAGCAAGATGAGGAACAGCGTGCGCGGGCTCGGCGAGCAACTCGACAAGGACACCGTATCATTGCACGAGACGCTCAAGAAAGTCGAAGAGTTCAAGCGCAATCTCGAGACGCTCGAGACGCTATCCAACGACTTGGAGGCGTGCATGAATGCGATGCACGAAGTCAACCTCGAGATGGTCAAGGGCAAAGAAGAAGTGCAAAACCAGACCGACCTGCAAGCGCTTTCGCAGGGGATCAACAACCAGCTTGCTTCCCTCAAGCACTCGCTCGAAATGACAGAGTACGAAATGAAGCGTCTCGAAGACAAGCAGAACCGCAACCGCAAGACGCTCATGGATATCACAGAGAAGCACACCAAGAAGATGGAGAATCTCCAGGCCGAGTTCGAACAGGCGAAACAGGAGAGGAGCAGGAAGAACAAGATCGCAGAGTTTAAGAACTTGGAGAGCGAGAAAATCGAGGCAAAGATGGCCGAGCTCGAAGAAGCTTACGAAGGGTACCAGAAGAAGATGATCAGGCAGAAGGATGCAGTCGAGACCGCCGTCAGGCTTTATATTACTTCGTTGACGAATGCGCTCCAGCTCGAGAGGTTCGAGGCGTGAAAGGGCGCTTTTGATCCCCGACCCACGCGATCTTGGCTTCTCCTTTCTCTATGTACCTCCGTCCGGCCGGGCTTGTTTTGTATGCACCCCATCCTCGACGCACTCATGTACTTGTATTGCTATGGACTGTACCACACTTCTCACACCCATCACTATCTTCTGTTTGAATTTTCATTTTGCTGAGTATCTACGCGACCCTTAACGCTCTGACCACCTTGACTTCGGCCATGCTGAGGCGCCATGAGATGCCGCTGCTGACGGCGTTCTGGTACAGATCCGCGTCCTCTTCTCCCGCGTCCAGATTCAACACGTAGCTCACCTGCTGCAGCCTTGTGAACTTATCCCTCACTGGCAGATTCGTCTGGCTGGTAATAAACCCAATGACCGCCCTGAGGTCTTTATCAAACTTGAGCGCGCCGAGTTCCGTGAAGCGCATGCCCATCACCATCGCCTCCCACGGCTTCAGCAATGCGTCGAGCGCCATGCCGACGTACGTGTTGAAGTTGGCGTCGGTAAATGCGCCGCGGAAGTGGTGGAGGAGGTGGTCGAAGCCTTTGACAAAGCGCCGACGCACCCAGTCGCGCGACTCGGCGAGCAAGTACGCCTCATCGTCCAGCACGTACGTCACGTCCTTGTACGTCTCGTGCAGCAGTGCGGCAAGGCGCGAGGAGGTGAGCTGCGTGAAGAGGTGCTCGATTTCAGTGCGCAGCGACGAGCGGAAGCGGTTGACGAGTGCCGAGAGAGAGTGAATCGCCGCGGACGCCTCGTCGAGCTCGCCTGGCTCAAACAGCCGACCCAGCGCCTGCTCATGCCCCACCTCCGCCAACACCCTCCCCATATAATTCGAGCTGACATCCAGCACGTTGAGGTAGATGATGAACACAGTGCGCATCTCCCTACTCGCTGCCTCCTTCCTCGGCCCGTCCACCGTCATGGAGCCAGAGATACTGCGCCAGAGCGTTTCCATCTTGCGCACGATCACCTCGATGTAGTCCTGCTCCACCGCCGTCTTGACTGTGCGCGCCATCTCGTTGAGCACCGTGAGCGAGGATGTGGACAAGATGCGCGCGAGCACGGTGCGGATGACGTAGAACGCGTCGTCGAGGATCGAGGATGTGTAAGGCCGCGAGGTGGTGTCCGGCTGGTCGATGCGGAACGCTTTTTCGAGGCTGTTGCGCAGGTACCACGTTTCCATGGGGATGTAGGTCGTTTTCATCGACTCGAGCACTTCTTGGCCCAGTTTGGACTCGGATGCCAGGTCGATTTGTTCGAGCTGCAGAGCCGTGCCATCTGCATCAGCGTCAGCGCCGAGCGGGGCTGCGGTCGAGGAGGCGACGGAGCTGCGGCGGTCAAGCGAGGTGCGACGGAAATCCTTGAGAGGCTCATCGGCTTGTGCAGCTCGCTGATCTTCCAATGCCTTGGCACCGTCGGCGTCGTCCTGCTCTGTCGCAAGTCGGCCTTGCAAGAAACGCCGGTACAGACCCCATCTCGAAGACATGGCGGCGAGCTCGGTCAAGATGCGGTCGATTTCTCGGCCATCTGGGCCCGAAGGCTCGTCGAAGGAGCTGTTGGCAGTAGAGCCTGCCGCTGGGCTCGCCGTTCTACCTGGTACACCGAAGGATGCTTTGAATGTTGACTGCGGTGTCTTGCTTGCCGTGACAGCACTTGTGAAGCGGTATGACTGTACTTCATCCAATCGCCGTCGTACATTCCTATCCTCGCGCCATGAATCCATGATGCGATGTCCTAGCCTGTCACACTCCTCCTGCAGCCCAGGCATGACACCATGCCCAAAGTGACCAATTCCATAGTGCCTGTCGACCACGGGCTGGTGCATATCGATGAGCATAGCCAGGTGCTCGAATAATGACGTTAAGAGCAATGCAAAGTGGGTGGGATGCTGCGCCTTGCCCGACCCGAGCGCGTCCGAGATAGAGCGTCCCTTCTCGCGCACCATGGAGCGAGCAAAAGAGCTGTACACATCGAGGCCCTCTTTCTTCCATCCGACCTGCGGGAAGAGCTTGAAGAAGCGCGACGCTTCTTTCTCGTCCTTGTTCTGAGTTGATTTGATGAATGCATCCGTGAAGGCGGCGAGCATGGTCTTGCGCAGCTCGAGCAGCGTTGTCTCTGGTGGCTCCGGCAGATCAGTTGAAGGCACGACGGCGGCGGCGAATTCGGACGAGCGAATAGCTGGGTCGATGGCGAGAGCTCTGCGACAGTGCATAGTAGCCATGTCCCAGTCTCGATGCTCCACCGCAGAAGCAAGCAGATTGAGTGAGGATTTGAGTTCCGCCACGCTGACAGCCCATTCCGTAGCGAGAGCAATGCGCTTGCGTTCCTCATCGAGAAGTCGAATACGTTCCGAGATGCGTTTAGCGACCGAGGCGGAGCTCTGCAGACGGCGGTCGAGGACATCGGATTCTTCCTGGATCAGCTGCACCTGCGGCGCGAGGGAGGAGATGGAACGGCGTGCATCGGCCACGACTGGCTCAGACTCTTCAAATAGAGAGTCGAGTTCAGTTTGTAGGGAAGCGGAGTAACTCGAGAGACCCGACAGTGCTTGCACCACCGCCGAGCGGCTGGTGAGCTTGGAAATGTCGGTAAGCTGTGGCAGTTGTTTCAATGTCCCGTCATCGTCCAGCGGCACGGGCGACTGCACGGGCTTGCCGAGTGGCTCTGAGGGGGTCGGTATCGTCATCTTGACGACGGAATCCTCAGCCAATGCCCTAGCAAATGATTCTTGAGGTCAACAAGAGAGAGAGACAGAGATGTGTGTAGGTGTTGGACAGGGCAGTGGAGGTGCATCGGTTGGCTTCTGAAACAAGGCGTACGAAGAAGCTGAAGCGCCAAATTTGAGTGCCTGTGCGCAGCGTTTGTTTTTTGTGTGACAAGAAGATTCCAACAGTGCAAATCTCTCATCGTCGCAACTCTCGGTCGTCTTCGTCAATCCACCATCAAATCTGGCCGCCCATCTCTCCGCACTTTCGCTTGCGTGTGTCATTCGTCACGATGGCGCAGATCTCCACAACTTCCGAACACAATATCCAGACGCTCGAGCGCATCGGCGCCCACTCGCACGTCAAGGGTCTTGGTCTCGATGACCAGCTCGAACCACGCCCATCCTCTCAGGGCATGGTAGGCCAGCGTGCTGCACGAAAGGCGGCCGGTCTCATTGTCAAGATGGTGCAAGAAGGTCGCATCGCCGGCCGCGCTATCCTTATGGCCGGCCCTCCGAGCACAGGAAAGACGGCTATTGCCATGGGTATGGCCCAGACTCTCGGCTCTGATGTTCCTTTCACTATGCTCTCGGCATCCGAGGTTTTCTCGCTCGAGATGAGCAAGACGGAAGCATTGATGCAGGCATTCCGTCGCTCTATCGGTGTTCGAATCCGCGAAGAAGCCGAAGTGGTCGAGGGTGAGGTGGTCGAGATCCAAATCGACCGATCCTTGACTGGCGCAACCAAGACCGGCAAGCTTACTATCAAGACTACCGATATGGAGACGATCTACGAGCTCGGAAACAAGATGATCGACTCGCTGCAGAAGGAGAAGATCACGGCAGGCGATGTGATTGCTATCGACAAGGCTAGTGGTCGTATCACCAAGCTTGGTCGCTCGTTTACCCGCGCACGCGACTATGACGCCGCTGGCAGCGACACCAAGTACGTCCAATGCCCGGAAGGCGAGCTGCAGCGCAGGAAAGACGTCGTCCATACTGTCTCGCTTCATGAGATTGACGTCATCAACTCGCGTACACAAGGTTTCCTTGCGCTCTTCTCCGGTGACACGGGTGAGATCAAGCCCGAGTTGCGTGACCAGATCAACACCAAGGTGGGCGAGTGGAGGGAAGAGGGTAAGGCTGAGATCGTGCCGGGTGTTTTGTTCATCGACGAGGTGCACATGCTTGACATCGAGTGCTTCTCGTTCCTCAACCGTGCGCTCGAGTCCGAGCTTGCTCCTCTGGTCATTATGGCTTCCAACCGCGGCATCTGCAGGATTCGAGGCACGCGCTTCCGCTCGCCTCACGGTATCCCTATCGACCTGCTCGACCGTGTCCTGATCATCAGCACCAAGCCGTACGAGCTCGATGATCTCAAGCAGATTCTTACCATCCGTGCCGCCGAGGAGGAAGTCGAGCTCAAGCCGGAAGCGCTCGAAGTGCTCACGCGCATGGCTTCCGAGACCTCGCTGCGATACGCCATCAATCTTATCACTACAGCCAACTTGGCGGCAAAGCGCAGAAAGGCGGATGCAGTCGAGGTGGCCGATGTGCGCAGAGTGTACAACCTCTTCGTCGACGAAAAGAGAAGTGTCCAGTATCTCAAAGAACACGCAGAGCAGTTTATGAGCGAGTCGGACGAGTACGGAGATATCGATGGTCTCGGCTCGGGTGCGCCTATCATCGGTCGTCAGACTGCTGCTGCTCAGGCATAGAAATGTCTCTCTTCCTCTCTCTCTCTCTCAAAAGCGGCCAGTTTGTTGCTTGCTCGATAGACTGCATCTGTCATGTATTTTTACCCTCCTCGAAACGAGTTGCTTTTCTCCAACGTTGCTTGAGCTTCTGTGCACCACTGCGTCAAGACTGCCCTTGACTGTACCAGCAAGTTAGGGTGTGTTGATGAAGCAATTGGCTGCAAGATCTGTTGAGCTAGAAGGAACCTCGAAGAGCATTTTGCAAGCGTCGAATGCAAGGGTCTTGGAGCCAACTAGGCCGAGGCACTGTTGAATCTGCTGCGCCTGGCTGTGGCGGCTGTTTTTCAAAAGCTGCAAGGTGATCGAGGCGTCGGCTTGAGCCTAAAAACACAACAAGCGAATCAGGCACCGCGGATTTTTCGGGTTCTAACAGAGCTTTCTCGAACCAAAAAATTAAAACGCTGTTTCTTATCGTCGTTGGCCCGGCTTTCTGCGAAATGAGTTGGGCAGCGCTTTTTCAACTCACCACGCTCCCTTCAACCACTACCATCCCCAGCATCGCTTACACCAACAAGACGGTCGATTCTACAGCAGCGTCTTACGCATCGACACTCCACGCTGCTAGCAGCAAACTTAAGTTCGAATTTACATCGCGTCCAAAGCTAGCCTCTACATCTCGATAGGTGTTGGTGCAGTTGAGACGACTTTGCGATGCGCGCTCGTTCCATTTACGCCCGGGCACTGCTCCGACAAGCAGGTGCTCCCAGGAGCAGCACACCAGCGATGGCCAACCCGGTACCAGCAGCGAGGAGCTTCATCTCGAGCTGCGGTCCCCGCTCCACCCGCTCGGCCTCGCGTCGTGTCTCGACTTCGGTGCTCAAATCGTCCAATGGCTCATCCTCAACTTCCAATGGCGGCAACGCATCGTCCTCGGGCAACAGCAACTCGGCAGCATCTTTGTCTTCCTCCGCGTCTAGCTCGACCGCGACCGACAAGCACCTCACTTCTGCATCGGCCTCTCCTATGGTCCAGTTCAAGGCGTCTGCTTCGCGTCTCACCAAGTCCGGCGTTGCACCCGCCAACCCTCCTCCATCATCTCTGGCTAGCGTAGCATGGGAAAACTTCTTCTCGAACGACCGCCCATTGCTTCAGCACGAGATGCTGCCGCCACGTCCCAAGCGCTCAACCTCTCCCTCTGGCGGCTCCTTGACCGCGATCTTGACTTCGGACGGTACACTAGCAACTTTCGGTGGGTTTGCAGGCGAGACGCAACAACAGTGGAGACGACGAATGCGCACCATCGCACCTGAGCGCTTCAACGAGCTTATTGACGGTCTCGCCGGTGTTCAGCAAGAGACCGATGTGGCCTCGGCTGACAACAAAGGAGTCCGATGGCTGGTTTCGACGTTCAACCCTGCTTCGGACCGCGTGGCTGTCGAGTCTGCCAAGTTGGAAGAAGAAGAGCGCATCAAGGAGGAAGAGGAGGAAGCGGTGCAAAACGCCATTGAGCGCGGTGAGGACCCGGAGGCTGCACGCAAGCTTGGCGCTGAGGCAGATCTGATTATCTTGGGCGAACCCCACGGCGCGTCTCCCGAATGGTCGCGCGGTGTAGCTACCTACCTCGCGGAGAAGGGTCGTGCATACGAAGCCCCACCCGCTCCCACCACCGGCGAAGCTGCACTTGACGCCGCTGAGCAAACCGAGCAGCCTCGTGTAGCCAGCAGTGTCTTCTTCACAGACGATGACCCGAACCTGATGCTCTCGCACGCCCTCGTCCAATCGACGCTTCCGTTGGCACTCAAGTGGGACAAGCTTGTTGCTCAGATGGACGCTGTGGCTCTCAACGACCCGGAACAGGCGAACAAGGTGGTGGACACGAGCAAGCTTGATGCTAAGCTCGAATCCGTTGCCGGAAGCAGGATGGTTGAGGTGAGCCCGATGCTGGAGGCACACAATGTGATGATGGACAGCGTGAGGAGAAAGAGGAGAAAGAAGATCAGAAAGCACAAGTACAAGAAGTTGCGCAAGGCGCAGCGTGCTGAGCGACAGAGGATGAAGAAGTAGTGGTGCCTGTCCGGGTTGCTCATGGTTGTGCTTTGTACTCATTAGCTCGATACTTGTTCTTTGCCTATAGAAACATTGCGTTTTGCTCGACACGTATGTGGCTTCTGAATGCTTGTGTCACCGGTGAACACCGAGTGGGCGGTTAGTGAATGGAGGACAAGGTGGCTGGACGCTGCAAGGTGAGAAGATGGATGGTCAGACACACGTTTCAGAAGTGAGCAAAGAGGCTTGAAACTGCGACAGGAATTGGTTTTGGCGTCGGTAACTGAATGACCGATTGCAGCTCGATAGAGACATCATCATCAAGCCCAAATCGACATTCAAAGATTGTCATCTCTTTGCAAATCTCGCTTCTCACCGTCCTGCTTCACATTCAGGCTATGCAATCTGGCCAGAGCGAGATAGATAGGCAGCAGCGGCCAGCTATGATCTGCGAAAGAATCTCAACTATGCTCGTCGGAAGCAACAACCGATTTTGGTGTGGGTTGCAGAGCGCACCTTTCTGAACCGCCAACCCCTGCATTTCTTGTCCTGAGTTGGCTGTGTCTGTCGCTCGGTCAGCGCTGGTTATTTAAGCTGACGCACAAAGAATATCGCTGGCCAATTTCAAAAACATCAACGGGACTTTGACCGCCGAGGACCGTTCTGTACCTCGGCCAATACAATTTTGCGTCAGTCTGGTGTGAGTGGATTCAAAAGTAGAATTGGTGCGGTCGGGATGCAGTCCGGGAATTCATTCCAGCCATGTAAATCAAGCATCTCGCCAGTCTCACCTGCTCAACGGCGCTCGCACCAAACGTGGACCAGCCAAGGCGAAGCACTGCTCGCTCGCACACACACACTGGCATTGGCTCTCTCGGCTCTCTCTCGCTTCCGCCTCCGCTTCCAAGTACAGCCTCAACTCTTCGCTCCGCCCTCCACCCTAATTCCATCCATCCGTCAACGGGCTTCTTGCCACTACATCCTACGTCTTCGGCTTGCTTTCGGCGACCAAAGATCATCGCAAGGTTCGGATTCATCGTCTCTCGAGAGGAGCATAGCTTGATCGAGCACATCCATCTTCGTATCGAGGTTCACATCGACTAGCACTCCTCGGAGTAGGAATAAATAGACAAGATGGCTCGTGATCGTCTTGCCGCCATGAGGGTAAGTAGCTGCATGCTTTCATACTCTGCCGGCATCGCTTCACGTACCAATGGATGCGATGCGCACCAGCAAAGAAGCAAACCTGGCCCTAGTATACACCGAAACTGACTCAGTCTTGCTTCTATTTCCCACACCTCTGACTTGAATTGCTTCATCTGCATTTCTCAAAACTAGGCCCAGCAGGCCGGCGGCTACGGAGGTTACGGAGGCGGTAACAACGGCTATGGCGACCACTCTTTCCCCGCACCACAGCAAGCCCCACAGGCTCCCTACGGTCAGCCACCGCAACAGCAGGGTTACGCGCAACAACCCCAGCAGCCTGCGTACAACGCCTACGACCAGGGCGGCTACGCTCAACCCGCTGCCGTTCCTCAGCAACATGCCGGTTATGGACAAATGCCACAAGCGCAACCAGTCGGTGGAGCGTACGAGATGCAGAACGTCACCTCCGAAAAGCCCGCAGGCGACATGAACTCGTTCTTCAGCGACATCTCTGAGATCCAGGACACTATCCGTCAAATCGACGACAACGTCAACAAAGTCTCGGACCTGCACTCTCGCTCGCTCAACAACATGGACGAGGCTTCGGCCCAGTACGCCGAGCAGCAGCTTGTTTCGATTCAGCAGCAGACATCGACGCTCACCAACGGCGTCAAGAACCGCATCAAGGTTCTCGAGTCGCAAACCAAGCGCGTCCCTGCCGGCGGTGACAAGAATGTGCGCAACACGCAGATCGGCGCGGTCAAGAACAGGTTCAAGGAGACCATCCAGCGCTACCAGCAGGTGGAGCAGTCGTACAGGCAAAAGTACCGTGCGCGTGCCGAGCGACAGTTCCGCATCGTCAAGCCGGACGCTACACAGCAGGAGATCAAGGCGGCGCTGGACGATGATCAGAATGGACAGATCTTCTCGCAGGCGCTGCTCAACAGCAACCGGCATGGCGAGGCGAGGGGCGCGCTGCGCGAGGTGCAGGAGCGACACGAAGACATCAAGCGAATCGAGAGGACGATCACAGAGCTCGCACAGCTGTTCAACGAGATGAGCATCCTCGTGGACGAGCAGGACGACGCGTTGAATGTGGTCCAGGAACAGGGCGCCCAGGTCGAGACCGACATGTCGGCAGGTCTGCAGCACACTAATAAGGCGGTCGACTCGGCGAGAAAGGCAAGAAAGAAGAGGTGGATCTGCTTCTGGATCATCATCATCCTCATCGTCGTCATTGCTGCTATTATTGCGGCCGTGATTTGCACAAGGCCGGGTAATTGCGGTCAGAAGAGCGGGAATGCTAGGAGGAGTTTGGTCGAGAGGAGCGTCCACTATGCTCATGGGTTGATCATCGAGAAGAAGAGGTCCACCGCTTACCTTTTGCCCGACCTCGGCATGTAGAAAAGAGGGTTAGAAAGAAGAAGGTCCCCGTGGAAATTACTCTCACTCACTCACACTCACTATCACACTCATTTGGTCAGTTAGGTTCGCAGTCGGCTTTTCATCTCTCTCTTTTATTGCGGTTCGCTTTGAAATGTAAATGTTCTTCTCTTCACTCATCATCGTGGTGGATGCGGGAGGAGGGGTGGGATTTTTTGGACCTCCATTTTCGGTTTGTTTTTTTTGGGATCCTGAGAGCGTTTTTTGAAGTGGAGCAAATACGTGCACGGACAGCCACTCACCTCATTGGACCCTTACGTTTCTTCGATGCTTTCTTCCACCGCCCTTCCCTTGGCCCACGTCGACGGCATCTTTTTCCTCCTTCTCGCCTCTATCAAGATGCCGCCGGCCCCTCGCTCGCGGCTAGTTCGACTGGACTTGCTCACGCCCGCTCAAGTCCGGGCTTGTCTCGACGGCTACCCCTCCGCCCTTGCCAACAAAACCACCTCTTCCAGCAAGGGTAAAGAGACGTTGTCCGAGCTCGATGCGTGGTACCACTCCCTCTCCCTCTCCTCGGGACTTAATAGTAAAGACGATTTGACGAGGCTAATGCGCTGGAAGCTAAGTCGGGAGAAACACCGCCCCACCCTCCTCGCCCTTATCGCTTCCAACAACCCCTCGACCTGCGCTGAGGTTTTAAAACGAGCCTCCGCCCTCCTCTCTTCCTCGAAACTATCCCTTGAAAGGTCATCACCACAGGAGCTCCTCACTTCGGTGGAAGCGGCGATGAAGATCCTCACCGAGCTCCGCGGCGTCGGCCCCGCCACAAGCTCAGCAATAGTCGCAGCGTGGGCAGAATGGGGCATCTTTCAGTCCGACGAACTCGTACAAAACCTCCACGGCACGGGCACAAAGATCGATTATACCATGGGGTTCTATAGGAAGTTTTACCTACAAGCAGTGGAGGTGCTGAAGAAGTTGAACAAGGAGGGAAGTGTGAACAGTGGGAGGGAAATGGAGAGGGTGGCGTGGGGGATGTTCTACAACTCCGAGCTGGCGCTAGAAGCAAGAGGGAAGGGGGAAGCGAAAGGGGTGGAATCGGACGAGGTGAAGGTGATGAAGGGAGATGGCGAAGAGAAGAAAGAAGTCAAGAAGGAGACGCCAAAACGCAAAGCAAACCGAGCTAGCAACGAGGTGGAACACATAATACAAGGAGAGGAGGCAGGCAGAAGAGCGTCCAAACGAATCCGCACTAAGACTTGATCTCAGAGCTCATTGTAATCGTAGTACCATCTTATTGCAGCATCTAGTACCACATTGGAACCTCATATACCCCCAGCATGATGATTGACGCTAGATGAAAGGGTCGCGTACAGCAGCATCGGTTTCTCTTTCTAAAGGGCACACGAACTTTGTACTGATAGCATGGGAAAGGGCTGACACTGCTGCAAGCAATTATGTCAATCGTTTTCATCCTGACCTGCTCGGACCAGCCTGATGGCTGGTCTTGATTCGCTTCGATCTTCTCCTCCCGCCTTCGTCCTGGCCTGTTTCCTTTGCCGCCTCTTTGGCCTTGCTGACCCCGTCCTCCTTCGTCCTTCTTCTCTTCTTGGGTACAAGGTAGCTCTCCTGCCCGTACCTGTAGACGTCTTCGTCATCCGAGCTGGTTTCAATCGTTTCCTCTGAATCATAAAAGCACATATAGTCGGACGCTTCGTAAATGTCGTCCCATTCCTCTCGTGCCTTTCCCTTTTTGGGCCGCCGAGGTGGAGCGGGATGCATCATGCTCCAAGCCACCCTCTCCATGTACTTGCCGCTCAGGATCCTGCCTGGCCCTCGACCTTGTTCCAGCCCCGTCTTGCGCAGTGTATTAAGTATTTCGATCGCTTTCATGTAGAAGCGGCGGTAAAGTGCCCATGTCTCGGTGTCCCTGGTCTTGGTGCCGAGCACAACCTTGAGCAGAGCATCGGATTGAAAGATGCCCACAGGCGTCCAAGCTGCCACGATCGCTGAGGCGATGGCGGGCGTGACACCCTTAAGCTGACACCAAATCCGCATACATTCCTCGATAATGGTGTGGAGCTCGGCTGATGAGGTGTCAAAGTTAAGACTCGGTAGATGACCCTTCAGAAACGTTTCAGCTTCTCGGCAGACTGTCTTGCAGGTTTCCGCTTTGTTGAACAGGGAGCGCTTGATGTAGCGGTGTCGATACTTTTCGCGAACAACTTTCCAAACCACGAACCTTCCTAGGTATAGACATGGTTTGTCAAGGTCCACCTCACCTTCAGGAGTGAGAAATTTGAGATTACGGTAGAAAGAGTCCAGGGTGGTCAGGGAGTAACTGGAAGCGTGACCCTGAGGGATATGTACGTCGCGTGAAGTGTGACGGTCGATGGAGTCCTTGTAGGAGTCAAGATACTTCTTTATCGCTACAGGTTCGAGAGAGGAGAGTGAGGGAGGCGGATCAGGTGCAGGGGCATGTCTGGCCTTGCGTGGAGGGCGAGTCTCCTCGTCTGAAAAGTCGTTGCCCCAGTAGTGGCGCATGGCGTGTCTCTGAGAAGTTTGAGCTGTTTGAGTAGGACAAGTGGGAAGCAGGGATCGACTGGATGGAGGAGACTTTATAACGTCGAGCCACACGAGGAAGAGTCCCATCAACCGCGCGCGCACTCAAGATCCAGGTGACCGTGCGAAGAACTCAGCCACGGCCTTACGTTAGCACGCACGCGTACATCCCGTTGTCACACGAGCATCCGAAGCGCATAATGAAGTCGATGAAGCTGCATGCAAAGCACATATGTCCGATGTGACGACGCGAAAGGACTTTGTGGGCTGTGCTCGTTTTGTTTCAAAGCATGACTTAAAAGAATCAACCCGGTGTAGGTACCTCACGGCACAATCACAACCTGAGACGAGAGCTGAGAGTGCCGTTTTGAGGATGGCTAGAAAGGCACGGATCATCCGACTCCGAACAACGTAGGAGGGAGCTGAATCAATTGATGAAGTAAGAGAGGCAGAACATTGAGTGAATGACAGCGTGAGAGATTTTTGATTTTGGGATGATGATGACGCCCGACGACAAAAAGCAAGTTCAAGTCATCGAGCCCCACCAGACATACAAGCAGCGTCTGGCTGCAAGAAAGCGGACGCCAAACGGAGATCTACACCATCCTGACAACCGAATCTTCGCCTAGACGCCTGATCGGCTGCGGATTAAATTGCGGACTTTTCTTCAATTGACTACTGAGGCGGTCCAAGCTCGTCAGGCCCTTAAATGTAGACGACTGTCTTGCTTGGATTCCCGTTTCCACCATGCCCACGAGACGGAGAACCGAATTTTGCTCGTCTAGCCTCTGCCAGACATAGAGGTGATGTTCCTTGCCGTATTCGGGTTCCATACCACCGTAGATCTGAGAGTTAACTGGTGCACGCCGGTCTTGACTGGGTCGTATTAAAAGGTATTGGTCTCCTGCTCGTCTCGTGTAAAGCTTAGGTTTAGCCGTGAAATGCCCTATGCCTTTCTCATACAGGTCACGGGTGATCTGTTTCCCCATGTACGGATGCACTTTGTTCTCTTTGACGGTCCTCGATATCTTCTTCTTCGTCCAGATATATCTAGCTATTTCTTCAAGTACCAATCTACGTGCTTCCTCGGTCATCTCCTCAGGAACCTCGTAGTCGGCAGGTGCATCCGGAAATTTTTGCCATTTGGGAGGATCCGGAATGTGTGTCTTTTGACGTAGGTGACCTTGATTGATCTGCGAACCGCCCGCATCGGCATCTTTGGCAGCCGTGGAGGGCTGCGCCACATCTTGCGGAAAGGAAGGACGGATGTTCTGGGTGTAATAGTGAGGAATGGCATGTTCATCGGCAGAGACCGTCGCCGACTGGCCTGGGAAGATGCTGGGCTGCCAAGAGCTTTCGGAATGGATCGTTTCTTGACCAGCGTGGTAAGCGAAAGGAGGACCGCCTGATACTGCTGGTCCTGGAGCCATTGACCAGTCATACGGGTACGTAATCGTTTCAGGAAGTGGGGCAAGCTCTGAAGAACTACCTTGTGCCGATGACGGAGGAGCTGGAAAGTGTTGCAAGGCTGCTTCAGCATCGTTCGCTTCTTTGAACACCTTCTCCCAAAATTCGCTGTTCATGGGGCGGCAGCTGCATGTGCGTATCACAGCTGCCACCACTGTGGCCAGGATGGCCTTCTTGAGGGAGACTAACATCTCGAAGAGAGCTCGAGGCTTGAAGGCTATGCCGTCTGAGGCGAAAGCAAGTATCGTCGATGATCGATGCAGACCTGCCAGAGAATTCCAACGCTGGGCTGTCCGCTCCTTATGTACCTGGTTGGCCCGTTGAGCAACCAGAGTCACCTTGACCGAAAAGCGCTTGCCATTGCCATTGTGTGGGTGGGGCCTTTGTCAGCCCACTTGCCTTTCCCATTCGAGACAGTGTTGTCGTCAACTTCAATGAGTTGCCACCGTTGGAGTGGGGCCACGCATCCCCTCCCTCTCGACAGCTGCAGGTGGTGGGCACTAAGTGGCCACGCAATCTTGATGGTGGTTACTGTACTGAATTGTAAAACAATGATTCATGAGCGTTGGCGGTTAAGGCAATGATGCGTGAAGGTGGTCATGGTGGGACTTACTTGACGAGGAGATGCACAAAAAGATTTACTAAGACTGACCAACGGGCCTTCCGGCGATCCGAGTCTGAAGAATGCACGAGAAAGACAGATCAACTGAGAGAGGATGAAGAGTAGGTCGTTGCGAGCATTGTGAATTGCAGAAATCAAGATGAAGGCGACGCCAAACGACAACGAGCGCGTGGATGCAATTCGGCCTTGCTGTTGGAGAAGCATCACGAAGCAGGACAAAACACTTTCAATATAGCTATCGGAGCTCAATGACTGTGTCTTCCCCTAAACGCCGCATGTATAGCCTGCTCGCGCCTTTCTTGGTGAGGCCTGACAAGGTATAGATATCTCGAAGCACCCGCGAATGCATGGTTTCCCCCCCCCCCCCCCCCCCCCCCCCCCCATTTCCACCACGCCTACTAAACGAAAGATCCTGCCTTTCCTAGGGTCAACGGTCCGTTCCCAGATATACAAGTGATGGTCCTTGTCGTTCGAGACTGGCATACCTCCATACACCTGAGTGTGGAATGGCGGACCCGGGGTTCTCCTGCCTCTAACCAACATAAGTTTGTCGTCAAATTTCAGAGGCTTGCTAGTGTAGTAGCCCAAGCCTTCAACGACTAGACCTTGGGTGATTTGCTTCCGCACATAAGGATGCACTTTGTACTGTCTGCTGTGAGAGCCGTACCGCATCAGAGGAGAAGCTACCTTTTCGAGGATCGTCCTACGTTCGTCTAGCTCCAAGGAGCGGGGTTTCTCAATGTCATCTGGTGCGTTCTCAAACTGTTCATCCCCCGGGGGATCTGGTATCTGCGCCTGCAAAGCTGGAAGATCTCGACTGCTTTGCGCAACAATCGCCTCGGCATGAGAAGGGTCAGGAATTGGATGGGCTACAATTTGCGGGGCAGGGGGACGGTATTTCTGGATCTGAGATCGGAGCATATCGTATTCTTCGACCTTGGTGACCACCCGCCGATTATGGTCATAGCTGAGCCCCCAAAAGCCTTCCGGATGTGGCGTCGTCTGGATGTAATCAGATTGTGGGTTTGAAAGGATGGTGGGTCCCCAAATGCTATGGCGATGCGTCGTCGTTTGAACATGATTGGGCGCATGAGATGGACCACCCGGTGAGAACCGTCGCGGAGCCACCGACCAGGCATGCGGATGCTGAAGTGGTTGAGACTGGGAAGAAGAGCTAGCTTGTGTTGACGGTTCAGAGCCCCAGAAGTAATCGATGGCCTTTTCCGCTTCGCCTGTGTTCGAGTCTGCGACCAGCTTGAGCCAGTATTCACTGTTCCATCGGGCGACAGCTACACGTGCATGTCACAGCAGCCAGCACTAAGGCCAGGATAGCCTTGTTCAAGAATACAAGCATGTCCAAGGGGATCCAAATGTTGAGAGGGTGATGATGTCGGAAGCTGACAACAGACGTGCAGACCAGCCAAGGTCGGTGTATTTATGCTACGGATTCGTGGGCTGCCCGTTGAGAAAGCCATCTTTTGATGCAGGATGGGAAGCTCACTCAAAGATCGAAACAAAACAAGCCGATGGAACGGGCCCATCAGCAATCGTCGTGTTGCACTGGTAAGTAAACGGGTTGCCAGCATTGTCGTCAACGTTGGACACCCCACTTTCGGACACGAGGCAGAAACCGCTCACCACACTCTTGCCCCTCAACAACGACTCATCCGAAAACAGCAAGTTACCATGCAACTGCGAGAGGTTGACAAGAATCATCATCATCCCGGTTACCCGAGGATAGAGGCGTGGGATTCGCTTGACGACACGACACCAACGAAACGTGGGAAGTGACCGGGATATGAACAATCGAGCGCGTGGCGTGTTGGCACGCCCCGCACGCCCCAAGCAAGGCTATGTATGAAATGACCGGTGAGATTGAGTTACACCTTGCATTGAGCCTCCATTGCCTTTGTCACGGCCTTCACTTCAGCCTTTGCAGCTTTGTGTTGATGATGCAAGGTGTAGACGATTCTCTCCATGTCCCTCCCGCTGTCAGCCAACCCTGCCTTGTTCATCGACTTGAGCAACCCCACTGCGTGGAGATAGAACTCTCGATACACCTTACACTTGACCAGATCTGGCACCTGTTTCCCCATCACGCACTCGTACAGCTCATCGGAGATGTAAATCCCCGCAGGACTCCAAGCAGCTACGATCGCCGACGCCTCTCTCAGCTTCACCTTGCACAGATTCCCGCTGAGCATCTTCATAGCGGTCCCTACGACTCGGAGGAGCTTCTTGTCACTCGTTTGCAAGTCCACGCTGTTTTGGGGAGCGGTGAGGTAGCCGGCCAATCGGGCGAAGATGCGCGTGCAGTTGTCGTTCGAAATCGGATGCAGCCTGGGCCTGCGAATGCCGTCGTGGTGGGAAAAGGTATGTCGGAGCACTGCCCAGCCGATGAGCTCGGCGAAGTGGCAGTAGGTGCGCTTGTAGCGGAAAGGATAGTCGGCGATGAAGGGAGTGGCGAAGCCCGTTGAAAAGTAGATCTGATCAAGTTCGTACAGCGTGATCGCACGGTGCTTGTCGAACGACAACACTTGGATGGTGTGGTTGATCAAGATACGTTGGTAAAGGTTGACGAGGGTCTTGACATGCCCCCTGTTGTGCGCCAGGATCTCCTTGATCGTCAGACCTCCCATCGTTTCAGCGCTAGGACATCAAATCTTGCTGCGAAGTATGGGCATCAGCCCAAAGCTCTAGCATATATAGAGATACTGACGAAGCATTCGCCCGTGCTCTATTTGCAAAAGCTTCTGATGGCGAGTGTACGCGATCCTGGAGCGCAAAACATACTGCACCACACACGCACAGATTCCGTCAATCGACGAAAACCGGCATGCCGCTCATAGACGGAAGTTGGCGCCGCCGCCAACCCAAAAAGTGCGACACAAGACGACGCATGCGCGTGCCTTGTGTTCGACCGAAGACGGACCAAACAGACGCTGCGCAGCGCCGTCCCTCTTCAGACGCACACTTCCCATGCTCAATCTTGTCCGCGCAACAGGCACGAGCGCACATTTACACATCACACACTCTCAAACTCTAAAAGCTTTCCATCGCTATCTCATTGCAAGCTTCGCACCCAAGGTTACTGCTGATCAGGTCTCCACCCGCTCATCTCTCTGTACTCCTCCTCCTCGTTCTCTGGCCCCCTATTCGCGCCCTCCAGAATCTGTTTCTGGGTCAACTTGCCGAAGCCTTTCTTCTTCTCCCTGTCTCCCTCTACACCGTTCTTCTTCTCGCCCTCTGCGCCGCCTTGCGCATTGAACAGATCCAGGATCTGATCCGTATCCATGCTCTCCATTCCCGCATTTTGCTGGTTGACCACGCTGTTGGCGACATTCAGCTTGAAGCGCTGCAGACCCATGATCTTGGCCTCGAGCGTGTTTTTGGTGATCAAGCGGTACACGTTGACCACCTTTTTCTGCCCAAGGCGGTGCGCACGGTCCATGGCTTGTAGATCCTTCATAGGGTTCCAGTCGTGCTCGACGAAAATCACCGTGTCCGCGCCGGTGAGCGTCAGGCCGAGACCGCCGACTTGAGTCGTGAGCAGAAGAACGTCGATCGACGGGTCCGAGTTGAACATCTGCACAATGCTGTGGCGGCGCTCGGAAGGGACTGAGCCATCAAGACGCATGTACGACACAGTGGGCATGAGCGCCGCGAAGAGGTCGCGCTGGATAATGTCAAGCATCTGCTTCAGCTGGCAGAAGATCAACACTCGGTGCTGCGACACGGCGCTCTCCTCGCCACCACCCATAAGCTCATTTCCTCCAGAGCCTCCGGCACCGATCGCATTAACTCCACCAATGCCGCAATCCAAAAGCAGCTGGCGAAGGGCTTGGAGCTTGGGCGAGTGCGAGACGTCGTTGAGTGATCCGCCAGACTTGTTCAGCTTGTCCATGATCGCGACGTGCTTCGGGTTGTCGTCGCTGAGTACGAGCGACGGGTGATTGACGAGCTTGCGCATGTACTGCAGTGCCTTGAACACATGCTGCTTCTCGTTTCCTCCGACCTCTTTACCTCCACTTGTGGCCGTGGCTGCTCCAAATGCCTCCGCTTCCTCCTCATCCTGCTCTTTGGAGAAATCGTCATACAGCTGCTTCTGAATGTCGCCGAGATCACACTCGATATCCTGGATAATCTTGGGTGGCAGGTCGTCCAGCACATCCTCTTTGAGTCGACGCAGCAAGAACGGCAGCACCTGCTTATGCAGTGCCTCCAAAGCCAGCGCTGCAGCCTCCTGCTCCTTGGCACCCAGCTTTCCGTCACGGGAAGCAATGATCGGCTTGCCAAACCTCTCGTGGAAGCTCCTCTCCGTGCCCAAGAATCCTGGCATCAAGAAGTCGAACAGCGACCACAACTCCAGCACGTTGTTCTGAATCGGCGTACCCGACAGCAGCAACCTGTGATTGGCTTTGATCATCTTGACCGCCTTGGTCGTCTTGGTCTTGGCACTCCTGATGACGTGTCCTTCGTCGAGGATGCAATAATTCCAAGAGATCTGAGACAGCGCCGCGATATCGTTTCGCACCACGTCATACGACATGACTACCGCATCGTAGCGCGGAATTTCGGCTTGCAGACGTTGACGTTCAGCGGGAAGACCCGAGTAGAGCAGAGGGCGGAGATTGTTGGCGTACTGCTTGATCTCGTGGCACCAATGGCCTGTGAGCGTCGGCGGGCAGATGATGAGACTTGGCAGTGGCTTTGAGTCGGCCGCTTTTGTCTGCTTGTATCGCTGGGCGCGCTCAAAGTGCTTCGACGAGAGGATGCAGATCGACTGGAGTGTCTTACCCAGACCCATATCGTCGCAGAGAATACCATGCAGCTGGTATTTGGCCAAGAAAGCCATCCAGTTAACACCGTCTTGCTGATACTTTCGCAGCTTGGCGTTGATCTTGACTGGAATCTGGTACGGCTCGACCTTAGACCCGTCCAGCAGCTGCATGAGGAACTTGCGCTCCGTCTCCCTCCTCTGCAGCAAGTCAGCCGAGAAGCCAGGAGGATCAGGCAGACCGGCTTCAAGAGGTACCATCTTGACGAGCGAGGCGAAGGTATTGGTGGCGACCAGACGCACCTTTTCGTCATTGTCACTCATACGCCCGAGAATGGGGACGATGAGGAAGATGACATACGGCAGAATCTTAAGATCGAGTTGCTGGACCGTGTGATAGATGAGCTCGACGGCACCTTGGCGGTTCGTGATCGAGGCTGCATCTCCGACGAGTGGCACGACCTGCTCGACCACATGCTTGAGCGCCACCTCAGTGAGGCAGCTTGCAACAACGGCGAAGCATTTGGCTGCAGCAGATCGGATGACTGCAAACTGGCTCTGAATCGCAAGCGTCAATGCTGGAAGCAGCTCGACAACTTTGTCACATAGCGTACCCTTGAGGTTGGGCAGATTGACCTCGAGCACAGCGCAGGCATCGAGGATACTCTGTCCGAAATCGTCTTGCTGTGCGATCAGCTTGTCCGCCTCTGCGGCGGTCGAGCCGAACGTGCTCAAAAGCGCACTGCTCATGCAATGCCACAGCATCGGTACAACTTCGAACATCCTCTCTCCGAACACCTCGGCCAACTGTGCCAATGCAGCCGATGCACCCCTTCGGATGAGCTTGCCGAGACGCACCTCGTCGCTTTCCACCGCCTCCTCCTTGCTTGTCCGCCCGGGACCTTTAGCTACCACGGGTGGCTCATTCATGCTCATGATGCCCTCCCTGACGCCTTTGTCGTTAGCAAAGACGGCGACCTTGGTCGTGTCCTGGCAGACAAACGCGGTGAGGTTCTTAACGATCTTGTCGCTCGGGTTGCTCTTGGCGGCGGGAGAGACGCAGAACTCGATGAGCTTGGCTACCGAGCGAGCGGATCGCGTCTGTAGGTCGAGGTTCTCCTCAAACTTGACGCTGTTCATGATGCTGCGAATGACAGGGTTGAGCTTGTTGGGGAGGAGTTTGAGCGAGATGACAGCGCCAGCAATAGATGCAAACACTTGGGTGTCCTGGCGTTCCTTGTTGGCTTGGTAGAAGCCAATGGCAGCAATGAGCTTGCGCTGACGGTCTTCGAGCAGCGGCAGAGCAGCCTTCTTAGCCTTGGATCCTGCTTGGGCAAGGAGGGCGTCGAATCCAGCTTGGGCGACATGCTTGGCAGTGTCGATGGTGAATGCATCCACCATCATGCCGAGGGGATCGACAGTGGTGGGCAGTGCCGGGATCTTTGGCTTGGGTACCTTGGCATCGCGCTGGAACGAGTTGTACAGACCCTGACACTCGGCTTGGATGCGCTGCAGCATAACCGTCATCTCAGCATACGTGGGCGGAGCTGGAGTCTCGAGGACGCTGATGAGACGAGCGGCAAGGTCAGGGACAACAGCGCTCGAATCCTTCAGCGGGACACCGAGGGCATCAGAAGCCTGTGCCCATTCCTGGATGATAGCTGCGGCCAAGCACTTTTGCAGTGCTGAGGTCGACTCGAGATACTCGGTGAGCACAGGACCAAATGCAGTCGCGTCATCCGAGCGGGGGAAACGCGCCATGGCACAGCCGAGCGCTTCGGCGGCGCTGAGACGACCACGAATGACAGCGTCGACGCCGACAAGCGAGAGATCCTGCGTAAGGATGCCCTTGTCCACATTGTGACGGTTGGCATCTGCGTGGCTGCTGGTGCCAAAAGAGGGGCTGTAGAAGAGCGAGAAGTCGATAGGCGAGCCGAGGGGTGTCATGATGATGCGGAAGGAGTTGACGACGTACGGTCCGAGCAGCTTTTGGACATTAGCTGCATCGCTGGCGACATGTGCGAGCGCATGGCCCCAAGCGTCGGCACTGGCACGACGGATGGGCAGCTTCTCTTCCACTACCAGGTTCTGGAAGAGCAGGCGGAGAACACGCTCGTCGATCCAATCCTTGGGCAAAGATGGCACCGTGAGGAAGACGCGTAGGGCGTTGAGAACCGACAGACGAACGCTGGTGATCGTATGCCGGAAGAATGGGAAAAGGCGAGGGATGAGGAGCGAGAGGGCACGTTGCTCTTCAGCTTCGGCTCGGAGATGGACGACAATGCCCGGGTGCTCGACGAGCTTGGCTAACAGATCCATGACACCACCAATACTGCTGGCAAGATCATCTTTGAGATCGCCAAGGCAGTCCCAAAGCTGGTCGAGAAGTCTGCCGACCTCGCCTGGAAGCTTCTGAAGGATGACGTCGACGATGGGGACCAAGGCTGAAGCAGCGACGGCACGAACATCGTCGTCATCATCCTTGAGACCAAGAACAGCAACTTCTACGACTTCTTGCAGCATCTTGCCTGTGTCGATCTTTGCGTCCTCGTCGAGCAACGGTCTCTGATCAGCCTCTTCCTTCTTGACGACACCGTTTTCGGCCTTGACGACGGCTGAAGACATGAGGAGATCCTTCTTGACCACCACCTCGTACTTGAGTCCGAGAAGACCTGCATGACGAACCTCCCAGACGTATCCCTTCTTGCCACGCTTAGCAGCGAATCCGTCGTTGTAGTTTGTGGAGGCTCCCTCTGCGGCATGGTCCTGTCGAATCATCTGTAGGAGCACGTTGTGCACCGAGAGGATGGATGACTCGGGCATATGAGGCATGAGGCAAGCCAGAGTCTGACTGGCAGTCTCACGGACAGGGGCTACGACTTGGTCGAAGACGAAATCGCCCAAACGGTCGAGGGCAAAGACGCACAGCAGCTTGATCGACATGTCGTCGCACCAAGCCTTGTGCATCTTGGCATTGTCTTGTGCCAAAGCAAGCTGAACTTTTCCTCCGCCGGAACCTTGGGTCTTGAGTAGCTCTCGAAGACCGAGGGCGGCACCATGACGGGTCTCCCAAGTGGGACTAAAGAGGTCGACGCTGAGAGTGTCGACGACGAGACGGAATGGCCATTCTCCTGGTCGGACTTGGAAGGGGTTGGAAGCGGAAGAGTATGCAGCGGGGGCGGCACCGGCTGCTGCGGGAGAACCAGGCGCGTCACCAATGGGTGTTGGGGTGGATACGCTGCCCGTGACAGCAGGCAATGAGCCTGGACCGCCAGCGGGATGCTTTGGTGTGGGCGGAGGGCGAGCAGAAAGGTAATCGCCTTTTGCCTCTTGATTGACGGGTGTTGCTGGCGTTTGCGGATGGTCCGAGGGAGTCTTGATGCGAAGACCGGCCGCGGGTGAAGCAGCGTCGCTGCTGTCGACCACTCTGGTCTTTGCGTCGGATGGGCCGTTCTTGCCCTCGAGTTTGCGTTTCCTCTTGAGCGCATTGCGCTCTCTGGCGCTGAGCTTGCTCATGTCGATCTCGTCAAGCGCTGGAGCATCTGATGTTGTTGGGGTCGGGGAAGGCGCTGATGTTGGGGCGAACGAGGGGGTGATAGGTGAGGACGAGGGTGCACTTGCGTTGTTGACAAAACGTGGCGGTGGAAGAGAAGAAGCGCCAGATGAGCCTGTAGCGGCAAAACGAGGTGCGGGAAGCTTTGACTTTGCGCCTCCTGCGGCTGTCCTCCAGTCAACACTGCCCTGAGAAGTGCGAGGCACGTTGGATGAAGTTGCCGACTCTGCCGTTCTAAGCTCTGCTTCGACATCCATGCCAATATCCATTTCATCGAGGCCGAAGCCGAGTCCAAGTTTGCTGACGACATCTTTCTTTGCTTGGGCCAAACGATCGGAGCCAGCCGCCAGCGAAGCCTGCTCAAACTCCTTGCCCGCAGACGAAAGCAGCTTGGTGCCCGTGGTGAGAACGGTGGGAAGCGAGAAAGCGTCAAAGGTAAGCAACGACTCGGTGGCCATGAGCTCGGAGATGTGTGGCTTCTCGTCCTTGCTATCGGGATCGTCGAGGACCGACTTGGAGCTCTCGCCAGGCTTGAATGGCTCGATGTCGGGATCCCAGATACCTGCTGCGTGACAGATGCTTTCGATGGCCAATGCTGCAGCTACACGCGTATCCCAGCCCTTGGAGCGCAAGAATGGCACGACCCTGGCGAGATATGAGGTGATCTCATCCCAATCGCCGTCGGTGCCTCTGTAGATGCCCACCTCGTCCTGAACGGAAGGCCCGGCGAAATTATGCTGCTTGTGGATCTGTTCGGATGTGCCGAACTTAGCCGCCTGTTTGTTGGAAGCGGAAGCCGAGTCTTGGGACTTGATCAGACCATCCGCTTCTGGATCAATGGCGGGAGTTGAAGTGCCTGAGGCTGATTCGACCTGCTGCTGCTTGTGTGGTCTGGCGTGTGCCGCGGCCTGTTGGGTAGTGGTCTGACCACGGATGCGGACGGCTGCGATCTGGCCGAGCTGCTTGGCGGCTGTTGCACGGATCGCCGGAGTGGATCCAGTATCAAGCAACGAGACCAGGCGGTCTAGCCTCGTAGCAGCCATCTTGACGTCTCGACTCGTGCCCCGAGCACACTCTAACTACTACGGCCGCAAGCTTGAACGCGCTGTTGGTGGTAACCGACGCGTTACTCTGTGATCAGAGGGCAAAGCTGTAGCGTGGAACGAGCGTACCCAGATGTCGTGTGCAATACGACGCGGCGCAAGCCTAGATGCTGGCGGATGATGGATCGAGAAAAAAAAAAAAAAAAAAATAAAAAAATATGGTGTTGTAGCGTGGCTTAATTTTTCTGGCGACTTTGGACGTTGGGCGGCGCTGCTGCAGATCCCGGCGAATATATACTTTGCGGAATCTTCTTGACAGCTGCGCTCGGTGCTCTCTTATGAACGCGCTGTTGCTGTGCCTCAAGCCGAGAGAGAGTCTGGAAAATCATGAAAAGGTGCGGTGCATTTTGGCTCGGCAGGTGGAGGCGGATCTGCCATCCGTGTCTATATATCCTTGTTGCCAATTGTGCTTTGCTCTGCGGACTGACGCGAAGCAAAGTTGGACTGGACTGGCCAAACGAACAAGGGCTCAGTTCATGCCAAAATTGCCCACCTTCCCAGCCGCCGTTTGTTTGTCTGAAATTTTCTCTTTCATTTTGGAATTGCCATCGATCGAAAAAGCCAAACAATGCCGATGACCCCGATGTGTCGTCTCAGTCGGAAGACTTGAATGGGAAAAAAAAAAAAAAAAAAAAAAAAAGTTGCCTTTCGCTCGTCGGAAGCCGACATGAGAAGGGTTCTTGTTACTCGTTTGCTCATCGTTAACCACCTCGTTCCGCACAACACTCATACCTTGACGTCATGTCGGCAGCATCGCTCACTCGCTCCCTGGTGAGGATTAGCCTCGCCTCAGGCTCCCGCATGGCCGCCCGTCAATCTGCCGCCCGAATCGTGCCTTCAAAGCTCGCCTCGACATCCTTTACCAGCACCTACCTTCTACTTTCAGCACGCACATATGCCACCCCTGCCTCCGCAGCCATTCGTCTCGGCAATCTTCAGCCGGGTCAGCCCACCAAGAACCGCAAGCGACTCGGTCGTGGTCCCGGGTCCGGCCGTGGTGGCACATCTACCCGCGGTCACAAGGGTCAGAAGGCACGAGCTGGTAACGGCAAGCCCGTCCCCGGTTTCGAAGGTGGTCAAATCCCGCTCACTCGCAGATACCCCAAGCGTGGATTCAACAATGTGTAAGTGCCGTCACACCAATCTTTTCAGCTGGTCCTTTACGTACGCTGACAATTGCTTCCACCCTCATTTGCTTTCTTTATTGATACAGTCACGGCCAGACATACGTCCCCGTGAACCTGGACAAGATCCAGCACTGGATTGACCGCGGCCTCCTTGACCCTTCCCGCCCTATCACTGCTAAGGAACTCTACGAAACGCGCTGCATCCACTCGCTCAAAGACGGCGTTAAGATCCTCGGCAAAGGCTCGCAATTCCTCTCCACCCCTGTCAATCTTATCGTCTCGCGCGCATCGCAGACAGCCATCTCCGCCATCGAGGCGGCAGGCAGCAGCGTAGAGTGCAGATACTACACCCGCCTCAGCCTCAGAGCCCTCGTAAAGCCACACAAGTTCGCAGGCAAGATCCTCCCGCGACCAGCCGACCCGATTAACAAGAAGGATTTGGTGTGGTACTCGGCCCCGCGCAACAGGGGGTACTTGGCAAAGCGCGCAGCGCTCTCAAAGGCCGGAGCATTGGCTGCGGAGGAGGAGGCGTCGAAACAAGATCCTGCCCCTGAGGCTTCGGCTTGAGTATTACAGCTTTCCCATCTTGAATGTTTCCCAAATTTGTACTTTTACTTGACACACACTCTCAGAATCGCACACAGAGACACACTTGGATGCTTGGGAGAATGAGTAACATTACAGAAGTCCGAGTACAAGAGTGCCTTAAGTCATGGGCAGACCACGCAGGAAAGCAAGGGTTCCTAGGCAGTGGTCCAACAGCCCGTTCGCCCTGTTGCTCTCGGCCACCTGGGTGCGGATCAGCTTCCTAATCACTCGCTTGAGCTGCTTGACGTCCTCCTCATCCACCGCGCCAAACTCATCCTCATCCTCATCGTCCATACCGTCCTCCTGCTCCTCACTCTGCGGCTTTTCCGGACTGAACGTCTGCAGAATGAGATCGGTATGCACCTTGAGCAGTGTAGCGAGCAATGCCTGCACCGCTTCAAAGTCTCTATGCTGCTTAAGCCTCTTGAGCAGCATGGTCAAAAACGCCACGAGGTCCTCGGTCGCGGTCAGCGAGCGAATCTCCAGATCCAGCTGCGGCGTCGAAAGCATCTCGAGGTAGACAAAGAATCCGCCGACATCGTCCTTCTCCAGCGCGCTCGCGAGTCGCTCCTGGAACTCGGTCTTGAAACTCACGCCGCTCGATGAGAAGATGTTGGACTTGTCCGCCTTCTCCGCAGCGGCGTCCTCGGGCTCGGCGGTGGGGGCGGTGGGGTCGAACTTGAAGTCGACGCCCGAGACGGTCTGTGGGAGGAAGAAGGGCGCCCGTTGAGCTTCGGGCTTTTGTGGGGCCGCTTTGGGCTTGTTGCGCTGCTTGATGGTGTCCAGGTTGATCAGCGTCATCCAGCGCGCGCGTGGCATGGTGGAGAGCGTGATTAAGCCGCCCTCCTCGCCTTGGGTTGGATCCGTGAGCTGAGCAGGCGAGGTGTACACGCGCTGCAGCTCCGGCTCGCCCACTTGGAGCATTGATTCGGAGTACTCGGCCAGCGCAGCATCCTCCACATCCCCCTGCACCGTTGGCAGGGCCACGACATCGCCGTCGTCATCCTCGTCCACTACCTCGGCGCGCTCGTCGAGACCCTGCATAGCGACTGGCGAGAACTGCGTCTTGTTGGCCCACAGATAGATGCCCACACTATCAACATGTGCTGTAGCGAGGAAGTCACCCGTAGGGCTGAACGTGACAGACGTGGCGATGCTGGCCACCTTGAACGCATCCACGAGACGCGACGAGGGGATGTCAAACGTGCGGATCACCGCATCCGTCGACGTAGCAACAACCCACCTCGCATTGTTGCTGAAGCATGCATCGAGAATACGGCCGCGGAATCCGACAAACTCTCGCACCACGCGGTGCGTCTCGATGTCCACGAGCCTCAGAACGAGATTGTCCGATACGATGAGGAGGAGGTTCGAGTCCCGGTGGAGTTGAATCGACGAGATGCCCGAGGTGGAGATGGTGGTGCGGTGAAGGAGGGTGGCGGTGGAAAAGTCGTACCAGGAAAGCTTGCCGTCCATGGTGCTGATGATGACGAAGCGGTTGAGGGCGTCAGTGGCGACGCCAGTGACAGCAGAGCCCTTGACAGGCGCATTGAGCAATGCCTGCGCCTTCTTGGAGCCTGCCGGGAACTCCTTGGCCTTCGCCGGGCCTTCTGGATCCACAGGCCGGGTGTCAAACGTCCTCCTATGCGCATACGACTGCATGTTGTACATCTCGACCAGACCCTCCGAGTTTCCGATCAGACCAAAGTTACCGCACGCACTAACGCAAGCGGTCCTGGCCTCAGCAAGGATTTTCTTATCCGCAGACGCAGGCAGAGGCTTCTTGCCCATTCTCTTATCCCTCACTGTCCACGTGTTGGCAAACTGACGCCCTTGGTGCGTTGTCAAGACATCGTCCCAATCGCGGCTGCGCGTCAGACTGAATGACAGCGAGCTGGCAGTGGGCAACTTGAGAGACGAGACGGAGATCGACAGCTGGTTGCTCTTCTTCTGCAGTTCACCCTGACTTAGCTCGTGCGAGCGCGAGTCTCGGACCACCGAGATGCTGCGGATCGAGCGGTCGCGGCCGGCGGAAAGAATCTCCTTGCCCTCCTCGCCATAGTATCGGATGAGGTGGGGCGGCTGGTGATGACCCGAACGACCCTTGAGCAGACGAGGAGGCATCGAGGCCGACTCGAAGAACCACTGCTTGCAGCTGTTGTCGCCTCCCGACGAAATCAGAAGCGGCTGGCCGGGAACAAATTCAATGCTGCCCACAGCCCCGTCATGAGCATCCTGGATCGAGTATGTGAGCCGAGGTCCGTTGTTGAGCGAGCCGGTGCTGGTGCCAGACGCAGGGTCGAGGTCAAAGATGCTGATGTTGCCCGAGTTGGTAGCGATGGCGACCGAATGCTGCTTGCCATCGGAACGGAAAGAGATGGAACCGGACGAGAGCCCGCCAGAAGCATGTATCGCGAACAAGCTCTCGTCGAGGCGGATATCGTGAAGGAGAACGTGCCCATCTGCGAAGCCGACTGCTACGATGTCGACAGCGGGAGACTGGGTGAGGTTGACAATAGCAGCAGAAGGCGATACGGCATTAGGACCGGCGGCAGCAGAACGGAGCTGGGCAGCGTCATAAGAGTGGACGAGCGAGCCAGTGCGGATGTTCCAGAGAGCAAGCTGGCCGTCGGTGGAGCCGATGAGGATCTTGTTGAGGTAGGTGGCAGGGTGAAGGAGCGAGCTGGCGACAAAGTTGGAGGGGAGGTCGATGCGTCGGATCAACTCGGTGGTGGCACTCGACCAAACAAAGACGCTGCGGCCGTCAGACGAGAGGGCTACGATGGTGTCACCGAATACGATCAGAGATGAAAGTTGAGTTGCGTCCTGGGACGATGCCTCGACGGTGCTGGAGGATGCATCCGAGTCCGAATCCGAATCGGAGTCGGGATCAGAGCTACTGCTGCTGCTGTCGTCGTTGAAGCCACTGGGCTTGTTGAAGCGCGCCATGATGTGATCGACGGTGTCATAAGTTGCATCTATCTTGCCCCTTCGGAAGCGGTAGACCTTGGTACCAGCGGCGGCGAGCACCGCATCGGGGCTGAGCGAGATGACAAGCGAAGAAATGGGTGCTGGGAGCAAAGTCGAAACGAACAGCAACGTCATCCTCTCGGCATCCCACATAGCCCAGCTGTCGCCGAGACAGGTGATAACGTTGACGTCTGGTGTGGTAGCATCCTTGCCACCAAACCGTGTCTGCAGTGCAAATGGGACATGGTTGCTGATCAGACCAAGAGCGCGGAAGGGAGCAAAGAGACGATTCCTCGAGACGACCTTGCGTTGAGTCGGTGTGCTAGACCAAGAGGCGGCATCTTTGCCATCTGTATCGGGCTGCTGCCTTCTTCTCTTAGAGTTGGGCTCAGCGTTTCCTGGCGTAGTTGGTGCAGCTGCTGATGGTGTTGGTGTTGGCTTTGGCTTGACCGGCGTGGCGGTTGCCTTTGCCACTTTGGAAGGCATGGTAGTACTGATCGACCGTATACCACTCCAAGCGCAGCAACCTTGGTGCCGAAGGTGAGCCGATGCTGATATCGAGCGTGGAAAGGAGAGAGGAGGATGTTGTGGAGCTGCTGTGTGTCAACCTATTCAGATGCTGGTGAACACAACGTTGTCGACAGTGAGAAGAAACACAAAATTTTCTCCACACCAAAATCTGTGTCTGTGCTCTGCGCTCTGCGGTTGCTTTGAATTTCCACTTCCTCGCACAGCTGAAAAAGGGGGGAAAAAATAAATAAATAAATACAAGTTGGTCTGACACAATCACGGAACTCGGACTTTTTGGTAGAGCGTCCAAGTGCCTGAGAGTTTTGGAAATTTTCCAAAAAAAGAAAAAAAAGTCAACTTCAGCATTGGCAGACAGCCAATCCATTTGGTTGGGATCTGTTCTCTCTCTCTCTCTCTCTCTCCACCCTCGCTTCCTACCGTCGTTCATCATCCTTCTCTCACCTTGCAAACAGTCACCACTACAACTACAGATTCAGGGAGAGGCCCGAACTATTGATCAACACATTCGAGGACTGCTTCCTTCCATTGCATAGGGTCCAGTCATGGCGCCACACAAGAACGACGACGTGGACGCTGAGGCCGAGCTCGTCTCTCAGCTTGCCGCCGATGTCGCCGCCGCCGAGTCGTCAGCTGCCTCCAGCAAGGCTTTTGGCTCTTTGTCATCCAGCACACCTGCTGCAGAGCGACACGCTTTCTCTACACTCGAGCTTTCCGAACCCACACGCAAGGCCATCGACGCCATGGGCTTCAAGACAATGACCGAAGTCCAGGCTCGTTGCATTCCTCCTCTTATGGCCGGCAAAGATGTGCTTGGTGCAGCCCAGACTGGTTCGGGAAAGACGCTCTCATTCCTGATCCCAGCTATTGAGATGCTCCACAGGCTTAAGTTCAAACCAAGAAACGGTACCGGTGCTATCATCATCTCGCCCACCCGAGAGCTTGCGCTTCAGATCTTGGGCGTGGCAAAGGAACTCATGGCGCACCATCGCCAGACTTTCGGCATCATCATGGGTGGTGCCAATCGCCGCGCAGAGGCGGACAAGCTGCAAAACGGTGTCAACCTCGTCGTTGCAACCCCCGGTCGTCTACTCGATCATCTTCAAAACACAAACGGTTTCGTCTTCTCCAACCTCAAGGCGCTCTGTATCGACGAGGCCGACCGTATTCTTGAGATTGGTTTCGAGGACGAGATGCGTCAGATCGTCAAAATCTTGCCTAATGACAGCCGACAGAGCATGCTCTTCTCGGCGACACAGACTACCAAAGTGCAAGATCTCGCACGCATCTCGCTTCGTCCCGGTCCTCTCTACATCAACGTCCACGCCGACCTTGCCGCTTCGACCGTGTCTCGTCTCGAGCAGGGGTATGTCGTTTGCGAATCGGATCGACGCTTCCTCCTCCTCTTTACATTCCTCAAGAAGAACGCCGGCAAGAAGATCATCGTGTTCATGTCGTCCTGCAACTCGGTGAAATACCACTCTGACCTGCTCAACTTTATCGACGTTCCCGTGCTCGACTTGCACGGCAAGCAGAAGCAGCAAAAGCGCACCAACACCTTTTTCGAATACTGCAACGCGCCCTCGGGCACGCTCCTCTGCACCGACGTAGCAGCGAGAGGCCTCGACATCCCCAGCGTTGATTGGATCATCCAGTTTGACCCGCCCGATGATCCGCGCGACTACATCCACCGTGTCGGCCGAACGGCCCGTGCGGGCAATGCAGGCAAATCGCTCCTCTTTCTCCTCCCTACCGAACTCGGCTTCCTGCGCTTCCTCAAAGTCGCCAAAGTGCCCCTCAACGAATACACCTTCCCCGCCGACAAGGTCGCCAACGTCCAGGGCCAGCTCGAGAAACTCATTGCAAAGAACTACTATCTCCACCAATCCGCCAGAGATGGGTACCGCTCGTATCTGCAGGCCTACGGCTCGTACTCGCTCAAGCGCATCTTTGATATTCACAAATTGGATCTCGCCAAAGTCGCAAAGGCCTACGGCTTCAGCGTCCCACCCAAGGTCAACATCACTATCGGCACTGGGTTGAAGGCAGGTTCCACAGCGGGAGGCAAGAGAAAACAAGTCGACGCGGATGGTCAGGGTGACGGCGAAGGGGATGATGAGATCAACCCAAAGCGTCAACAGAGCGATAGGAGAGCGTACTACAGGAGGAATCATCAAAACCGAGGTGCCAAGGACCATTTCCGCAAATCGGGCGCCAACGCTACCTCGAACAAGGGCGGCAAGCAATGGTCCCGTTAAATCTCCAGCATCTCAGCTCTCTCTCTTTCGTCACACATTCATTCTGCATATCCTCATGTACTCTAGCCTATTCTCACTAACCTGATCATGTTCTATTTCGATGGTGTGGAGAGTCGTCTTGCATGTTCTTTGAACTTGGCCTCGATTGCTTGGAGGTTTTCTTCAGTGTTGAGGTCCTTGCTATTATCCGCTTCGACTTCGAGCGTGAACCCGGTGTTGTAGCAATGCCAATGTTCGTGATCTGGCACGTTCGTCTTCGCACTCACCATACCCTGCCCGTGAGTTGACTGGTCGGGTTGGTACCTGCCGAGGCAGACCGCGGTGAGCATCGCCCAGACGCGTGCGGCGTTGATGCTGCTATACCCGCCGCCACCGAGAAGGAGGGTGGGTTTCTTCCAAGAGAACACGCGTTGGGTCGCGCGAATGTAGGCGTCCGAGGATAGGTTCCATGTCTTCATCGGGTCGTCCGAAAGGCCATCGACGCCGCACTGGACCACCACTGCTTCGGGTCTCCAAGCGTCGACGAGCGGCTGGACGGCGTTCTGCATGATGCGTTCAAACGTGGCATCGCTCGTTCCCGCAGCGAGCGGGATGTTGAGCGTCGTCCCACCCGCACCCGGGTCGGCGTCGAGCGTGCCAGGAGGGCCGTACTTGTCCCGGTTTGACGAAGGCGCATAGCAGGGGAAGAAGCCAGACGCATAGTGGTGGATGCTGAGCGTCATGACGTTTGGGGTGTTGTGAAAGGCTTCCTCGACTCCATCGCCCCAGTGTAGGTCGAGATCGAGGTAGAGTACCTTGTTGAGCCGCTTGATGACGGTCTTTGTGACCGTTTGCGATTCTGACTCGCATTGCTTGTCGCCGGCTCCGACTTGCGGCGTACTGACTGTGACCTTTGTGGGTTTGCGCAGGGCAACGATGGCCAAGACAGCATCGTTGATGTAGCAGAAGCCTGATGCGGAGCCCTTCTTGGCGTGGTGCCTTCCGCCATCCCAGGCAATGGCAATATCGGCTTGACCGGAGACGAGGCGTTCAGCAGCAGATATGGAAGCTCCCGCAACCAACTGGACGTATCGATACAGTCCCTCGAAAGGAGGACAATCGTCCTGAAGCCCAAACTGGTTCTTCTGCTGTGTCAATTGCGAGCCACCATGCTTTCGGAATGTATCTGCCGATGAGCTTGGATTCGACTCATCAAAGCTAACACTCTCATCGGCTTCTTGCGGCTCGGAGGCGGAATCGCTGTCGGAAGCCTCCAAAGGCGTTGTCGGCCTCACTTTCTGTCGCTTGGCGCTCCTGACCGAGTGGCGTGCTTCAGGTCCTTTCGCCAGCTGCGCCACATAGCAAGCCTCGTGATACGCCGTCATGCGGCCAGTGCTGGCCTCGTGTGGGCTGTATATCCTTGCCCTTGATCTGTTCTCGTCCTCCTTGTCATTCCAATGAGCTACCCGTTGTCCTGCCAATTTCTCCAACAATCCGAAACCTTGGCCGCCAGCATTACGGCGCCTTTTTGGCCCGGAACCCTTTTCACGAGCTTTTGAAGTACCGACGTCTAGAAGGTCGAGATGGTAGGCAAGGGTATGGACCAACGTCGACCGGCCTATATTTGACGGGAGCCGATCCGAGTAGCGAATGAGGTCGTCCGACACGATGTAAGCGACGTGCGGCGGCGGGTTGCCACATGTCGACATATTCGACGCCGGTCCTCCTAGCGAGCGTTGCCCTTGGGATAGCAACAAGAGTCGAGCGTCGCTGGTGACTTTCGCTTGGTGGTGTTGCTCGCTCAACCACAAGTGTTGGTCTCTGATTTCTGCAAAGTGACACTGCTGGTGGAGGCGGCAAAAGCGCATCTACCGATCGACTCGAAATCGGGGCAGTCTTTTCAAGATGGCTGGAGCGGAACAAGCACGGTGAACTAGCTGACTGGGCCAAAACAAAGCGGGCAGAATTGGTCAAAGTCGGGATTTCGGAGCTTTGGACCCATTGACATGGCTGGCCGACATTCCCGGCAAGCAAAGTTAACAGCAGAGCGAGTCAACATTACGATGCAGGACAGACACTCGCCGCGCATCCTGGAGCGTCGGGTCAGAAAGGTCAAGCTAAGCTACGGAACAGTCCAACTGACGCTCAAAGCCGAATACGCTGCGCTGCAAGCCAAGCGATTCGAGAAGGGAAAAGGAGCCCAACCCAACAAAAAAGACCTAATCCTGGCAAGCGCGGATGAACCGTTGACAGATCTCTCTCTGTTTGGCCAGACTGAGCCAAGCCGAGGGCCGAGCAGAGTTGGTCTAGAAAAAGAAAAAAGGAGAGCGAATCTTGGAAATTCCACCAATTGACCGGCATCTACCGACTTGTCCATCCGACCGTCCATCCCGACCGTCTAACCGATTCGACGCGCCCTCTCTCCCGCATCACAGCTCAGTCCGCAAAGCCGTTCGTCTCGCCATGAGCCGGTTCTCGCTCGCTTCCTTCTTGCTTTACTCCCCCACACATTCACCCGCATCATCTTGCTATTCCTCCTATGCAGCTGGTGTCACGCTGTATTGCCCGCGTCAAGCTCCACCAACCACCGTCCGGGCCCTTCCCGCGAATCGTGATCGCATCTCATTTGCTTGCATCCACCCACCAGCAAGTCCAGATAGGCTCCACCTAGCTTCATAGCTAGAGTCAATCCGCTGCCGCAGGTCTTGTCCTACGGTAGACTCGATCACCCGGCAATCTTGCCGAAGCCTTCCAATTTTCATCCAAACTTATTTCATTTGCGATCGCATCATCGAAACGGCTGTCACCGCATCCTTTCTGACCCGAGCTGCCTCTTTGCGCTCGCTGCCAGGCCTCTGCAAGCTCTCATTCCGGATCATCTCGCAAGCGGATCGGCGACACACAACAATACCGAGCCGAATCAGCGTGCTACAACTTACTCAAAAGCAGCCGCTCACTCCCGGCCCATCTCTCCATCTGTCTTCACCTTTTTTTTTTTTTTTTTTTTAACCAGTTTGTCGGTTGAGTGGCATCCCAGTGCGTCACATCATCCATCATGAACACCCCACCCAAGTTCTCGCATTCCCGTCAAGGCTCGGTCGAGCATACCGGACCAAGCCAGTCGTCTTCACACCTTCACTCGTATAACCATGCGCTTGCATCGCTTGCCTACCCATCCTCCTCCTACTCTCCCTATCGAACTCAAGCACATGCATCTAACTGGGCCGCCTCGAATCCGTCAGCTCTTCACAACTCCACTAGTGCAACCAAGGGCAAAAATGTCCAAGACGTCGACGACGACGACGATGAAGATGATGATGATGATGACAACAGCAATGACTCCGACGAAGAAGACGACGAGGTAGATGACGACGATGCTCAAACCAGCGACAATGCCAAGCCTAAAGCTGCTGGAAACAAGCGCAAGCGTGATAGCTCCCCCAAGAACGCCAAGTCCAAGTCTGCAGCTGGCAAGGAAAAGGCTGGTGACAAAGGCGCCAATGGTTCCAAGAACGGGCAGGCTGCTACCAAAAAGCAAAAGCCCACTCGTGGTGCACGGGCATGCACGAACTGCCGTCGTCTCAAGATGCGTTGTGTTGGCGCCGAAAAGGGTCCTCCCTGTAATCGCTGTCGCAATGGCAACCACGAATGCATCTTTGAAGAAAGCAACCGTGGGAAGAAAGGCGGAAAGAATCAAAAGGCAGAGGCCATGCAGCAGAGCTTGCGCAAGATGGAGCAGACTCTGGCCACTGTACTCCGCAGTATCCGTGACCCTGGCCTGGCAGCGCAGCATGGAGGTATGGTCACTCGCAGCCCATCTCCTGACCATCCTAGAGAAACGATCCGCTCCGATCCTCGCCTCACCCATTCCAACTCTTTCACCGGCGAGTTCGGCTCGCGTTCACCTTGGAATCGCATGGCAGACCCCTACTCGTCCCATGGCACCAACTCTGGCTCGCCTGCTCGCGTCAGCACCGACGGCACCAGTCCCATGAGCACTGTCAACCCAAATGCTGTAGCTCAAAGGAGTGCTTCCTCGACCGATGGAAACATGCCCTCACCTGCCAATGCCCATGGCACCCGATTCCTCGAGCCCCTTCCGCACCATCATCGTGCTCAGAGCCGACCACCCGTGCCTGGCTTCGAAGCGCCGCGTCGTTCCGGTCGAGGTTCTCCCCGTCTACACTCGCTGCCCGATAACACACTCAACCCACTCGGACTGCTCGCTGAAGCCAGTCTACACAACACTCATCGCTCCCGCAAATCAGCTCGCAGCGGTGCCAGCACCAGCAGCCGTGACAAGGATAGCCAGCGTTCCGGCAGTGCCGCGCAGACTCCCGACAAGCCAGTCAAGGCCGAAGGTGGCGACAACGACGAACCGGAGCTTGATAGTACCGGCAGACGCCTGATCCCTCTCGGTGTGGCCTCGCAGAACTATTTCCGTCCCGGTCCTATGACCATCTTGCCGCTTCGTCGCATCATCATTGAGCGAGAAATGCCACCGGAACTCCTCACACTCGGTATCGTCACAAGCGAAGAGGTGCTTGACCTTTTCAGCATCTTCTTCCGTCGCTGCACTCAGCACAGTCCACTGTTGGACGCTGAGTGGCACACTCCTACATTCATCTGCAGTAGATCTCCGTTCCTCTTCACCTGCGTCTGCACTGTTGCATCCAAGTTCTACGAGCGCAGGCCGGACCTGTACGCAAAGTGCATTGCTGTCACCCGCAAGGTGGCTTTTGATGTCGTCAACCGAGGCTTCAAAAGTATTGAGATCGTGCAAGGATTCTTGCTCATGGCTATGTATGCACAGCCTGCCGAGCGCTTCGAAGAGGACAAGACGTGGATGTACAGCGGAATTGCACTTCGCATGGCAACTGATCTCAACTTGCACCGCAAGAGTGTCGCCACCTTCAACCACAGCCCGCATCCGGACGATCCTGCGGTGCTCGACAGGGAGCGCGAGATTCTCAACCGAGAACGAACATGGTACTGCTGCTTCGCCTTGGATCGTGGTCTTAGTATCCAGATGGGCAAACCGTACACCATTCGGGAGGATTGGATCGTTCGCAACTGTCGCAACTGGGGTAGCCGTTTCAGTCGACCTTGGGACCTTTCCGTCAGTGCGATCGTTGATCTCTACCGCATCAGCTCAAGGCAACTTGACTTCCTCTATTCGTCAACGTCTTCCGTCTCGGGGCTCAACACCGAGATCGACTATGGCTTGGTGCTACCCATCTTCAACGAACAGTTGCAGGAGTGGAGGGAGGAGTGGCGCTGGCGAGGCCTCTTCCAGATGCCGGACGAGGCGATCGAGTACATTGAGAAGAAAAGAGCCCGACTGGCGGCAGCCTGGGAGAAGAATAGAGCCAAGGACAAGGCCAAGAAAAAACCAGCGAATGGCGAAGGTGCAGGTGCCAGTGAGGATGCAGGGCAGGAGGACACCGAAGACAAGTTCCACTACGAGTACGAAGATGATGAAGAGGATGCCGAGAACCTGGACCTCAACACTCGACTCATGATCCACCACGTCCACTCGGTGCCTGTTCGATTCAACTTTGCCGTACTGGTGCTCAACTCGTTCGGCTTGCAGCAAGCCGTTGACCATCCTATGGGAGCAAGCCTCGATCGTGCCCAGTACTTTGCCAAGTGTCTGGAAGCAGCCAAGGTCATCGTGACACAGTGCTGTGGTCCCATGCGTAAGAGCATGCGGTATGCCCCTGATGCCCATATCTTGACGCTGGCATACGCGTGCGTGTTCCTGCTCAAGCTTCTGCGACCTGCATTCGCCGGGTACGTCGAAGAGGAATCGATCCTCAGCCTGGTGCAAGACACCGCTAACATGCTGCAGGAGGTTGCAGTGAACCACACGCATACAACTTACCTCTACGGTCAGTTCCTCAAGACGCTCCTACAGGCTCGCATGGATCACACGACAGGTTCCAAGTCTGCAACTGGTAGTCGTGTTGCTTCGCGAGCCGTGTCGCCCGACGGTATGGAGGTCGATGGGAACAAGGACGCTGAGGCTGCAGCCAAGGCTGGTGACGCTGCAGGCGGAGTCAGCGCTAGTGGGCCCGAGGGCACCATTCCAGCTGCGATTGATGCCACTCATCCCGATTTCCCCACAGGACCCGCGGGCACTGGCGACAATGCCAACGTCAACTGGTCGCAACAGATCTTTGGCGCCAATTCTGGGATGGACGATTTCTGGGGCTCACTGCTTCCGCCCGGATTCACGCAGACGTCGATGCAGGATCTCTTCGGCGCCACAAATGCTGACGGCATCGCGCCCAACGGCCACTCGCACCTCGCGGCCGAAACGGAAGGCGTCGACCCGGGCCCACACGCCACCAAGTTCGGTATGGGCGGCGGCGGCGCATTCGACTTTGGCGGAGGCGCGATTGGCAACGGGAACGGCGGTGTCCCGCTCAACTCGGCAGCAGCCAACGCGGCACTGGCAAGCAGCATGCGCATGACACCGATGGCGAGCGGTCATATAAGTGGGGCCAACACTCCACATGGCTTCGGAAGCAGGAGCAGGAGGACAAGCGCAAGCCATTTTAATTTGGGCGGGCTGTCAGGGGTCAACTTTGATTTCCCTCAGTAATTCTGACAATAGATGTGTACCGTTTAATGCAATGAATGCAATGGGTTTGTTTTGCCAAGATAGTATAGAGTGTGGCCCAAGTGGTGTACGATTGCCTTGCGAAGGGGTGCAGAGTCTGTTAGCATGTGAAGTTGCCTTCCTCCCTCGTACGACTTTGGCACCAGGAGCCGGAGGATGTGGTGGTTGTGCGGAGATTGACTGTAATTCTCTTCGGAGAAGTGGACAAAGTTCTCGACGCGTTGCAATGGACTCTTGCTTACCACAAGACCGACTAGAACAGAGTACAGTAGTGAAGAGTTGAGTAGACACAATTTATCTTGCGCTGGGAAAGTGCAGTGCAGATCCGGGAGGCCAACCTTATCATGTGCAGATGGATGATGCTGTTTGTATTGACGTCGACTACTACTGCTGCTGGAACTCGAACGGATAGATATCTGGATCACTACCCTTGCCTTCCTCCTCCTTCTTGATCCCTTCTGGCGCGGGCGCCGCGGCGATCGCCATCGCCTTGTACTGCACGCCCATGCCCGTCTCATCGATCAGCCTATTCGCGGCGTCCTTGATCCTCTTCTCATCCTCTTCGCCCTTCCCCCTCACTAGAGCCTCGGTTCGCATCTGTAACCCCATGCCGACGAGGAAATCGGCTTGGTCGAGCGGGCCGAGGTAGCGCGCATCGGTACTTTGAATCGCCGATTTCAGGTGCAGGAAGTCGACATTGACAGTGAGGTCGACACTGCCGGGCGAGTCGAAGACGGGGACGAGTTGGTGGTGTTTGAATGCACGGAACGAGGAGCCGTACGCTTGGTCGCCGCCGTAATCGATCACCAGCCCAATCCCGCCCTGAAAAGGCGTGGAAAGACGAGATTGCTCGGCTGCCTCAGCGTCGGGGGAATCGCCCATGCGAGGAGGCGCGGCGGGTCGACCAGCGATCAATTCTCCCACCCGGCGTGCGACAGCCCATGCTTCGGGGGAAACTTCAACTCTCTGTCCAGGCTGGAGGGTGGCGAAGCGCGGGTTGTTCTGCACCAGCATCTGCGCCCACGGTGTCGGCGTTGGCGAGAGCACAAACCCTAACTCCTCCTTTTCTTCTTTGGCCCCCTCGATATCGCCCGGTCTGAGCACAGTGATGGAGGACTTTGGCTTGATCCCGACCAGCACCTCTCTGAACTTACCGTCGGTATGCTTTTCAAAGATATGCGTGGGCAGCGCATCGAAAAACTCATGCGCTGTCAAAATCGTAAACTCCTCCCCCACCACCGGCACCGCGTCGATACTGGGGAACCATTCAACCACCACCCCTCCCTCGACCTTCCCCTCCTCCTCTACGTTGATCACTTTCCCCCCTGCCCCCTCCAGCGCCTCCCTAATCGCAGCCAGCTGCAGCTCCATCAACCCTTCACTCGTCTCTACCAGCTGGATCCTCTTCACCGTCTCCATGAACGGCTTGAAGCTCGCAAACGTCCGCAACATGTCCGCGAGCAACGTACCCTTACCGGGCCCGAGCTCGATGATTCGTGTCGCGGAGGGCGAGTTGACAGCCTGCCAGCGCGCAAGGTAGAAGATCGCCACGAGCTCTCCGAACACTTGGGAGATTTCGGGGGAGGTGATGAAGTCGCCTCGGGAGCCGAGCACTTCGCGGTTGGAGGAGGTGGGCGAGTTGGCGGACGAGTAGTAGCCTTGCATAGGGTCGAGCAGGCAGGTGCGCATGTAGGTGGATACGGGCATAGGGCCAGTGGAGCGGATGCTGTCGAGAAGGATGTCGTGCAGGCTTTTCTTCAGCTTCTTTTCCAATGGATTGGAGGGGGGCGAAGAGTCGTTGCGGTGGGTAGTGCTGGTGGAGAAGGAGCGTTGGGAAGTCAAGGTGTGCAGGCCACGCGCGAGCGGTGAGAATTGCGTGGTTGTGGGGCCCATAAGTCCTTGTGCGTGCGGAGAGGCGGACGGTGGATGAATGTTGCCAGCTGATCTCGAGCTCTCCTGCACACGCTCAGGCGCGGCAACGGGAGGAATGGCAAAGTTGCGCAGGCCCGTGACTACCGCATTGCCACCCTCGAGCTCGGCTTTGACGATCTCCTCAACCGCCTCAGTCGCGTACGCCACGCAGTCATTCAAGCTTACTCCTGTGTAGCTCGCTCCCACCAGCGTGAGCTTCTCCCTCAACCCCTCATGCTTTTCTAGCGCTTCGTGCAGCTTGGCCACCCTGACTGGGTGTCCGACAAGATACCACGGGATGCACTCCTTCTGCAGCGTTGCCTTGACCGTGACTCTACTCTCGTCTTCGAGCAGCTTTGCGTCGATACCAAGCTGGGTCGAGACCGCCTTGATCGCACTCTGGCGCATCTGCTGCTCGCTCGGGAGAGCGGTTAGGTTGGCCCAGTGTGCGCCGCCCATCATGACGGTAAGCTTTGTAGCGGAGTCCTGGTCTGGGATAGCGTCTGAGTCGAACACGACGCCGAGGATGCCGTCGTCGTTGTTGGGCGTTGTGCGGGGGATGAGGTAGCCGAAGCCTTGGACGGGGACGAGCGCTTTGCCCGATGTGGCGTTAGGAGGGATGATGATGTTGACGACGCCGACGTTCGCTGATGGATTGTGCGCCAAGTGCGGCAGGTCAGAATCTGGTGGGAGGATGGAAGCGAGATGCGCTGAAGGAAGCGCGGAGACCACTCTATCCGCCTCGATCGTCTCGCCAGAGCTTGTACGCAATAGCACCTTGCCGGAATCCTGGACGATGATCGAGCTTACACCCTCGCCTTTCTTAACGTCGACATTGTCTGCTTGAGCGAGCTTATCTTCTAGTGCACCCACGATCTCCTGTACTCCCTCGGGGAAGCTGTAGACGCTAATACTCTTGAAGCTCTGCACAAAGTCCTTGCCGAGCTGAGCCTCGAGCTGTTTGAGTCTCTGCTCCTTATCCGCCTTAACCGCAGCTTCCGCCTCTGGGAGCGGTCGGTAGCGCTTATTCCTCTTCGCGGGAAGCAAGCTCCTCAGTACACTCCCATGCACTCTCTCCGCCTCCCATAGGAACGGCAGCACTGCACAAACACTAAGCTTGCGCGTATCGCCCGCATAGATCCCATGCACCACCGCACTCACCAGGTTCTCCGCCAGCCCCTTGCCAAACCTGCGCGAGACGAACGAGTCGACACTTTCATCTTCGATCAACTCCCTCTGCTGCAGTCTCGCCTTTTCAGCGCTAGACTCCGATTTGGGCCGAAGGAAGCGCGAGGGCACTCTGGGTTCCTTGAGCACGCCTGGGACGATGGCGCGGAGGAAGGGGAGTTTAAAAAGCGCCGAGAGCGCGCTCGGGATGCTGCTAGGGAGTTTGGCGAGCCTATCTGGGTAGTAGAGGTATCTATTTTGTGCTGAGGTTGCTGTTCTGGGCACTTTGAGCATGCGGTCGAGAAGGCCGAGCGATTGGACGAGGCCGAGCATCATCAAGCCGGAGTAGCCGGCTGGGCGGATACTTCTCGGGCCCTTTTCGATCAGTGCTGTGCCATCATCAGCGTTGGAAGAGGACGGGAGAGGGATGCGTTCGGATTGGATCCATCCTCCGAGTCGCTGCTGTTGTTCGAGAAGGAGGATCTCGTATCGGTCCTTGGGGAGAGATTGCGACAGGCGGTAAGCGGAGGTGAGGCCGGAAATGCCGCCGCCCAGGACGGCGATGCGCTTCTTATCGTATAGAGCTGTTGTGGTGGTCAGCGCTCGAACCAGCAGCGGCCTCGAGGCTCCAAGGCGAGACGCTGTTCGTGAGAGCAGCATCCTTGAGCCTTTCCTTGAGCGTTGGAGAAAGGATCAATGTCGGGATGGCTCGGGCTTCTTCTGAAAGCTCGAAAGCAATCTTTGACATTTCTCGTGTGGAGAAATTGGCTGACAGACCCTTCCCTTCTTCCTGCTCTTTGTCACCCTTACATCAGCAACCCAGTTTCCTCCAATCATGACCTAACAAACAAACAAACAAACAAACAAACAAACAAAAAAAAAAAAAAAAAAAAAAAAAAAAAAAAAAAAAAAAAAAATTCGGCAAAAATGTATCCGCGACCTTCCGAGCCGTTGTGAAATGCTTGCGCGCAACAGTTGGGAGAAATTCAATACAAGGCCAATACAGCGCCAGAGTGCGATTTGTATTCGAGCGCAAGCATTCGTGCGAAATTTCCAGAGTTGGAAGAGAGTGAGAAAGCCACTCGGCCATTGCAGTGAGCTTGGGCTCGTCGTCGTTGTCAGAAGCGGCTGTTACTTCTGACTAGTCGCCATCATCATCCATTTGTCGATCAACACATATCCTTCGCAAAGATGGTTCTTGTACGTACCAGCCCCCTCGACATCACTGCACAATGCCTCGCGCACCGCCGCAGGATGCTCTCGATGGAGTTGGTCGCATTTATGTTGGAATCGACTTGCTAACGCTCTGTTTTGCTTTTGCTTTTGCTCTCGCTCTCCATCTATCACACGCATCAACTTCTCATCACCTTGACGACGACATCTTCAACACCCGTGCATCACTGCCGCCGACCACCGCATCGCATCCAACCACCCCGACCATCTCCCTCTGCATCTGCTCTTACTTCCACCATATGCAGGCACTTTCTGGCCTTTCGCTTGCCAAGTACGTGCAGTCCTCGCCTGTGCTCATGCGTATGTTGAAGCCCGTTGCCAACGCATACGCCAACGCCACTGGCCACCGTCAGATGGGCCTGCGCTACGACGACCTTCTCGTCGAGGAATCGCCACGTGTCCAGAAGGCGCTCCACCGTCTGCCCGAGAAGGAGGCCTACGACCGCGCATTCCGCCTGCGCCAGGCTGCGCAGCTCTCCGTCCTCCACCGCGAGCTCCCCAAGGATCAGTGGCTCCCTGCCAAGGAGGACAAGCGTTACCTCACTCCCTATGTTCAAGAGATCGCCAACGAAGAGTCCGAGCGCGCCGCTTGGGACACTGTGTCCGTCAAGAAGGGTCACTAAGCAGAGTGACGATACAAGGAATAGTGGTCTGTGGCTGATGTAGATCAGTTGCTAGCGTTTGCATCTCGTATTCCATAAGTAAGGAATCCTTGCGCTTCCAACAAACCCTCTACAAAAGTGTGTCGGCAGTTCCGTGCGTTCATACTTGGCCATGAGAATGAGTCCAGCCTCGATTGCCATCCTGCAACACAACGTGCTAGTACAGCTCTTGTACGAGAGGCACATTCATTCAAACTCTTGGCACAAACCATTTGCATCAGATGTTTTCTTGAATTGCAATTGCATTTGCTACCACCGCAACACCCCCTTCCTAAAAAATCCCAATGATCAGTGCCCACCCGGACCCGATCTGAGCCACTGCGATACAGAACAAGAACTGGATCCTCCTTGACCTCTGTGCATGCGTGATCGTCTGGCTGCTCGGCTGGCTTGGATCTGGCAACACAACATACCTTAGACTCCTCAACAAGAAGAACGCATTGGCTGCAAAGCAGTATAAAAACACACTCCAGTACACCAGTCCTCTCACCTTGATGAGCCCGACCAACAGCGTGATGAGCGTGCCGACGAACTTGTACCCAGAGTAGGCGAGGAGGTCCATCATGGTGTGGTCGCCTTGGACGTTGAGTAGATAGGTGCCGAATTTGATCGCCGCGAGTTCGACGAGGATGATGGCGAGCGCGCGTGAGGCGCGCAGGCCGAGCACTTCGGGGTGGAAGCGCGACTCGAGGCCCAAAATGACCGACGTGAGGATGATGTACGTGACAAACGCCATGGTGGGGATGTACAGGTCGGGCGAGTTGACGTCGTCGCGTGGCGGGAGGTAGCCGTCCGCGCCCGAAGCGGCAGCTTTCACCGCAGTCGTATCCGAGTAGGCAGACGAAACATTGTTGCCGCCCCCAACGCCGCCGGAAGAGTGACGGTGTGCACGAGACCACGGCTTGTGACGCCACGGGAAGAGGACGATGCGCAGCTTATGCAGGACGTAGGAGTTGGACACGTTGAAGTAATGCTTTAGCACCGGCATTGGCAGGAGCGCATTGAAGTTCTTCTGCACGTATTCACCACCGACTGCTGCCATGTGCTGGCCGAATTGAACGCCCATCTGCGCAGTGGCATCGTTCATCAACTGGGGACCACCGGCACCGCCGAATCCAGGAAATCCTCGCCATCCTTGCTGAGCCCCAGGACCGCCAGCACCACCGGCAAAGTAGCCTTGATTGGCTGCGTCTGGCTGCGACCCGTATGAAGAATAAGACTGGCCGGGAGGAGACTGGATAGGTGGAGATGCGAAGCGCTGGTATCCGCCTCCAGCTGCTGCTTGGAGATTGGCGGCAGGACCACCTCGGCGGTTCGCAGAAGAGATGTGTGGATCGGTGACGGAAGCTTGCGGGACTGGGTTGGGCGAGATAAACGGACCAGGCACCTTGAATGGAGGATGTGTAGGGATGGGGTGCTGCAGCGGCGGCGGCGACCGCGATGAATACCCGTCCTGTGGTTGGTACATTGTGATGCGATGTAGTCCGATCGGATCGGATGTGATGATGTGCGTGAATGCTGGCAAAGATGTGTGATTCGTTGAATGTGGTACGGAACGAGTTGCGTGTTGTATGATCGATGAATGCTGTGGTATAGAACAGTACCAGATCGACTAGGGCCTTTTAAATGCCTGAGAGCAGCGATTGGGCTGATTCGATACAAGTGTGATGATATGCTCCAAGGATGAAGCGAGAAATGCAATGGTACGAGATGGTAGGCGTGAGCAAGCTTGAACTCGACTTTCGCGCTGGCCTGTGCTGTTGGTCGCTAAAGTGAACCGAGAAAACCACGGCCAAGCCAGCTCTCGTTGGCTCGGCCTTGACTGTTGGCTGTGCCCACGTCAGCGTGCGCTTTGTCGCTTTCCTTCTCCACTAGGAAATTAGATGAAAAAATTTTCCGAGCATGTGAGGCCGTCTTTCTAACATTTTAGCTTGTTTTTTTTTTCCCGTCTGAAGAAACGGCTCAGTCGACGCCAACTAGTTTTCGCAACAAGTCCCAAAATTTCTTGCTTTCCCTGCTGAACGCCAAAACTGACGCGGCAGAAGATCTTCTTCTTGCCATTCAAAATCGCGCTATACACTTGCTTCAGGAATGACGCAAGTTTGCAAATCCACCAGCAAAAGAGCGTGTCCAGCGCTGCAAGCAGCCACGATTGTCAAGAGCTGTACGCAGTTGTAAAAAAACGCAACTGAGCTCGGCATACTTCTTTCCACCATATCAATCTCTCAACCCCGCATCCGATACACAGATCTCCAAGATGCCCAAGAACAAAGGAAAGGGAGGCAAGAACCGACGTCGTGGAAAGAACGATGTTGGTGACAAGCGCGAGCTCGTTTTCAAACAAGAAGGCCAAGGTAAGCATCCCTCTCCCTTTCCATCCCCTCTTTGCCTCGCTCCACGTTACTCACCTCTACCACATTCATTTTTATTTTTTTGCATTTACAGAGTACGCCCAAGTGCTCAAGATGCTCGGCAACGGACGATTGGAGGCACAGTGCTTTGATGGTGAGAAGCGTCTGGCGCACATCCGCGGCAAGTTGCGCAAGAAGGTGTGGATCAACCAGGGCGACATCATCCTGATCTCGCTGCGAGACTTCCAGGATGGAAAGGCAGATGTGATCCAAAAGTATAATGCTGATGAGGCAAGGGCGTTGAAGCAGCAAGGCGAACTCCCAGAGTCGGCCAAGATCAACGAAACCGACACCTTTGGCGAGGAGGAAGGCGGCGACGTCGAGTTCCAGGAAGGTAGCGACGACGATGATGAGGATCTGGATGACCTTTGAGTGGTATACATGGTGCAGCAAAAGATTGTTGGAGATGTGTCGGTGGGTGGGCCGGGATCACCTTACAGAGAACAAGGGCAGCTGCAGTCACTCCGACCGGATGCAGGATGCGTCGGTGGTCAATCTTGCGCTGGCATTCCCCAAGTCTTGGAACAATGGCCAAGATGCGGACAGGAGGCGACCCCAGCCATACTTTGCTTATCGACTCCCGACTTCCATTCAAATGGCATGTTGCAGCAATCCAGCAGCGAGCCTTGTTGGGACTCACCCATCCGACTCAAGCATCCACCATCACCTATCTTTCCTCATACATACATGCACGCACACTCGACCCTTCGTTGTACCATACACATGCTATCCCTCACACACACACACCCACCCAAAAAAGAATCGCTTGATACATAGACCCCGTGACCACGCACTGTCTGTTTTGCTGGTACTGCATTGAACTTAGGCCCAAGGATTCGCCCCGTCTTCTTCATCCACCCTCTCGCTGGGCGGGATGGGGCTGAGCACTCTGCCGTGCATGAACTCATCATTCTCATCAACCTCTATCTTCCTGCTCACCAGCACCTCATCCTTTCCTTTTCCTTTCGTCGTGTCCTCGAGCTGGACGCTCACCTTCTTGTGCTCTTCGGCTTGGACGGTGACGGCGGCGGCGGCGGCGGCGGTGGATGCGGGTGGGTTGAGCGGGGTGCTTGCCGGCCCTTCCCTCTCGACTACGCGTGGGGGGTGTTCGTTTACGGGGGTGGACGAGGCGGACGCGGAGGGGGAGGGTTGGTATTGTTTGCGGAAGATACGCGTGCCTTTGCCAGCACGCAGAGCGGGGTCGCCACGACGCCGCTCGAGTAGGCGCTCGCGCTCTTCGGCTTTGTAGTCTTCAATGACTAGGTCGACCGCGCCGTACGGATCAGCTTCAGCCTCGGGGTTGAACACCACGTTCTCTTCTTCTGACTGCTTATCAGCAGGCTTGGACCGAGTGGGTGAACGCTCAGCCTCCCGGTCCCAAGAGAGCCAGGGTGACGTGCCGTTCTTGCCCTTGCCTTTCTGAGTGTCGTCCTTGGCGTCTTTCTTGGTACTGCTTTTGGGCGACTTGGAGATCGCGTTTCCTTCAGTGTCGCTCGCTTTGCGTTTCGCTTTGCGTTTCGCTTTGCGTTTCGCTTTGCGTTTCGCTTTGCGTTTCGCTTTGCGTTTCGACCCCACATCCACATCGAGCTCACCGCCCTCGTGCTGAGACCCATCCGCGGCCTCGCCCTGCTCACCTTCACCCTTAATGTTGGTGTTCGCTTTCCCCTTCGTCCTCGCTTCTTCCTCTCCACTCTTCTTCGAGATGGTACCCTTCCTCCTGCGCCTGTGCACAATCTCATCGTCCTGCTGCCACCTCTCGTTCCTCGCTCTCTCGCGGTTGATGTCGATATTCGGATAGGCGTAATCGCCAAAATGCAGCGTCCTTGACCGTTGATACGCCTCCTCCTCTTCGTCATCCGGGTCATCGAACCTTAAATCCTCCGCCTCCTCATCCGAATCCAGCTGTCGCTCGGCGAAGAAGTCGAGCCCTTCGCCCGCATGACGCACCGCACTCCTTGCCGCATCCTTGGGATGTCGCAGCAGCGGACTGTGTTCTGAATTGCCCTCTTCCATGTCGGGGTCTTGGTGTACGATCTCTTCCGCTTCCTGCGGCGTTAGTGGAGCATGGCCTTCGAGCTGCATGCGCTTATCGTTGATGTATCTGCGGAGCTTTTTCAGCGGTCCTTGGTGACGTGCGCCACGTGTTGCGTCGCGGATATCGCCCGTCCCGCGCTGCGGAAGCCAGTACTTGCCCTTTCCTCCCTGAGTGTATCGTAGCCCTGCCTTGGACCGGCGTTCTCGTGCGAGCGGCTGATGAACCACGCCTTCGCTCGGCTCGAACGTCTGATATGCATAGCCAGTGCCCCTCACCGTAGTCAAGCTATCGGAAAACACGTCGTACATGCCAATGCAGTCGCGCAGCGCATAGTACACGGGGAGGCGAGCCGCATAGTGCGCGAAGGGATCGATATAGTCGGTGTGAGAGAAGGCGTATGCGTGTGCAAGCGCGAAGATGGGCATCTCGAGACAGATCATAAAGTCCTGAATTGCCATCGAGATGTATTCTGGATCGTACACCGGGCCTACTTTCTTGATGAGTCCCGCTGCGACGAGGATCGAAATGCCAAGCCCTTGCCAGAAAGAGAAGAAGATGATTCCCTTAATGCAGAGGAACTTGGACGTGACGCGGAACGGCTTGAGGTCGTCATTGAGACACTTCCAAAACATGCCGAGGCAGTAGAGCGAGAGAAAGACAGAGACGTTGTAGGTGAATGAGACCCAAGTGTATCCATTCGTGGGCGAGATCTTGCCTTCTTCGTACTTGCCCGCCGCTTTGAGTAGGAGTGTAGCGACAGCGAGGACGGGTTTGACTTGGACGTATTGCAGTACGCCTCTCTTGAGTGCAAGGAAAGTGTACGGGTCGGAAGCATCCATATCGTGCAAAAAGAGGTTGGCGGGGAAGAGGTGCTCTTGCGGACGTCGGCCGTGGAGGAGTACGATCAAGCTTCGTTCTCCTCCGAGATACTCGATGAGAAGGTTGAAGAAGCAGTAGATGACAAATGCCTCGTAGAGGTCGCGGAAGAGGTCGATGATGTCGGCGAGTTCGAGCGAGTAGAGCGAGATGACCGAGGCAATCGAGTAGATGGGGACCATGAGGAGGAGGCGCACTACATAGCGCTGCAGGGTAGGCTTGCGGTAGTTCTTGAGATGCTTCCAGATGAGAAAGAAGGAGAACACGGTAGCAAAGAGAGCCGCTAGAGTTGACACGACAAGCAAAGGTGTTGGAAGAGATCGACCTGTTCCGCCGCCTTCAGGGCCCTTGCCCTTATTCCCCGGATCCTTGGCGAGCATCGTGACAGCGAGCTGCAGCGGCAGCTCTGCCGCTCGTAGGAGAGGCATAGTAGGCGGCTAGTCAGAGTAGTGCCGGGTCTAGGTGTGGGTCGTTTCGTCCTGTTCACCTTGTTGACATGGCTAGCGCCTGTAGTAGCGGTCGATGGCCGCCGAGAGGATGGAGATGGTGACGATCAGAGCATCTGACGGGTGTGTAGAAGGGACAGTGCACTTTGGCCTCCACACTGTCACACTGTGACCGACCGACAGAGTTGGCAGTCAGCGACTGAGCAGGTTTTTTTCGGCCAAGGATTGTTAGGCCTTCTCAAATGCTGCCTAAAGTGCCCAAAAATCGCGCGCCGCGTCAAAAGAACGTCACAGTGCATCGTTAAGGGGTTTATTTTGGATTTCAACGACACCTACGCTTTTGTACGACCCCCACCTTGCTTCATCATCTCGAGCGTCATCGTGGCCATCTTGACCTTATGAAGCCGTCTTCACTCCAAACTGCTCACAGCGAGCGCTCATGGCCACACTTATCGCTCGAAATGGGTCTAATCTCTGACTTGGCCACTAGCACCTCGGTGCTGCTGTGGGGACCGCCCGGTAAGCATCGCTTCGTGCCCTTGGTTGTATAAATGAGGCAATGGTCGGCTGAACGCTTGTCATCTTTCTCTCTGTATGTGACCTAGCTCCCGTATCGAAGGATGCTCCTTCATCGCCGCCGTTCCAGCACACATCGAGAGCCGCAACTGCATCACCACCTCCCTCCCGTAGAGCAGCATTGCTTCGACCAAATCCTGGGCTCAATTCTAGATCTGACCACATGACAGCTGCCAAGACAACAGACAAGGCCGATGTGCTTCCTCTTCCACCACCACCCGAGGTTGATGCCAATAAGTCGGCGCTCACGCCTGCCACCTTGTTGGGTTCGGGGCTGAGCCTGCTCGGCAGCGCAGTCGTGGGGCTTGGCTCGGTCGCTGTTTCCGCCATCTCTTCCTCTGCTTCCCATGACACTACCAAAGACGACACTGCGACTGCTTCGGAGGAGACGCTGCTGGGTAGCATCTCGAGCGCTGTACTGGGCAGGGCGGCCTCGATTCGCGATGCCGCCGTGAACCTCGCCACTACCTCCCCATCCCCTACCCCTTCGACCTCCACAGAAGCAGGAGCAGAAGCAGGAGCAGAAGCAGGAGCAGAAGCAGAAGTAGGGAGACCGAAGCGGGCCTCGACACTGCCGGTGCTGCCGGTGCAGTACACTGCGGATGGCGAGCCGTTCTCGTCCGACCCTTGCATTTCGGCGATGCAGAGAATCCCAGACCATCCCTGCGGTCATGTCCACACCCCACACCGGCCATTAATGCACTGCTGCTCAGCGCCACAATTGCCCACAACCACAGAGGAGCAGGAGTGCACTTGTAAGTGCAGTGACCTGAACCAGAACGAAGGTAAGGAAGAGGATAAGTGCGAGTGCATCTGTCATACTAGACCTGCTCACGCAGGAGGCAAGTCCGGCCATTTCCACCGCGTAGAACAGCTCGTCAAGGGCACAAAGCGTGTCGTTCGCGACATCAAGAACGTCCTCTAATAGCTCCACGAAACTCACGAACCTCAATGGACTATCACATCAGTAGACACAATTTGCAGTGGTCTCGTCTTTTCCAGAATAAGTTAGGTTGAGATGCTCGGATGGTATGATCTATCAAGATAGCATGAATGACTAGAACCGGCTAGAACCGGCCAGCATCCATCATCTGTGCCTCAATGCCAAATGTCGTATTGGCAAAGCCCGTACCATCTCCGTTTCCACTGCCTTTAGCCTGCTGTTGCTGCTGTTGCTGTCCACCCGCACCTGGTCCCTGCTGTTGCGTCCCCGCACCGCTTTCGCCACCTCCCTGGCTGTTCATGCGGCTAAAGTATGCATCCCAATTGGCAAAGTCCAACGGAGCCCCCGGAATGCCATCCAGCATGTTGGGGTCTACACGCGACGCAAACATGCCTGCAACATTGTTCGATGCCGACGCTCCGCTCGCGTCGCCCGTACCGCCAACAGCGTTGTTCGGGTCGAAGACAAACTCGGCCGGCGCCCAGTAGGCGTTGTTCAGGAGCGGGTTGAAGTTCAAGTTGGGATCCGTGGGCGTAATTGCATTCTTGGCCACGGAAAGCTGTGCGCCAGATGAGCCGCTAAAGCCCAAAGTCGACATGTTGCTGAAGTAGTTGGCGCTGCCGCTACTATTGTTGCCGTTGCTCGCGCCTGCTGCAGCACTACTGTCGTTACTGCTGCCGGACTCGGTCGCGTTGGCGAATGCAGTCAGATTCGAGTCGAGGAAGGAATTGCTGGCTCCCAGAGCATTCGGCGGCACAGGCACCATGGTCAAGAGTCGCGTTCCAGATCGGGTAACAGGCCGCCCCTCTGCATCTTGCCATACTTCTCCACCGAGATGTGTGAGGTTGAGCAGGGCATCGGCGCTCATTGAATCGCCGACAGCGCCGCTGACTGTGGGGCCTGCAGCGGACGACAGCACGGAGGCATTGCTGTGAAGGCCCGAAGCTCCTGCCGTCTGAGATGTTGAGCTTGTGCCTTGGCCGGAAGGCAGCGAAGTGACGCTGTTGAGCATAGCAAAGCCGCCGTTCGCGAGCGCGGCGGCGAATTGGTCTGTAGCATCCTTGCTGGTCGACAAACCAAGTGCCGCGCGATACTGCTCGTACGTCTGCCAGCCTCCATTTTGGTCGTTGCCAGTACGCACCAGAGCGGGAACACGGCTGCCGTCCTGTGCCTCCGACATGATGATGGTGCCTTTGGGCAAGTCGCACAGCACGAGCCTCTGATCAGCGGCGACATAGACACCGCCGCCGGGTCGCGTTGGATCAGGCTTGAAGACGATGCCGCGGACGTTTTCGCGTGACTTGCGATTGGTGACACCAGCGGTTGGATTGAGCGAGCCGCTCGATGGCGTGTTTGCGTAGACACCCACGGCACTGTCGCAGAGCAGCGAAATGACACTGGCAGCTTTGCCGCGCATGCTGATGTCATCCGGCTCGTGGTTCTCGCGACGGTATCGACCCATGATCTCGTTGAGCTTGCGAAGCTGCGCCTGGGCGTTCTGATCACCTCGACGGACAAAGGCATGATACTGAATGGTCGCGCAGGAAACAAGACAGTAGGAGACAATCTGCATGGTGTCGAGGTAAAAATCGTTCTTTTCGACCCACGAAATGGCCTCTGTCGAGTACTGAATGAGGGAACTCATCCTTTCGATGGTGAGACTGAACTTGAGATGCGTCGGGCAAATGTACGAGATGCGCATGAAGACGCGGAAGAAGAGCATCATGAGACAAGCAAAGCCTACATGAAGGATGCCGGCTGGTGCTGTCGAGTCGGGACCGGAGAAGACAAGTTCGGAAGGAAGAGCCGCTTTCCATGCATCAATATCGCGCAGCAAGCTGAGGATTTCTTCGTCCATAGCATTCATGAGACCAGTTGGGCTGTAGATTGTCTTCATGACACGACCGAATAGAATGGTGAGCTTGAGCATCTCGGTATTGTATGCGAATGGTTGATCTGTGGTGGGGTCGGAGGGCAGATCATTGGACGATCGCAGGATCTCGTACGGAGACGGCAGCCGGACGTCGCAGTCGGTCAGGTCAATCATCATGGGATGACCGAGCGAGATACTCTGGAGGCAATCGGCAGTGACACAGCATCCCCAGATCCTTCGCTTCTGTTCCAAGAAGAAGGTGTTGTGCGAAAGTTCATCCTTACTGCTGGCATCGCGGTGCAGTCCAAGATCTTGGGCCATGCGAATAGCAGCGCCAGTACGGTTCCAGCAGCGCGTTCCGCTCTGAAGAGCAGCCGGCCCGTGCAAGTCGGCATGGAGCGACATGATAAGCAAAGCTCGCACTGTGACCGAATTGGATGAAGAGAGGAAATCATTCTCGCGGAAAAGTGCGTTGATGGTCATCTTAACAGCCCCTAGTACTTCCTTGGGAACTTCACGGCTGAGTGCAGCAACACCGCAGATGGCATAGAGCAGGAGGGGTGGTGTTGGCGAAAGATGAAGGAACTCCGACTTGGTCACGACCGGGAAGAGAGTTGCAATTTTCTCAAAGTAGGTGTTGACCAACTTCTCAGCCACATCACCGGCTAGACGGCCCTTGGTCGATTCAGGGATGCGCGTCACCTCTTCCTCGTCAGCATCAGCGGAAGAAGCATTCTTGTCGGTCTCCGATGCAGAACCAGGCATCTTCTTGGCACGGTGGAACCGGATGATGCCATCACCGCTGGCGCCCACCTCGAACGTCTGGTTGTGCTTGATGTCGTGTGCTTCGATGGCAGCCCCTGGAATGAAAGCAGTGGAATGCACAATGTAAGCAATGGAGGTCGGGCCTAGCACGCGGGTATCCGGGGGAGGGGTGCGTGATGGGCTTCTTCGCTGCTGCACATTGGGCCCTGTGAGTGCCGGGTTGGCGGCTTGCAGCTGTTGCTGCTGGACACCACCAGTGATCGATGTCTGCTGCTGCGGGGCCGCTCGTGCCAAGTGAGAGCTTTGGATCTGCTGAGGCATGACTCGCGTACCCCAAGCTTGCTGCTGAGCGAGATTGGTCTGCATGGCATGGAAGCCGGCTGGATTGTGAAGTGCGCCCATGTAGGGCTGGGCCACCATCATGTTTGGGTATGCTGCATGCGGCACGCCAAAGCCGCCGGCATGCATGGAGAAGGGAGCAGCAACGCCATCTGCTCCTGACGCAGCTGCCACGGCGGCAGCAGCAGCTGCGGCCTCTTCGGCTTCTCGCTGATACTTTTTCTTGAAGCGAGTTTCGGTGATGGGAAGAAAGAAAGTGCACTCGAAGCCGTACTGCCTGCAGTGCGCACAAACGAGGCCACCGTTGCCATTGTTGACCGAGCCCAAAGACGGACCGCCATCGTCGATGACATCGCAGCGGATCTTCTTGCGACGGCAAGAGTCACAGGCACGAGCGGTTTTGATGCGCTTGCCGCTGGGCTTTTCTGCAGAGCCAGGAGTAGACTTGGCGGTCGAGTTGGGGTCTTTCGCGTTGTTGGGATCACTTTGGTAGTTCCCGGGGCTGTCATGAACGGGGCTGAACTCGTTCTTGGGAACGATTTCGATCTGGTCCGAGTCTTTGCGTTTGGTCCCCCTGCCGCCTGGAGTACCGGAGGAACTGCCCGGAGTGTTTGCTGCAGTGTCGTTCATATTGTTTGAGCCCATTGAATCGCTCATTGTGAGGGGGGTGATACAAGGATGGCTGGTTCCTGGATATTTCTAGGCACAAGAGATATCAGGCCTGTGTCGTTCGGTTGTTGACAGTCGTCTGCGCGGCTTTATCAGGGCCAATCAGGGACGATACGTTGTTCAGCGGGGACCTTCACTTTTCCAGGAGCAAAAGCCTCGGTTTGACAGGTTTGGGATATTTGCATTCCCAATTGCAGCGTCGTTGGTGGGATGCTGGATCAAGGAGCCGTCGATTCTGCCGAGAATGAAGGTCGGATAATTTACGTTGCCATCTACTAGGTTGACAAGGGATCTTGCACAGCAAGAACCTGCAGACAGAATTGAGCTGACCCGGGTTCGATATCGGTATGCGGTCGTCGTCGTCCTGCGTGGGATCGTCCGGAGGTCGAAAGCCGAACAGTACAGGCTGCAAGAGCTAGACTTGATTGACTACCGCAATCTACCGCGGCTGCAATAGCGAGGACGAGTTGTGTCCTAGTTGGCAGTGGATGATGCAAGAATGTGGCGTCGAGACTGGGGCTCCAAGAAGAGGCGTTCGAGATTATGCAGAGTGGTTGCGTGTGACAGGTTGAAATTACCGCTCCAAATGAAGGCGGGAGAATATGAATGTCGGGATCGGGATGTCAAAAAGTAGAGAGACCGAGGGATGACGATGATGATAAGAGCTCCGCGCAGTTGATCGAAAGTATGAGGATGGTGGGTGGAGTGATGGTAAGATGCGTCGGAGAGGAAGGGGGTGGTCGAATGCAACGAGAATGGTTAGGCATGCGAAGGCGAGGTTGGGTGCAGATCCCGGGAGGCGAGGCTTTCCAAGTCAAGTCGAGGGCACGCGGTGGAATACTGAAACACTCGAGAAATTCTTGAATCCGTCCGTCTTCCTGTCGCCCTCACTCTCTCAATCTATGCCTGCCCGCTTTCGATTTCCCTCGAAATGTTGCGCCAGGCAGCATCGGCCTTTCTGGTCAGAGTCGTTGGCCCAGCTGGTGGCTTGTCACTTGAGTGTTGCGTTGCGACTTATCGGTATCTCTTCCGAGTCTGTGTGCAAGCTGACTGCCATCTGAGCGTGCATTTCCGCCTGTCTCGGGAAGCCCGAAGAGTGAGTTAGTTCCTGTGAGTGCGTTGAGCATGATTTGAGATTTTCGGACGGAAAGGCCGACGTGCTCAGGACGACGAATGCAGCTGCAGAAGCTCTATGCCACTAGCGCGCCATAGCCAGGCACAGCGGAATTTGGGCTCGATGCAGGTCCGCTGCCAACAGATCAGCTACAGAGCTGCACTGATGCTTGGAAAGCAAGTTGCATACTGCACGCGAGCCTGTGCCTTCAAGACACCGAACTATCAGTCCACGCTATTGTACCGGTGCTTCCAACAGAACAACTAACTAGCTCACGAGCAACGTTGCGTATGGAGGTGCCTATTTCACTTAAGTCGCTGCTGCTGCATCTGTCATAGTTCGTCGTCTGTGCAGCTGATCAGAGACAGGGTTTTGCTCGCTTGCAAAGAGCAAGGCCAGAACTCGAAATCTTGACTCAATCCAACGCGAGATTCCACTCTTTAGCCATGTTTCACATCTTGGAAAGGCGTAACCCACAACCATTCACGCAATCAAATTCTCAGCGCCAGCTCTTGGCGATCCGATCAGAAGGACATCAGAAGGGCGTTTGCAATCAGCCGGTAATATGCTCAATCTTCCCGAGCTCTTGTTCTCGAGACTTTGTGCTATCATTACCGCTGCAGGTATGATTCGATGAGAGAGCGAAACATGCTGCTACCTCGCCCTGCAATGCTCCAGCGATCGAACACCTTGACGAGCGGTAAGCACGACAGTGATGTGGATTCGGAGAGATGACGTGCAAGCGAGAATTGGCTGCAGCCTACCTACCTTCAAAAGCTGCAAGGCTGCATCTCCTAGCTGCATTCCGAGCCGCGCAGTTCCGACAAACCGCTTCAAGCTCGGGAAGCCAAATTTGGTTCAGCCAGAGGACCAAGTGATGAGCATGAATCTTCGTTGACCAAAAATCTGCATCCTTTCAGCTGTCATTCCTCGGTCAGGATGTTCGCATACTCTACCGATACGGTACTCAATTCTACTCCCACGAGTTCGGCGCCGCTCCTTCCGACTGGTCTCGCCATTCACAGTCCGACGATTTCTGTCCAGCACACCGCAGAGGCTTTCGGATCCAATCACCCTTCACAGTGGTATGTGCCAATCTGAAAGCAACGGCTTCGCTCTTCTTCCCCACCCACAGAGATTGGCTGGGCAAACCCACCCACCAAGATCCGTGAAGCTCTCTCGGACCGCTTCGGACCGTACAGCCGAAGAAGCGACACGAGCTGGGACGATCGGATGGCAAAGATCCTGTCGCCGGACTTGCAACGACATATCTACTCTAGAAGCTTGGGGGGGAATGGTGCAAACGATATCAACACTCACAGGAGCCAGCCGTACGCGCAACATCATGCAAGATGATCCGTGGCTCGCTCGATTGAGCTGCCACGCTTGCGCCACGCTTGCACTGTCCGAGGACGCATGAATGCCACGCAATGTATCTCTATCAGATGCCACCGTCCTCTCGGGGACAAACCTCGCAGGGCTGAAAGGCCTATGCCAATCAGGAACGGCCGTGAGTAGATTTGAGCTTGTTGGGCCAGGCCGCCGGCTCTAGAGGCGCCGCCGGGTCAGCGAAAGTCACTCGGCTTTCTGCTCGTCATCGCTTCAATGCACACATCCCGACCCCGACCCCACAGCAGGAGAGACAGCTCGCTCTGACCCAGGCACCGTCTTTGCGAACAATCATTCGTCAGGCAGGAAGGAGACTAAAAATCGCTCCAAAAACGTGGCCGTGCCGAGATGCCGAACCGCAATTTTTAGCCTTTCTCCTCCCTCCTGCTCTTCGCCTTACAGCGTTCGAATCGGAAATTTATTCGTCCAAATTTCAACTGCCAGCCAGCAATCAAGCGCATGTCGCATCAGGACGTAACTTATGCCAGGCCACGACTGACCGAGCGATGTCCGATTCCACATTCGGATCGTATCGAGTCCTGTCTCATCCTCTGTCTCCCGATCGAGGGCGGATCTGGCATCGCTACACATCCCAAGAAGGGCTCCTACCAGGACAAATATACAGGTATGTGATTGCGAACACTACAGCGAAGAGGCAGTGATGTACATACATCAATCAGACTGCGAGGAACGCTGCACGAAGCTTGCTCCTGATCAGCTTGTCATACTTGTTCCTCGACCGTTCTCGTTCTTGTTCCGGGTCTGTGTCTTGCTCCTCTTCCTTCTTCGTCCACAAGGGATCGGCAGTTTTCGGACGCTCAGACTCCGGCTCGGGCTCGGAGTCGTCGAGGCAGTCGGTCAATGTAAGCCTCACCCTCCTCCTTTTCGAATCCCCCGTTTGAGTTCCCTCTTCGTCCATCTGCGCTTCGTCTTGCTCCCCATCGTTGACGTCCGCCTCGATGGTTTTCAAGCTCGGCTGAGCTTTCCTCTCCATGTGAGTTTTGAGAAATGTTTCCTGCCCACGGAAGAGCCGGCATGCGAATACAGTGCTTGCCACGGCTTCCATCCTGATCGCTAGATATGGGTTCGTGCCCTTTGCTACAAAGTGCAGTGTTACCCCGATCGCGGCCGCTTTGACGGCAATTGAGAAGAGGCCGAAGAAGAGCGCATCTGAGAGCAGCATGTGTACCACTTGACCTTTGCGTGGGCGACCATCGCGGTGCAAGATGGGGATGACGACGATGAGCGTGAATATGGCATCGATCATCATAGCGATCACAAGTGGCGCGCAGATCCATGCTTGAGGCACGATGCCCGTATCAACCGTGTGCGAGGTGTTAGCCGGCTCGATCCGGGCGAGCGTCGACACTGTGAACCCTGTGAGCAGTTCCAATGCGAGAAGCGTGTGGATGAGTGCCGAGATGAGACGCGGGCGTTCAAAATGCAGGACGAGCGCACGATAGCCGATCACCGCCGAGGTCGAGGTGAGGTAGATGGGCACGATGAGTGTGCGGAGCCAGTGAATTGCGCAGTCGTTCTTGGCGGTGGTGATGCCGTTGGGGATGGCGAGGCACGCGAGTGCGGTCAGGCCCGTCAACATTGCGTAGCGTGCGGTAAGGTAGGCCAGTGGCATGGGTCGGACTCTTCGCATTCTGATCATGGCTCTGATCAGACGAATGTCGAATGAGATGAACGAGAGAATCTCTCCGATGGCCACTCCCATCAGAGCCGCGGTGATGTGCGTGTCGAGCAAGGTGATCTTGGGTTTGTTGGGCGCTTTCCCCGACATTGTTGACGTTGCTGTCGTGGCAATAGCAATTGCACGAGATGATGCTTGATGCGGACTCGTGTTAGATAAGCGTCGTCTGTTCTTATACTGTCGAGTGCTTATGTAGACGTGGTCGATGCTGAGCAACTCACTTGCTCGGCGGTGAACATGCGGTCACTGCCGAGGTGATGAAGATGCGCAAACCTTATCGGCGCCATTCGATCCCCGGACCTTTAACATCGTACCATCATGAACCTACGCGCCAAGCGCGTTCCTCGGAGCCCCGCTACAACCCACAAGCGACATCATCATCGAGATGGAAAAGGTCCGAGTCCCGGATCATGTTGGGTCTAGACCTGCGCTGTTTGCATCTTTCGCCTTCATTTGTCGCGGATTCACTGGGATAAGGCACTTTCGACGAAGAAAGGGGGCACAATGCGTGTGATTCTGTGCCAATCCTGGGGTACAAGCCAACGAGATGTGCGACAACAGGAACGACGAAGTCGGCGAATTCGGTATCCATGCAACCCTGCTTGAAGCTCACACATTGGTTGCTTTTTTGAGCGATAAGAGGAGAGCACGTCATCTAGCCCACCTGACTTGCTCACCGCGATAGTACACCGGACCGCACTCGGTCCTGCATTGACTCTGAGTTTGTTCACTCGCACTTGTCTATCGTGACTCTCCGTTCACACCCACCTTTGCGATCTTGGCGAGCCCACCAAGCAAGCTTGGCAGAGTCACTTTGTGCCTTACTTCATTCTTGCATTTGCACTCGTCACCCAATCTGTGCTCAAACGAAGCCGTAATCAGCTGGCCGATAGTCTCGGCAAGCTGTGCCTCGCTGATGTTTACCGCGATGAAGGTATCTGTCATCCCTATGAGAGAAGAGCTCATCTGAACGATGTATGGAAACACAAGCACGTGGTCTGGCCGATCCTTGGCTACACAGCTTGCTACTAAGGTGGCGCGACTTCAATATCTTCAGGGCATGTACGGTAAGATGAATCGCGGACAATATTCAAGAAAGGTACATAACTGAGGTACGGACAAAGGCTAAGAGACTGCTACAGCGTTGGCTGACGAAGTTCAGGCTTCATCCAAACCAGAGAAACTTCTTCTTGCGATCGTGGTCGTGATGGATGTTGAGCCACTTCTTGTTGCAGAATTCCGTCTCGGTACCGTAGCTGTGGCGAGTATCCAAGTCATAGTCTGTGCTGCCTTGGCCGGTCAACATTGTCACGTTCGCCCGAAATGAGCCCACATGATGCCGTGGCTTGCTGGCAGGGACTCCCTTCAACGTACTGTAACTTACAGTGCGTGCATCGTTGATGTATACCGCTACAAAGTTGTCCGCCATTTCTGAGCGATTCATTTTCAGCCGTAAAGATCAAACGACGCTTGAGCAAGAGAATTCGGATGATGTTTGGCGACATTGATTGCATTTTCCTGCAACTTCAACATCAACGAAACGAGAACGAGGACGAGAATATGAAGCGTGGCCAATCCGACAAAAGTAAGATCAAGTTTAACGGGAAAGAGCTTGACGACCTGGGTGATTGCTAGTGTTCAGAGCCCAAATTCTTTCGCCATAAGCCAATAGCTTCTAAGGCTTCCAGTTGTCACGAGCTAAATGGATGTCGATCCACTTGATGTTGCAGAACTCTCCTTCAGTAAAATAGTTCTTCTTTGTGTCCAAGTCCCTGCCCTTACTGTGCTCGCCACGGACCAAGAGCCTGTAGCTGTGATACTCCCGGTTAGTTAAGAGCCGAATGCGGAAGCAGGGTTTGTCCGGATCGGGAACGAAGTACTGCATAGTCGCACCTCCCCTTTTGAGGAATTGGACATTGAATGTATCGTTCGCATCCTCAATGGTAAAGTCTGTAGAGTCAAGCGCGAGAGCCGAGTTAGCAGTCTTGTCAGAGCGTCTACATGGTTGCAAACGGACTCACCAGCCATGTCCTCGTTTTTGACGAGGATCTTCTCCTCAGGCTTTGGCCAGAATTTACTTTCCTCGTCAGAATCTTTGAGGTTTTACCGGCTGTACACTTCGATGTTGACATTCTTGAGATCGCCAGCAAGGAAATGGAAGCAGGTGTGCTTTGAATCACTCTTTTCGCCACACCGATCCTCGTACGCCTGCCACTGGACAGGCAGAACCGTACGATCAAAGTCTGGAGTCTCGTTATCGATGGTGGCCCCTTTGATTAGTGCGGTGCTTTGGTTTTTCCTCTTCCTTGGAGGTGCAGAGCAGCACCTGCGAGCCGAGTAGCGCGAGAGCAAGGTAGCAGAGCTTGAACGTCATTTCATCAAGCCCGAGGGTTTGCCAGCGAGGTCTTCCCGACGAGTCTTTGTAGGGAAATGGAAGGAGAGGAGAATGAGTGGTGTGAATTGCACATGCCTCGTCGAGTCTTCTAGATTTATACTGCAGGGCTCAGATGCAAATTCACCAGAGTTGCCCTATGCGTTTTGAGCGGTGGCATCACGCAACTCTTTCACGTGGGTTGGTGAGTCTGTGGCTGTTGGGAGCTGCGCGTCCTAGGACAGTGGGACATTGAGACTGTGGGACAGTGGATCTGCAGGTCTGTGTGCGAGCTTGTTGCTGAAGACTTCATGTGCCGTATCTGTGCTCTGCTTTGCATTTGATTTCGGAGGCTGCACCTTAAAGACGCCGAGCTTCATTTGCGGGTCGGCGGCTTGGCACGAATCCGATTCAGCGACTTCAGCGTCTCGATTTCAGCACAGGCTGAAGAGACGGTCGTGTAGCGTGAGGGTACAACAAGCATACCTCTTTGATGAGGGAAGCTGGAGCACGCACAATCAAGTAGACGTACTGTAGAGCATTTCCATTATAGTAGATCAAGAGCAGGCAACAAAGCCGATCCAAGTGGGTCTGCGGGTCTGTGGGTCTGTGGCGGTGTGGGACGGGACGAGAGTGTGGGTCTGCGGATCGGTGGGTGGGCTTGTCGTGGGGGCACTCCGATTCTGGGACCGGACCTGCTCAGTAGTCGCTCAGTCTCAACATCTCTGCATAGGCCAAAGAGACGGTTACTTTGCAGTAAGGAACAACAGCAAGGCTCAGTTCTTCTGGAAGGACAGTTGACAATCAGCACAATCATGATGGAAGTGAACGAACTTTGATGCATAGAAGAGCAACTGGACAGACAAAAGCTAGAGGCGACACTGAATCAATGGCTTACAGAGTTTTAGCCTGCTCTGTTTCAAGCAAACCACTTCTTCCTATCTTTAGCGACGTGGATGTTAACCCATTTGGTTCCGCACAAAGTGGTCCAGGTTGAATTTGTGGTTTTAGTGTCGAGAGCCCTATTGTTGCTGTGCTCGTCCTTGATCCAGATTCGCCAATCGCCATCGAGATCGTTAGCAGTCAGCTTGATGCCAAAGCAAGGCCTGCCAGGGTTGTAGTCATAGTACGCCATCGTCAAGCCTCCGCTGTCTCTCCATTGAATGTTGAACTTGGCCTCTGCATTCCGTATGGTGAAATCTGTCAGAGTGGAAAAGCTGAAGCGTAAGCGTTTTGAGGGCAGATAGGCTTCTGAGATTGAGCAATCGCGTAAACTCACCTTGCATCTTGTCGTCCTTGATGAGAACTTGATCCACCGGGTCCAGCCAATCATAGTCTTTGGCCAATTCAATATTGACATTCGAGAGATCTCCTTGCTTGAAGTGAAAGCACACGTGGTTGGAAGGGCTTCCCTCCTCACAGAGCTTCTTGTATTCCTCGTATTGGACGGTCAGAGTAGTTTTGGGAAAGTCGGGATCCCCACCGTTCGAATCTCCCCAACCAGTCCGATGATCATCTTTACTGGGCCTGAAATTACCTAAAACAGCGTTTGAAGCAGCAAGGGCGAGTGCAAGGAAGGAGAGCGTGAGCATCTTGAGATTTGGCCGGATACGAGGGGCGAAGGGTGGGATGAGGCAAGATTGTGAATCCTTCACCAAGTCGCCTTGTTATATACCAGTGTACCGAGACGACAAGCCCATCAATACCTGCCCTTGGTCTGAGCAATTGCAACCAAATGGCGATGAATGTGGGATAGGTTGTCAGCGGGACGGTGACTGTGTGGGGTGCGAGATTTGATCTGCAGGTCTGTGGGCTTGTTGTGGGGACATGGATAGTGGGACCAAATGAGATTGCAAGGTCTCGACCTGGCAGCACCGGCTCAGAAGACTGTCGCTCTACAGCATGAGTGACGGTAGCGTGGAACCCTTATCGGATACTTCAAGTGAAGCTAGCTCGCAGCACGATCCGGTAAACATGAAAGATTCTCATTAGACAAAGAGCATTGAACGAGGAAGAACGAGAGGGAACACTGGTTCTGTGGGCGACAAGGTGCGAGGCTGCTTTATTCGATCTAGCCATCATGACCATAGTGAATGTTGATCCACTTGGTCTTGCAGAATTTTGTTTGAGTGGAATAGTTACGTTCGGTGTCCAAGTCCCTGCCATCACTGTGTTCGCTGCTTACCCAAATTCTGCGGTTCTTAAAGCGCTTGTTGGTGGTGAGCCGGATCGAGAAGCAGGGTTCCGCTGAATCGTACCCCCAGAAATTCATAGCTGCTCCTCCTCCTCCGCGGAACTGGATATTGAAAGCAGCTTTGTCAAGATCCTTCAAGGTGAAGTCTGCAGAGCCGAACATGCCGGTACAATGTCAGCGTGTGATACCAGGCGGGGCAGACCGATTGAGGATGACAACTTACCGATCATGTCTTCGCTCTTGACGAGGATCTGCTCCACAGGGTCTGGCCAAAAATCTTTTTCCCCGTTCGCAATGTAAAGGTTTTTGTTGCTGTACACTTCAATATTCGCATTCTTAAGAGTGCCAGCAAGTAAGTGGAAGCACGGATACTTTGGATCGCTTTTTTCGCCACACCGTTCTTCGTACGCCTGCGACTAGACAGTCAGAGGAGTTCGAGGCCAGTCTGGGGTGTCATAACCGATCGTGTCCCCTTGATTAGTCCGGTGCTTTGGCTTTTCGACTTCCTCGGAGGCGCTCAGCAGAGCGTTCGAGCCAATAAGGGCGAGAGCGAGGAAGTAAGGCTTGAACATCGTGCGGTCTTTCTCACAAGTTGCTCCTAGCAGAGTGAGAGCGGAAGAGCATGTGAGGCACGAATAGCGATTGGCTCGCCAAGTTGCCTTGATATATACTAGAAGGCTGAAAGACCAATGCCGTCAGGACCGACCACTGCGATTTCATCTCAAGGCTGTCAAATGTGGGGCGGTGGCTGTGTGCGGTGAGAGTGTGGGTCTGCGTTGCCTGTGGGTCTGCGTTGTCTGTGGGTCAGCTTGTTGTGGTACTTCATGTGACTCACGGTCCTGCCGTCTTCTCAGCAACCGGTCCCGTCGTCCGCAACAAAACCACTTCGTACTTCACATACGGCTGGCGCGGTGGCTTCAATATGGCGCTCGTCGTGGCTTGGCAGCGCATCAGTCTGATACAGTACCACCTGTCCGCCAACTCCGTCGGAGCAGGAGAGCTTAGCTGCTTCCACCCATGATGAACGGCATTGCACAGTAGTCGGGCAGCAGAGCATATTTCGCAAATACGGCCTGTGGGGGACAACCTTTATTCTTTAGTTGAACGTTTGAGAAAGTTCAAGTACAAAGTGCAGACAAGTATGACTAGGCTGCCTTTTTGTGTGAGATCATGGTGGAAAGAACGGGACGAAAGTAAGCCGCGATGCTGCCCACCTTAAGCCCCACGGGCCTTGATCGCCATAACCAGCTGAACCTTCTTCCTGACCATATCCGCGAACCTTCTCCTGTGCCTTTCGCTCTTCTTCCTCCTCCTTTCCTCATTCGGCTTTTCGTACCTTTGCTGCAGCCTCAACTCCTGCCTGACGTTATTCCTCCTGAGCAGCACTGAGAGCTGCCCGTATGCTCTCGACGCGCCCGCTTGCGGGCTGACTCGAATGCTGCGTCCGCTGAACGGCGTTGCTGGCCACGACGGCTCGCCATATACCGCGCGGGAGGCCCACTCGGCCTCGAGATCCTCCACGTACCCACGTCGGCCGTCAGAGGGGCGAGAAAGACGGCTAGTGCCACGCGTGGTTTTTTCGTACGAGTCCGTAAGCGAGTCCAGAATCGCTGTGTATGTAGATGCCGCAGACGATGAGGAGGTGGGCTTGTCGGCAGAACGCAGGGAGGTGGAGGCGAACGATCGGCAGAGCAGGCTCATCTCGATCGATGGTCCCGCAACAGCTACGCGGAGAGAGGAGGGCGCAGAGGGGAGTGCCGCTCGCAAGGGTCGCGCAACCGCGCTTCGTAACAAAGAGGACATGGCGGTGGGTAGTATAGCCCTGTGATGTGCGTGTAAGATTAAGCTCTTCAGCTGATAGCAATGATGGACGTTGAGTGTCGACTTGAGGGAGATGCACAAGGTGACGATGCTGGAGGAGGTGGAGAAGGTAAGTGAGAGTGTCTTTGGCGTGAGCTTCTGAAAAAATGGACAAGGCAGGACGAATGTACCCCCGATCCAAATCTAGATCGGCACGTGACGCGCCCGAAAGTGCAGACCCTGACTTTCTCCACCTGGCTCTCGCTGGGTCGGAACGAGGCCGAAAGTGTTGGTCTTTTAAGATTGGCAGTATGCAGCGAAGCGGAGCAGCACCGAAACTCGACGGCAACAATAAGCTTAAGGGTTGGCTTTCCTTGCTCTCTACTTTACTATACACTCGACCAATGCCCGCCTCGACCTTCGCCTCCCTAGCTCGCGAGCTCCAAATCAGCGGCTAGGATTTCCCACGGTGACCAACCCGTCTCGGCCACTTCCGAACGGGCACGACACGGACACAGAGCTAGACGTTGCTACTCTGTTTGGGTACCCGATTCAATTTCGACAGAAACGATGCTCATGTATCTGCCTCGCCTCTGAGTCTGCTCAGCTCTGGCTCGCACCCTCACATCAGACACACTCTCGGTATGGACCGTGGCAGTCCTTATGGTAGGGGCCTGTGTGGCTCCCGTTCAGATCATCGACGATCTTCTCTAGCAGCCGGCATGCGAGCGTCTACCTCCAGCCCAGGCTTGGAGCAACTACGTCGCAACTTGCAAGACATACACTTACGAGAATCTATGCATCGGCCATACTACCCTTCTCCGCTGTCGCAGTCTCCGCTGCAGGCGTCCATATCCTCTGCGTCTCAAACCGCAGCGTCTATTGCTAGTTCGTCTCGCACCACCGTCACCACTTCAACAACCCCGCCTTCGAGCTCGTCCCGCTTCTCCATCAACCAAGCCTTCAAGACGCTCACAGAAGATGACATTGTCTTTTTTGACCGGCTCATCTCCACTCTGCCGCCACGAGCTGCCGACTTCTCGCAGCTCAAGGCGGCTTACTCTGCGCACTTGCCAGACGAACTTGAAAGACGGTACAGGAAGGCAGGACCATCGCGCGGGGCGAGTCAGGTCGACTGGGATGCGCATCTATGGTCCATCTTGCTCAGTCTAGTCAAAGTCAGAGGCAACAATTGGAGAGAACGATGGGATTCAGTACGCCTTGCCTTCGGACTCGATCCGAATAGCGGTGATGAGACCGACAACAGCGCAGCTACTCGAAGCACCAACCTCAGCAGCTCGACTCAGCAAGAGTCGGATCTTGACTCAGATGCGTCATCTCAGCTACCGTCAGAACCACAGAGGGTCGCATCGAGGCTCGATGCGGGGCTCACGCCTCGTCAGACTCGCTTTGACAACAATGTCCTCCCTTCAAGGGAGGCTCTGGGTCTGCCTAGATCCAGCAGTCCGCTTCCAAGACGAAGCGAAGATCACATAGCATCACGCCGCACCTCTTCGCTGGAGCGAGACCGGGAGTTGGATCTAGCTACGCCCAGGAGAAGCTCCCACGTCAATGATCCTATCTCTGAAATCCAAGCCCGTCTCAGCCGTCTCTTAGACCCTCGTGACCATGAAGACGAGGATGATGACACCGACTCACCGGAACCTAGCCCACCAAGACAGACAACAGATCAAACAGACAATCACGCCCACGAACGAGGTCCGTCCCTACCCACCGACGCCAAGCGACGTTTTGACGAGCTGGTCCGCTCCTCACAAATAGAGCGCTCCAGACTGCGACAGTCCCAACTCGAGACACAGGAGAGAGAAGAAGAAGAGCGTTACAGTGCGCAGCTCCAAGGCGCTGATCAATGGCGAGCCCACAGACTGCTCAACATGTGTCTGGCTTGGTGGATAGCCTTGACACGGCAGCAGCTTGAGAAACTCGAAAATGCGGCTGCGGCAAGCAATCACGTCACCATCGTCAAGGCCTGGGAGCGATGGCGACAACAAACGCAGCGAGATCTCGAGGGCAGGAAGGTCGGCGAGAGGACTGATCGAGTTCGGTGCATGCTCACTGCGTTCCGGCGCTGGAAGCGGCTAGCTAGCACGGTCGTAGAGCGCAAGGAGGAGGTCAAGAAGGAGACCATGCGGGCAGCGTACTACACCGTCTCGTCGAACGTTAAGAAGAGGTTGTTGAACCACACATTCCACTCCTGGCACGAGCAGTACATGACTCGGGTCGCAGACAAGGTGAGACGTCGACACCTTCAAGCCGGCGCATTTGCTTTGTGGCAGATGCGTTGTTCGCATACGCAGCAACTCAAGACGCGCGAACGGATCTTTACAGTTAAGCGCAATCATTTCACTCTCACCCAAGCATGGGATCGCTGGGCGGATCGAACAGACGAAGCCAAAGCCGTCAGCCAGTTCCAACACCACCACCATCGACTGTTGGCGCTAGACACTCTGCATAAGTGGAGAAAGGCGGCGTTGCTGTCGAAGCTGTCGCAGGCGTTTGCCGAGCGCAGGTTAAAGCTCGCAGCGCTCGACGGGTGGAAGCAGGCCCTAGAGCAACGACGGCTTCGGCGCAAGCACGAGGCAGTTGCGATACGATGGCGAGCACGGCGGATCAAGCAGAGCGCACTGTCGGCGTGGGAGCGCCGCCATCAGGATACCATCGCAATGCAGGAACAGGCGGATCACATGTGCAGCGTCAACAAGAAGGATAGACTCAATTCTGTGTTCCACCGCTGGCAAGTGGCGGCGCGCGCAAGACTGCTTGAGCGAGTCCGCGCCGCTGGCACTCTGGAACGCACATTCAACAGGTGGAAGCAACGCCACGGTGCTTTGGTCTCGAGCTTGGAGCAGCGCGAGTCAGCTTTACTGGAACGGCGGAGAGAGGCTACGCTATCAGCTTGTCTGCAGCGATGGTGCGGTCTCACTCGACAGATAAAGGAGCGCGGGGCGGACGCGGAGGCGCGTCGGAACGAAGTCATCTGCAACGACTTTTTCATCACCTGGCGTAACCGGCACCTCCACCATCGGCTGCTTCGGGAAAAAGCCACGGCCGCTTCTCACTTCTTCACCCTGCGCTCCACCTTCCATCACTGGCGGTCGCAGCATCGCGAGCGTCTCGCTGACGCACAAGAAGCGACACACAACCGCCGCCTCGTCGAGCAAGTGTTTGAAATCTGGCGTGCTCGCGCCGCCAAACAACGCCGACTTGAGAATCTTCTCAATCGATGGGTTGTAAAGAAAGAGACCGCGCTCGCCAAGGGGTATCTGGACCAGTGGGTGTCGAAGATCATCGAGGTGCGCAGTCGCGAGCTGGAGGTGGTCGAGGAGCGCAAACGGAGGTTGGTTAAGGCGGCCTTTTATGCTTGGATCGAAGCGTGTTTGCGCCACGACGACCTGCTCGCGCTGATGAACAGCTATGTCGATGTCAAAGAGGAGGAGCGCAAGCGGCGCACATTCTCTCATTGGATCACTCTCGCAAGAGAGAGCAGGGAGAGGAGGGAGAAGGCCGAGTCATTCGCAGAGGCTGCGCGGACGAAGCTTCTGGCGAAGGCGATGGAGACATGGCGCGATAGGATGAGGGAGAGAGCACTGGGGATGGAGGAGTATGAGATGCTGATGCGGCGACAGCAGCTCTCACTGCAGTGGGCACTCGATGTGTGGCAGTCCAGGACCCGCATGCTGCCAGCGATTCGTATGCGCAACACCGCGCTCAAACGCACCGCGCTCGACACGTGGAGGGCCAAACTGCCCGAGGCGAAAGCGAATAACGAAGCGGCGAGATTCGAGCGCACGCGAGTGCTGCAGAGGGCATGGGGAGTGTGGAGGGACGGGTGGAGGCGGAAGCGGCAGCTGCGTGCAGCAGCCCGGTTCGGGGCGGGGAGCATAAGCGTGCAGAGGCTACGTACGCTTTCAGCAGCGGCGAATCGGTCATCATCACCGTCAGTGCATAGCTCATCGTCGCCGATGGCGACGCCAAAGAGGGCAAAGTCGAGCTTAGCGCTGCTCCCGCCACCACCCAAGTATGACGACGAGACGCGCTCACAGAGCTCAGCGTTGGACTCGCCATCGACAAGGACGAGGCGCTCAGCAAAGTACGAGAGGGCAAAGTCAGTGAGGGAAATGGGGGCGAAGGAGGATGTGGTGCTGGAGCTGCGTGCTCGTGCTCAGTCTCGTCGTCAAGTTCAGGAGTGAGTGCGTAGGCGAAGGTTGGGGATCTCGCAATCATCACTCAAATGCAAGAAGATGATTAGAGGGAGAGTGTGCGAGCGTGCTCAGGGTTGGAGTTGGGAGAGAATTGGGGCAGTCTGCCAAATGTGATGCTTTCTAGTGAGTTGAGGCACAAAGACTGGATGCTTGTGACAGGGTGAATTGCTGGTGCATGGCAGACAGTGTATTATGGCTTGCAACTTCCCTCATTCGTTCGCTTGTGTCCCCCATATCTGGTCATCGTTTAAACAGCAGGAGCGACAGAGACCGTGTGCACGGCACTGACGAACTCGACCCTCTCGCCCTTCGCTGCCACCTCATCCACGGTCACCAAAAACCCAAACCTGCCTGGGGATAAGAACGTCACTCCCCATTCGACCTCCCTCTCTAAGCCTCTCGCTAAGCCTCCTTCCAACCCTTTGTTGCATGCGGCCAGTGTGCCGTCGCTGACGACGACCGAGTCGATGAGCCCCGTATCATTGCCTTCCGCGGCGGCGGTGGGGGAGGTGGGCACGAGCCGAATGAGCGGGTGGTGGATGCGCTTCGTGAGTCGATTTGCAACTTTAGCGACGACGGTCGTGAACGATTCCGCATACACCCCTTCGTCGTGGTTGAAGGTGAGCTCGAGCTTGATAGGGTCTTTCTCGAGACAGCCGAGGGCGTAGTCGTCCAAGTCGAGCCCTCCGCCGGAACTGACCCCGCGCAGAATCACATCGCCGCTTCGAACGCCCTCCTCCACCACGCTGTCTGCATGAGACAAGGTTTGAGAGGAAGGGAGAGTCCTCCATGCGCCGCGTAAGCACTTGAATAGCGCCTCGCGGTACCAAAACTTCCTCCGCATCTGGCGATCTTCCTCGGGTGAGAGCGTGATCTTGGAAACGATGAATTGCCGGCTCGCTGCCTCGGTCCAGATCGACGGGATGGGTGGGAAGAGAGCCCCGTCCTCATCCTCGACTTCAATGGTGTTAGGGGTGAATGGTTTGCCGGTGTGTGGGTTGAGCTCAATGCGTGGCTGGGGCAGGACGACTTTCGTCGTGCTTCCAGCGCGTAGTACGCGGAAGAAGACGAGAGGGGCCACGCCGCCCGTGTTGAGGCTGAGGCGGAGTAGGATGTCCTCCCGATGAACGTTGGATACGTCGAGACTGACGAGGCAGTACTCGGAGTCGTCCAGTTCCTCTTCCGCTTGCACTTCGACTGCTTCCACTTCTCCGATCTCCGCTTCTGCCTCATCCGCCCGTGGAAGCGATGCACTTGGGGACGACTTCCACATGGATGACAGCGCGTCGGAGGACGCAAGACACTCCTTCGTCAACCTCGCCGCTTCAGCCGCCCTCAACGGTGCTACCTTCAATCCACTCACCAGGACAACCGGATGCACCGTCACGCCAAAAGGCACCTCGATCTTCCTCACTGAAAACTTGCCCGCTCCCTTGCCCCCGCTCTGCACGTGCTCCCGATCAACATAACCATACTCGACCGTGACCATCGCCTCCGAGCAGCCCACCTTTCCCCGCACTGCAATCGGCACAACGCTGCTCTGCCCCGGCGCGATCCTCACATCCCTCATTGCACCCGCCGATGACGACGAGGGGGAAGAGAGTACGGGCTGGTGCACCAGGTCCCACTCGACCTCGTATACGTCTTGCGGGAGCAGCTCGGCATCCGCTAGAATCCGCTTTGCTGCTTCACTCGCATCGTCGGTAAACACGAGTCTGACATAGTTGACCTCCATGGTGTGAGAAAGATTGACGAGCTCGAGGTGGACCGTCTCGGTCTCGCCTTCGTAGATGTCGAGTCCGCCGAGCGGTTCGAGCTCCGCACAGAACGCGCCCAGCAGCGGCTGCGCGGGTACGATAGGAACTGTCAGCCACTTGGCCCCCTCTGCACCCGTCGAAGCGGTATGGGTTTGGCCAGACTTCTGCTTGATCACCGAGCTCCTCGCGTCGAGTCCCGATACTTTGAGGCGAACTTTACGATCGTCGCTTTCAGCTGCCTGCTTCCGTCGCAGTTTTGAGTTCTCCTCGTCGTAGATCGGCAGGAAGAAGGACTCGGTCTCGGTGCACCCACCAGCGAGGGTGAGCGCGACGCCTTTGATGGTCGTAGTCCCGACTTGCTTTGCTGTGGCAGCGAGACGCACAGTCTGGAACGAGAGCGGCGGGATCGAGACTCTCTCAGCCTCTTCAGTCTCGAACCCTGCCCCTTCGCCGATGAGCTTGACACTGTCGATATGCAGCTCGACCGAGAATGGGTTTTGCAGCGTCGCCATCACGTACACCTTTTCTCCCTGGATGCCGACGAGCTTTCCCTTCCCACCTGCCCCTGCTCTCGCAGGATTCCAGAAGAAGGGATTGTTCAAGCCCGCGACGCCTTCCTCTCCCTTGCTCTTCCCCTCCTGCTGCGTCTCAAGCAGCTTTGCATCACGCTCAAACGTGACGCGGTCCTCGTGCAGCGGGACGACCTCGAGGCTGCAGAGCGGCTCGGGCGGGCCCCAGTACTTCACCGCTAGATCCTGTGCACCTGCCCAGCGCGCAGATTGGACGCTGCGCTGCATGCCGATCATCAACTCCCTCTGCTCCTCTGCATCAAGCAGAGGGTAGAAATCACGCAGCAGAATGGCCGAGAAGAACGCCATCCCCACATAGTCGGCCAGCAGCTCGGCGATCGAGATGGTTTCTTTGAGCAGCGCAATCTGCTGCTCCTTCCACCCAAACGGCGCTTCGTTGGCCATCTCGAGCCGACTCAACAGCGCCACCGGCGCGTTCGGCGCAGCGGCTGCTGCCTTGCATTCTTCACCGCCACCGAGCGCGGGAGAGGCATACGCACTCCTCAACTCCTCCGATGCTTTGGACAGGATGTGGTACGGTGGGATGTTGCGCAGCGGGTCGACTTCGACGTGGATGCCGTAGGTCTCGCAGATTTGCATAGCCAGGACCAACACTGCCTCGGGACCGCGGCCGAGCGAGTCGTGTGTGGTCTGGGCGACAATGTTGCCCACCAACTCGTGCGCGTCTTTGCCGAAGTGCTGCTGCTGGAGGATGGGCAGAGATGCGGTCGTAGGCGGCTTCACATTCATCCTTTTCGCTTTGACGAGAAGGCCGACGATGGTGCTCTGCAGGTGCCGCAAAAGGTGTGCTTCCCGCCGCGAGAAGCCGATGCAGCCAAAGATGGCGGTGAGAGTGCTGACGAGTGTGATCTGGTCTGTGGGCTTGAGTGCGATGATGGAATGGGAAAGTGCTGAAGACGCGGCGGCTGCGATGTCGTGCCTAGCGATTCCTGACACTGCTGTAAAGTGCAAGTACATTGCATTGGTCGGCTTCTCCTCAGCCAAGCTCGGCGGTACTCCGCCATACACGAGTTGGTCAAAGCACTCGCCATTCCATCCCCCACTCGCCCATACTGCCAAGAGGAATCTGGCGTACTGCGCGCAAGCTCCCGCATGGATCAGCGGGTGCGTGTAGTCCCTCGGTGAATCGTTTGTGACCGACTTGGCAGGTTCGAGAAGGACACTTGGTGGGGCAAGGCATTTCGAGTAGATAACGATGGCAATGGTGTAGGCTTCAGCGATCTCTCCCCAGCTCTGCTTTGCGTAAGGGCGAGCGATGCCGTCCTTGTCCTTGTCTTTGTCCTTGGCATCCTTGGTCCAGGGAAGGTCGAAGCACGGCGCCTTCTCCAAAACAATGCCTCCCATTCTGGACACGAGTACCCGGGCAACCGAGAAGCCCTCGAGAGCGCTCGCGAACCACACCGCATCCTGACCACCTGCCAATGCCCTCTCCTTACCCAACGCGGTAAGTGCAGCGGTATAATTCTCAAGCGCATCCCACAAGTTGCCCGAAAGCAGGTGAAGGTCGGCTTTGACTTTGGCATACCTGCCTGTCCCCATCGGCCCGGTGCCGGCGGCGGAGGTGACTCTTTTGGCGGACTTCTTGTTGAAGTTCGCGGCGAGGATTTTGCTGCGTGTCGAGTTTTCCGACGTGGGCGACGCTGTCTTGGGCGCTCCCGAGCCGAGATCGAAAGGATGAGATCCACCGCCAATCGCACTTGATGGCCGGGACGAAGTCGGTGTAGTGAATCCTGTACTATCGCCGGAGCTGCTGAAGGCGGTGAAGATGCTAGAAGCTCGGTTTGCTGCTGCGGTTGCGGCGGTGTTGGTCTTGCTCAACCATGAGCCGGTGGTAGCTGAAGTGGATGAGCTTGATGAGGAGGATCGATTGGGCGTGATTCCATCTAGTGTTTCTCTTGGCGTTTCGAGCGGAGTACCTTCTAAGCCTGTAACAATGCTATCTAACCCGTCGAGAATGGTGGCCACGAGCTCGGACAAGAGTGTCTTGAGGTAAAAACGCACATCCTTGCCATCTTTGCGGACGGCAGGAAAGATGATTAAGCCTCCGTCTCGGTGTGCTGAGAAGCCTGGCGAGTCACCGAGTGTTGGAGTCTGAGGAGATGGCGGTGCTTTCAGCGTCTCTGCCTTGTCATTGCCGGCACTTGCAAGATCTTGCTCTGTATTGGATTGAGAGAGAGGCGAACTTGGTCTCTGCTTGTCGGCGTTTATCCGCGCTGCAACGACGTCCTTGATCGAGCTCAAGTCGACTGTCTCTGGTCTCTTCGCCCCGGAATCGAAGCCGAAAACCCGATGCACGAGCGCGCCCGGATGCAACTCGCGCAATGCTCCTGGCGCACCCTCCAACTCGACCTTGTGCACAGGGTTGTTCGTATACGTCGCCAGACCCAAGGCACCCAACACCTGGCGATGCATATTGAATGGCGCTAGAAACGCATGATCTGGGTCATAACTCGTGACGAAACTGAGATGGACTTCGCCCGTCTGTAGCACAGGAGAGGAAGAACTGGATCCGGAGGCGGTCGTAGCGGTAGCAGCACGACGCCTGGCAGCGCACGAGGATGGGAGGTCTGCAAGGCGGATGGTCTCGAATGAGCGTACATAGTCGCACCACTTTGCGAAGTCAGACTCAGAGATGCCGCCTACGGGAGCGAGGAGGATGCGGAGTTTGGCATGGTCGATAAAGCTGCGGCCGCCGATGGGAGATGGGGTCGGTGCAGCTGGGTGGTGTTGTGAAGCCATGCCGAGGGTTTGTCTCAGCTCAAAGCGACCTTGTGCTCCACCAAGGTGATGGAGCTGGCAAGGTCAGAGCTAGAGTATGGCTACAGATGGTGTTGAGTTGGATAGGAGTGGACATGTGACGTGTGCGTGTGAGTGTGGAGCAAAATTCCTGGATGAACCGTGCGGCCAATTTTGACTTTGTTAATTCTCCCTTCCGACATTTGACAGATTTTTGGGTCGGCTTCGGCTTCGAGAAGGGTCTTCAACAAGGTGTCGGCAAGCTCATTGCATGACTTGTAAGAGATTAGAGAGGTGTTTTGTATCTGGGTTCTATTGTACAAGAGCTATACGAGATGAGACTTGGTATCGGCTGGCACCACCGTCACGCCGCCATCGAGCGGAATGGGCGGCGGCTGCAGACTCGAGCTGGGTGAAAAGTACTCTGTCAATGCGCTCCACCAATTGGCGACACCCTCAGGAGTCGGCACCCAGCCGTGACCTACCAACGCCATGCCAGCCTCAAACGCGATTAACCCAATGATGATGAGCTCCATCCTGTGCGTGGTCTTCTCTGTCAACAGCGCCCGAACTACGCCCAGAAGATTCTCGCAGTGGTCGAGCTTCTCATTGAGCGTTTCGAATCTCTGACCGATATCGAGGTTGTGGCAGATGCTGCGGTAGTGATCCTCCATCTTTGAGTTTTCCCAGTAGACTTCCGGTTCGTCGTAGAAATTATCTCGGTCAAGGTTGGCGGTTTGGCGAAGGCGTAGGAGAGTTCCGGTGTGCTTGATCGTGGTTGTGCGGGAAAGCGGGACGGAGCCGGTGGACTCGAGTTGCGAAGGGAGGGTGGTGAGAGTGGAGAGGAAACGGGAGAGGACGACTTCCTGGACAGAGAGACGAGCAGAGCGCGCAAGACCCTGCGAGAAGGCAAGACGTGCAAGAGTTGGTGTCCATTCGCTGCCAAAGGAAGCGTATGGGGTCGAATTTGGCGAATTGGAGGAGGATGAGGGGCTCGAGCCAGAATCTTGTGCGGGTTCAGAGGCGGTTTCGTCCTGGAAAGGGGAGGAGTCATTCTCGGCGTCAAATGACTTGGGAGGTTGACCGATAACGATGATGTCGCCTTGGACACGAGTGAGCTGAGAGGAGGCATAGAGGTAATCCATGGCCTCGTCACCGATTTGCGGGTACCTTCCTACTTCGACTTGGTATTTCAGATCGCGCCCTTGGATAACGCTGCGGAGGAAGCGCTGGCTTTGCTCTTCGTCGAGACCCCATGTGACATAAGAGCCTGAGCGGAAGATGAAGACCTCTCTCCTACCTGCGGCTACACCCTCCTCTACTGAAGTCGTAGCTTTCGAGCTACTCGAAGAAGGGATTGGCCATTGAGGGATGTGGATCACCTCGTTGTCTTCAAAGATCTGATAGTTGGGTGGCAGCCGGCCAGACCGGATCAACTCACTGAAAGAGTACGTGTTCGCAGTAGCCCATGCGTACACTTGGCCAGTTGTTGGCTCTGGAAGAGTCTGACGTAATGCTTTGGAAGCTTGCGCCTTAGCTCGAGCAGAGGAAGTCTTGGTTGGAGCTACGTTGTTCTTGCGCGACATGGCCTGGACGATCTGTGGAGGCAGATTGAGGGTGATCGAGCCTCCGCCTGCTGCGCCCTTGTTTGGCGGGTTGTATGAGATGGAGACGGGTTTAGAAGCCGTAGCTGAGGGAGAGGATAAAGAGGACGAGACAGTGCTGCGTGCTGATGGTGTAGATTCAGAGGCTTTGAGTTTCCGTGCCGAATCATCGTTGCATGCTCGGATCGCTGACGACGAGATCAGCCTCGCAGTGACCACAGAAGATGGACCACAGCCCCGTGGTACCGCTTTGGCAGCGGACGAACAAGCTGAACGCAGCATCCTGTCTTGCTTGCCAAAGAGTTGGATGGCGTCAAGATACGAGGATCCACAGAAAGCTGAGCAACCAAGTTCCGGCTAGTCCGACTCAATTTTTTGCCGATTTCCGAAGCAGAGCAAAAAGTGGAGCAGAGTCGAGCAAATGTAAGCTCTATCTCCCGATCTTAGAAATCACATGGGAAGCACAGCCATAAAGCACAGCAAGGCGTCGCGGAAGACGGAAAAACACACGACTTGTTTTCAGAGCGAACGGGAAGCAGAGTCCGAGTGAGCCAATTCAATTCAGCGGAAGCGTGTCTGGCTCGGCGAAGTTCAGAGGTGAGTACTATTCCTTTTCTTTTTTTTTTTTTTTTTTTTTTCCAGATCGTAGCGCGATCGGACCCGATATAGCGTGATTACGCATGAAACGTCATCGAGTATATACATCATACCTCTTGCACGACGTCATCGTTCCACTCTTGTACATCATAGTCGATTGAATGCTAACGTCATGAACTAGAACTGCGCTACTGTGACTGTGAATGAGAAAACCCTGCATGCGAATGAAGTTGAGATTTGTGCAAGCACGACAGCCCGTTCGTCGTCGCTCATCGCTTCTCCTGTCCTCCTCGTCCAGTGCCCGACGCCGATCCAGCTGCTCTTCACCGTAAAATTTATAAGCTCCATGCCCAGCTCACCGCCCATCGCAATGTCAGAGTTTCACGAACCAGCCATGCCACGCCCAGACAAACGGATTCGACAGACAATACCAGACTCGTTGAAGAAGCTTATCATTGAATGGGTGGTCAACAGCGGGTAATCTAAAGCGGAGGTAGCCAAGAAGTATAACCTCCCGTTCTCTACAGTGTCCACCATTGTCAAGAAGTTTGAACACACTGGGCAAGTCTCGGCTATGGGCAGACGAAGAGGAGCAAGCCGCGGCCGGAAGCTAAACGACGGCCATATCAACATCATGATCGACTATATCTCAAAGCATCCTGCAGCAACGATTGAGGAGATCCGTGAGCATCTACGCCAGCAAGGAGGTCCACAGATCTCTGTCACAACGACACAGCACGCAATCAAAGAAAGATGCCATTGCTCGCTCAAACGATTGCATCTCGATCACGACAGACACCAAAGCGAGGAGACTATTGCTCGCCAACAACGCTGGATTGAAGGTCTCGAAGGCCTAGCCGAGCGTGGCTTTACCCTCGAGGATGCGGTCTTCTTTGATGAAGCTGGATTCAATCTACACCTCGCGCGGTCTGTAGGCCGAGCTCCTATAGGAGAACGAGCGATACAGCGTGGCAGACCTGCCGATCGGCAGAAGAACATGTCTCTCATTGTTGCTGTTGGCCGAGAAGGACTCATCGGCTCCCACACACACGTCGGTGGCTTCACAGCACAGCTGCTTCTCGACTTCCTCGAAGACAACGTGATACCGGAGCTTCGTTCTGGGCCGCCACGGGTCTTTATCATGGATAACACTAGCAGTCATCACGCTGAAGAAGTCAGGATGATGATCAAGGCAGCTGGGCACGATCTTTACTTCCTTCCGCCGTACACACCATGGTTCAACATATCGGAGCGAGTGTTTGCAAAGGTAAAGCCCGTCGTCAGCCGCCAAGACCTCAAGAATCACACCACACTCGAGGCGGTCATCTATGATATGCTCTCTCACATTACCGCACAGGACTGTCAGGGTTGGATAAGGGAAACAAGGCGTTGGATTACTGTAGCAAAGCATGGCCATAGGCTTGGAGAGGACCACAATGCTCAGGATGCCCTCGCTCGACATGGTCTTCTTCCCAATCAAAGGGCAATGGAGGAGTTCAGTGGGTCTCAGTTCACGACACTTTCAGACACTTTGAACACTGATGAAGAGGATTGACTGCAATTGAATGAATGGTTGCTATCTACATTGTCTGTGTCTGAGCAAGAGTGAGATGATACGAATTGAGCGACGGTGAATGGGCTGTTGTCCTCGCGCAAATCTCAACTTCATTCGAATGCAAGGGTTTTCTCATTCACAGTCACAGTAGCGCAGTGTGAGTTCATCACGTTAGCATTCAATCGAGCATGACGTACAAGAGTGGAACAATAGCGTTATACATGATGTAGCGGCGATGCATGGTGTTGAGAGTTTGATCGCGTCAACCTCCACATCGCGTAAAATCGGGCCCGATCACGCTAACGGCCGAAAAAAGGAAGAATACTCAGAACTGCCACTGCCAAACTCAAAAAGTGTTAGTGTGGAGCTGCAGCCACGGAGGTCCCGACGCTGTTTGCTTGTGATTCACACGGCTGCTGGTCATTGCACCTTCACCTTGCCCTCATAACATCCTCAACCACCTCGATATCCTCACACGGCTTTGCCTTCCCTCGTATATCATACACGATCCAAAAGGAACCTTGGAGCAAGACCGCCGGAAGCCTCGTTTTACTGGAAAGCTTCGGACCGGCATGCGGTCGTAACCGCTGGACTTGCTTTTTCCCGTCCCTACTACCCTCTAGCATTGATCGGACAAGGCGAGCAGCGCCTATCATTCAAGCATGGCCGCGCCGGGCACTCCACACAGCTCGTCGGCAGCGACGCAGGCCATCGCTGTTGACACCCGATCCGATCCGCTCTTCTCCAGCAGTAGTCTTTTGCCAACATCCAAGGCGCACCTCTCGTCACCCCTCGCTGGCAATGCTTCACTCGACACCCCCGTCGGCCATGCTTTCTCCAGCCGTGGCTCCAGTCGCGCCAACACGCCCGGACCAGACCACATGCCGCTCAACATCCACACTGCATCCCAACGTGGCGACTTACCTGCTATCATGCGTCTCGTCGACTCGGGTAGAGCCACGGTTCACGACAGAGACAATGACAACATCACACCTCTTCACTGGGCCGCAATCAATGCGCAACTCGTCACATGTCGCTATCTCTTAGACCACGGAGCTGAAGTGGATGCACTCGGCGGTGATTTGGTTGCCAGTCCGTTGCAATGGGCTGCAAGGAATGGACATGTCTACGTAATGGAACTCCTATGCGCCCGCGGTGCTGACCCTACCATTACCGACTCGCAAGGATTTAATGCTCTCCATCTAACAGTGCACTCAAGTGCGGTCATGCCGCTTGTCTTCATGCTCCAGCAACCTTCCCTTAGCTCTCCACAAGGCCTCGATTCAACCGACTCGCAAGGCCATACGGCGCTCATGTGGGCCGCCTATCAAGGCGATGCCATCTCCGTCGACATCCTCCTCAAGCATGGCTCCGACGTGCACAAGCGCGACGGTGCGGGGCTCACCGCCATGCATTGGGCGGTGGTCAAAGGCAACAGGCTCTGCATTCGGCTGCTTGCCGACGCCAAAGCGGATCTACTGGCAAAAGAGGATTCAGGCAAGACACCCAGGGATATGGCCGTCGAGCTCAAATCAATAGGCGCTTATAGGAAAGCTTTGGCCGACATTGGAATGGAAGAAGACGGCAGGAGGAAGCAGAGGACATTTGGAGGCAGCTTTGATCGCACAGCAAAGATGGCCATCATGGTTGTCCCCTTTGCAGCGTTAGGCTTCATCTTTGCAACGTTTGCGAGCTTGCCTTGGTACACAGCAACGCCGTTTGCCGCAGCCGAGTTCTTTGGCATGCACCACATTGTCACCAGGGTCATCCTAGATCCACAGGAGCATGACTTCCTGCAGAGGTCCAATTACTTCCTCGCCATCGTCTCTGGCTCCATCGCTTGGGTCGGTTGGGAGTGGGCGAGGAAGCTGGCTACACACACGCCTGGGTATGCTTCTAACAATCTGTTCTTCGCACTCACGCTGCTGACTTGCAGCTGGAATCTCTTCCGTTCGGCGTCTCTCTCACCGGGGTATGCACCGCTTGCGCCATCGCCATTGCATCGAAAGGAGATCGTCACGCAGCTGGCTCAGCAAGGTCGTTTAAACGGGCAGACGTTCTGCGTCTCATGCATGGCCCGCAAACCTATCCGCTCCAAGCACTGCAAGCTCTGCCGCCGCTGCGTCGCGCGCCACGACCACCACTGCCCCTGGGTCGCCAACTGCATCGGCGTCAACAACCACCGCCAATTCCTCATCTTTGTCGTCGCGCTCGTCCTCGGCATCCTGCAGTTCCTCTACCTCACCGCCATCTACTTCTCCATCAACGCGCCCCCCTACGATCCATTACCGGACTCGAGTTACGAGACGTGTCAGTTGCCGTTCCGCTTCCTATGTACCGCGACGACGTACGATGCGTTCCTGTTCGGGGTCGCGTGCTGGGCGGCACTGCAGTTGAGTTGGACGGTGATCTTGATGGTTGCCCAGGCGTGGCAGGTGGCGCGGCAGATGACGACGTTCGAGGTCAGTAATTTGGGAAGGTTTGGGTGGATGGGCGGGAAAGGTGGGCAGAGTTATGCGGGGCAGACGAACATGCTCGCGCAGCACGCCGCGCAGAGGCAGCCCGGAGGAGGAGGAATCGGGGCTCAAGATCGACTGCTGGGCGTGCAGAAGCAGCTTGGCGGCGACAACGGGCAGATCGAGGTCAACCTCGACGACCCCCTCGCGCCAGGCGGTGCGGGTGCGGCGATGGGAGGCCACGGCCACTCGCACTCGCACTCAAAACTGGGTATGGCCAAGAAGCTCTGTTCCGCCTCGGGCGGCTGGCTGCTCTCGGTCGTCGGCCTCGACCTGTACACCCGCGGCAAAGCGGGCGAGGGCCTGAAACGCGCCAGTGCCGCTGGGAACCCGTTCGACCAAGGCTGGCTTGCCAACTGCAAAGACTTCTGGTCCAAGGGCCAAGATCTCGACCTGGATTACGCAACGCTGTACGACCTACCGGCGGAGATGAGCGCGGGACACTGCGACGTTGCGCCCTGGCTCATCGACGCTGTCACGGGCGGAAGGGGGAAGCAGTTGAGGCCGGGCGGGGACGGGTATTCGCTGTTAAGGAGCCACGCGGATGAAGAGGCGCATGAAAACGACGATGACGACGAGGCGGGTGAGCATACAGTGGGGAGGAAGAGGTGGAGCATGTGGACCAACCTCAAACCCAACTCCTCTTCGACGTCGGGGAGCATCTTGCCCAAGTAACGACTTGAAGCTTTGCAAACGAATACTTTGTTGCATTTGACGTTATGAATAGAAATATGTCATTACCCTGAGTCGAGTTACTACGCGTGGAAAGAATTCTGTGCGAGGGGCACCGGACGATCCGCCTGATAGTTGCGCGCGGCCGAACCGAAGTCGTCGCCGAGCATCGCGTACGGATCCGGCTCCTCGCCATCTCCATCGCCTTGTTCCAACCTCTGCGCTTTCTCTCCTTTCTCCGCCGATCGTCGTTGTTGGTCACCCTTGTACGCCGGGGCTGGACTTTCCTTCTCCTCTCCTCCCTCGTCCATCTCGGCCTTCTCCTTGGCCGTTGTGTTCAAAATCGGCCCCCTGGCTACTGGCTTAGAATACAGATGCGCGGAGGCGTACCTCCTTGCGCTCTCGTCGAGCGCGGGGGAGTCGGGGACGTACCTCGCCTTTGCGTTGCGGATGAACGTCTGGGGCTGTCGATGAAAGATGCTCGCGAGACTCGCACCGTGCAGCAGCAATTGGTCGAGCAACTGCCTATCCATTCTATCCGTCTCGGTGCTAATCGCCGGTTTCCCACCCAACACCACCTCCCTCGCCGCCTCCGGGTCGGTCGAGAGCAAGCGCCAGTACATAAACCCACGATCTCGCAGGTCGGGGTTTTCAACTTCCTCCGTTGCCCACTTGAGCACCTTAGGCACTAATTCGCCGCCAGCAGTGGGGCGTTTGAGGAATAACTTGACCGTAGCAGTGAGAAGGGCAAGCTGGACTTCGACGGGTTCTTCGAGAAACGTATAGAGGAAGTCTTCCAGCAGCTCGTCCGAGTTCTCAATCCTATCCGCGTACTGTCCAATGATCCAGATCATCGCCGCCTTGGCCTCGCTCTCATCCAGATTATCCAAATTCTCGCAAAGCGTCGAAATGACACTCTCGTACCTGTTCGGATACTTCCTAAAAATATCCTTGATCACCACGATCGCCTCCTGCACGACATAGTTGACCTTGGTCTGAATCAACGCCAGCAGTGCTTGGATGCACCGATCCGCGCTCGATTCGATCTTGATCGCCAACCTCCCAATGCTGCGCACTGCCTTGCGCGCGAAATCCACATCGACTTCGGACGCGTATTCGCGCAGCTCGGCGAGGACCTGCTCGACATTGCGCTCGTTGCAGAGGCGGTAGATGATTTCGAGCTTGGCCATCTTGACGTAGATCGGGTCGTTGTATTTGCAAAAGAACACCTTGACTTCCTTCTGCAACACCAACGGGCGACGCTGGATGACGAGGAGGATGTTGCGCAGCGCAACGTATTGTACTTCGGGGCCGGAGGAGAGAAGTGTGACGAGAGGAGGCGAGAGTTTGCGGCAGAGCGACTCTTTGAACTCGGCACTGGCGATGTAGTTGATCAGGTACAGAATCACTTTGGTTGCGGTCAGCACGACTGCAGAGTTGGCGTGTTGGAGGCGCACGGCGATGCGTTCAGCGAGGATCTCGGCATCGGTGAAGGTGGAGGGGACGAAGAACATGAGTGCTTCGAGAATGTAGCTTTGGCCCCATTCGGAGCATTCTGCGAGGGCCGCGACGAGTTTCGAGGCAATGGTGAGGTTGAGTTTGAGCTGAATGTTGTCGGATCGTTCCGAGATTTCGACGAGTGCTGCGACTGCATTGGCGACGACGGTGGGGTTGGCGTCGGCGAGGAGGTCTCTGAGCATGCTAATGAACGAGTGTTTCTCGATGAGGCGCTTGTCGTGCATGTACAGCTTTGCGACACAGATCGCGGCCGTCTTGCGGACGTACGGATCGGCGTCTTTGAGCGAATGGCGCAGGGGGTCGATGAGAGCCGACAGCACAGAGGAAACGTGGATGTACGACATGGTGCGGATAGCAAGAGCGCGGATGAGTGGGTTGCGGTCGTTGCAATCGGACAGAAATCCGGGGATGGCGTTGGGGACGAGATCGGGTTTGGAGCGGGCGTAGTTGATGAGGTAGAGATAGACCATCTTTTTGATCTCGAGCACTTGGATGTTTATACACTGGACGACGTCTGGAAAGAGCGCAGACATATCGTTGCCCATGGTCGCATTGGCAATGATCTTTTTGAGCACCGTCTTCTTGCGCACCCAGCCCTTGTCCTTCTTGTCGGCGTTGAGCTCGAGACGGAGCTCGTCGACTTTGCCGCGCTGGAAGAACTTGGCATCCTTGCCTGATTCAGCCATGATGGGCGGCGGCGTTAGGGCTGTGCTTGGCCAACTGTATGGGAGAGTGGTGGTTGTGGTGTTGAATGGTTAGGTGATAGTCTGATGAGTTGATGCTGATCGAAATTGACCGAGATGCCGAGCTAAGTGTGCAGAACAAACGAATGCTGAATTCAATCCCCAACAAGATGCTTGGTAAAGCGAGAGACAAGAAACTAGAGCGAGACAAATGAGGCCAAGAGTAGGAAGCGGACAATGGGGATACAGAACAAGACGTTTGATGGTAGAAGGGTTCTAGAAGAAAGGCACAGCTGACAGATGTGCAGTGCTCCAGGACTCAGCCGACTTTGATTGCACTCTGCACTGCACTCTGCGCGCAATTCAGGGTATTTTTGGCATTTCCAACGCTGCTCCTTCAGTCGATGCTGTCTGGAGTGTAGAGGAACTTTGGCTGTGGCCAGTGCGGGTGTTGTGTGCGGGATCGGCTTCTTTTTTTTTTTTTTTCCCCTCAGTAAGCGTGTATGAGTAACGCAACTCGACATCCCCTGCTTCGAAAAAATCCGAACTGTGGAATGCAGTTCCCGCACGACAGCCGACAGACGCGTTCCATTCCTGCTCGGAGAAGGAGCAATCAAGCTGTCCGAAACACATCAGACCTGCATATCCACTCCGCCGCATCAATGCAAGCCGACTTGAACCGCAGGCTGCATAATATGACAGACAACCATGGCGAAATGCAAGCGGGGTTTGACAGCGGTTTTCTGCATGCACAAACACAGTAGGATCGACATGCTCAACGCCGAGCCTGCACTTGCAAATCCCATTACAAACAGTCCCCCCCCCCCCCCCCCCTCTGACTCCTCGTCTCCTCGAGCGTCGAAGCTAACCGTAGGCATAAACTCGCATAGTCATCAAGTCTGCCTAGCTCTTCTGCCTTGGAGTGTCGCTTTCCAAGTGTGTCTAAGTCACTCGGCTGATTCTCTCTGAGCCGTTCTCATATATATCCTTGTCCCGCCTCTCTCCAACTTACCTCCCTCCTCACACCCCCCTCTTACCCACTTTGCACGCCGCTATGAAGTTCCTCGCGCTCCTTGCCGCCGTTCTGGCCAGTATCGCTCTTGTCTCCGCCGACTCGCCCGCCGCATCCGGCGCTGACAAGGGCAAAGTGCCGCAACTGATTGAACTCATCACGAAGCTCGAGGCTGCGAACCCTGCCGATGCCGCTTTCCTCACCACTCACGCTGCCGATATCCCTGAGTTGGTGAGGCTGCACAAGGCGGTGGCGGCCGAATCCAACGAGCGCCAGGTGCGCTTCCTGTACGGCAGCGACGACAAAGCCACCAAACTGCTCGAGATCGTCCAAAAAGCCGCCAACCCCGCAGGCGTGCAGAAGAGGGCCGTGAACAAGTCTAAAGGAGAAAAGAAGGTGAAGGGGCATAAAGCTCGCAAGAAGGATGCAAAGAAGGATAGCAAGAAGGAGAAACACCACAAGCGACAAGAGAGCGAAGAGGAGAGTATTGAAGAACGAGGAGTCGAGGGGGAAGAGGAGGACTGCGAAAAGCGCGATGAAGAGGTCGTCAAGAACAAGGCCAAGGAACACAGGGAGCACAAAGCGGGCACAAAGCACGGCAAGCACCCAGTGCACGCCGCCCACAAGAAGGGCAAGAAGGAGCACCACAAGGAAACCACTGCCTAACGACGCGCGTCCTGTTTCATCGCGCATCAGCAGCATCTTTTCACTAGACCCGCACTCGTGTGCACGCTTCATCACCGTTCGCAATTCTAGCATGACATTGACGAAAGGTTGATTGGACGTTTTGATTTACATTAGCATTGATGAAATGGGGATTCCTTACATGGGGAGAGGGGAAAGGGGAAAGGGTGGAGCACCATGCCAGACGCACTTGGCGGGCTCCACTTAGTAGGCATTGTTGAGCAACTGATACGTGAGTCTTCCGTTGTTGTAGAAGAAGTCGCAAATGTCCCTCTCCGGGATCGGACCGTGCGTAATCCCATCCGGCGCCGAGAGATACTGCGTCTTGTTCTCCGTCTCTGACAACAGTGGCTGATCGAACGCCTGCCAAGCGTTGCTGTCTTGCACTTTCTGCGTGTACGTATAACTCCTACCCCTCGCCCTCAGATACCCGTCTACCGGATTGGGGCTTCCGTTCCTGACGAATGCGCTGAACGCATCCACATTGTACGTGACAAAGTCCTGGTACTGCTGGCTCAGCGAAATGTTCTGGAACGAATAGCTGCCCCAGACATTCATAATGTCGTCGCCGTGGCACACCTCAACGCCCGTTCCCTCCTGAGTGCAGATGGGTGGCTCACCCACGTAGTCAGGATAGCCGGAGCCCGTCTGGTACAGATACACTTGGGGGAACTGGCCGGTGTGTTGGGCCATGTCGACAATGCGCTGCGTCGGGCAGGTGAAGAAGTTGTACGTGAATGCGTTCGAGACCGTCTGGCGCACCGAGTCGTTGTTGTTCGAATCGAGGTTGAAGAAGCCCGACTGCTCGATTTTCGCGATAAAGTCAGCGGGGTACAGAGTAGCAAGCGCCTTCTCAAGCGCGGGTTGCGCGTTGGGCAGCGTCTCGTTGAGCAGCGAGTAGACGAACAGGCTGCCTTCGCCCGACGTGGTGCCGAGCATGATGGGGACTTTGTTCGGGATCGTACCGTTGCCAGCGAGGTAAAAGAACTGGTCGTCGATCAAGTCGTCCGGAGTCGGCAGGAACGGCTCGATTGAAGCGGAGAACAAGCTCGAGCCGGCGATCTTGGTCAAAACGCCAGTGATCGTGCCCGTGGCGTTCTTGAATGCAGCTCCTTGAACGAAGAGCGAAGGGTCGCTGACCTTCTGCAGACAGTCGACCATGGCGGGACCACTGGTAGTGCAGTTCAGGCTGGCGGCGACGGCGGGCGTGATGAACTTGGACTGCACCGAGCGGTTGATCCAGGGCACCCATGGGTTGGATAGCATGAAAGCACGCTTGAACAGCCCCACCGTCTTGGAACTGGAAATCAGCGCCGAGATACTCTGCGAACCAGCCGACTGACCGCCGATAGTGATCTGATCAGGATCACCGCCAAAAGCAGCAATGTGCTCCTTGACCCACTTGAGCGCAAGGATCTGATCGCTGAGACCAGCGTTACCGGGAAGATCGCTGCCGGATGCGAGCCAGCCCAGCGCACCAAGACGGTAGTTGATGCTGACGACTACAATGTCGGAACGGGAAGCGAGGTTCCCACCGTCGTACTCGTGCAGCGCATTGCGGCCGCTGGTGAACGCACCGCCGTAGATAGTCACGAGCACGGGCTTGAGCTTCTCCTTGGCGCATGCACCAAGCGAAGTAGTGAAAATATTGAGGTTGAGACAGTCCTCACCGATCGGCATGGGTCCAGCCTGAGTGAGCGACTGGTAGCAGGCGTTGCCGTACTTGGTAGCATCGAGCATCTTGTTTCCAGTGTAGGGCATGGCGTGCATAAAGCGCTTGTTGCCTACGGGAGCGTCACCGAATGGGATACCCAAGAACCTGAACGAGCGACGGTCGCGGTAACCAGTGACCGTGTAGTCACCAGCCTGAACCGAGATGCGCGTATCGGCTCCCAGGGTGGTTGCGTTGAAGTTGGCGTAAGGGTTGGCGCGGGGCACGACAGCAGGGGCGACTGTGTGCGTGCAGAGAGCACCGAGCATCTCTCCCTGCGAGTAGGGGCGGGTGGCGGTACGGCTAGCCTTGTAGGCGACGACGCCGCTGTTGCCACCGTCGAGCCAGTAGGTGTCGAACCATCCGATGGCACCGGAGAAGCGGAGGTAGTTGAACTGGTCGATCAGATCCGAGCCGATACCACCCTGGAGCGAAGGGTCGAAGGAGAAGAGCTTCTCGCCGACCTTCTCGCAAGCTTGGGCGGCGCTGTCGGCGGAAACGACCTTCTTGAGGAGCAGAGCACCAGTAGAGGCGCCGTTGGTGAGGTCATTCTGGTAAAGGATGTGGATGTCCCCGACGTCCGCCTGGTTAACTACAGCGCCGCTAGTGGGAGCACTATCACGCTGAGAGACAAAGGGAGCAGCAGCGACGATGTGGAAACCCAAAGCGAGAGCGCCAACGAGGCCGCCGATGGCAGAAGAGAAGGTCTTCATCTTTTGTTTTCCGTTTAGGCAGAGCCGTAAGGATCGTGAGTCAGCGTCCAGAAACAACGGAGAGGGGAGGATGGATGTGTTTCGATCCTAGCCCTGTAAGGTAGAAGCTCAAGATAAGATCGGAGGTGGTGAAAGATCTGCCTGCCTGTAGGCTGAAAGATATTATAAAGGAGCCGATGAAAGAAGTGGGCTATCTGATATTGACCCCGGGTGTAGCAGCGGATAGCACTTTCCGTTTGGGAACAGCAGGCAAGAGCGTGCGAAAGCGAGGCTTGTGACAGAGCCGGACGTGCGTCGCAGATGTTTATGAGTGACGTCTTCGAGGCTTGAGTTACCCACGGCCTTCACCTACGGAGAAAGGAAGCCACGAAGGGAGGAGACGAGACGAACGAAACACCAAGTGCAGCGAGGATTGGCAGGAATGAAGAGGAAGGAGAGGCGGCGGCGGAGCAAGTTGTGGTGGGCTGGGATGGTGGGATGTCCGTTGAGCAAGTATGAGCTGATATTTAAGAGGCAGTGTCTTGAATGTGATGCGAAGGGGCCGGGCATATGAGCCCAACTTGGATGATGAGACATACGTTACTCTCGCGTATGGAAATATGCATAGCCAGACAAGAGCGAAGCGTAGCGAGAGGCGCGGTTCAGAAAGGCCGAAGAAACTTGGGCCTTCCCCGGGCAAGCACACAGCGCCGCAACAATGTCACTCGGCCAATGCCGGTAGAATTTCAAGCTGCTCTGTACAGTATGACGGGATCGTATGCCGCGGAGCTAGGTCCAGTCAGGCGGCAGGGCTGCATCTATCTGGTGGTCGCCGCAACAGCGGTAGCGAGAAGTAAGGTTGCCACTGCAGGAGGAGCATGATGAGAAGAAATGCGCAGGGTCCGTGCTGCTTTGATTTGCACCTGAGGTCATAGTGGGCAGCTGGAACGGGTCCAAGGCTTAGTTAGGGACAGGGACAGGGGAGGAGAGCCCTTGTCAAGTGTCCAACAGTGGAGAGCTCAACGAGAGGTGGGCATTTGAGCCGTACAACGGCGATTAAGGTTCAAGCAGCGGCCTTTCTTCAAATTAATTTAATTCGGACGTTTGTATTCTTTTCCGTGTGGCACATGGACGGACGGGACAGGGGTCAATGTAAGAGCTGCAAGCTGCATGAGCGCGGCAAGCGGTCAGAGAGCGAGGCTGAATCAATTGGACAATGCAAGACGGTGGGTGGGATGCAGCTGGTGGCCGGGATCGAGCTTTGCAGATCTCATCACTTCAGATCAGCGTGGTGGGATCAAAGGAGTTCGGGACGCCCCTTTCCATGCCCAATATGGGCAGCAGTGATGCGTCACCACCGGCACAAATCAGAGAAGTGACACCAGGGTCGACTGCATACAATATGTTACACAGCATTGCAGCTGCATGTACAACACCGTCTCCGCTTGGTGTGATGCAGATGGACTTTGCAGATGTAGAGGACCTACAAGTTCGTAAGGCCGCGGGGATGAAAGCAGGGTTGGTGCCCCTCGAAGTCGAATCATTGATCCCACTTCGACGCAGCACCCACATCTGCTGCAGTACAAGCTGTACGGACTGATGAGCTGCTCTGGAGATAAGGCACCTATGGGGGGGGAAAAAAAAAAAAAAAAAAAAAAAAAAAAAAAAATTCGACATGATCAACAGCGCTGATCTGATCTCCCAACTGATGGAGAATGAACAACGGTGAGCGATGGATCTGCCGTGTGGGCCCGTGGGAAAATGAGAGACTTCTCCAGACTTAGAAGCACGAGCATAGAGCATAGGAACTCAGCCAGCGCTCCGACTGCAGCCAGGAGGAGTCGCCGCCGGTCTCGAGCCAGAACCGGAACCGGAACCGGTCGTTGCCAACCGGTAGCAAGTGAGGCTAGAAAGGTATAAGCGATCCTAGGATGAACATGTGCTCCACTTTGGTCAGGAGTTGTTTCGGTCGATGAAATGGTGCCGTCTCGCCAGGACACGAGATTCGAAATGCGGGGAAAACAATCTGTTGTCAGTCGCAGTTGACGTGCGGATTGCCAACCATCTTTGCTCGGTTTTCTATCCCGAACACTGGAAAGCTGCAACTGCAGCACCCTAGAAGCATGGTGACAGGCAGTGTGACACAACACATACGGTACTGTAGCGAGACAGGCCAGGGCTGTGCCGAATCCGCTTGCCGGAATGCGTAGGTCATGGGATAAGCTGCATTACAGCATTCGGATCTCTGTCCACCGCGCAGCGATTCCCCGCATTCTGCAGCCACACAACTTTTTTTTTTTTTTTTTTTTTTTTGGCTTCCGACTTCCGCGGATTTTCTGAGCTGTAAGACTCTTGAGCTCGCCACAGTTGTAGATCCTCTCACTGTCTGTTCTGTCCGGCCCTGTACAACTATCTAGCATGCTCAGCTCGTTTGTGGCCAATGACGAATGTCGGCCGTTACACCACGTGGCTACCGACGCCCAGCCTCTGCATGATGCTGAGCCGTCCAGTGCCTTAAATTCAATCTGACATGATCGGGGCCCGATCTGCGTACAACGACGATTTTGCAAAGCAGCATTTCAAGGCTACACAAGTGCAAGGAGGTCTGTTGATGTTTGCTTGACCGGTCGACTCTGGACATGTCCCAAAAGCAATCTCTGCTTAGCTCGAGCTGCACCGATCCCACTCTACAGACGGCTTATGCATACAAGACATGTCATTGGAGGGTATACGAGACACAAACTTGTATGGTTCTAGTAGCACAACACGTCCAGTCCCTAGCTTGAAGGATGTGAGATTCGCTTAGAAGAACGAGATGCTCGAGACGCCACCGGTACCGCCTGGAACACGAACACGACGGGTGGGACGGAAGCCGTTGTTCATAACCGCATCGTTGCGAACGCCCTCGTAAACGCCTGGCTTCTCGCCGCTGACATCATCGTAGAAATGCGACTCGTTGGATGCGGGAACATTGCCGCTGGCCACACGTCTGGCTGGCGCGGCCCCGAGTGGCTCAAATCCATCGTCGTTAGCAGCTGGCGCAGGTGCAGGCGCCGCCTTGCGTGCGGGTGCGGGTGCGGGTGCGCGCTCTTCTTCGTCGGCGTCGTTGCCAAACAGCGCCGTCACCTGTGCAGAGCCTCCACCGGGGAGCTGTCGAACCTTTCGGCTCGGGCGGAAGACATCGCCAGAGCTAGTGTAGACGACGTTCTCTGCAGCTGGGGCAGGAGCGCCCTCGAAGGTCTGTGCGGGCTGCGAGGTAGGCTGTGCGGGAGCAGCCGCAGGAGTAGCGGCGACAGTGGAAGGACCGGCCTGTTCCGACACGGTCACCTTGCCGATAGTGGCATACTTGGGCAGCTTGGAGAGCTCCGTAAAGTTGGGCCCAACGTGAACATTGTGCTGCTTGAGGAAAGCAACAAAGTCCTCCTTGGTAAAGACGATGTGGTGCTTCTGTGGCAGACAGCCGAGGTGGTACGCCCAGTCCTTGGGGTTGGAGTTCTCCTTGTCGAAGTTGGGGTTGGGTGTAAACGATGCCATGGTTGCTTCTAGATGTTCTGGTCCTGAGGTGGCAGATGTCGATGGTGGTGTAGGTGAGTTGAGAAGGAACAAGTCTCTCCCAAGTCGTGATTGTGTATCTCTTGCTCTCTGCGCCTATGTGTGTTTTGTTCGGTATCGAGGCACTTGAGCACGCAGTGTTGGTCTGTTAGTCTCGAACGAGACGGCGCACATTTCTTGTGTGTGTGTGTGTGTGTGTGTTTTTTTTTTTAAAAAAAAATATTTTTGAGCTGTCTTGGCCGGTTGATGCAACGGAGCGCGTCGCACGTGTCAACTGAAGTCAGACAACTTTGTCGCTCTAACATCAAACCCTTAATTTTCGAGCCAGGATATTCCAGTCATTTTTAGTTTTGTCTTTTTATTGGCAGGGGTACCGCTATCTCTCCGCAAGTTACCAGAGGGTCAGATGATGAGGAGACGATGCACAGCTTCAACTAGCGAGTGCATGAACTGATCAGCAATCAGCTCAGATGCTAGAGTTGATCTGAGGCAACTGCCAGCGAAGAAGCTTGAATGCAGATTGTGCTGCACGGTCGCTCGAACCAACTCACTTTGTCCACAATACATTGAGAGTCGAAGGCGTAGCTGGTGCTTATATGCTATGCTTTTCACGAGGGCGTTCCGTGTGAGTCTCTCAAGAAGAAGGCTTTGTTGGAAGCGAGAAGGGTCAATGCGTGCGTTCATTTGTGTCGGGTCCTTTCCGACAGTTGGCAAGTGACTAAGCCGCAGGGCGTGGCGAAGGAGGCCCGAGCTCATTTGTCAATGTAGCGCAGCAGCGCTACTCTCTTCATGACGCTTAACCGCGTGAGGGTTTGCACTGCAGGAAGGCACGACGATTTGTCTTGCTTCTTCTGCATGTCTTCACGCACACGGCATTCAGCTGCAACACAGGTTGGTGCGCAAAGACTCATCTTTAACCACATGCTGGAACGTCTCGCAGCCTTGTCGATGGATTTGTTGTTCGAATGTGCTGGTCAGCATGCCAGCGTCGCATCGACACGGACCCACTGCAACTGCATATGTGTCACAGAGTACGGATCTTCACACGCTTCAGGCGTCCCAAATCCAGCGTTGCCTCTGCTTTCGCTCAAAGTCTGATCGCCTCCATAAACTCTCGCGTCTTACCCACCTCGAACCTTTTTCGCATTCTTAGCGGATCAAGAGATAACCGGTCGAGCGCATACATGATCAGTCAGTAGCCGTCACACTCTGATTATGTGCTGCTCTTCAATCCTCTGCTGATCTCCCGAAGCGCCACGGTTGGCATGACGCACTCCAAGTCTAACCTTAAGTGCGGTCTAAACCTTGCCCGCTAGCGTATGTCCGTCCAGTTTCGGCCTCAAGCTTGATCGTCTTATAAGTCGAAGCCCTAGCTGCTATCTACCTTCCCACACTCCATCACTTTCATCTTCAGGTCTCACGCCCTTGCACTCGCCTCCCCATCTGTATCTTGCACTTCCTAACAGCCGCTTTCATCCTCCTGCAAGCTTCAACGCGTCGACCGCACATTAACGGCTTTCCTCTTTGTGCGCAGTGCCCACTTTCAGAACACCAAGGCTGCGCATCGAGCCCGCCATTTCAAGCTCCAGTTCTTTCATTGGCTAGTCTTGCTGATACTTCCGCAGCCACTTCATTTAGGCTTCGCGCATTTGTTGCGGTTCACAAGCTTTGCAGCGTCCAGCCACTCGTAAATTCGCACATCTGCAGAACCAATCTGCGGGAACATCTCCTTCAAGTGGTCTCGCACATCGATATCCTCACTCACGTCCATCACCATGCTGCACCATCTTCCGCCTTCCATCCACAAGGATCCTTTCCACTTTTCTTCCAGCAGCCCAGAACGGCAGACGAGCCCCTCCTACGTCGCCATACGTCACAGTCCATATACACTCAAATCGTCGAATGCGCATTACTACACCTCGTTGCGCAGCACTGCTCAGTCCAACGCTGTCCAACAGCAGCCTAGTATCACGCACGTCAAGGTGAGCACCAAGTCATCTGGCCTGCTCCATCTTCACTCCATCGACAGTCTCTATACGTCTGCCGAGGCTGCGACGAGGAGTCCAAGATGCTCATCCAAGCCACAGACTTCACTGGACAGACACTCGCCTCTGCCCACCATGGTCAAGTCCAAGCCTCATGCTATCAAAGCTCTGGCTTTGAATGCCGAGCTCGAAGCAGCTAAGCGCAATGCCTCCATGAAGTCATCTTCTGCTGCTCCAGGCAAGAAGCATAGAAACGTCGTCGAAGCTGCCAAGCAACACAGCAAACTCGTCACTACCACTCTTAAATCCACACTTCCCTCCAAAGCAAGGCAACGATCGCTTTCACCCGCATTGTCGCCCTTGTCTACGCTTCCACCTCCATCCAAGACGATTGGAACAAGCAGGGCGCCTCTGCAGCTTCCAAGGATCATTGTCCGCTCTCCGACCCCCGAGCCCGAGGAGTCATTGGAGCCGACGTCGGACGATGCCAGCAAAAAAATTTACGGTGGAGATATGAACGAGCCTTTGTATCGCAGGTCTTTGATGATCGGCCTGGATGCCGACATACAGAATGCCGCTCAAGGCATCGACAGTATTCTCAGCAAGTATTTTGACCTTGGCAAGAGAGCCTTGCACATTTGCGTCGAGCTTCTGCGTTACCTTGCTTCGTCCATGTGCCGGCTCTACTCGCTCATCGATGATCCCGACTCGGATCTTGGTGTCGCAAAAGCGAGAGCGGTCAGCAGTCACCTCTTCCAACATCTCGTCACGGGCTTCTTTCATCTGCTTGATGATCCCCTCGCGCCTTACAGCACTGCATCCAGCCTTGCTTTGGTCTCTGCCAAAATCTTGCAAGATTTTGACAAAGCCGCCGAGCACTGTTGCTCTGCACTCAATGTGCCCAGCCGGGTGCTGCACAGTTTCAGCCATAGCAAACTCTTTTTGAACGTGCTCAACGACGAACTCAACAAAATTCTGGAACGAGGCATCGCTTTAACCGACCAACAGAACAAGCTGGCGCTTCCTGGCAAAGGGTCTCCTATCTTCCAAAGCTTTGGATGCGAACAAGGTTCAGAAGACAACGACTTCCTCTCACTTCCTTTCGTGGGTGCAAGGGAGGATCGGGAAAAAGTCCGCAAAGCATGGGCTAGGGAGGGCCACGAAAATGATCAATTCGTCGGAATCGACGTGGTTAGGCTGCTGGGCGAATTGGCACTGCACAAGGTTCTCGAGATTCCCTTCCTTGCCAAATGGCTGGAAAGGTTTTTCGTCCAGACGGTGTATCCCGACATCCCCTCGGCATGGGAAGTCGAATGTGGCTGTGCGCTGCTCATCACGATTGGGCCTATGCTTGAATCCAAAGCTGATGTCGATCGGTCTTCGACAAGTGGAGAGGACTCTTCAGCAGAGCCGACTTTACCGAGGAGCGACTCTAGCGAAGCGGAAGGGCACGATGTTGGCACAGCAATCCTCGCAAGAGTGATGAAGAGGATTAAGTTCTTGGTTGCCGAGGCCGACATCAGCAACTCAGCGCGTGAGTGGCTGACCGAGGTCCAGTTGCTCCGTAACCAGGGATGGCAGCGCGATAACGAGTCGGACTCGTCGCAGGATCTTCTGGTTTGAGAATGTCCACATGTATACTAGGCTAGCAGAGTACAATCGCTTGTCACATTCACTTCATCCAGGAGACGCTGAGATGTGGAATGAAGATCGGTGTTCAAGCAGCGGTATTGCACGATGTCTGGCGGTGCTGCTCTGAGCCAAGACAATGCAGGTTCAAGACTGCGGACTAATCAACCACGGTGACACTGGAAAATTAGAACAACTTGTTAGATCTGCAGGGGGGTTAGGGCTAGGGTTCGAAAAGCCCAATTACCAGCTTCGCATTCACTTTACGCCTCTGCCAACTCGCACGGAAAGTGTTGGTCTCCTTGACATGCAGTGCCACTCTCCACTTTTCAATGCATCGAGGTGGCGCAGATGATCAAGTCATGGCTCAGAGGTAACAATGTTGTCCCTGCTCTCATTGGAACCTCGTCTCGCTCCACTCGCCTGAGGTGGTTGCTCATCCAACCACATCCCATTGCACTTTTTTTACTGCCGATAGCGAGCTCTGATCACCCCAGCTCAAGCCCATCTTCGGACGATATGCAAGCTTCAGCTTACCGACGCAAAAGCTCCTGATGGTGTTGTCCATAGCAACCCCGGCTTGCCCTGCCACTATGCCCCTTTCACCCCCACATGGATCTCCCAATGGCCATCCGCAAGACCATCCGTCAGCACCCAGCCAACATACCCCATCGCAACGCTTCCTTTCTCAGATGCTGCCAGCGCTAGCACCACCATCGCAGGGTAGCATTTCACATCAGATGGCATCCCGATCCGTGTCGACCATCCCCTCAGATGCATCTTCAGGCACAACCACCGTACCACGAGCGTCGACCTCGGCAACATCAGCTGGCACTACACCACACAAGTCGGCTCTGCGTCTCAGCCATCCACCTCCAGCACCCGTAACTTGCTATCTCCAGCACCATACCCCACAACCGAAGCGTGCTCGGCTCAGCGGAGATGGCCCCAGCTCCGTCGCCTCATCGTCGCCTCTGTCGCACAGCACGAATCATTCCACTCATTCCAATGCTGGCCAAATCAGCGGCGAATCTCTGTCCTCGCCTTCACCGAAGGTGCGGCTTCTCTCAGGAATCTCCAGACCCTTGCCGCTCCCACCCACACCATCCCCTTCACAACGTGCGACGCCTTCGACCTCTCGCCATGAACTGTTGATACCCATGCCTCAGCGCAGCGTAGAGGACTTCCAGAAGCTTCTGCCCAAAAGACAGCATCCGGCCGAACCTCGATTGATTCCAGACACACCCCGCCGTGCACTGCTTCAAGCCGTTCCTCCTCAGCCGCGGCTTCCACCTCCCACAGTACCTTCGCGGAACCGAGTGAGAGTACCAGAAGTCGATCAGCCCCAGCACACTGTGGAGAATCTGCCAAGGCGTAAAGAGTGGTTGCTCACGGGCTTTCACTCGCTCGACAAGGATCTCGAACGCATTGCAGAAATCAGTAGCTTAGAACATCAGCGCAACACCGAGACTGAAGCAAGCGATGACCCATCAACTGACTCAGTCAACAAAAGATGCCGGATAAGAGACTCGTACCTCGGTTCTCCGGATCGTGGTCTTCCTTCCGGATCCGTGATTGAGGTGCTTGGTCCCCCAGGCTCTGGTAAGTCTACTCTTCTGGTCCAGATGGCCGTCACAGAGCGATTACGCGCTCTCGAAAGAACCAGGAGGAACCTCAGCGCAATTCACCAGGACCAAGAACAGCAACCTGATCTCGAAATCGGTCACGAAACAGCAGGAGACGTGGCAACATTCGCGTATACCACCTATTTTTCCGACGATTACTGGGACGCCGAAGTCGCTACTGCAGACCAGATACTGGTGATTGACTGCGAAGGCGCCCTCACCGCCGAAAGGATTGCAGACGCTGCTTGGAGCTCCGCCATTTCGCTATGGTGTTCTTCAAGGCACGCAGAACACGATGCAAATAGCACAGAGGCAGCAGATCCACCTCCGTCGGCCAGCTCAGCCACGAAACAACAGCAGCGTGCACAGATGCCCGAGGTCGTTTGTCGCCTCGTGGCTGCGATTCTCACGGGCGTCTGTGTGTCTCGTGTGACGAGTCTGGCCGAACTCATCGCCCTTCTGCACTCGCTACGGCCGACGGACGGGTTGCAAGACCCGCAGCAGAATGGCGCCTTACCAACATCACTGCCCCCCAGGACTTCGATGGTATTGATTGACTCCCTCTCATACCACATCCGACTGTCTGGTGGGAGCATTTCAGACCGTAAGGCTGCAATCTCCTTGAGCGAGAGGATCCGTGACATGCTGTTGCGGCTCCAGCAGCCATTCGAGTATCGGCCGAACCCTGTCCTTTCAGCGGAAGAGCAAAAAATAGCGAAACAGCGCAGCGAGGAGGCTGCTTTGAAGCTGTGTACCCCGACGATTGTCTTTTCCAACCAGCTCGGCATGCGTCGCAATCGAGATGAGGCCAATGGATCCGGGAGGTCGAGTCCGTCCGGCAGCCGGCCAGGCGCATCAGGTCGGCCATCAAGCCGGAACGGTCACATTGTGGAAACTTCCTCGATGCTAGCTCCTGTGTTGAATGGGATACGACCTACACAACCAGCAAGGGTGCGCGATGAGCCAGCGCCCCCAAGTGTCGCACTCTGTGGACCCGAAATGTGGGACGAGGATGACTGCGCCTCTCCCACTGCCGCCGCGACGCGCCAAATCCAGCGTCTCCGCAGCCGTGGGGGCATGTCCAACAATGCGTCGCAGCATGTTGGTCACGACCGAGGTTGGCCACCGAGCTTTCTGGGTCAAGACGTGTGGCGCATCTTGCTCTTCCGTCATGGTACGTTCGGACAGAGGTATGCTCAGGTAGTGTCAGTGCCGCCGAGCGTACAAGGCGAATTGGGCGAGCTTTGGGTGCAGACCAGAGAGAGACGGGCTCAGGCTCGAGAAAGGGCGGAAATGGAGCAAGAGACATCGCCAAACGGAGCTGCGGAAGAACAAGGGGAAGCGCAGCAGCATGCAATTGGCACGGATTCGGAAGGGATACGAGCAGCGAAAGAGACAGCGGAGAATGTTCGGGATCAGCAGATGCTGCAACTACTGAGCGAGCTTAGGGCGAGTCTGTTCAGATGGCGACCGTTCGATGTGATGGATCAAGGTGTTATCACTTGATCTCAGTCTTAGACAAGCGACAATGAATGCACACCTTCTCAGACAGCAGGTATTCCGTTCTCTCTCTTGGTGCATGTTCGCGTCGCGTGAGAGCTCTGAATGACCATCCCTTGCTCAGAGATTGGCCGAGTCACTCCTCAGTGGCGCGAGCTGAAGAAGTTGCAAAGGGACGAAGCAGCACAACGCGGGCAGCACAATCCTCATTTTGCGCTATGCCCGCGACTACTGAAAAAGAGGAGGGTGTCTTCCGAGCTCAAGGTGCGACTTAGAGTTCGGAAGGATCGAGAATGATTGTACACAACGTATGAAAGCAAAAAGTTTCACCCAAATTGTGAGTTCCGGCTCCGGCTGGATCAATTTAGCCATCACAACAATTAGCTCTTCTATAGGGTGTTTACGACTAGTCATTCAACATGCCGGATCTTCTGAAAAGACAGAAGAGCACAGTAAGTACGGTGATGCAGAAAGCTGATTGCAAATACAATGATACAGATGATCGAGCCGAGACACCGGAGAAAGAGACTGGGCCGTGGAGCATCACTCGTCGTCCTCGTCTTCAATCTCTATCTCATCGTCCTCCTCCTCGTCCTCCTCTTCTTTCTCGTCGTCGTCATCGTCCTCACTTCCATCGTCATGATGAACCACCTGAGCCTGAGCCTTGATCAAAGCTTCCTGCTTGGCCCTGACCTTCTTGGCCAACCTCAGCATCGCCTCGAGTGGGTTCTCCTTGGCATCCATCTCCCAATCCTTAATCTTGTCGAGGTCTTTGGGTGTGAAGTCGATGGCATCTCTCTGCTTGCCCACCCACAGAGCAGCCTGGTGCGACTTGTCCAACAACTGTTTTGCCTCGGCCTGGAACTTGGCGTTTGTTGTTGTCTTGGATAGCCTCTTGAGCTGAATCTGCAGTGGCAGAACGAGCTCGGGGAAGGCGATCGACCTCGACTGCGAAGCCAGGAACTCAAGCAGGAGGTATAAGTACTCGGAGAGCAGCTGGTTCGAGTAGGGACGAGTACGAACAAGTTGTGTAGGTGCCCTGAGCGTAGTGCTGAAGTCGATGGGCGCAGCAGTCGAGCCTTTGAGCTTCCTCTGGAACTCGGGCGACTCGAACACGCTCAACACCAGCGGTGCGAGCGGAATGTAAGTCCCTGTCCTTGAAATGATTCTCATCATCGACTTCAGCAAGTGCAATCTGTACGGGAAGTACCTGGAGTTGGGCACCATTCCCACTACACCGGTTGCCACCTGCACCAGCGGGTAGATCAACGGCTTCAATGCACTCTCGACTCCCGCCTGAGCTTCCGCCTGGACGTCGCATGCGCGCGACAGAAGCAACGACCAGAACTCCACCGAGGAGACGAATTGCCAGTTGAGCACTGCCTTGAAAGCGTCCTTGGTCTTGGTCTTGACGCAATTGCGCAAGTGGATCGCGAGTTGACGGATAAAGCCGAAGGCTTGGGTATATGCTACGTCTGCGTCGAGTAGGTAGAGTTCGACGGCGGTGTTCTTCATGAGGTTGAGCATGGGCTGAGTGTGGATACTGACCGACCTGCTTGACTGGATGAAGGAAGAGTAGACGCCGCGGAGGACATTCTCAAGCGAAGCTGTGCCACCAGACATGCCCAATCGTCGAAGGGTGAGGAAGGCAGACATACGCACGCCATCCTCGGAAACTTGGCTCGACCACAGGTTGAGTGCGACCTTGATAAACTCCCTCGTGGTCTTGGGAATGCAAAGCGCATAGGAGACCATGCGAGTACTCTCGCGCACAACGATTTCCAACATTCTGGGCTCGGTGAGCGTTTCGGTGAGTTGGAAGAGATTGCTGAAGTACGACTGGATGGGCTTCTTGATCAAATTCCATTTTTTGTTGTTCGAGGGGATCTTGACGTTGCCCCTCTTATCCTCCTGGATGGGGACGTGGTGCTGGAGCACAACAGGCGTGTACTTGAGTGCGGTGAGGACGAGCTTGTTGAAGACGCGGGCTTCTTCGATAATGAAGGAAGCGCCTTCGGGGCGTTGATCCTCCTCTTCGGGCTTGACAGCGCATCGGAAGGCGATCAGGAGTCGGCGAAGTGCTTTGAGGGAGCGGTGAGACAGCATCGACTTTTGCCAGCCTGCAAGCATCTTCAGCGTCACCCGTTGTGGTCCGGCCTCAGCTTTTGAAACCTTTGAGAAAGAAGCCTTGGTGGACTTGACTTGCTCGTCTGACCCGTCCCCTTGGTCGTCATCCGATTCTTGGCCGAATTGGAGAAGCTCCTTGTCGTTCTCCTGGAGATAAGCGTAGAACTCGGGATCCTTCTCTTTGAGCTTTTCGAGGTCCTCGGCATGCATGCCAGCATCCTGCTCATCATCCGACATGTCCTCAACATCCTCGAGGTCATCTTGCTCGTCCTCTTCATCATCCTCATCCTCGTCATCCTCGTCCTCATCGTACTCTCCCAAATCCTCTGGTGCTAACTCATCTCTTGCTGGACCCTTCTTGCCCGTATTCCTCAACTGCTTCTGCTTGTTCTGTGCTGCGGAGCGTTCGATGACCTTGCGCTTCTTCCGGTGGTCGCGGCGACGCTTGATGGTGCTGTCCAGCTGAGTTCGCAGGAACTTCTTCGTCGATTTGGTTTGCTTGCCCATCTTGAGTGAGGTTCGCTGCTAACGCAGATGGTGAAGGGTATCGGAAGAAAGCTGTGAACCAAGACTCCGTTGTGATTTCTTCTGGATTTTTTTTTTTTTTTTTTTTTTTTTTTTTTTTTTTTTTTTTTTTAAAAAAAAAAAAAAAAAAAAAAAAAAAAAAAAAAAAAAAAAGGTGGAGAAAAGCCAAAAATTGCAACATGCAGAGCAAAAAATTTCCAGCACCAGGAGCGCAAAACCTATGATTGGTAATCATGACTCTGCACTCTCTGCACTATGAACCCCTCTGGATTTTTTTTTTTTTTTTTTTTTTTTTTTTGTCCAAAGTCCAGAAGATCCCAAAGCTGACAACTTTCTCAGGATTGCAATTGTGACAACCCCCTTCCGCACATCACACTACGTCCTCGGTACAGCTCACATATCACCTTTGACACGCATTTGTGTTCACCAACAATGCTGTTACGCACGTCGCTTGTGTTGGCGGGCTCTTCCCGCTTGACCTCGACAAAGACCACGGTCGTGTCGTTTGGCAGCGCTTCGATCGTCGCACGAAGCCTTTCGTCGTCCTCGGCACTCCCATCGAGTCGTGCGGGTGAGCGCAACAGAGACCGTCATCTGCGTCGCGACAACGATCGGCGCTTCGAGGGATCCATTGGCGGCAACACGGTCTCCCAGTACAGCCGCAACCAACGCTTCGCGCCTGACGGCACGCGAAAGCGTCTCCCCCACCCCAATGCCAAACCTCGCCAAAGCCATTCCTCGAATCAGAATCGACGGGATTCGCGTCCGCCACGGAGGAACAGTGATCAAGATGATTCGATGCTCAAGTTCGGTGCAACTTCCGGCGGGTCAACTGCCGCGAAAAGGGATTCAACAGTATCGATGCTTCGAGCAAGGAATGCAGCTGACGAAGGTGGCGTGGACAGCAGAGGTCCTCGTAGCAGAGACTCCGAATCATTAGGCGTTACGAGTGCAGAAGACGAGATTCCTGCCACCCTGACCAGAGGCGGGGATGAAGGTATGCTCAGAGGTTCGAATGCTATGGAGAAGTCTGATCGCCACCACGCCGCTAAGCAGAAGAAGAAGGAAGGTCGCGGCTCTCTCCTTGATCCCGACTCGGCCTCGGATCGCAACCCGCGCCGCTCTTCTTCGCCTTCTTCCACCTCGTCGCACAACCGTCATACACGCTCATCTTCCGACTTCGAAGATGCATCCTCGGCGGAACAGCCGAGCTTGAAGCCAAGGCCGAAACTGCTTCCCAAGATTTCGCGGAACGTGTTCCTCCCCTCCATCATCTCGGTAGTCATGCTCGCGTCCAAGATGAACAAGAAACTGTTCCTCGTTCAGAATGCCATGACAGACCTAGGCATGCAAGACACAAGGCCGGACTGCTTGCTGAAATTCGAAGACGCCGAAATGATCGCAGCGCAGCTGAATGTCGGGGCAGTCAAGGACGAGGACGCCAGCTCCGATCTCTATCCCCGACCAATTGACCCGGAAGTGGCAAAGACATGGCCGCTTCGTCCACCGGTGGTCACGATCATGGGCCACGTCGATCATGGCAAAACCACCTTGCTGGATAAATTCAGGAGTGAAAAGCTAAAGAAAAGCAAGAACGTGGCAGAAGGAGAGGCGGGGGGAATCACACAGCATATAGGAGCCTTCTCCTTGCCTATCTCGGGCCGAAGCCAGGACAAAGGAAAAGCAAAGGGTTACCCCGGCGTACAGACCATCACGTTCCTAGACACACCCGGTCATACAGCATTCGCAGCCATGCGTTCGCGTGGCACAACGGTTGCCGACATCGTTGTCCTCGTAGTCGCCGCAGACGATGGTGTCATGCCCCAAACCAGAGAAGTCATCGACTTGGTCAAGGCCGCCAACGTGGAAGCCGCATCCTCCCCTGAATGCAGCCTACAACGACCCGTCCACATGATCGTAGCTCTCAACAAGATCGACAAAGCGGAAGCTGACCCGGACAGGGTCAAGAGGGAGCTCCTGGCAGCAGGAGTCGAATTGGAAGAATTCGGCGGAGATGTACCTTGCGTCAACATTTCGGCAAAGACAGGCGCAGGCCTCAGTGATCTGGAAGAAACGATCGTCGCCGTTAGCGAGCTGGCTGATTTGCGGGCCGAGAAGGAGGGTTCTCCCGAGGGATATGTGATCGAATCCCTAGTGGACAAGCGCTGGGGCAAGATAGCCATGCTGCTCGTCACGCGCGGTGTTCTCGAGAAGAATTCTGCCATTATAGCCGGCACGGCTTGGTGCAAAGTGCGACACATCACCCTTTCGACCGATCATCTGAGCGGTTTGCCGCGATCGAGTGCACGACCCGGAGACGTCGTTTCGGTCACAGGCTGGAGAGAGGTGCCCACGCCAGTAGCGAACCCGCTATCGATTGCAATGCCCGGAGACGTCGTCAGAATTGGAGGATGGAAAGAGGTTCCCGCAGCAGGCGAAGTGTTCCATGGTGGTGCGGATATCGAGTCTGTCAAGAAAGCTGCTCTGAACAGGAAGAAGGTGCAGGACCAGCAAAAGCTTATGGATGATGTGGAACATATCAACGAAGCTCGCAGGATTCAGGCTCAAATGCAGGAAGCGGAGGATAAGCAGGCGTATGAGGAGCGACAGAGGAGGAGGGCTGCAAGGTTGGCTGCCGACGAAGGAAAAGATCCGCTGGCTGCGCTTGCTGCTTACGATGCGAATGACCCTCTTGCTCAGGAGCCTTCCATGGACCCCCAGAAGGATGAAGAGGGGAGTCAGGAGAAAGCCTCAGGAGGAGCTGGAACCAAGAAGTTCTTGAATGTGGTTATCAAAGCTGACTATTCTGGAACTGTCGAAGCCGTCGTCGGCGCCATCTCGCGGATCGGCAATTCCGAAGCTGGAGTCAAGATTCTGAAAGCCTCTTCTGGCGAGCTCACTGAGAGCGACGTTGCGGTAGCATCCACATTCGGCGGAGCCGTCATAGGTTTCAACGTGCCACCGAGCAAATCGGTCCTTCAGGCCGCTGCCCGCGCTCAACCGAAAGCTGTCCCCGTCATTGCAAGCGACGTCATCTATCGCATTATGGAGGAGGTTTCTGCATCAGTCTCTGCTCTCCTTCCCCCCGCGATAGAGGCCAGGGTGCACGGCGAGGCAACGGTCTCGCAGATCTTTGAAATCAACCTCAAAGGCAGCAAGTTCAAGAAGATTGCTGGATGCCGTGTCACCAACGGCACCATTTCCAAGTCAAACATGGTCAGGGTGTTGAGGGGCGAGGAGAGGAAGGAGGTCTACAAGGGCAAGTTGGATGACTTCAAGCATGTCAAGAAGGACGTTACCGAGATGAGGAAGGGAACAGAATGCGGCATGAGTTTCGAGGGATGGCAGGACTTGCAGCAAGGCGATCTCGTTCAGAGTTTCACCGAGGTCGAGGTGCCGAGGGCTTTGTAGGAGATCAAACCAATCAACACACACCTCTCAAACATTATGATTGACAGCAACAATAACGAAAGTATAGATTATCATATTCTGTGGGCCGTGCGGCTGTAAGATCAATTTGCGATCAGGCAAGGACAGCAAGTCGCTGCCTCCTCTCCTGTTGCCCTACGCCATGGCTCGTCGTCCGGCCAAGAGCTCTCCTCTGGGCTAGCAATGCTCTTGCGTTCGCCCTCGCTGAGTTCACGCCCTTCTCTGGCAATGGTTGATTCTCTTTGTCCTCTGCTCCCAGATTGCCCTTGGGTACGCTCGGCCAGACTCTATTCTCCGCTTTTTCCGCCTTTGCCAGTTCCTCCACCGGCTCGGCAGAGGTTGAAACGGTCTTGCTTAACGGCAATCCGATGTGATGAGAGGCGTCTGCCTTCGCTTGCGCATGTGCATTCTTGAGCGCAAACCGGGCATTGCGTTTCACCATACCCAACTCCAATTGTTTAGCACCCAATGCTATGGAGAAGTTGACATTGTCTTCCTGTAAAGCCTCGTTCGCTTTTGTGAGTTTGACCAGCTCCAAGTTAGCATTGGCCAGCTCTTTTTCGAGTTTGGACTGTCGCTCGATATGCTCTGTCGAAAGGGCCGGCAATGGGGCTGGCCCGACCTTGGACGGAGTAGAAGCGGGCGAATGGTGTGATCGGAGCCGGTCCTCGAGGGTAAGAATGTGGCTCTCGAGTGAGCTGATTCTCTCGCGAAGGGCAAGGACTTCCTGCTCGGAAGCCAAAGCTTGGGCGGAATCTTCTCGTTCGGCCAAGGAGAGTTGATTGGCAAGCATGTCGCGCTCCGCGAGAATGCCTTCGAGTCGGCTCTGAGTGAGCGAAAGGGTTTCCTCTAATCTCCCCACCTGTCCTTCTTTCTCGATGAGATTCTCGCGAAGCATTCTGAGCTCTTCGACCAATTCCTCCTCTTTGGCACTGTCGCTTCGGCCTTGGTACTTTTCTTGAACTCCGTTGAGTTCGTTCTCCAGTCCAGCGACTCGATCTTCAGCCACCTCTTTCTCCTTTGCCATCGTTTCGAGATCCTCCCGAACATCGCAAAGCTCTTCAAACCGCCTGTCCAACTTGCTTTCCATCTGCTCCAGCTTCTTCCGCAACTCGCTCTTCTCCTGATCTTCTTGAGAACGTTCGGTGGCTTCTGTGGTTGAAGCGAGCTTCGATTCGAGTTCCGCAATCCTTGCGTTGAGGCCCCGATTCTCGATTGACTGACGAATGGCAAAGTCTTTCTCCATCGTCATCCTCATGTGCTCCTTGGCCGCTTCGATCTCGGGCGTGGTCACTGAACCAGGTTCGTGCGCGGATGCTTCAGACGAAGCTGACGAAGCTGAGTTCATGAGCAGCCCTTGAAGCCGAACCTCGTAGTCTTTTCGCTCCATCTCTCGAAGCCTTCTTTCTTCCTGCAAGCCTCGTCGAAGCTCAACAACTTCTTCGGTGCGGCCCTTTGCCATTCCTTCTCCTATTCTCTCCTTCAGCGACTCCATAAGCCTCCTTGTTTCTGCTTCTCTCTCCTCGGCTTCCTTCACGAATTCCTCGTATTGCCCGTTAAGCTGCCTGAGCTCGTACCGTACATCTTCGAGTTCTCCACTGAGTATCGCTTCTCGCTGTTCTTTTGCTTCCAAGGCAGCCTCCAATTCCTCGATGCATCCGGTGCTTGCTGAGAGTTGAGCCAACAGTCGTGCAACACGAGAGTCTGACAATTCGGTCAGGGACTTTATAGCGTTCGAGACTGATGCTAACGCTGGCAAAGAAGGAGCGGCGAATTCGGAAGTGGAGGAAGAGATCCGAGAGACTTGAAGCCGGGAGAAGCGTGCAGCTGAGGGTGAGTCGAAGGATGGCTCATTTTTCTCGTCTTCATGATGATCTCCAGACTCGGATACCCTGGAAGAGGTTGACATTTCGCCCAACTGCTTCTTCTCGCTCGAAGACGAGCACGATGAGAATGAGCGCGGAGACGATTCTGTCTCTGCTGATTCCTGTGCGGATTGCTTGGTTTCGTGCACGGTAGTACCCTTTGCAGCAGGGGAGGGACTCCATTGTGGGGTTCTGAAAAAGTCCTTTGGACAATCAGCATCACCGCCGGGAGTGGCTGACAAGTCCTTCACCGTTGGTTTAGAGGCAGCGGGAGACGAGGGGGCCGAGACCTGCTTGTGCGATGCTGGTGTAGCAAACGAAGCATCGAACGGCGAAGAGGGAGCATCGCCAGGCGTAGCTGAGAGTGCGTCGTGCTTGAGTCGTGAGATAGCCGGAGTTGAAGGTGCAACTGACAATTGTCGCGATGCCGGGGTAGCGAACGAAGCATTGTAAGGCGAAGGGACTGCATCGCCGGGCGTGTTTGAGATTGCGCTATGGTGGATTCGTGAGTCAGCTGGAGTCGAGGGTGCCGTTGATAAGCGCCGCGACGCGGTCGCAGCGGGCCATGTGTTCGTCGGTGATTGACGGAGAGCGTCTTCTCCTCCGATACGTGGCAAAGTCCTTGTTGGCGAGGCTAGGACCTCCACTGACTTGGGAGAATCGACCGCCTGATTGGTCGGTAAAACAGGGAGTTGCGACAATTCTTCGATATACGATTCCTCCGGAACCGTTGAGAGCCCCTCTTGCCAATCGTCTTGTTCTGCTTCTAGCCTGCTAGGATCCTTGTGCACCATCTCGACGCTCCAAGACTTGCCATGTTGATAAGGCGAGCCAGCGCATGCAGCTAGTGAATTGATACCCCTGTCATACTGTTGAGCATGTGGAGAATAGGAATGTGAAAGTTCTTGCTGCCCATGCTGAGCCTCAAGGGAGCCTGAGCCTGACCAAGATCCTATGGGAGATTCGCCGGCTGTCCTAGCAGTAGGACTCCTAGCTGGACTACTTCCATCGGAACTAGCAGGGCTGTCAAGCATTCCTGCCTCGGCCATCCTCGTTCTCAAGCTCTTTCCCGTGAACGGTGTCCTTGGATCCGCTTGCTGTTTCAGCGGTCGTGCTGTGACTGTTGGAGACGAGCTTGTTCGATATCTTGGCGAGGAAGAGCTAGATTGGGTTGGATGCTCGGCTTCGGCTAGACCGGCGAGCATGTTCGCCCCCGCCTGGCGCAAGAAGCTCTCACTGAAGGAAGCATTACTGTAATCGAATGTGCCCAAGCTCGATCCCACGCTTTCATTGGCGTCTTTGACGCTTCGAGGCGAAGTCGATCTGCGAAGCGAGCGAGACCTGGAGCGAGAGCGAGAATTGGACGCCTCAGGGCTTGGTGTCCACGCTGGCCCGGTACCATCGGCAGCCAGCGTTCGGATGCGACTAGGGCCAGGTGTTGCATCCAAGTTTGTCGGGCGCACAGTCCTGGAAGCGGATCGCAAGGCGGTCTCTGAGTCGATGCGGACTGTATTGGGCGTCAATGAGGTTGGTGCCAAGCTGGTCGTCGAAGTGTGAATCTCTGCTTGGTCATCGAGCGTTGGTGTGGCTTGGTCCAGGTGTGGCCCGATGAAGGCGACGGACAGGTCCGATAGGCCGCTTTGATCTGCTGCCAGCGACGGATCCGCCATTGTCGACACTGCTGTGATGTGCAGCGACAGTGATGAGGTGATGGTAGCAGACGAGATCGGATCGACCGATGCTGCATTCAAGAAGCCTTCGGAAGAGCCAAAAGGGTGAACCCTGCAGCGCAATCCTCCACTCGACAGTGCCCTTCACAGTGCAACCTCCACAGCGTGTTTTTGGCGCGTACAGGCAGCCAGTCACGTGCTTCAGAATTTTTTGGAGCCAAAAAAATTAGCATCAAGGGAGGAAAAAAAAAAAAAAAAAAAAAAAAAAAAAAAAAAAAAAAAAAGAGTGGCAGCTGGTGGACAATTCTGACCTACTTAAGCTCTGCGCCTAGCTCACTAGTCTTCCTTGATTCCCTCGACTGCTTCTTAGCGTCCACTACATCAACTTAGCCTCCCATATACCCGAGAGCTTCGTTTCTCTTCAAATTGAGTCTCTCTGCAGCGGCGCTCCATAGCGCTGGTCCTCAAGAATCACGGACGACCGAAGAACTGAACCCCGAATCCCAATCCGGATCAAATCCTATATCCTTCCTCCTTCGCCTCGCTTTGCATAGCCCGACATGTCTCGATTGATCGTGAGGGGTCTTCCCTCGTACCTCACGGATGCTCGTCTTCGTGAGCACTTTTCTCAGAAGGGCGCCGTCACAGATGTAAAACTCATGCGTCGACCTGACGGCACCTCACGCAAATTCGGGTTCGTCGGCTACCGCTCCGAAGAAGAAGCTCAGCAAGCCCTTGATTACTTCCACCGCACTTTCATCGATACGTCGCGCATCTCGATAGAGTTCGCCAAGAAAATTGGTGACGAGGAGCTGGCTCAGCAGCGCGAAGAGCGTCGCAGTAAGCGGAAAACGGCGACAGACGAGCCTCAACCTTCCACTTCGGAGAGGCCGAAGCGGAAATCGGAAAGGGCCGACAAGGAAGACGACGGCAAGAAGAAGAAGAAGAAGAAGGGTGGCGAAATCTCGTTTGAAGAATTCATGAGCGTGATGCAGCCAAAAGCCAGAAGGAAGGCATGGCAGAACGAGGTTGTCGCACCGGAGCAAACGATGGAAGACATCTTTGCAGGTGTCGAAAAGATCGAGAAGAAGGGAGCGAAAAGGGAGAAAAAGGAGGCAAAAGCAGCCGCTGCAGCTGCACGACTCCAAGAGCAGGAGAAGGAGGAACCGGAAGCAGAAGTCGAGCCGGATGCGGCAGTGAATGACGTTGGACTCACAGACGAAGAATACATGCGACTACGCATGAAGCACAAGGTCGGTACAGAGCTCGATACCCCGCTGGAAGACACCTCTGCTCCTCAATTCGAGCAGTCCGACGACGAGAAGGATGACAAAGAGGACGAATCCGAATCCGACACGGAAGAGGTCGACGATGAAGAACTGGAGCGCAAACAGGCTGAACTCCGCCAAAAAGCGCAGGAAGCCGCCGAAAAGGATCAGAAGGTCGTCGATCAGATCATGGAAAGCGGTCGGCTTTTCATCCGTAACCTGCCCTTCGCAGCAAGCGAAGACGAAATTCAGAGCTTCTTCGAGAGCTTTGGCACAGTCAAGCAGGTAAGTTTTACTATCCATCTCTGAAAGGACGAAGGCAACAGCATCGACGACACGACCAACGAGGAGGTTTGCATGATGACACATTAGTATAGGGACAGCAGAGCTTCGGCGGTGCTGACAACCTACTGGAATCTAGATAGTAAAATGATTTGTTTCTGATCCGCAACCCTCCTCGTCGCGATGGATGCCCAAGCCTCGGTCCCTCTTGGAGCTGCATATAGTCTTTGGTGGGATCATTCGCTGACCATAGATTGCCCTGGTCCCGATCCGCAGGTCCACATCCCATTGGACAAGCAAACGAAGGCCTCAAAGGGGCTCGCATTCGTATCCTTCTCCGACCCTGCCCATGCTCTCGCGGCTTACCGTGCCAAGGATGGGTCGACCTTCCAAGGCCGTCTCCTTCATCTCCTTCCGGCAGTCAATAAAGAAGCTCCTGTCCCTACCGAAAGTGACAAGAAGGCGACGCTCAAACAAACCCGCGCTGAAGCCAAGAAGGCTGATGCGGGCAAAGATTTCAACTGGTCCATGTTGTACATGTCTTCCGACGCCGTTGCCTCCTCGATCGCCGATCGCCTGGGTGTGTCCAAGAGCGACATCCTCAACCCAGGAGCTGATGGCGGACCAGACAATGCCGCAGTCCGTCTAGCGCTTGCAGAGACCCGCATCATTCAAGAGTCGAAAGAATTCTTCGCCAATGAAGGCATCAATGTTGACGCGTTCAGCAGCACCGCTGGAGGCAAGAAGGCTGAGCGTTCCGATACGACGATTCTGGTCAAGAACATTCCTTACGGCACGAGCGTGGAGGAGATTCAGAAGCTCTTTGAGGAGCATGGCGAAGTGGACAAAGTGCTCATCCCCCCGTCTGGAACCATCGCGATTGTCGAGATGCCCGTGATTGGCGAAGCAAGGACGGCATTCCGTGCAATCGCGTATAAGCGCTTCAAAGGCGGCATTCTCTACCTGGAAAAGGCTCCCATCGGTCTGCTCACCAATGAAACTGGCGAGAAGAAGGTGGTCCAAGCACCCATTGTCGGTAAGACCATCGACACTGCCTCCAACCCTGCATCGAATCTGGAGGGCACCGAAGCCGACGCAGTGGACGGAGCGACACTGTACATCAAGAATCTGTCGTTCGCGACTACCGATTCGCGCTTGGCGTCGTTCTTCCATGGCCTAAGCGACTATGCATTTGCTCGGGTCCAGACCAAACCTGACCCGCGACGGCCTGGTGCGAGGTTGTCGATGGGATACGGATTTGTTGGATTCAAAAGCGTTGATGCTGCCAAGGCTGCCCAGAAGACGATGGATGGTAAGGTGCTTGATGGCCATACGTTGGTAGTCACGTTCGCCAAACGCAATGCCGAGACCTCGACCACTTCGGCGCTCTCAGCCTCTACCGGCGGATCTACAAAGATTCTGATCAAGAACTTGCCGTTCGAAGCGACCAAGAAGGACATCCGCGATCTCTTCTCTTCGCAAGGCCAGCTCAAATCCGTCCGTCTGCCGCGAAAATTCGACAATTCAATCCGCGGGTTTGCTTTTGTCGAATACACGACAGTCCGCGAGGCCCAGGCAGCATTTGAGGCCCTCAAACATACCCATCTTCTGGGCAGACATCTTGTGCTGCAGTGGAGCAACGAGGCACAAAACAGCGAGGAGCAGGTGGAGATGCAGAGGAGCAAGACCAAGAGCAGCTTCGTTGCGGCAGACGAAGCTGACAAGGTTGGTGCCAAGCAGGCTAAAATCAAACTCAACCACGCCCAGATTTCTGAGGCCGTCCGCAAAGCGAGGAGGAATAGAGACGACGTGGAAGACGAAGACGACTAATCAAATGTACTTGTACCTGTCTCACTTCATTCACACAATACTACCCAGCATATTCAGCATTGGAAGTCCTTCAAATGTTGTCAATCAATCGTTGTGCGACTTGAATCACCGGTCGCGTTGAGATCAATAACCCAAGTCTAGGTGAACACTTCGATTCCACGTCAGAATCACACGGCCCGACGTTGTGATGGGTTAGGAGAAAGCAAGCTTTTCGATCGTCAAGATTTCGTTCACGGATTCGTGTATGTATATCATCGCACATCGTTTGCCCGCCTACTGCTGGCCAAAGCTGACCGGCTTGCCCGGCAGACCATCCGAGAGGAGAACCACGGCGTACTTGCCGCTGATCCTCCAACCTGGCTCCTCTGCATCCAACTTGCTCGAAACATCGCCAGGAACGCCGACCACAACATCCGACTTGATGGTTCGCAACGACGCGACGGGAGGAGCGCCGTCCTCGCTCGCGAGAGGACCAATGGCCATGTCGAAAGGCGTGTCGCTAGGCGCTTGACAGTCGTAGGTGAGCTTACGGTGGTTCAAGTCACCTTTGAACATAACGAGATCCGACCCGGCGAGGTGGAGGAACAGATCAGGTGCCTCTTGCGAGATCGACCAGAACGTGTAGCCTGTGCACCAGAAGGGGTGCTGCTCATAGATCCACTGACCCTTGCGCTCGTACTCCTTCCAGCGCTGTCCCATCTGCTTGAGCGACTGCACCTCGGCATCGGAGGCCTGAGAGAAGAGCGATCCGTAAAGCATCGAGTTGAGGAGCCAGTCCCAGTCCTTGCGCGTCACGTCCGAGACGAACCAGGCGAATCGCTTGCCATGGAAGTGGATCTCGTTGGCGATACCAGACTGAATGAGCCAGTCGGCGTACACGCAATCGCAGTACAGCTCGAAACCAGCGTTGTCGAGAACAAAGTCAATACGGCCGCCCTTCATGTTGGAAACAAGCTTCCAAAGTCGATCGAGGTGGTTGCCAAGAATGTTCTTCTCCGTGGCAGCGAGGTGTTCACCACCAGTGGACTGGAGGTTCTTGATGTCCTCTTCGGTCATGTTGATAAGCAAGGAGAGATCGGTGGCGTTACCCCACAAGCAGACCTGGGTAAGCTCGTGGAAGAGCAGCTCGCGAGCCTTGAGCTGCTCTGCCTCGGTTGCGTTGGGTTCGTAAGCAAAAGGCTCTGCGAAACGAGTCGAAAGCTCGAACACGGCGGTGCCGGAGCGAGAGAAGGTGTCGCACTTTTGGCGGAAGAAGACGTCATAGTCCTTCCAGTACTTGGAGATACTGAAGCATTCGTGCAAACGACGGTACTTGTAGGCTTCGGCGAACAGCCAAGGAGCATTCATGAAGTCCTTTCCACGGAAGAACTTGGCGATCTCCTTGTTCCAAAGAGGAATGTCTCCCTCGCCGTCATCGATAATAGGTCGGAGCTTGGCATTCTTCTGGAGGTCATCCATAAGGCTTTGCATGCGCTCGATGCACTTGGCAAGATCGACAATCTTCTCTTCTTCGTACTGCTCGTTGAGCGTCTTGATGACATCGTCGACAGCCTTGCCGAGGATGGTTGGCAGACGCTTGCCCATGGTTTCCTGCAATCGTAAGGGGGGAGAAAAGCATTCAGTCAATACTTGACTCGTGTTCGATACGAACAAGCCGTGTGAGCTGATCACAGAGCTTTTTGAGCCCAGGTGTATCAGAAATAGGTCGATCTACTTACGTGGGCGAATGAGAACTCATGGTAACCACGGTACGCGGGCCAAGGCGGGTTGTTGGGGTCGACACGCGACGGGGTGCGAGCATACTGGGCAGTGGCGCCGAAACCCTGCTTCTTGGGAGGCAAGTTGCCGAGGTTGAGGACGGTCCTTGCGGCAGGCTTGGCGGAGGGGTGGTTGCGGTCAGCCATGATTGCTTGAATCTGTGCCTAGTCTTGTCGAGAGACGGAGGCGAGAATCAATACAGCAAAGCAAGAAGAAAGTGGATGAGGTGAGGGGCAGCGTCTGAATGGAACGCAGCGACGAGATAGATTATGGTAGGGAAGAAAGATGCGACGGACGATGGGGCAGAAGAAGAAGTTGACGGGGAAGCCGAATCGGAGGTGGAAGGCAGGGCGGTGCTGTAGTCAAGGTAGCGTCAGTGTCGACAGCCAAGGGTGACTGGCAATGTGAGACACGATGGTTAGGGCTCAGGCCAAGTGAGCACGTTCAGGGACAGGGATTTGGGTGGGACGGGATAGCCGAGGAGACTGTACGCTGCTGCATGCACCCGTGTACAGTCGAACCTCTCATAATGACACACGCGACTTTCTTCAAAAAATTGCGAAAAATAGAAATTAAATTGAGGCTGCTTAAATCAACGCCATAGCATACCAGCTTACATAAGGCTTCAAAAGCATATGTTCTATACACCATTTTGACCCTCTTTTTTCTTCTCTATCTGTTCAGGCTACTCTCTTGCCTTCTTACCCACATCATCCCTCCAAAGCTCTTTTCACCATGGCCAAGTCACCAAGGGCACCATCTTCTTCCAACCAGAACCTCACCAATGTGCAAAAGCAGCAAGTTCTAACCCACTACAATGCACAGAGAAGCCTCAATCCCTCCTATCACCAAAAAGACCTTGCCAACTGGATCAGAGACACCTTCAGCCTCAGTTACACCCCCCAGCAGGTCCACCCTCCACAGGATTCTGCACCAGAGCTTCCTCCCTGATGATTCTCCATCATCCAGCAAGAAAAAGGATGTCATCCAGGTCAGAGGAATTTAGGCAGCAGGAGAGGAAAGTCATGGTCAATGGTCATCTCATCAGGCAGCAAGGTTCCAATGGACAAACAGCTTGGGCTCAAGTTCTCTAATGGCTGGCTGGATAAGTTCTGCCATAGGCACTCATTCAGGCAGCATTTGGCTCATCGAGAGGCAGGAAGTGGAAGCTTGGATGACAAACCAAGTTTTCAGCTCTTGGCTTATATCATTTGACTCCTACATTGGTCAGACTCCTGGGAGGCATTTGGAAGTGGAGCTAGGCAGCACAGACATCTACAAGATGGACATACTCAGTGCCATCAGGATCTGCAAGCAAATCTGGGAGGAGTTTAGCAGTATTGCTATCAGGAACTGCTGGAAACACACAGGACTTGTTGATTGGGATGGAGATGCTCAGAATGAGGATGGGGATGCTGCTCTGGACAGGGAGGTTCTGGAGACAATCAGGAAGCTGACTGATGTTGGGCTTCAGGATGTGGTGGAACCACTTGGAGAAGAAGAGGTCATGCCAGAGACAGAGGAAGAAGAGCTGGAGGGGAAACACTCCACCAGAAACTCCTCCTGCATGCTTGGAGACATCAGAGGAGGCAATTACAACGGCAGAAGAGCAGCTCAAGACCCTTAGAGCAGCACAGGGAATCTTGGCAGAGTATGGACTTCTCAGCCTACCAGTTCTGAAGGCTATAGAGTCTTGTAGTAGCTGCATTACCAATGGAAAGACTTGAAAAGACATTCAGGTGTGAAAACTTTTTTTTTTCCACACCTCTAAAGCTGCAGTGGTTGCTGAGATATATTTTTCTGAGCGTGCTTTTTTAGTTGTTTCAGATTTTCGAAAATTTTAAGATAAATAATGTGTCATTATGAGAGGTTCGACTGTACCGGCTGCCAAGGTCCAAAAGGTGAGTGAGCAGAGACAGACTTGCGCTTTTTTGGATTTTCCACCTGAACAACGTCATCTTGCGTGGATCGAATAGATGCTCCGATGTCAGACGGCACAATGCTGTCAATCGGATATAGTCTCCACGCGACGACGGCTCTCTCCTCACCTGGCTGAATTGCGGACTGATTCCCGTGGGCCTTTGTGCTCGGCCAAGTGGACACTTGTTCGATAGATGCATGGTCCAGCTGCGAGACGCCAAATGATAAGAGCCTGGTTGGACTGAAAGTGAGCTGCAGCCAGCTGTCAAGGTGACAAACAAGTGGACGGGAATTTGTATCACGACTCGGAACGGTCCGAGGCGATGCGAACCGCATTGTTTAATCGACGCACAAAGTTGTCTCCTGTGGCCGTAGAGCTTGCCCAGTGTGAACGTTCTCAGCAGCAAGCAGCAAATGGACACAGCAAACCTGTTGCATACCAGCAACGTCACACAACGACTGAGCTTGTTCAAGGCCGGAACAGACTACCGATTGGCTTCAAAAGTCACTCACTGTCTCTGGAAGCTAAACCCTCGCCTGCACCCTGAACTCGGCTGACGCGAACCTCGCCACGTCTCGCCACGAAAGTAGAGGAGAGCATTTCCACTGCAGTATGCAGCTTTGTCGTTTTGGCTTCTGTCTAGTTTTGTACTCCAACCTGCTCGACCTCCAGTTCGGTTCTGGGCCGATCCCGCCGCCTCCCGATGTTTCAGTTTGTCCCGATCCTGATCGTCCCAATCGGAGTTGAGCATAGCTTTAGGGTCAGGGTAAGGATCAAGTTAGGGCTGATGTGCTCACTTTCTCGCGTTGGGCTAGCTCACAGTCTACAGAGCAACAAGAATCCGAAAAGTGGCACCGTGTTGCATACCTCGAGTCCATGTATCAAATCGGCAACAGCGAAGCGCCTCCACGAAGCAACATACTGCTTCCGTACCGTAACGTTGTCGTGCCACCGGGGAAGTATGCAGCCAAGTAGGTGACCAACGCGCCCACCTGAACGATGGCACATACGAGCGTTGGCAGCATCTTCCTCGGGCCCACTGCAAAGTAGATCGTAAGACCGAGCGAAGAAAAGTATGCGATGGAGAACGGCAGCCTCTCCTTGCTGCAAATATGCTTGAGATGGACCATCGGACCAGAGAGGATCGAAAATCCGATCATGAAGAGCATGCTTCCTAGAGAGAAAGCCAGGGCAAACTTTTGCGGTCGCAGTGCAAGAATGGGTGGCGATAGAAAGATGAACGAGAAGAAGAAGCAGACCGCGGCGCCGGCAAGACAAGCGAGAAATCCAAGCAACCGTTCCCATCGAGAAAGCGAGAGGTATGCTTCTTCTTCGTTGGTACGCTCATTAGATCGTAACGGCACATAGCCCGAGATGCTATTTGTGATGGTAGAGAGGTAGGACCCGCCGGTGGACTGCTGTGGCCGCGAGTCGTCGGTTCGTCCCTGTGCCCATCGGAAGCCGGAAAGCTCGGAGCGATAGTTGGACTCTGTCGCCATCCTTCCTGATTGTAATGCGGCCGGAGGATCAGCCCGTTGTGACGTTTCAAGAGGTTTGTGATGGGGATGGATGAATGCACTGCTAGTCTCTTGCTCGGGGATGGAGTTGTTTGAGTGTTGCGGTGGAGGCATCGCGGGCCGCGTGCGAGTTCTAAATCGTAATCTCGTGCGAATGACGGAGCCGAGAATGATTTGTGAGAAGCTCAGGAAGAGAAAAAAAGGTTCCTCGCGCTTCGAACACGAAAAGCGCACAGCAGCTCGCAGTGCTTTGTTTCCAGAAGTGCGCGCGCACTGGCTGAGCCAGCCTTTGGACGCTCTGCAAAGACCAACACCGGCGACATTCACGCTACGCACACACACTTCCTTCCAGATAGGCTTGATCGGATTACCTTCCTTGTCACCTCTTTACTGCTCCGCACTGGCCTCGACCTGCCTTGTTGGTTCCTACAGGCCGTCATCTATCTAGCATCCTTCTGCACTACCCATTCTGTTTGCTATCGGACAGCTTTCAACCAATACGGCAGAGCAATATACACCAAGATGTCGGCTATCGAGCTGATCAACCCAAGAGCCGAGTCCGTTCGTCGGACCCAGGCTCTCCAAGTCAACACCGCTGGTGCCATCGGTCTTGCCCAAGTCGTCCGCTCCAATCTCGGCCCTCGCGGCACCATCAAGATGCTTGTCGATGGATCGGGCAATCTCAAAATGACCAAGGATGGCAAGGTGCTTCTTACCGAAATGCAGATTCAGAACCCCACCGCCGCCATGATTGCACGTACCGCCGTAGCTCAGGATGAACAGTGCGGTGACGGTACTACCTCAGTTGTTCTCCTCGTCGGTGAGCTCCTCAAGCAAGCAGAGCGATACATTCAGGAAGGCGTTCACCCTCGCGTCATCTCTGAAGGCTTCGATGTCGCCAAGACCGGTGCTCTCAAGTTCCTCGAAGACTTCAAGAAGAGCCCGACCATGGACCGTGCCACCCTCGTCAAAGTTGCCACCACATCCGTCTCCACCAAACTCCACCCCAAGCTCGCCAACCAGCTCGCAGGTGACCTTGTCGATGCCGTCCTGGCTGTCAAGCCTTCCACAACGTCCACAATTGAGGCTCCCGCTCCTGCCGCCGACGGCAGCAGCGAGGCGGTCTCGGAATGGAACATCAAAGACCCCATCGATCTGCACATGGTTGAAATCATGAAGATGCAACACAAGACCGAGACCGATACGCAGCTCGTCCGTGGTCTTGTGCTCGATCATGGTGCCCGACATGCTGACATGCCCAAGCGTGTCGAGAACGCCTACGTGCTTACTCTCAACGTTTCCCTCGAGTACGAAAAGACCGAGGTCAACTCTGGCTTCTTCTATTCGTCCGCCGAGCAGAGGGAGAAGCTGGTCGAGTCCGAGCGTCGCTTTGTTGACGCCAAGCTCAAGAAGATCGTCGAGCTCAAACAGGCAGTCTGCGATGCACCCACCGAGGGAAGCAACGAAAAGAAGAAGAACTTTGTCATTTTCAATCAGAAGGGCATTGACCCCATGTCGCTCGACATCCTCGCCAAGAACGGTATTCTCGCATTGCGTCGAGCCAAGAGGAGGAACATGGAGAGGCTTCAGTTGTGCTGTGGTGGTGTTGCTCAGAATTCGGTGGATGATCTTTCGCCCGATGTCTTGGGTTATGCGGGATTGGTCTACGAACACACACTCGGTGAGGAGAAGTACACTTTTGTCGAGGAGTGCAAGGATCCCAAATCGGTCACCATCTTGATCAAAGGCCCCAATGCGCACACCATGGCTCAGATCCAGGACGCGGTCAGGGATGGGTTGCGTTCGGTCAAGAACGCCATCGAAGACACTACGCTGATTGCTGGTGGAGGAGCTTTCGAGATCTCGGCGTCCAACTATTTGACAAATGAGGTCAAGAAGTCGGCCAAGGGCAGGGCCAAGCTCGGTGTGCAGGCATTCGCAGATGCCATGCTCGTCATCCCCAAGACGCTGGCGTCCAACTCCGGATTCGATGTACAGGACTGCATTGTTGCGCTGCAGGACGAAGCTAGCGAAGGCAACGTCGTCGGATTGGATGTTCAGACGGGAGAGCCGATGGATCCAATCAGTCAAGGAATCTGGGATAACTACAGAGTCAAGCGTCACATGCTCCACAGTTCAGCTGTGGTTGCTTCCAACTTGCTGTCCGTCGACGAGATCCTCAGGGCTGGTAGGAGCAGTTTGAAGAGCGAAGGTCCCATGGGTTAGAGCAAAACAGAGAGGATCTGCGAAGGAAAGTGGGCTCGTAGCAAGTCAAAGAAGCATTACAGTTTGACGCAATAGTATCATAATTCTGGCCCCGCAACTTGAGCACAATTCGGACCGAGACGTCGCCGCTACCTTGCAAAGTGACTGTATGAATGCATGCTTTATTTTCCATGCTGAATGTGATGGATGTTATCTGCTTATGCGATCAGTGACTCTGGCTCGTCTCCTTGTGGTTTGTGAGATGCAAATCGTCCATATGAACTTCCAATAAACCCTTGACCGCCTCGTAGGTGAGGAAACTTGTGCCGATACTTGGAGCCACCTTGAGTAGATTCGGCAGCAAGCCTCTATATAAGCCCGTGATGCCCTCTGCCTTGATGATGTTCTGAATGGCGTTGATGGCATTCTTGTCCTTGTAGCCCAACTTTTCCTGGCTGTCCTTCATACCTGCCACTTGCATTCTCCTTCTGAGCACATCGAGTGGATAAGTGAGTGTTTGCGAGATCGAGCCGGCCAATGCGCCACATGCAAGCTTCATGAATGGCGATGGTTCTGAGCCATCAGCCGGCAGAATGCGTTTGCGCGCCGCTTCGTAGAAGTAAAAGTTGAGCGCTACATATGGTGCAACACCCACCGACGTGGGTACGCAGCCGCGGTAGAGACCTCGCATCCCGCCCTCTTCACGGTACACCTTGGTGGTCATCTGCCAAATCCCCGGAACAGTCTTCTGTCTGGCTGCAACCTGTTCTCTCAACACCTCTTGCGAGACTTTGGGCGCGTCTTTGCCACCTGTGAGTTCGGATTTGGCTTCGTTGTACATGTTGGCGGATGCGATACTGATCCTTGAGCGAACCAAGTCGAGCGGATAGGTGGAGACGACACTTGCAATACCCGCAACCGCACCAGCGGTCAGTTTGCGCACCACGTCGAGGTCGCCGGTCTCGTCATGCCTCAACCAGGTCTTACACAGTTCATATGTAGTGAATTGAACTGCTGAGTAGGGAGCGATTCGGAGACAATTGATGCCGTTGCCGCGCATGAACCCGGCAAAGCCTTCTTCTTTCCACATCTTGACGAGACCGGTCCAAACTCCGGAGTAGGCGCGGTTCTTGGCAGCAGCCGAGGCCGAGAGCTTCCCTTTCCCTCCTGCGACGGCCGAGGAAGATTGTGGCTGAACCTGCATGATGATTTTGAGGCGCTCAAGGGGAGAAACGACGGTTCGGGAGGTAGCGCCAGCAGCGCCGCCGGCCACAAAGTATGTTATGAGAAAGGCATGGTTGGAGTGGTGGGCGTGGGAGTGGTCCGCCTCATCTTGTTCGGCATCGTCAGAGTCTGCTGCGGCAGAGGAAGCGGAAGATGACGAAACGAAGGTTTGCGAGCTGGATCCGGTGGAGGTCGAACCAACAGGGGAAGATTCCGAAGAGCGATGGAGCTTTTCGAAAGCGTGAGCTCGAGCAATTTCGGTGGGCGTCATGGTGTCCGATGCGGCCGTCACTGAAGCACGCATGTTGAGGCTGACGTTACCGGCGCGAGGTGACGCGGAGGAGCGCAGTATTGGTGGTCGATCCAGAGGTGAGGTTGTTTGTGTGGTAGCGGGGGTGACGAGGGAGGAAGCTGCGTCGAGGAAGCTGTCGAGTGTCGAAGCTGATGTAGAGGCTTGACTGGAGCGGGTCAGCGCAACTACAGGGCGATGTGAGTCCGCTGTCGCCATTTTGCTGACTATCTGCAAGGGTGCAAGGAAGGAGAGCGTCACTGGAAGGACGATGTGAGCATAGCACGATCCGGTCTTGCGTATCCCCGCGCGAGTTGGTGTGTTGAGAAGCCTGTTTGGGCAATGTGGTTCCCCTGTTGCAGAGCCACAATGATCCCGTCTGAAGCTTGGTCGACAGCTCTGTCGAATCGACAAGGCGAACATGTCGAATTGGATGATGCTATAGCGAGACGAGCGAGAACACGTGTTGTTCGACCCGTGTGGAGTGGGTTGCGGCAATCTTCCGCTTACAAGGCCAACTGTGCCTCACAGAAAAGTGTTCAATTTGGCTCGGCTTCGGATCAGCCGTGACTCGCTCGGAATCGACCGGTTCGTCCAAACACAGGCGCTGTGCTGCCGCGTTTTTTTGGGCTGTTTCTCAGAAATCGTCACCCCGCGTTTCCAGATGGCAATCGGGCCCGGATCAGCCGTGCTGTGCGTGTTGCTGCTGATCCAAGTGCTCGTTTCGAAGTGTGTTGCGACTAGCACAGATCCGTTCGGTATGCCGGTGCGGTCCCAAGGCTTTGTGTAAATTTCCTCGTGTCAAGAGTAATGGGAGAAGTCGGAGGCGCCCATTCAGGTACGATGGATTTTACCTACAATGATACTAGAGAGACGGAAGTGTACAGACAGAGCAAGGCCTTCTTGGTACACAATGTGACAGCTCAGGATCGATGAGCAGTGGAAGGAGGAGAAGGGGTGATGTCTATCAACGCAGTTTCAAGTCGATGAGGTCTATATACCGTCACAACTCTATGGGGTAGGAGTCACGTCACACAGATCGACCAACAACTTTCTTTGCTTTCTCCTCGTCGACTCGGGATTGTGTGGGGAAGACGATCATGCAGTCCCGGTCAAGGTCAATCACACGACCGGCTGGCCAGTCACCGAGCTCAACTTTGGAACGGTATCCTGCTGGTACGGCGCTGTGCCCAGATGACGCCAAACAAGGGTCCCGGGCAGGCGAGGCGGACAAGATCACGGTTGAAAGCCTCTACCTCTAGTACTCCACTTTCCGACTTGGCCGATCTCTTCCGACTGTCAACATCGGCGATCCTACAATTCAGATTCGCCCGATCTCGACATCCCAGATTCGTTTGCTCCTAATTCACCATGGCCTTGACGATGGTACTCACAGCTCAGATGACCCCAGACAATGAAACGAAACACATGCTTTTTCCGTATCTTGGTTCGTGAGAATATTGCTTTCGCATGGGTTTACGTCCTTGCTACAGAACTGGATGTTTGGTCTCTCGACCTGAGGTTTTAGGGGGGAGGAGGGGGGGGGTGTATGTGGTTGTGTGAGTACAAATGATGCGCTGAAACACATCAACAAAATGAGATACCGAGCCAACACCATTAGATGTAGGTGTCGTAAGCCTGGGGAGCAAGGGTCTCGGGGGTGTTGTTCTTCATCGAGAGGGTGTGGGCGGTGCGGGGAGCGGCGGGGAGACGCTTGAGCTGGACACGCTCACCCTTAGCCTTGGCCTCCTTCTTGAGCTCAGCGTTACGCTTGACACGCTGCAGGAAGTCGTCACGGCACTTGGAGTGCTTGACGTGCTCGATGCGGACGTTGACACGCTTCTCAATGTATCGGTTGCCGACCACCTTGTAGATGATCACACCAACAGCTCGTGGGGCGACGTTGAAGACAACACCGGTGCGGCCGTGGTAGTACTTGTGGGGCATACCCTTCTGCTCGGCAGCGTTGGCCTTGATGTCGACAATGTCACCAGTGTGGAAGGGTCGGAGGTAGGTCGACAGCTTGATGGGACCATGCTGGCGGAACTTCCTCGCGAAGAGGTGGCGGGTACGGGCCCTGTAACCAAACGAGTGCTATTATAGTATGGATGCAAGTCGGAGATCGTCAAGGAAGGCATGTTGGGTCAGTTTAACTCTAAGGCAGTGGTGAATAGTGTGCTGAGGCTTTAACAACGTCACATCGACCTTGTCCAATCGTATGACAAAAGCGGGTTTCCTCCAGACGTCGTCCACTGTCTTTCTGGTTGCTGATGTCGGTCTTCGTCCCAGCGGGCTAATTCCTGCTCCCCGTACACCAAGTAGTCCGAAGCTGTGTACCAAATGCGATATCGTGAAGAGAGTGTCGGACGGGGCTCTGAACCATGTTGCTTGGATGGCCGGACCAAAATGGTTGCTGGTAAGATGCGCGACAGGAGTACGAACGCAAACCTGTGCAGGGACAAAAGCCCACGCCGAGCATCTTTACTTGATAATCAAGGAAGTGCTAGTGTATCCATTGGATGCAAGGTATGGCTGGCGAAGTTGCTGGTTTCGGTGTTGCTGTCAGGGTCGCCACCGATACACGTTGAAATCTGAACGCTGCTGATGCGACATCTCGGGTCAGAGTGCTCCTCCATGTTGCGTGTCTACACATGTCGTGCTGCTTTGTGTGAGAGCTTGCCGGCGCTGTCCTGCTGTTGAATGCGAGTGCTTTGGTGATTCAATCCACCGACGTGGATGATGCATGCGTTGGCATCATACTGCTGAGCTTGCAATGTATCGACGGTAGTTCTGCAGCATAATCTCCTTGTATCTTCAACGACAATGCGATCCTAAAACACCACCTGTCCATGTACCTCCTGTCTGCAAGAACCTATGTTTTCGTCCCATGCTGGCCTACTGAGTTGGTCTGTGTCGGTCTGTGTTGGAGTCCGATGCTGTCCTGTGATGTGACGTTGTTGCCGGGCGTGTGTATCCACTTACAGGCATTGTGAATTAGTGTCTCTCGAGGTGGTGATGGTGACGAGAAAGATGTCGGTAGCAGGCACCTCGAATCACTTTGGTCTAGCTTGGTCTGCAGCACTTTGACTGACTTGACAGAGCTACGTTGGCTTGTGGCTGGAGTTGGCTAGATCGCTAGCTCACGGCAGAGAGAAGTCTGAATTCCACCCGCTCTTCCTCGTCTCTGCGTCGAGCTGCCTGTAAACTGGATGGCCCCCTGGCTTGCAGAGAGGTACGCGGCGAACCAATTCTGCGGTCTGCTGTGCCTGCACGGATATTCCAGGGACAGCCTTGCGGAATTGGCGCCGGTCTGTATTCCAAACTCCAACTTAGGCAACTGAGGAATACAAAAATTGCCTCGGCCGAGCTCGAGTCAATCACGTGAATGGGCGAAACTGAACATCAAATTTAAGGTACGGAAGCTACACCAAATTTGACTGCGTCCACTGCCGGCTTCTTTTTGGAAGGAAACACCTCAGATTCAACGCTTGCCCCAGTCAAGCCAGAACAGGCGAACCAAACGAGCTGCTGCCAGCCACGACCCTGAGGGATCAAGTCCACTGGCCGTGACAGACAACCAGCCAGAGAGAGTGCTCGTCATCGTCACTCCTTTCTAGTCCCTCACCATACCCATCAAGGTAAGTCGCACCGAACCCATGCGTTTGTGTGCTCGAGATATGCACATGGTGGCTTCGATCTTAGAACACCCGACACTCGTCAGCAGTGACAGCAGCAATGGCGACGACAGATAGCAAAGAGTAATTCGACATGATGACGATTCCGACAACCAAGGGAGGCTGCACCTCCAAAGCCTAGCACATAGCACGGATGGTGTATACAAAGCATTCGCAGGACGATCACCTTCAGTTGCATCAATAGCGCACCTGTCTTCTACCAAGCCGCCAACGCGATCGTCCACGTCGTCCATCGACCGTTTCAGATACGTTCTTCAGTCGGCGACGAAGGACAACTCGGCATGTCCGGGTCAGATTAGACAGCGACATCAGCGCACCGGGGCTAAGACGGGGGCAAACAGCATCTGCATTCAACGCTATTGTGTCGTCTCGCCAAGGACCTCGATTTAGATCTCAGTCAAAGCTATTCCTCTACAAGTAGCACAAGAGACGCTGCAGCATGGAACCAACCCCCGCCCACTCAGCATCGACATCTAATCAACAAGCTGGCAGGATGTGTTTCGAGTCTCTACACCAAGAGTCTGTGCCTCGGGAACGTTGCTGGTCGTTGCAAGGTTTGCACAACTAGTCGTTCGACTGGGATGAGGACGCTGGGACTCAAAACTTTCCCTGCCTTTTCAGCGCTGGCCTCCTTCCAACCGTCATCATACTCTTTCTCTCTTGTTCTGACCCTAAGGGTGACTTGATCGAGGCAACCTAGCATTTCAAGAGCTTTGACCCTCGCATGCACAAATAGGCAACATCGTCGTCAGCCTCCTTTACTGACCACTCTGTTGCCCGCCCTGTTATTCTGTCTAACCTATTCTTCTCATCATCCACCTGTCTCACTTTGTAGACAAGATGCCTCGTGCTCCTCGCAAGCAGTCCAAGACCGCCAAGGTTCCCCGACGACCTTTCGAGTCGGCCCGTCTCGACAGTGAGCTCAAGCTCGCTGGTGAGTACGGTCTCCGTAACAAGCGCGAGATCTGGCGCATTGCCCTCACTCTCTCCAAGATCCGTCGTGCTGCCCGTGAGCTCCTCAAGCTCGACGAGAAGGACCCCAAGCGTCTCTTCGAGGGTAACGCCATCATTCGCCGTCTTGTGCGTATCGGTGTGCTCGACGAGACCCGCATGCGTCTCGATTACGTGCTCGCCCTCAAGATCGAGGACTTCCTTGAGCGTCGTCTCCAGACCCAGGTCTTCAAGTCGGGTCTCGCCAAGTCGATCCACCACGCTCGTGTCCTGATTGTCCAGCGTCACATCCGTGTCGGCAAGCAGATCGTCAACGTTCCCTCGTTTGTTGTTCGTCTCGACTCCCAGAAGCACATCGACTTCGCCCTCACCTCGCCTTACGGTGGTGCCCGTGCCGGTCGTGTCAAGCGCAAGCGTGCTCGCGCGGCCGCTGAGGCCGGTGGTGATGACGCTGAGGAGGACGAGAAGTAAATTACTCGTCTCGCCTCAAGTCCTCACCCCTCATCTCCACACCATCAATCATATGTCTACTCCTGTTGATCTGCGATAGCTCGTCCGCCTTTCAGCTATCGTGGATCCCAGAAGTCGTGATCCCATTCATCTAAGCACTTGTATTTTTTCTCTTCATTCACTCAAAAGAGACTCATAGACACTCATTAGTGTCGAGACACCCAAAAAGAAAGGCAATTCTACCAGGCTCTTGCTTCGCACATCTCAGGGTTGTGTGTCCTTTGCGTTGATTGAGAGTTGATAGATGACTTAGCCTTGAGCAACTTGCAATTCAACCAATTCAGCATAAACCTCCTGCATCAATTCGCCGACCTCGCCCCTGATTGTCTGAACTTCCTTGTCTAGCTCTTCAATCTTCTCTTGCGCCGCTGCTTCATCTCTCTGCACCTCTGTCTCGCCCTCCTGCGGTTTCAATGTCGTCTTGCGCAACTGATCCCTTTCTACTACCTTGCGCAACAGACCATTCTCTTTGCCTTGGATCCGATCAACCAGCCCTGCCATGTCCGGCATTGACGAATGCGCCAACTCAGTCTCAATTGCGCGGAGTCTGTGTCCACATTCAATCAAGGCTTGTGTGGTTATTTGCAGGATCTGTGCAAGGAGGTCTTCCGAAAGCGGGATGGGCGACGTGCTGCATCCCGCACAGCCTCTGCCAATTTCGGTCTGGCTGTCGGCGTGTGGCGCTTGCGAAACATTTTGGGGACCATTTACGGGGCCGTTCGTGGAAGAAGAGGAGGAGGGGCTGAGGTAAGTTGAGAAAGCATCATCGTACTCGCGCCACACTGACATGCGACGCTCCTGTACCTCTTTGACTGCTTTAAGAAGCTCCAGCGGCGTTGAAGAGGCTTCAACATCGGCGCGGTTGGAGGAAGCGTGACCGTTCAGAGTCGCCTCAGGCATGTTGGGTCTGATGAGAGCGGCGTATGACTGAGATCAAGATGAGAGTGTGAGTAGGTGAGAAAAAGTCGGTGGAGGCATGCGCAGCAAGGCAGGGAAGATTATGATTATGTAATGATTATATTCTCACGCGTCAGTGCATTGAGGGAAAGAGGTGTGGAGTTGAATGTGTTCGTCTGTCTGCAACACCTGACAGCTTCATCTTCTTGAACGTCTCTTCTTCGAATGTACGACTAGATTGGATCGCTCTCAGTCCACTCGACACGTCAAAGCAGCATCGTACCGGACTCATCTGCAAGCAATAAGGCTGTCTGTCTCCAAGGCGACCAGCAAAGAACTACGTAGCATCTTGATCGAATCGGCATGTCAGAACGAGTAAGCTTCGTGCCCCGTCACCCTTTCGCACTGTGTCCAAGTCGCTCTGTGCACTGCTAACCTGCTTGACCTCCTTCTTCCTCTTTAACCCTACTCTCGGCAAATCGCGTTACAGGGTCGAGGACGCAGAGGTGCACAAGGCGGCCCCTCGCAACGAGGAGGACCTGGTGGCCGTGGTGGCTCCAACAGTACTCGAGGCGGCAACTCGAACCGCGGAGGACGCGGTGGTCACAACTCCTCTTCGGGAGGCTCTGAGCGTCCAAAGAAGGAAGCAATCCTAGACCTTTCCAAATACATTGACCAAAAGGTCAGGGTCAAGTTCGCCGGTGGTCGCGAAGGTAAGTAGATCCACACCCATCCGTGTTGTCCTTCATTTCTCACCCTGAACTCACCTTATTCCTCTCCCCTTATACTTTCGCATGACAGTCTTTGGGGTGCTCAAAGGTTTCGATCAGCTCATGAACCTGGTGATGGATGAAGTCAAGGAATCACTGCGGGACGAAGAGGGAAACGTCACAGACAAGCAGAGGGATCTGGGCTTGGTCGTGCTCAGGGGGACGGCGTTGACTGTTATCAACCCCGCAGATGGCTTCGAAAGCATTGAGAAGTAAGTGACAAGTCAAACGTAGTCGGATCGTGCCATAAATGGAACAGTGTCGCTGACATCCCATTCTTTAATCACTGAATTTGACCTGGACCAGCCCCTTTGCCCAAGCCGAGTGAACCCAGATCTACACGGGTTAATGGGTGGTACACGATCTGACGCGAGCATTCATGTCCCAGAGGATCAATGCAAAAACTTGTACTTGTACAGCAACGATCAAAGTCTGCGCTGCGTGCCATAGTTTACGTACTCGGTCCTGGCTCTCCCAGCGGACATGCCAACATGCTAAGACGCACGAGGCATCGCAGATCAGGCGCTGTGTTGCTGGCCGGCAACGAACATTGCTTCAGAATCGTCTCTATATTGCAGCAGAGAGTTGATCGATACAGGAAAACGCATATCAGCACGATCATCATGACACCTTTCTATCCCCTGAGCTCCGCCCATCCCTCAGCCTCCAAATTGTAGCCATCTCTCGGCTCACCACTCATTACATGCGCTACCTCTAGCTCCAGCCCCTCCCTCGGGTCCCACGACCAATCCTCGTCTTCATCCTCTACGATCCAAACACTGACGCCAACCTCGTTCTCTCCTCTCAGATTGATGACTCCACTGTGGACCGGATACTTCGTCTGGGGACCAAGATTGTTGATGTACTTGCCCATCTGCCAGCCATTCACGTACAGCTGCGCCCTGAACCTCTTTGAGCCCAGCTTCTTGAATACAAAGCTGAGCCCGACATCCGTATCTCCTGGCACATCCAAGTCAAAGCGCGCGCGGTAGAACACCACCCGTCCTTTGACGAAATCGTCGACGGTTCGCCAAGCAGATGCGTCGAAGCCAGGCAGATGCCATCCCTCGACTTCTGCACGCAGCCCGCCCTCATTCAAGCTACGTCGAATCGTATCCGGAGCATGCTCGCCCTTGAAGTTGCCTTGAACTCTCCAATCTACCTTGGGCTCCTCGAGCTTGCTGGAGCGGAGAGAGGGGAACGAGAAGCCGATGATGCCACGCGGCATTTTTGGCGCCTGCAACCATTGCTTTCCCTTCTGAAGGCCGAGTTGGATGTCGCCGGTCTCCATTTCGATCCCCATGTGATCTTGAAGCACTGTAATGACGTTCTCACCTTCGCCGCCCTTGAGTGTTCCTTCCGGGATGGTGAATATTTTTCCAACAGCACTATCCACCCGATCAGCTTCGGCACTGCCAAGATAGACACCATTGAGGAAAGCACTGAAGGCGAAAGACCGACCGCCTTCGACTTTGATAAACACGTCTTTGAGGGAAGTGGCAGAAGAGCGGAAATGGCCGCGCCAAAGGAGATTGTTCCCGTGGAAACCGTATTCCGATGCGAACAGGATTTTGCCCTGCGTGTCAAGGGCAGGATCCTTCGTGTAAGGGTTGAACGACCAAGTCTTATCCGCTTTGACCCATTCGCTGTCGTCAAAGTCGGGAGAAGCTTCTGGAATGGAATTGGCCCACCTCCACTCCACTTCGCTCAGCTTGGGAGGGTGCCAAGCCTTGGCATCATTGGGACCAGGTAGAGAAACTCTGTAGAGCCATTGAGCGTCATCCTGCGGTAGCGCGTCGACTTTTTGGGCATTCCAGTAGATATACTTCAACCCCGGCAAAGCCATAAGCACCGCGATCGTGTCGTTCGAGACACTTCCCCAAAGCTCGACAGTATCGAGCGGCAAATCAGTTGACGAATAGGTGGCGTTGCGAAGTAGGTCAACTTTCAGCATGATGACGCTGTCTCGGCTTTGTCCAAAGAATCGGTTGGCAAAATCGTCGGGTCGAGCCAAACTAGTGGCTTCTGTCCTTCGATACTTGGCAGGTGCGGCAAAGTCTTTAGCAGTCGAAGAGGTGGGACTGAAGGCAAGGACGATAAAAGTTCCTTGCGTGGTACCGTACACCATCAAGCGCGTATCCGTATCATTGTCTGAGAAAGAAGGTACCGAAGCACGGATTTCCTTTGCAGGCGTACCAAGGTCCGAATGCATTGCCTTGAGTTGCTCCCATTCTTCTCCCTCAGCTTTCCGCACTGAAGAGTCCGAGCCGACGCGGAACAACTGCATGCTATCAAAGTAACTGGAGTGCTCCTGAGCTTGCAGACTGTATTCGAAGGATTGCCCCGGGCCGAAATCCAGCGAGATGAAGACCATGTTCTCGCTAGTCGTCACACGATAGACGTTGGAGGTCGAGAAACGGAGAAGCAAGCCCCCAGGCAGCTGTTGATCTACGGGAATAATGTGACTGTCCCGTCCGTGGAGATGGTTGATGCCGATGAGCTTCTCGAACGCTGGATCTCTGCGCTGTCCAAGCAGGATCTTCTCGCCAAGCGACTCGATCTCCAGCGCAAAACGGATCCTCCTCGACTCGGTCGTATTGTCGTACCGCACGACGTAGAACTTGCTCTTCGTCTGCGGATTCTCCAGTACGGTGGTACGGAAAACTTTCGCATCCACAGTCTCCTTCGCGTTGTCAAGATTCTCAACTTGAGAAATGTTGAAACCTGGTTTGTCAACGATCTGCTCTGTCATGGCCAGATCAGGGAAAGCTTTGAAGAAGTGACCTTGCCTCTTTAGCTCAGCATATTTGTCCGTGGTTTGCCTGTGCTCGTTCAGCGCGGCGCCGTAGTCGTAGGACGAGTAGACGTCCGGCTGAGCCAATCCTCCCCAGTTGGTCCCACCATACACCATGTACAATGAAAGCAGCGTCACCTTCTGGGCTACGAGCGCCTGGTTAGCGACCCTCGCGAAGCTCGCGTTGGTCATTTTAGCGCATTCGACGTATCCGGGGCCACCGAAGGGGTCGTAGCTGCCACCCTGGAACTCGGGAATGTAGAGCGGCTGATCAGGGTTGGTTTCCTTGTGATACTTGAGATAGTCGTCTCGCATTGGGACCCACTTGTCGGGATGAGAGCAGTCAAAGCGTTGTGGATAAGAATCAAAGCCGTAGAGGTCGACGATATCAACAAAGTTGTTGTCCCGTCCTGGGTCATTGTAAGTGATAGGCACAGTTACACCGGCTTTCTTGAAGAAGGAGACAACCTCTTTCATGTACGCTCGCTGTTCCACGCCTGTTTCGTACTCGTTGTCAGCTTGGACCAGAATGACGCTGCCGCCATGAAGATGATTCGGCTTGTCGGGGTCGAAAGTGAGTTGATGCCTGACCACCACGTCGGAGATAGCCTGGATATATGGTTTCCAGGCGTCTTGCCACGCAGTGTCATTGGTGCGGAGTGTGGCATCGATGTTGGCTGTCCAGGGAGCCATTCCTCCCATGGACGTCTCAGCATTGATGTAAGGGCCTGGTCGGACGATGACGAACAAGCCTTCTTGCTTGGCTATGGTGAGGAAAAAGTCAAGATCGTTGACTCCGGTCAGATCGATAGAAGCGGGGTCTGGTCGAGGCTGAATGAGACCCCAGTGCGTGTAGATAGACACGGTGTTGAACCCAGCTGCACGGATCTTCTGGAGCACATCTCGCCACAAGCTGGGGACAGGGAGACGCCAAGGATGGAATTCGGCAGCAAAGATGAACAGGCGCTGCTGGCCACCCGCCAGAGCCAGACTATACTTGTCGAAGACGACAGCAGAGTTATTGCTATGCTTGGGCAAGGTCCACCTCTTGGTGGCTCTCGCGGGAGCGGTATCGGCATTGAGCCAAGAAGAGTCCGAGCTCGCGGAGAGTCCTGTATTGATCTGGAAAGGCTTCTGATCCGCAAGTGAATCGGCGGTGAAGAACACGAGCCCGGCAGCGAGTAAGCTAGACACTGCCGCGTGAGGCAGCTTCATCTTGGAATCGTTGGTGATCGATGCCGGAAGGCGAGGGGAGGGCGAAGACCTCTGGATCCTTTCCTGAGTGGAGACCCTTATACGCGCTCTTGCTGGAAAGGATGGCAGCCTTTGCGGAAACGGTTCAGCCAGACCTGAACATCATTTTCAGGAAGCTTAAGTGTGCGGAAATATTGTGAATGTGGGGTGCATGCAGCCGTGTCTGAACCGTGCGCTGCTGTTCAAAAAGGCGTTACTGGTTACATCGGTCACCAGCGGCTCGTTCAGCGCTGAATTTTATCAGGTGGAAGCCTCGATCGCCTTGTGCAGTCTGATCTTGTCAAGTTGACCGGCATGAAAGATATCGTCTCCGAGGTGTCTTACGACTCGTTTCCGGACCATGCCAACCACTATTTCCTGTTGTTGGGAACATGCACTTTATTAATCAAGATGACAGCCAGATGCGTGTTGCGGACATGTATATTACAACGATGCCAAGTACAAACGATAAGAGAATCGTTGATGTGATAGGACAGGAAAGCCGTCGAGCCGTACAGCTGGAAGGCAGCCGTTGAGCACGGGCTAATTCAGCCAACGACAGCGTTCTTGGCAGCCTGACAAGATGGGATAATGCAGAATTGCGAGGCTGCAACAAGACTGAGTCGATTGAGCAATGCGACTGCGCTCAAGAAATGGGCAGCTTCTATTCGCTGCTCAGTTGGCAACAGGGGGGACGGGACCTTCGTCCTGACCCGAGTTGTCAATGTTGTGGAAATCGAGAATCTCCGAGTACATCATGACCTTCCAGGTGTCAACAGGTAGGTCAGCATCGTTGAACGACCAATCGAATGCCTCCTCGGCCTCGGGCTCGTCGGTTGGGTCATGGTAGGGGGCGAGGTATGGATGCGCGAGCGCTTCAGCCGCGCTAATACGGGTCCTGGGATCAAAGACAAGCATCTTTTCGAGCAGATCCAAAGCCATTGGGTCGGCATTTTTGAACTTCTGCGAGAAGGGCACGCGCTCGCGCTTGGGCAGAGACTGAACGAATCGGAGCGTGTTCTCGGAGCAGATGGTCTTGATGACCTCGTCTGGTGGGGTGCCAAGGAGCTCAGTGATAATTGAGAATTGGTTGACGTGGTCTTTTCCTGGGAAGAGCGGCTTTCCTTCGAGCATTTCGGCAAAGATGCATCCTGCACTCCAAACATCGACAGCCACGTCGTATTTCTGCCAGGTGAGCATGATCTCGGGAGCGCGGTAGTATCGTGTGCTGACATAGCCAGTCATTTGCGGGTCTTGGATACGGGCGAGACCGAAATCGCAAATCTTGAGATCGCAGTTCTCGTTGACAAGAATGTTGCTTGGCTTGAGGTCGCGGTGAACTACACCCGCCGAGTGGACGTACTTGAGGCCACGGAGGATCTGGTACAAGAAGTATTGGATGAACTGCTTCTCGAGCGGTCGACTCGTCAGAAGACGGTGCAAATCAGTACCAAGGAGCTCGGTGACAAAGTAGATGTCCTCAAGGGGCGAGATGAAAATGTCGCTCAGCGAGATGATCTGTTTTACGAAGTAGAAGCAACAAGTGCCAAAAGAGTCAGAACAAAGTACACAAGGTTGCCGAGACTGCCGCGGTACTGCCTGCGGCGCCTGCCAGTAGGTTGAGCCAAGTGGTCGAAAAAGACTTACGTTCTCGTGACGAATGTGCTTGAGCAGTTTGAGCTCACGGTAAGTGCGTTTAGAGAGGACTGGTGTGGAAAAGGGCTTCATGATCTTTTTGATAGCCACCGAGGTGTTGGTGAGCTGATCGTTTGCGGAGCAAACGAGACCGAAAGCACCCATTCCGACGGGCTGCAAGTCGACATATCGGGTGGTGACCTCGAAGACGGTACCAAAGATGGAAAGCTTGACAAAGTTGGCCATGGTGGTGGTGGGACGAAGCTACGAAGGAGTGCGGATGAGCAGATTGTAAGCGGCGTCAAGGTCGAGAAGGATACAATGGTTCAGATCGATGGATGGTTGTCGACAGGTAGACAAAAGAGCACCACGAGATCTACAGACGCAACGGCGAACCTTGATGTTGAGAGACGTGGGACAAGGCGAGATTGGGCAACAGGTTGCGAGAACAAGCTACGAGCTGGGTATGACCGATAGTGACAGATTGAGGTCGACGTTTGCAAGCAGAAGAAAGCTTTTGCGATCGAGGGTAAGAGACGAGGATGAGCTGGTCGGACTTTCGCTACGGGGGAAACGGACGACCTTGGCGGAAAGGCTGCAAGAAAGCGATGGGAGAGCCGCGGTGATGTCGAGGCTGGATTGGAGGCGAGGAGGGGGGGGGACAAGTCTCGACTAAGGCAGACAGCGTATGAAGAAAATAGTGGATGGTTGTGGTCGGGAGAGAGAGACGAAGGGTTCGAGGAACGGCAACAAGGCGATGGGTAAGCAGCCATGGATCGGTTGGAAGCGTAAGGTACGGTTGAACAGCCAAAAGCGGAGGGGGAAAGGGCCCGAGAGGGGTGCAACGGCGGAAGCGAGACTGCGATGTCGACCAGCAGAGAGCCGCACCGACCGCTGCTACACCGCCCAGGGAAAGACGACGGGCAATTGGACTGAGCGCAGGAGAGCAGTGTCAAAGTGCACTGACGCGTTGCAATGCGGGCGTGACGCTGATGAGTGAGTGAGTTGATTGACAAATTCCGATCAGAATCCAAACGCAGTTGCTAGCCGACCAGAGATTCACTCCAATCCAGGGTTCTCAAGAAGAAGAGGACGCTTCCGAATGCTGCAACCGTCAAGTGAACCCTGAGTGGCGCGACCAGCAGTTGTGCTTGCGAGGTCAATCGCACTCAATGATCCCTGTCAATTCGCCTTTTGCCTTGCTTGTGGCTGGAAAGAAAGCATCATCTCCTTCGTTCTCCGGCCCGTGTTTGGCTTGCATTCTGCAGCACACGCACAAGTTAAGCCACCATCACAAAAAGGATTAGCTGCTCAGTATGTCGCAACAACAAACAAGCTCAGTACAGTAAGACGTGCCGTGGATAGGATGTGCAAAGGAAAAGCCGTAACTACAGTGCTTTTGGTCGAACGCCAGCATTGTGTCGATCTTGGAAGCGTCGGTTGGTCCGAATCGTTTATGGCAGATTAATTTCGTCATCGTGCTTGCCTGTCCAGAGACTGCCCTGAGGAGCCTGCGGCCACACAGTTGAAAATCTCCATCCGTCAAACAAACAAGACCGACGATCGGCCCATGCAAGTAAAACTCCTCGCGACTCAACACGCGCAACGAACATCTTCTCGTACGTATCGCGTATCGTAATTTCGAGCCACAATTGTTCATTGATTTTGCGGGGTTTGGGCATTTGTTTCGTGTTCAGTGGGTCCAGCATCAGGAGGCCACTTCCGCACGCGCTTGGTCCACTTGTTTGCTCTACCTTCGCTGCAGCTCCCACACTTCCGATCTGCAAAGCGTCATCCATTCGACGTGACCACAAGTGACCACTCCATCATCTTCCGACTTGAGCACTCCTGATTTCTGCTAACCCGAGACGCATTCGAGATCATCTCCATTCCAAGACGGTGTTTACGTCCAGCGTCAGCAACATCTTGGGTCGAAACTGTCCTTGCCGCTACTTGCCGCCGGCACTGCTAAATCCCCTAAGATCCATCTCAATTTCACATCCCGTCCTGGCCCATAACTGCGTCATCGAGAGAAACGGATCCATTAGGGATGGCGGACTCCACTTCAGCTGCCTTTGCGCCGAACGCGTACGCAAATGCATTCGTGCCTGCTAAACCACGCGACGCTGCCAACCTAATTCAGCACCGACTTCGCAAAGCCAAGCAGTTCAATGAAGAGCTCGCCGACTACTTTGCTGCTCGTCGCGAGCTCGAAGAGACTTATCTCAAACAGCTACAGAAAATCGCTAAGCGCAACTTTCTCACCGACCCTTCCTCCATTCCCCCCGGCTATGCACCGGTCTACGAACGCCTCGTCCAAGAACTAGCAGAAGCAGCCAGTGCCCATGCCGAGCTAGAAAAGCGCATCGCAGACGAATGCGAAGCGCCCATCCGTAATGCCAGCACCAAGGGCGAATGGAGTCGAATCAAGGAGCACGATGACTCGCTCGCCAATACCCTCCGAGAGCTCAACTCGCTCGAATCTCAGCTTCAGAAGGACCAAAAGAAGCTCGAAGGCGCGTCCTCTAAGAAAGCTTCCCAGGCCAACGCAAAGGTGCAGGAGACCCAACGTGCCATAGCACAGACCATGGACATCTGGCAGACTGAGGCGCCTTTTGCTTTTGAAGCTTACCAGCGAATCGATGCTCAACGCCTCGAGCTGCTCAAGGAGACCGTTGCCAAATTCGAAACTGCTCAAAGCGATGCGGCACAGCGTATCATGTCGAGCTCCGAGAAAACCATGCAAGAATGCCTCACCTTCGATGTCCAGGCCGATATGCAGGACTTCATCCTCAAGAATGGCGTTATCGGCGGCAGCACCTCGACCGCTGCTCGCAACGGAAGGACCGCACCCCCGCGCCCTACCGGCACACTCAATCGAGCCGCTTCTGTGGCAAGTCGCAGCATCAGCAGCCACACTGGCCCTGACAGCACCGTTCGTGGGCCTGGTGGTCGCTCGAACGGTATGGGTGAGTTTGGTGCGTCCACCACTTCGATCCACTCTAATGACCGCACCATGGGCAGCACGCAAGACAACACTCCTACCAAGTCTGCTGGCTCAACGCTCAAAAACGCTTTCAGTCGATTCGGTCGTCGCAACAAGGACTCATCCAACCGGGACACTGTGTATGGCGGCTTAGCCGACGAGCCTGCCGATTCCTCCTTCTTGTCCATGAGTCGAAGCAACACGCTCCGTCAGAACTCGGCCTTGCCGACTGCAGGCTCCTCGTCGCGAAACCCGAACTTGCTCACTCCTGGCGACGAATCGATTGACTCTATGGCTCCTGGCCCTGGTGCAGGTCTGATGGCGCCTCTCACGCCATCCACTGCGCCCGCCCGCAGCAACTCGACCTCGGTCCCATCCGGAACGTCTACCGCTGCTCCTCTTGTCGACTCGGAAGGTTACTCGATCCCCCCACCCGACCGAAAGCCTTGGGAGACCACTGCTGTTGGCGCAAATGCAGGCTCATCTCTGCTTGACGACGACGATGCCGGCGAAAACTCAAGAGATACCTTTGACACGTCACTCAATTCGCGAGTATCGACCATGAACATCTCCAGTCAGCCCATCACCGAGGATTCAGCCAAGGACAAAGCCGCACTCGAGCGCATGAAGTCTACTCTCCTCACTGCTGGACCACCTTCTCGTCGTGGTACGACACGTCGCGATAGGAGGGACGTCAGAAATACCACCTACGGCCCTGCCTTTGGTGGGATCGGCTCTGCCGAGGGAGGTGATAGCTCGAGGCTGAGCCAATTCGGACAGATGACAGCATCGCCAAGCTCCAGCATCCCGGCGTCGCCTTCAACGTTTGGTCCGCAGAGCACTTTCACTGGGCTGGCGGGAGTGGGCAAGCACCGCACACAGAGCATCACTTCGGTAGCGTCGAGCACAAATCCGTTCGAGAACAGCAGCAGCTCTTCGCCCATCAAGGCAAGCTTGAGCGAGCGGGTCAACGTCATTTTTGTCGGCAGGGAGATCTCCAAGGTCATGGTGGTAGGTGAGTTGAGCGTCAATGTGGCTGCAGCCGCCGCAGGGGTGATCGGAGGCAAGCCATTGCACATTCGAATCGAGGCTTTCGAGCAATTGGAGAAGGCTGCGCCGAACCCGGCGTTCCTCAAGGCTGTGGAAGGAGAAAACAACGCGGGCGAGTATTTGTTGGATGTCAAGACTTTGGCTGAGCAGGGAGTGACGAGCGGGTTGCCGGGCAGTGGAGTTCAGGCGGTGGTGTTGAAGTACCAGGTGCACATCTCGGATTCCAGGAAAGAGCAGTTCGTCCCGCTGCAGTTGCATGCGCAGTGGAGATGCGAGCCGCATCAGACTTCGTTCTTGATGACCTACTCACCCAATGCAGCCTGCAAGTTTTCAAGCGATGGGTCGCCGGCAGTGGTTCAGGATCTGCAGTTCGCGGTGCAAATTGCGCCGTCGAGTGTCAGCAACATCATGTCGAAGCCCACGGCAACCTTTGTCAGCGAGACAAAGAGTCTGTTCTGGAAGACGAACGAGAATCTTTCGATTCTGCCAGGCGCGGATGGCGAGGTGAAGAAGTTGCTGGCAAGGTGCCAGATCGAGGGCGCCCAAACGGTGCCGTCGCCAGTGCACGTCAAATGGAAAGTGCTGGGCAAGACGATCTCGAATCTGGGAGTCACCACAATGGGCGACGAGACACTTAAGATCGACGAGGTCGTGAGGCAGTGTGTTGCTGGAAAGTTCATTGCTTCGCCCTGATCATATGTGGAGCGGATTGTTTCAATATGTCATGGAAATACAAAGCAGTTGTCACTCTTTCTTCCTTGCCGGCTGCTCTGTCTGTGTTAACAAAGTTTCGGCTCGAGAGCACGAATCATTCAACGCAGTACGACAAAGATATGTTTAGAGTATGCATGTCAAAACAAGTTGGGAATGACTAGGATGTGGAATAGAGAGACAGACAAACAGACATCATGCCCGGGGCGATCGCTCCTTGCCTGACTGCCAAGTCTTACAAAAGCCACCCACAGTGTTCGAGAATGACTATCTGCCCTTAGTTGCTTTCAGGCTCCAAGGTGGTTCCACGACGAACAGTACCCCAACCGACCAAACGCCAGTGCTTGTCGATTCTCCTGGACAAGGCGATCTTCTCACCAACTTCTGTGCATGCTGGGCTTGTGAGGAAGATCTTTGCTAGATCCGCCTTGACGCTCATCACCCTACCACCGGTGGAAGTGGAGCCGATGTTGACCATAAGCACCTCGTTCTTGGCCAACTTCTGAACCTTTGTCTGCTTCTTGTCGTCCGACTTGACACCGAGCAATCGGCGGAGCAAGAAGTAGTTGATCTCCAACTCGGTGTAGATGGCTGGCAATTGGCCAACGGCACCAAGCACTTGACCGACCAGACGATCGGCACGGCAGAGAGTGGGGTCGATCTTGGTACCGACACCGATCAAACCACCAGGAACGGCGAACTGAAGGTCGTTGTGCTCGGCGAGAAGCGATTCGACGCGAGAGAAAATGGGCTTGCAGTGGATCTTGCCCTCGTTGTCCTTGGTGACAATACCGGGGCGCACTTCGATCTCCTGACCGATCTTGAGAACACCAGAGAGAATGGAACCACCAGCAACACCACCACGGAGCTCCTCAACTTCAGCACCAGGCTTGTTGACGTCGAAGGATCGGATGACGATGAGTCGAGGTGGCGAAGTAAAGTCACGGACGGGGACGGGGACGCGCTTGACAATGTATTCGTTGACGGCGTCAATGTTGTACTTGAGCTGGGCGGAGATGGGAACAATAGGTGCACCATCGGCGACGGTACCCTTGACGAAGTTGATGATGCTCTTCCAGTGTTCCTCTGCAGCCTGCTCGCGGATCAAATCGACCTTGTTCTGCAAAATGATGATATGCTGGAGCTTCATAATCTCGACAGCGGCAAGATGCTCGGAGGTTTGAGGCTGAGGACAGGACTCATTGCCGGCAATCAAGAGGAGTGCAGCGTCCATAACGGCGGCACCGTTCAACATGGTAGCCATGAGAATGTCGTGACCAGGGCAATCGACGAAAGAGACGTGGCGAAGCAAATTCATCTTTCCACCGCAACCGGGAACCTCACACGCCGGGTGTGGCTCCTTGTCGGAAGGATATGACTTGTAGCATTGAGGACGGGGGCATTCTTCACGTTCGCACTTGTAGATCTTTGCGTTGGCGTAACCGAGCTTGATGGTGATGTTTCGCACCAACTCGTTTTTGAATCGAACAGTCTGAACACCCGAGATGGCCTTGACGACGGTGGATTTACCGTGGGCTACATGGCCGATGGTACCAATGTTGATGGTGGCCTGCTTGGAGATGACCTCTGGGCTAAGAGGGTTGAGGTTGTCGTAGTCAATGTTGACGGCCTGAAGATCTTTTGTGATCTGCTGGACGTCGCCGTTGGAGGCAACTGCTGCTGCCATTTTGGATATTCTTTGCGGGGTTTGTCCGGTCGGAAAGGGGGTGGTAGTGATGGATGTGCAATCACAGCTGAAAGCGCAACAAGCTCTTGTTGGAACGGTCGATGCTACTTTTCAATGCCGGTGGACCGAACTGAGATGCACAGGTGCTGAGGCTGCAAGAGAGACGGGTGCCGGTGACAGATGCAGATGCAGACGAACCGAAACCGAGATGACCTCCTGAACAGACAACAAGAGGTGAGAAGTGTCGGATGCTGGAGTGTGCCGAGCGAATGCGCTTGGTTCCGAACCGATGGTTGATGAGAGATGGAAAGAACGCGGAGACGGAGAGGATGTGAAGAGGAACCAAAACGCAGAGAGTAGGAGTGTGACGAACAAAGCCTTGGATTTGCTCGACAGCGACCTACAAAGAAGCGCACTGGAACGTCGAAAAGGCTGAGTGCAAGCCGACGCAAAAACCACAGAAGCGCGAAAAAAAAAAAAAAAAAAAAAAAAAAAAAAAAAAAGGAAGAAAGTGTGCTGCTGCTCTGTTGAATTCAAGAAGAAATTGCACTCTAACAAAGGGGTACCCACTCCACTGGCGTTCGAATAATCGTGCGAGTGAAAACCTTACCATCCAAAACCTGAGAAGAACTTGGTCTCAGGAGACCGACAATTCAATGCCCTGGTCATCACAGGCATTAAGCCCTCTGAGACCAAGCCGGTTACACATTCGGCACATGTCCAATTTCCGATGAACTTGCCTTCGCCTGAGCTAGCATGGGTTCGGCGGCAGTCGCTGCGGCTTCATAGCCAGCGCTTGGGTTAGTCCAAGTCGGTTTCGGGGAACACGCAAGGCGGACACGAGAGATACGGAATGGTTACAAGAGTGTATATATTGTCACGACCTTACATCAATGTATCGGCGCACATTTAGTGGTGAGCCTCGACCTTGACATCAGCAGCAGCCTCGCGGAGGTAAGCGTTGACATCGCCGCCCTCAGTGAGGTCTTCCGAGGAAGAAGAAGCGACTGCCTCGGCGTGGTCGGGCTCAGCAGCAGCGTATGCCTCGAGCTGCGAAGAGAGCTCCGACGACGAGGGGACAGCGGGAGCCTTGGGGGCGGAAGGTGTCTGGAACTCGCGAACCTGGCCCTTGTGCGAGTCAGCAGCCTAGTATGTGTGACGAATGCAATGTGTGTGGACGACCAAAGCCGGCGAAACGAGAATGTGTGAGTCGACGTTATGTCTTGCAAATTTGTGATCTGTGCGCTGTTCAATTCTTACCTTAGGAGGAGCCTTGTAGCCCTTGAGCTCCTTGACATACAGCTCCTGGATAAGGTCTGTTCATAGAAATGCAAAAGAGCGCAGCGCGATTGAATGTGATACAACAGAGTGTCGGAGAAGCCGAGATCAGTCAACTGCCATTGTCGATATGTGCCGCGTCGAAAATCGGTTAATGCGTACCCTTGGAAGCGACGGCAGAGCTGGAGAGAGCTCGCACCTGAGTTCGCGAGGCGCGGGCCTGTTGAAAATATGGGAAGCGGCAGTCACAGAGGGTTGATGTAGATGTCAGTCATGCTGTTCTGTCGGAGCGTGCAAATCGGTAGTCGGATTGTGCCTAGTCGATGGTTTCAGACTGCGATTTTGGAGGTTGTTCAGTTGAGATACGTACAGCGCTGAAGGTGGAGCGAGCGACGATCTGAGCGAAGACCATTTTGGCGGTGATGTATGATGGTTGGTAATGGGACGAAGTTTGAAGGTAAAGTTGTCGATGGCCACGACGACGACGACCACACTCACGCATTCTAAGCAGACACATCTTCGCGGATCCGCTGTGTGCTGCCTACAGACTGCGACGAAATTCGTCCAAATTTCGAAGTTCAACGCCTCCCGGTACACTCATGGAGCCATCTGCTGCCTCCCCTCGCTGCATCGTTAATCTGTCCGATCCAACGCACGGCTCCGAGCCAGCCCGCAAGCCAAACTAACATCTCAATTGGAATTTTGTTCGATCGACTTGCGTGTTTCGTGCGGATAAAGACAAAAGAAAGGGAAGCTGTAGTGGAACGCTGAATAACGTTGATCCGTGCATGTCGCTGAGAATGCTCCACTTATAGCTTCGCCTGGACTCAGCTTGCAGCAGGGTTCCGTACCAGCTCACGGTCCAGCACAGGATCTCGCTCTTCCATCCTTGACTCCGCCCTTCTCTTCCAACACCATCATCGTCTTGAAACTCTTCGCTTCGAGCGCACCAATCTCGACCAACATGTCTCTGCTCCGTGTCTCCACTTCCTCGCTCGCCCGCGTCACCCGGACCCCAACCTTCGTCATGGCCACCCGCGGCTACGCTGACGGTCCCACCGACAAGGCTGGCGCTACCGCCTCTTCCCAGGGCTGGTCCAAGCGTGAGCAGGTATGTCTCGCTCCACTCCCATCGCGGTGAAATTGACCTTTTTGACGCTCATAATCCATTATTACCTCCCAAACCCTGATCGCGCACACAGGCCCAGGAGAACCAGTACGTTCAGCAGCTCGAGAAGGAGAAGCTCGCCAAGCTTCGTGAGTCCATCAAGAAGCAGCGTGAGCACCTCGACGAAGTAAGTGCCAATGTCGAATGGCAGAACATACTTGCGACACCTTGTCTGGAAGCTGATCAATGCCTCTTGCTCCCACTTCTGCTTCCACTCCGCAGGTCGAGAGCCAGCTCAACAACCTCGACAAAAAGTAGACACAACCGGCCAATAACATGTTTCTCTCAGCTCGCACACCGCTCACTCCTTTGGCATCATAGCATCATCATGCAATCAAATAAAAAGTAGCCTGCACTGCAGCTCGTGTGTCCACCGTGCTCACACTAAGGCGGCTGGCCCTGTATCGCAAGGATGAAACCGTGCCGTATCGCGCTCAGCGACCACATGCTACCAATCTGCTAGATCAGCGTCCATCTCGACCCCTTCGCTTGCGTCTGTTTCAACCACCTCTTCCTCCTCTATCACCTCTTCTCCTGCCTTCCAAACCTGCTCTACCTTGCCTATGCCGTGCACAAGTCCTTTTTCCTCCAAGTATCTCGCGTAGCCCTTGAGCGCTTCTAGGTCCGGGCTCTCAACGCGGCTGTAGGCTGCCTCGCTCAGCTGTGCTTTCTTGAATGTGTCGATGTTTCCAATGACGAGCAGAGCACTCTGCGCACGCGTAAGGGCGACATTCAGACGACGCCCGTCCGCCAGGAAGCCGACGTATCCCTGAGGATTTGTGCGCACAGTTGAAAAAATGATGATCTTCTTCTCCCGCCCCTCGAATCCGTCCACTGTGTGGATATCGATACGGCCTAGCTCGGACGACTGCGTCGCGAGCGAAGCTGCTGCTTGCGTACGAGCACGCGAGCCTTCCTTGTGCAGCATTTTTTCAAGCAGAATTTGCTGCCCAGCGTAGGGAGTCACGATGCCGATGTCATCCCCAGTCAGGTTGGGATTGCGGCTGAACAGATCCAGCACCACGTCGAATACGATCCTAGCCTCCGAGTCGTTGCAGAGCGAGTTTGAGTTCTCAGCTTTGGACTCTCGTCCCTTGTGGTCGATAAAACAAAGTCGATGAGCCTTTGACTTGTCGGCCTCTAGAGAGACAGGCCAAAACTTCGAGTCGACCGCTGCAATCAGCTCAGTCCCAGCTCCGTTCTCTAATGCGCCAGCGTAGAAAGTCTTGTTGGGATATTCGGCTAGATCGGGGTGCATGCGGAATTGCACATTGAGCATCGTTGAGGGAATGTTGTTCTCGCTCTCCATCAGTCTCTCGAACAGACTTCGTGACAGACCGCCTTGCTTGGCCTCAACGCTCGTCACCACGGGAGGTAGCTGCTTGTGGTCACCAATGATGGACAAATGTCTGCAGCCTTTCATCAAAGGCACAAGCGAGACAGGCTCGGTCGCCATCGAAGCCTCGTCGAAGAAAACAACGGAAAGGTCGATCATCTCTAGCTCTGGAGAGCCTGCAGCGATGGCCGAACCACAGATCACGTCGGCTCCGTTGAGAATCTCGCCGCGAATGGAAGCACGCAAGAAGAAGTACGTGGCCTTCAAACGATTAAGCTGCTTCTTGAGGGCTTCGTAATCTTCTGAGGCGGTGCCGCCTCGAAGCTGAGCTGCTTCTCGCTCTTCTCGCTCTTCCTCTCTTTGCGCCATGATGTCTTCCCAGGTTTGCGCTGCTGAGTCAGACTCCTCGCTCATAGATTCGTCGGCTTCTGCTCGGGTCAAATTCGGATCAGAAGCCGTCATTTGACCTAATTCGTAGTCGCTCTTCATCCTGTCGAGGACATCGAGCTGTCTTTTGATCTGATCGAGACGAGGCTTTGCTGGATGTCGCAAGAAGTAAGCGTCAAGGGTATATTGATCAATGCCGGCTCGAGCTCGCGAGGAAGGTCCAATTCGTACGACACGAAGCCCCGCTTTGATGCATCCATCTGCCAAGTTGTCGACAGCGACGTTGGTATGCGCAGCTAGCATGATTGGGTGCGGAACCTGAAAGTCTTGCTTGAGCAGCTTGATGGCGGTAACGATGGTGTGCGTTTTCCCGGTTCCCGGTGGTCCTTGTATGAGAGATATGCGCTCGCGAAGCATCATGGCGACGGCTTGTGTCTGGGAGCGATTGAGCTGGGGGATAGGATCTCCATCGATAAGAATTGGATGCTCACGGGCGAAGCGATCGTACCAGCTCTGGACCCGAGCATCTTCCCAGAAGGCTCCCCGCGTCACGCGATCAGCAGGAGGCTCAATGCCGAGAATGACGTCGCTGAGCCTTGTGCCGGAAAGGATGTACTGGAAGCGAGATCCGTAGTGGGTCTCGATATTCTCAACGTCATGCTCGAGTGCCTCTAGTGCTGCTTTGATACGCTCGAAAGTGAGGTCGTTGAAACCGTAGTCAATACGCCATGAAGGACAAGACACGAGATCGATGTTCTCAACGTCCTCATCGAACTTTAGACGTAGAAAGGTTCGTTGACGCTCCACTACCTCGGCTTCAACAATCAACTCCTCCTCTGGCGCCTGAGTTCGAGCTGCGGCTTCAGCTTTATCCGAAGGCATGATGGTCACCTTGTCTCCAGCGCGAAACAGTGAACGGGGAAGTGGTTCTGCAGCGTCAAGCTTGAAGACAGCTACACGCTTTCCGAAATGTCGTCGACTCTCGTCCTGCCAGTACCCCTGCAGGCCATCGATTGCGATGCCTTCCTCTACTAGCGTGTCAATGGGCGCCTTGCGCCTCTCTGCGATAGCAGCAAGCTCTTGAGTCCGCTCGTGGTTGAGCAATTCCGTCCACTTGTCTCGATAGTGTTTGGCTATCTGTCGCAACTGCTCTCGTTCGGCATGGCGGTGAAGGAGCTCTGTTGCTTTCTCTCTGCTCATCCGGAGAGATCTGTCATCCATCTTGCGCTCGGCTGTCCGTCGAGCCTTTGCGGCTACTTTGCTCTCTTCGCCTCTCACCATTGAATTCGAGGGCCTTCTGCGCTGCAAACGCGGCGAAGGAGGACCTGTGCGGTAACGGTCTTGGATGGCATCATCGCAGCGCTTTCTCCAGTCGAATCGGTCCGGATGAGCTACGTAGGCATCCCGATACAGATCTTCGGGGCGTGAGGGCCCAAAAGGCCAATCGGAGCTAGCGATTCGAGTCTCCAAAGCTTGCAAGGATTCATTGGCACTGTTGCTCTTGTCCGTCGCTGGCGCTCGCTCCCACCATTCGGGCTGTGCGCTCTTCCTGACCTCATCTTGGGCGGAAGCATTGGAGTTTCGTAGCGAGACTCTTTCTCTACCAAGTCGAAAATTGTGAGGTCGGCGAGCATTGTACTTTGAGCTGGTCGTTCTTTCTGTATCGCCACCGTCCGTTAGGTCATGCTTGCTTGCATGGAGAATGCCGGTACCAGAATGCGAGCTCGAGTGTGCAGAACAAAAGTGGATGGGTGGGGGATGATTCTGCGTAAGAGGCAGACGAGATGGACCAGCGATGCAAAACCTTTCCTGATGCGGGAGCTTGACTGTAGTGGTCAGGAGCTGGGAAGCTCTAGGTCGAGAGGTCACTGCATATCGTGCCAGCTTTTGAGATGCATAGCCACAGCGTGAGGCGGTAATAGTGACGGCAGGAAGGAGGCTAGAGATCTGCTTGCTCAGCTGTCAGCCTTGCAACGATCTTTGCTTGATAACGAGTGTAAGTTTTGTGTACAGGAGCGATGAGCGAAGGTGAGGAAGAAGTGTCAATTTGTTGGAGACCAGAGCGATACGATTGGACATGAGCGGCGATTGGAGATGTGGCATTCTCAGGGTCCCTCTTGAATGCGGAAAAGAGCTCTGTGGGCTGAGTCCAGTTGGGCGGCGGCCCAACTGAGCTGAGGCTTGTTAAGCGCGTGTCATTTGCCTCGGAATTTAAAGCTCATTCAACAACTGGCTTCTTCGTCGTCCTCGTCTTCGGACCCTTTGTTCAGAAAAAGACTGAAGAGGGTCGAGAGCTGGTTCCACTAACAGGCTTTCAGGTGCGTGTCTTGCTCCTCGACGGGGTACACGGTATAGTGAGGAGGCAATACATGAGACATGCCAAATGACAGCGTCGATGCGAGGGGTAAAAAGAGAGAGACATACCGGCGGCCTGCAAGGACTAGATGTTGGAGATGCCGATGTGGTCCCCCACGCGGACCATGGTCTCGAGGCCATTCTTAGAGTTGTCAAGCAAGTCCTGGTCCCACTGCACTGTGGCCTCCGGCGGGAACACGCAGATGGTGGTGCTACCGCCATATGCAAAGTAACCTGCTTCGTCGCCCCGTTGTACGCTGACTCCCTGAGTGGCATTGGTCCACGCGATCGATCCGACTAACATGGCACCAATGGCAACAAACGCTACGGGTACGGTCGGTCCGGCATCGCCCTTGGGATTCCAGTTCAGCAGAAGCACATCCCTGCGATTTCCGGAGAAGACATCGAAGTCAGCGTTGACGGCTTGCGGCTACCCCGGAGTACCACATATGACCGCAGTCGGTTCGTATGATGACCAGATCGAAGGACGCGCAGTGAACATCAAATCATGAGGACAGATTGTCAGTGCCGAACCTCATACATGCTCCTGTCAAATGATCTGCAGCAAACTCACATTGACGGTAAAATACTCTCCGGGAATGTGTTTGGTAGGACCACATACAGCTGGTCCGACGGGATGGTGATAGCGATGGTAATCCGCTGGTGCCAGACGGAAGATGGCGAGCGAGCTGCCTGGCGGGAAGCTGCGGTCTGCGAGATTCGTGTCGCCAAGCAGTCTGTTCAGAGTGAAGCCAGCACCTTTGATCCAGTATTGCGTCGATTCTGCCACGTCGCTAAAAACAGTGAGCCTGCAATCAGCACAAGAAGAGATGACAGCTGGATTTCCAGGCTCAGCAATGGGCCGAGCATCCGGTTTGAGCTTGCGGTAGAAGAAAGCATTAAAGTTGGGGTATTGCGATGGGTCGGGCTGTAGTAACTCGTCCAAGTTGATCGAGTAAGTCGAGATGAAGCTTTGAATGTGCTCCAGCACAGCTTGTGGATTGGACTCGTCATCGTATACTTTACCCTGGCGGATCGAGACGGTCTTGAGCATGTCCTCGACCGACTTGTATCGCAGGAACGATTGCTCCTGGCTCTTGTAGAAGAGCAAATGCATACCTACACGCACGTAGATGGGCATGCTTTCAAAGATCTTGTTCCCCGGTTGACCTCGGATTGCGACGTAGTTGCCCATGTGAGTCCTGGCGAAGAGTCGGTCCATCTTAGACTCGAGATCACTGGGGAAGAATTTGCCCCACCAGTGCGTGTGGTTCTGCACCGAGACAGGACCCGGAGTAATGGCAGTGTGCTCCGAGTTACCCGCCTGTAACTTATCGTCTGTTTCATGAATGGGACCCGAGGAAACGAGGTGCTCGAGCACTGAAGCCAGGGCTTCATGCTCCTGGTCAGAAGCCATGTTGGTATCGGATCGGAGGTGAGATTTTTGCTGTTTGTCACTTTATCTGCCGCTCGCAGAAGATGATGGAGAAGATGGTATTGCGCGGAAGGAGCCAGAATCAGCAATTAAGTGCGGCGACAGGTGAATGGAGGCTGCGGAACCGTGCGTCATCGGTATCTTAGCCGTTCAGAACACTGCACCTCAGCCGCCGGTTCATGCAGGGGCGGTCGTGGCTTTTCACGCAATATGTTACATCGAGCAAGTATTGGAATACAGCCAAAAAATTACACACAGGAAATCGCGTGCAGCGAAATTCCGTTCCTCTGACCCTGAGAGATCAACATGCACTGAAGCACGGACCACTGGAGAGCTGAACAGATACTGCCTCACCGCCACTTGTCCATGGGGTCACTCCTCGTAAAGACACAGAGGTCTCAATGTCGGGAAGGGCGTCACAGATTCCAGAATGAGCCCATGTAAGCTACAATGTGGGAGGACATCGTGACACGGGTAGAAAGCACGTAAAAGGTGGAAGCACATATCAAGGTAAGGTTTCTTTTGTCGCGACTTGCGTTCAAGTCAACCGTAGAGCAGGTTCCTCTGGAGCATTGGCAATGCTACAGTCCTGAATCTTTGACCTTTCTCGCTCACGCCTGAGAGCCACATTGTGCTTGAGATACTGGTTTTGATTGGGATCCACCAGAAATGGATTGTCGCACTGGTTCGCGGAGGAAGAGCCTGCAATTGCCTGCCTGCTTACAGTCAGTGTTACCGATGTCGGGGGCAGCGAGTGTGGCTAGCGCTTGCAGAGCGAGCTGCAAACCTGTGTTTGCGGTCGCGTTTGGCTGGAGCTTGGCACTGCCGCTCTACTGCTGCAAAAGTTCTCACCACCAAAACTGCGTGCTGGATTCGAATTTGACTGATGTGCTGCCTCAATTTCGCTTGCAGCAGACGGCCCAAAGAGATTGACTGGCCGACTGCCGCTTAAACGGGGGACCAGCTATGCCGCTCAGTCTGGCTGGGCCTACTCTGTGCCAAGTGAGAGTCCAGCCTGCCATTTGGCTGGCTCACTCAAAACGCCCCCTTTGCTTTCCTCCGCCAACTCTCTCACCCACACCACACACACACACACACCCGCCAGTCGCTCATACAGGTAAGCATATTCCAAACGCTGCGCTACACACAGACGCGTCGAGACGTGATATTGCCCCTCTTTGCCATCGTCACTGCACGCGCAGCATTGCCAATCGTTCTCAATGCCATCGCTCGGCCTGTTCTGCTCGCGATCATAAGAAACGCGCTACCATCCATCCATCCGCTCAGCCACAACTTGCGATTTCGGTTGGCGGAAATGGCTGCTTTGACGGAGGAGCCGCATGCAACTACCAGAATGGAACCTGAGAGCGGTTGAGACGCTACTACGAGCTCGCCACCGTTGGATCGATGCCGATGTTGTCATCGAGCGATATGGTCGTCGTCATCAGCTTGTCCCAGATTGGTCCAATGCTGCCATCATCGCGACTCGTTGTTCACGCGAAGCGATGGCCCCCGCAGTGTCGGCTACGCGTCTCGACCCGCGCCTGGTTCCGGAAATTCAGCTCATTTCCCAATTCTTCTTGATCGACGTCGCCCATGTTACCGAACAACATCACTGACATCTTCCGCTTGCTTTCCTCCACTTTGTGATTCCGCTTCCGCTCCACGTGAACGCTGGCCTTGTCAATCCAAACAACAACGCTTGACATTGCGATACGACGCACACATCACGCTCTTCAACATTCTTGATTGGCACGCGTCCTCCTCCCATTGCTTTCATACCGCCAAACCCATTCCTCTCAGACTCTAAATAAGATGGCCAAGGCTGACACCAAGACCAAGTCGTCGACTTCGACCCAGAAGCGCGCCACCAAGTCCAAGAAGGACCCCGCTGCCCCCAAGCGTCCCCTCTCGGCCTACATGTTCTTCTCCCAGGACCACCGCGAGCGCGTCAAGGCTGCCAACCCCGATGCCGGTTTCGGTGATGTCGGCCGCCTCCTCGGTGCCAAGTGGAAGGAGATGTCCGATGCCGAGAAGAAGCCCTACCTTGACATGGCTAACCGCGACAAGGCCCGTGCCGAGGCTGAGAAGGCTGCCTACAACAAGCGCCGATGATTGCACAGACGTTTGTCCTCCTCCTTTCGTCTCAAGCTTGCTTCCTGTGATATCCCACGCCCGTCTCCAGTTGTGTACTACTCTATTCTATCTCTCGATGTGCCGGACGTCCTGATGTAGCCAGCATGGCTGGTTGCAATCAGCCGTCCACACTTGTACTATGATACGTCTCTTTTCCCTTCACGAACAGAGATTCTTTTGATTCTTCTCAAGTCATGCTGCGTGCGTACATTTGTGTTCTCAGACTGTGTGCGAGATGCTCTAATAGGTGTGCACTGATACGCACGGTGCCCAGACTCCAGGACTGGCCTTCGCAAGACACTGTACCGGTATGCTGGTTTGCCTCTTGCGCCTCCACATTTGCCATGTTGCTTCAACCCGCTGTTGTTCAAGCCAGAACGCCTGTCCGTGGCACGCAGCGCCGACCTGATGTGTGTGTACTCTATAATCACATTAAGAATCGCTGGCGCTGAGCGTCGAGTGTATTTACATGGTCTTGGCGCTCAGGACGCTCATGATTTCTTCGTAAACGGTGAAAACAATACCACCGGAAAGCACGAGACGGGCGAGACGAGGTGTCGCACCGCGCCAGAAAGCGAGAATGCCCTCTTCGCGCAGAGTGACAGCGGCACAGTTGAAAGTATTGCGGTACTTGGTGCGGGCTTCGAGCGTTTGCATCCTTGTCTTGATCACACTGATATGAGCAACATCGGCAAAAGAAGAGAATCAGAGTCAGTCGATCTGCCGAGATGTGGTGGCTGCCGTTGATTGCTGAGGGTGAAACACTTACTCCAATGGCATAGTAGCATAGACAGTGACGATACCGGCAACGGCACCGATACCGAACGTGATGCCTCCTGGCAATGACTGACCCGGTCGCGCGCTGCCGCTGACAAAGTTCTTGAGTGTCGAATATGTTCCAAACCTGACCGCAGAGTTGGCGCCCTGCCTCAACATGACGGGGAACAGGCCGCGGTAGATGCCCCTAATACCTTCCTCCTTGACGATAGCCGCTGTACCAGGAATCAAGCCACGTGGGTACTTGGGCACCGCGCGCTTTCCGTCGTCGATCAACTTGGTCTTGATAGTCTCTGAAGGCGTCACAGCAAAGATGGCCTCCATCATGCCAGCTCCGAGTCCAGCCAACAAAGAGCGGGGTCCGGACAGCTTTCCATTTTCGTCCTTGAGCATGGTCTTGAAGTGGTCGTAGCTGAGGAAACGCACTCCCGCCTTGATGGCATTGCCGGTGACGAGCGCACCGCAGCCAGAGTAAACACCGATGAAACCATCCTTAGCAATGGTGTTGCGGACGATGGTGATAGGGCCTGGTGCCTTCTCACCAGCCTTGGCAGCAAACTGCGAGACGGTCTTGGTGTACTCGATCGGGTAGGTGGTGAACCCTTCAACGGCTCCAGCAGTGGTACCGGCTATGAGAGAGTAAAGTGGCTTGTCCTTGCGCTGTACAGTCTGTGTGGGAGTGGAAGCGGCCTTGCGAGGTCCAGGGGCAACATCCTTGACGGCGCTGTAGGCGGAAGAAGCGGCCTCGGTGACCGAGGAAGTGGAAGAAGAGGCTGCGCTGCTCATCTTGCTTGATCTTTGTGCTATTTGGCTACCAGGAGGGCTACCAGACCTTGCAATCAAAACGGGCTTGAGGTGGTCGCAAGAGCCAAGAGGACGGCGGATGTGGGGGCAAGTGGAGACGATGCTGACTCGCCCAAGAAGAGTTGACTCCACAGCGCAATCTCGCATGCTGCCAGGCTTTCAACTCACGGAGAAGGACCGCTGTTGCCGCCGCAATTATGATGGTGTGACAAATTTTGAAAAACTGTTACAGAGCCTGTATCAACATTTTTGTTGCAAAAAAATTCCCAATTCCCGAATTGGTGGACACTTACACGTGACTCTACGCAACTCGACTCTGTCTTGACGATCAAGCTTGATCTTAACCATACCTAGCTTATTCTCCAGTGCATGACCGTCATCGAGTACAACTTCCGCATCTGTCAAGGGGCTTCTCAAAACTCGTAACGCATCCGAAGATAATCCCAAACCGAGGTCCCTTCTTTCAGCAGACTCACGATTGAGTTTCGACGGACGATACGCAACGCTTTAAGAGATCTTCGCACCTGTCTGCAATCCCCTTCGACTCTTCCGCTCCAGGGTATCGCTCCCTCAACCCCGCGTACTACATCAAGATGGTCTACGTCAAGGACTGGCCCGAATTCCAGCAGCGCAGCATCAAGCTCTATCAACAAAATCCTCACAAGACCCGGTACCTAATCAAATCTCGTCCCTCGGCCCAGAGCCTCACTCTCAAAGTCACCGATGACACCACCACGATCAAGTACCGAACCCGCTCATCGGCCATTCTTGGTCGTCTTGAGATCTTCAACAAGGCCATGACCTTCGCCATGGCCGGCTCTGAACGCCCTTTGCAGGATGCCAACCCAGAGCCAGCGCAACCACCATCCACAGTCACACAAGCACCAACAGCAGCATCAGCAGCATCTACAGCAACGCCCGCAGCAAACGGCAGCACAGCAGCATCGACCGCAGCGCGAGGTGCATCCGCATCAGATAAGAAGAAGAAAAAGAAAAAAGGGAAGAAGTAATCCAGGCTCGTTCTTTGCTGCACAAATCCACTCTACCAAGTTTGGCAGAATACACCATGCGCTTGCCTCGATTTCGCTTTTGGCAAGCTGTACAATATTGCGAAAAGCTCATACTGCATACCACACTTGACATCTCAATGCACATGTTCAGGCCGTCCAGCTTATGACCAGCGACATTGAGACGAACTTCCATTGATGTTTTTGGGAGGCAGAAACAGCGAGGCTAATTACGCAGATCAAGGCCAGAGACCAGTCCTGCTTGGAAAGGCAGGTCCTTAATCGACATCTTCTTCCTCTGGCTTAATCTCATGTATCGATACAGCAAACTACCCGCATCGACCAGCAGAATATACAAACCTGCACCGACCGCATTGCGCCACCACACCGGGTCGAGGTCGTCGTAGCGAGGCGAGTAGCCAAGCAGAGTAAGTCGATCGGTGAACGACTTGTTACCATCACCGTCTGCCTTTCCAGCTTCTGATGTATCTGAGTAACTTCCATCCAGGACAGGAAGGTGGCCGCGGAAGATGGATCCAAAAGGTGAAGGCGAAGTCGACGCTGAAGACTTGCTTGACGTTGCCGGTGTCGTCTTCGTTGTGTAGAAGGAACGAAGAATTGAGGAAGACGAAGACGAAGGTACAGCCTTGATGCCAAGGAAGCGTGCCAGCAAAGGGGAGTAGCGCGCGAGGCGGGCAAGGAGGCGGCCCATCAGGTTGGCAACGAACGGCAGACTGAGCGCTCCAAGGCAGATTCGGCCTAATGAGTAATGAGACACGTAGACAGTCTGTGTGGACCCATCACCGCCAGCATCATTTGCGCCCGCAGGTCGATCTACTGTTGCCTGCATTTGCAACATCGGTCCGTCCTCGTCATCCATCAATGCATCTGGATCGGCCATTGCATCGCTGCCCAAGAGGTCGTTACCAGGCTCGCCGATGACAATGACCCGTCGTCTTGGGCCTCTTCGATTTTCAGATGAGTTGGCGTGGCGCCTGCTTCGATAGAACGGACTCAGCACGGCCCGATAGAGTCGGCGTTTGAGGGAGAGGTAGAATACGCGGATCCAGGGCACGAGTAGTGCAGTCAGTGCAGGTCCTGGAGGGTACGTGCGTGCGTTGAACAGAGTAGACTCGAGATAGTGATCGAACAACCGTCCGTGGGCACCAGTCGCTGTGGCAATCGGGATGCTGGTGATTGGGAAGGCGACCAAAGTGGGTACCCAGGTCATGGCCGACTCGAAAATGTTGAGCCTTGAGGCGATGAGGGCGAAAGGTATGAGAGGGATATCGAACCAGTAGTGCCAAGGCCATGGGGAGGCGAGCGCCCTCCGAGCAGCATCTTTGCCTAGGAACATACGGATAGCTACGCATCCATAAGTCGTACATGCCACCAGAAACGAGCCGCCCAAAAAGGCTACGGCACCGATTGGCTCGACTCGAGTCACAAGCTTATCGAAGAACTCGAAGACCTTGAGCAAAGTGGTCTTGTCGTTGATCAGGATATAGGGAGCTTTGCACTGTGGACATGTGACTTGGTCCTGTAACGGATGGTCTCGTCTGCTTTGATCGATCCAACGAAGGAGGCATGTCTCGTGGGCTACAAGCGTGCAGTTGCAAGGATGGACGAATCTTCTTGGTCTTGAAGCAGACGTGGAAGACGGAGGCTGTGTTTGCGATGCGAGGGGGTCTTCATCTTCCTCGGAGCAGATCCAACACGACTTTGTCCTAAGGTCTCTAACGGTGACCACCCGTTCGTTGGGGTGGGGATCAGAATTGGAAGTCCCGAACCTGGGAGGCAGCTCGTTTGGGAAGCGGTAAACACGCGCAGATCCATCTACATTTGTGAAGCTTACATTAGAGGTGGTGCCTGAGATGGCGTTGCGTGGGCCTGCTTCGGAGGCGGGAGGGGACGGAATCAGATCATTTTGGAGGCTGGAGATGTCTTGCTGTGCAGTAGATGATGAGCTGTCTATAACGGTTGAGACCGGAGAGCGGGACGTCGAGCCGTCACTATCATGTGAGCTCTGTCCTCTCGTGTGATCCGACATGACGGCTGATGGCGACTGAGTTCGCCTGGGTTCAAGCAAGGATGTGCTGATCCGTGATGGTGAAAGGGAGGATGGTGTGTTAAGCGGGATGTGACATTGCCCGGGATCCGTACTTTTTCCCGCTAGCGCCTCCACATGAATGCTTTCAACTGCGCAGTTAGGAATAGACACGCGTTTTGCCGAAGCTTCTTGGCCATTTCAGGGTCTTGCAACACCTTCACAGAGGGAACCCCACTTCCCTCCTTCCCTTCAGTACCGCCTCATTGCCGATGCCGCCGGTGTGACTCTCCATGTCGACTACCATCGAGCAGCCATCAGAAGAGAGCTGGGATCTTGAAGCGCATCGCATCACCATCCCTGCTCATGCCGGACCCAGTCAATTCGAATCTTCGTTATCCGCCGAGCGGAACGACAAAACCGGAAGCCAAGGCGGATTCTTCTACTTTCCCAACTTTATCACCGAAGATGAGGAGCGCTTCCTAACCGAGGCATTGCTCTCAGCGCCGAAGCCCAAATGGAAAGTGTTGCAAAACAGAAGGTTGCAGGAATGGGGTGGCCAGATGCATACAAAGAATAACACTTTGATGCCGCAAGCCATGCCTGACTTCTTCACCACCTATCCCGACTTGATCACGCGCCTCCGTCAGACCGGCGCCTTCGAATCATCCAGGCACGGAGAGCCAAACCACTGTCTTGTCAATGAGTACCTCAGTGGCCAGGGCATCATGCCACACGAGGACGGTCCAGCTTACTTTCCCGCTGTAGCCACGATCAGCCTAGGCTCGCACACCCTGCTCGACATTTATCGGTATGTCGATGAAGACCTGCAAAAAGACTTCGATGAGAGAATGAAAGAGCATGACGAGAAGGCTGCCAAGAAGGACGTAGACGCAAATGAAGGGCTCGAGGCCATCACAGGGCCGGACCCAACCAAGTCGAAGATCGTATCCAAGGAGAGGGTCGAGGGTAACATCAAGATCGTTCGAGGCGCAAGAGCCAGAGAGCCTGATCCGGTCTTCTCAATATTGCAAGAGCCTCGATCTTTGCTCATAACCACAGGGCATGTCTATAAGTAAGTCTTGTGCACCATCTGAGCTTTCACCCCTAGCCCGCGCCTCGCCAACTCAAGCCAACTGCTGACCCCTAACACTCACTTCCTCTCCCTGTTGAAAGATCCTACTTGCACGGCATCGCCGAGCGAGAAGTGGACACCGCCGCCCATTTAACTCAGGTAGCGAATGCTGACTTGCTCGCTGATGCGGAACTGCGGGCCACAGTGGAGAAAGCCAAAGCTCCGACAGGCGATGCGGCGTCGGAGGAGTTTGACCGGAACGGGGACACGGCTGGCTTGAAGCGAGACACAAGGTTGAGCCTCACTTTCAGAGACGTCGAGAAAGTAAGCAAGGGAGTCGCTGCAATGATGGCATACTTGCAAGGTGGCAAGCGCTAGAGACTCGCTCGAAGCACTCGGCTTTCCCACACGATCTTTCGCAGTACACACTCTGCCTGAGCAAAAGCATAACCTTAGCTATTGGATCATGTGACTGTTGATGTTGACAACGTCAAGTAAGACGAGGCTAAGGCTGTGAAGATGACCTTGAGCCTATCGCGAAAGCTATCGCAGCGTCAATGATGCTTTCGATGATTTTGGCCTCACGCATGTCTCTCGGGCTGTAAACTAGCATGTATGTGGGAGGAAGCCCGACTGCTTTGACGACTTTGGCATTTCTACTGGTGGGTATGGAGCTTGAAGACCACCAGCGGGCAGACCTTGTTGTCGACGGCAACATTCGGGCCAGCCAAGTGGGCCATCCAACCCAGAAGCCTGAGTAGGATGGGAAGCCTGCGAGCGGGTGGAGAACGCCCCATCCTCGCTCGACTACTAGAGCCGCATCGTGGGGATGGAGTGTCATGTGTATGCTGCCATCGAACCACAAAGCGTCCGATGTTTCCGATGAGTTCTGAGAAGACGGGCAGTGGAGATGGATGAACTCGCCGCTGAGGTTGGTGAGGAAGCGGCGCGACAGTGCGGAGGGAAACTGTGCCGAGCGGGTAGATCGAGATACACCATCACTTGCAGCGACCAAGGTGTGGGAGACTGCGAATAACGCAGTAGATTGCGACTCAATCAACGAAGGACCACATCGTAGATGAGATGGCTTGGCTTGCGATTGCTCTTGCAATCGAGTCAGGATGTGGACAACTGCCTCGTGCGCATGCTTGAGCGCTTCGGGGTTCTCTGTCCCAGACTCAGCGTCACCTGGTCCGCTCCAGAATTGGTCGAGCTGACGATGTGGGATGGTGCCCGCACAAGTTGGAGGCAAGCCACCTCTGGGAGGTAGAGAGACTCCTGTGGTGAGTTGGTCCGCACCTGCACCTGTGTTGAGACTGTTGTAGGTGGACGGGAGGAAGGCCCGAGCAAGTCGAGTACTTGTCCATGCAGTATCAAGAGAGAGAGGCGAGAGCAAGAAGTAGTGTATTGACCAACCAAAGATGTTCTTAGGAAGCGGACCGCCTGGAAGGGCGACGAACAGGCGGTAGTCAAGCCAGAGCTTGGAAACGAGATGCGACACCAAGTACGACGCAAACAGAGAGAAGGTGACTGGAGCCTTTCGGCAGGTCGCTACGACGGCATGCAGGGCCGAGCCGGCGCGAGAGCCTTCCATGTCGTTGGACTGTGTCGTGAGCTTCGAGGTCACTCAGCGACAGATCAGACCGTCGCAGGACAAAAGCACACCGTCGACTCTTAGTTCAAGTTTGTAGAAATGCAAGTCTCGGATGTCGGCGAATCCGCAGCAGAGCTCTCGTCCCCTCCACTTTACACGACGGCTGCTCCGAAAGGCAATCAAAACCAACACGAAGACGCATCCAAAAGGTGTTACTTTTCACAGTGCGGAAACTGGCAGTCGTTGCTTTTCCGCATTTGGGGTCATCGGAACATCCTACCGTACCGGTACTGTCGATTCCTGCTCACTTCCTTCGATCATCATCACCAAAGTACTGCTCTCCCTTCTTTCTCGTCTCGATTCCATGCTGGAATCTGCACAGATGATCTAAAGAAACGTGTCAGCCTAGTCCCGCGGCCTTCCGCTTACGCATACACACCCAGAATGGAGGTTAACAGGGCAGGCTCAACTTCGCGAGATGTCGCGACTACCTCGTCGGATCACCCGAAACGGCACAAGCCCCAAGTTGTCGCTCCATCCTCGCCATCAAAATCAAAACTCTCGCTCCATAGTCAGCATGGTCGGTTCGTTGGAAGTGGATCCAGCGGTTTCGCTGACGCCGAAGCTCGCCGCGAAGCAGAGCTTCTCAAGTTCGCAGACTCGCGTGCCAAGCTCTTCGCTGCTCCCAATCGCTCAGATTCAGACTTTCGATATCCTCCAGGCTATGACGGCGACGAAAGCGCCAGAGGTCTGCTCGCGCAGATCAAGAATAGGATAGAACACCGCTATTCGAGCAGCTTCTTGCAAAAAGCAAAGCAGGTGCAGCAGTCGTTACTTGACAAGCAGCAGCGGTCCGAGGATATGCAAAGGTTGAGAGAGCAAGCTGCTCGCAGGGAGAGCTTCAGAAGTTCAGGCTTCGGCGAAGGTCATGCGAGCCCGGCTGCAAATCAGGGCTGCGCAACATCACCCTCCCAGAGCTCACCAACCCCCACTGCTCTTAGGAAAGGCCAGGGCGCCTTTGCTCGTGCCAGTCAGCGTCCTTTCCCGTCCGATGCTGACTCGGATGAAGACACTCCCGCAGATGAGACAGCCTACAACCATTTGATCTCTGCCAGCGACCAAGTGGTCAGAGATGACGACTTGGCTCTGGTGGAAAGCTTGCAACTTGGGCCACGACCAATACCTCCCAACTCTGAAGATCCGGCATGGCTCAAGATGGAACCCTTTTCAGCTCATAGGCTTCGTGAGCGCACAATACCACACTCTCAACTCAAAGAGCATCTTCGCGGCAGGTATCACATCCCTCCCTCCCTTCTCTACTCGATAGCGCGACCCATTACCGTCCCTACGGCCTCAGATGGACGACCTGAATGGAAAGCCAGGAGCAAAAGCGAATACGAGGTGCCCGTCGACGGCGACTTTATCGTCATTGCAACCATCGTCGAGAAAAGTGAACTTCTGGTCAAATCCTTCCAAGTAGAGACCTCATCCTCGGTTCGGAATCCGACCTCTTCCAACGAAGACGATGATCCCGTCCTGTTCCAAGATGCAGGTACTGATGAACACGGCAAGATTCGACTCAATCTCGAACCAGGCAGCTCGGACGCATTCCAACAAACTTCATTGAAAACGGGATCTTCAGGCTGGAGAAGCCGCAATGCCAGAGAAGGTGAAGCAGATGAAGAGCTTGAGCGCAAGCGCGAAGAAAGCAGACTGGCCAATCGACCGCGCAAATTTGCCGTCTTCAAGCTCGTTGACCTTGGTGTCAATAGCACTCGGGCAGATGGCGAGGGCAGTGCCGGAAGAGGTGACAACTATCTGTCCCTGCTTGCTTTCGAAGCTGACCAGGTTGACCCTTCCATTCACTTGCGAAACACCAATGTGCGCGGCGAAGTCTCCAAAGTCTTGTCGGGATCGTCGTCCTCATCCAAGAGGTGGGTTAATGGATCTAGAGGCGCTTTGGAGCTGCTCTACAAGCAACCAGCAGGTACGATCGTCGCCATCATGAATCCGAAAGTGCTCTCACCCTTCTTGGCCGGCACAAGAGGTTCACTCGAGTCCAAGATGCTCAGGCTCATCCCAAGGTCGGCCGAGGACTGCCTCATCATTGGACAAGCAGCTGATTACAGGAGATGCTCGGCGATCAAGGCGAACGGTCAACGCTGTACCGGCTTTGTCGATATCAAGGCTCGCAAGCAGACGCGTACCACGACTTGCGATTACCACCTCAGCCGCCACATGGACGAACTCTCTCGTGGAAGGCCCGAATTTGCGGCCAATTCGACGTCACGTTTCGGCGGTGCTGTTAGTGGCTCAGGCCATGGCGCAGCAGCATCACGGCCAGCTTCGTCGAACTTCCCGGGCCGCAAAAGTGGGGGGTATGCCGATGAAGAATCGGCGATAAACAAGATCACCACCTCGTACAAGGGCCCCGGCACCAATGCCTATGCTCGTGCTGCGCTATCGAAAAAGCTTAATTCGTCTATTGGCACTGTCGGCGATGGCATGGAGAACAATGCTGGACAGGTCTACGTTTCTCAATCGCCCATCGTCGCGCCTCCGGGAGAGGGCGCTGAGGTTCGAGCCTCTGACCCATCGAGCTGGAAGTACGACGTGTCTGGGCGCTATGGACGAGGTGTCACAGCAAAGCAGACCAGGCTTAAGAAGCAGATCGAAGAAGAGCAACTCATGCGTAAGATCGAAGCTCGGTTCGCACCGCCACCTTTGACTCGGCCGTCCAAGGATGCTGGAAGCGCGGCTGGTGAAAAGGACGAGGTCGAGGAGCAGAATCAGACCGAAAGTCCTGTCCTACCGGTCTTGCCAAACGGTACTGCCGAAATGATCAATGCAGCCTATTCGACGCTCGATCAACGCAAGCGGGCTGCGCAGCAAAAGAAAGAAGCGGCGGATGCCAAACGACGCAAATACACCGGCGTAGCGGTCTCCGTTGCTGATCGCTCAACATCAGCTGCGGAAGCAGAGGCTTCCAGGCTCAGGTTCATGTCGCTGCCCACCTCGAAAAGCGCTTCAGCGAGTGGCTCGCTTTCTGCAGGCGCACTGCCCATCGCGGGCCTGACTCGGCACACTGCCGAAGCATCGCCTCGAACAAAGTCAACTAGCAGTGACTCGCGCTCCAAGTTGCTGTCCCTTGCGCAAAACGCATCATCCGCATCTCCGAACGCGTCCGAGCCCAGCTTGAAGATCAAACGAGCCCATCGGCCCAAACTGCGCTTGCCTTCCCACGAAGTCGGCGCTGTCTCAAAGCTCAAGGTCGTCGGTGGCGAGCTCATCAACCTCGACGACTTTAACGATGATACCTGGCAAGACGATCTTGACGACCTCGTCAAGCCTGCTCCACAGAGCGATACTGGGCTTAGTGAACGCATTCAGCACCTCAAATCGCAGCACCCTCGTCGTGCTGCTGATCTCGAAGATGATGATGACTCTGATCTTGAGATCATCTGATTTAGTTGTCACATGTTTCACAAGCATCGTTCTTTCACATTCTGCGCAAAGGACGCATTTGTTTCAATTCCCACGCATCGTCAAACCCTCGCAACATACGGTCACGCACAATGATCGGAAAGCTTTCAAAGGTCATGTGATTACAGTATGAACATGGGCTGATACGGTCATTTCAAGCCAAACTTGGTCAAACTGGGACCGATTTGAACGGCGCCCCAATCAGGCCCGCTTGCGGAAGCGGCGCCGCCATCGGATCCGGCTTGCGGATTGGCGTTGGCGAGGGCAAGCGCGGCAGCTTCTTTGCGGGTTTTGATGTACTGCAACTGCGATCGGAAGTGTCTTAGGCAGCTATCCGGTGTAGTAGGCAGCTCGAGGAATCCGCCTCCGACAATAGCCGGATGTGAAGCCGCAGGCGCTCCACCCGCTCCGCCACCATGTGCTCCTTCCGCCTCCGCAGTCATGAGCGAATCGAGACCGTTCGAGATAAGCTCGACCAATGAGTTGATGTACTTGGGCGCAACAGCTTCGACTTGTTGCTCAAAGTAGTATAGGTACTGATCCAAGGCAGAACAGAAGATCTCGACGGTGCTTCGCTCATCGATGCAGCTATTGGCGATGCGTAGGGACTTTTGCAGGCATTCGAGAACCCGCTTGCCATCTTTGAGAAGGATGGGTTTGCCCTCCTTGCCATTGCCAACTCCGTTGCCGTTGCTGCCACTGGCCGTTACACTGCTATTCGCGGCTGTGTTGCCAGTAGCCGAAGACGAGCTGGTAGGCAGGCCAGACGGGTGTCCTGGCACCTCAGTCTGCCACCAGAGATGACTCGCCATCATGACGGCGGCAGCCTGGTGCGGTTTCTTTAGCAGCTTGGCGCCATGAAGGGCTGCTTTCGTAATGAGCGTGTCGTAATTGTCGGTGCCGAAGACGCGAGCAGTCTGTAGAGTGCTGATGATGAGTCCGATGGCATGAAGCTGGGCACGGGACTCCGAGATGGACTCTTCGTAGATGGTGAAGGATTGAACGTAGAACTCGTATGCAAGCTCTTCGAAGCCGCTCTCGTCAGCCGACTGGGCAGCAAGTAAGAATAGCCGAAGGCAGATGTCGGAGGATTCTACCTTGTTATAGAGGATCGAGATGACCTGATGGATGAACTTGTACAGAGTTAACATCTTGGTTTCCCAATTCGGCTCCTTCCTCTCACGGAGCTTGTAGCGTCGTGCCAGCTTGATGGCGGAAGTGATGAGAGGCGGCAAGGTGAACTTGATGCGCTCTCCACCATCAACAAAGTGCTTGCGCGCAGTCTGAAGCAAGCTGAACTGGGTTTCGAGCTCGTCGGCGCGGAAAAGGTGGATCATGCGGGCTATCCAGCCCTGCTCCTCGGCCATCTCCTCCATATCGTACTGCATCATGTGGTGGCGCCCCATGCCGCGAGATCCGCTACCGTACATACCCGGAGCCATCCTTGGGTCCCCCCCACCATAGTGGTGATAGCCTCCAGCATAGCCTGCCTGGCTGCCGGATCCTCCTGCTCCCATGCGGATGCCGCCGTGCGGTAAACCACCCATAATGGCATCCTTGTGGTCGCGGATGATGGGGCTACACAGGTCGAGAACCCCACCGACGTCTTCGGGTGTGGACATGACGGTCTCGTTGCGCAGTACCGACATGACGACGGCCTGCGCGATTGACTTTCGGGTTGTGTAGGGCTGCACCGACAAGAGCGAAAGGTAAGATGGCAATGCTAGCAGCGTCAAAACGGTCAAGTAAGAGTTGATCGGCGAAAGCAGCAACGAGTTGAGATTCGTGGTGGTTGCTGGACTGTGAAGGTCGGGGCTCTGCTCGAATTCGACCACCTTCTCGCGTGCGAACGCCAGCACCTGGTCAACATACTCAAGCTTGTCCGGATAGCAGCTGAGCGAGAGGTTGGCGAGCGAAACGAGCAATGCCGTGATGTCTTGAATGGAGAGATCAGGCCGAGCGCGGATGAGCTGGACGATCTGCTCCCAGAACACCTCGAAGAGGCGGACGTCTTCGGGAATACCTCTGAACTTTCCAACTGGCTTTTCTGATGCCGCCGCTGGACGAGAGGGCTGAGCCTGTGCCGGTGCTGGCGCCTTCTCGGTGTCGCCGTTAGCGGTCGTGCCGTTGACATTGCCGGTGCCGAAGCCAGCAGAAGGGAAGTCTTGAGCGCGGGCGTTTTGCTCGTCCTTGCCTGCTTCGGTCGACGTGGCGCTGGCGTCCGTGGTCTGCTGTGCGCTACTAGCATCTGTGTGAGTCTGGGACGCCCACGTACTGGAGCCAGCAGCAGAGATGGCGCCAGCACCGCTGCCACCCGCCGAGCTCCAAGCGTCCTCGTCGAGGCCATCCGGCACGCTGCGGAAGACAGGCTCTTCTGAGCTGTGGGTGGCGACATTGGGCGCAGCGGCAGAGTCGCGGTCGACCGAAGACATTCCGAATCCGCTGGGTTCGACAGGCGGTGGGGGCATGGAGCTCAGGTCAGCGCCAGTGGGGGAAGCGGGTTCAGCAATATCGGCAGCTTTGGTCTTGGGATCACCTTGCGCGGTGACCTCATCCCAGACGGAGCCTGGGCCCGCACTCTGACCTGTCATCCTCATCTGCCGAGTCTTCTCAGCGAGGCGTCGACTTGCCTCCTCCTCTTGCCTCTTGATCTCCTCCGGGCTGTCATTTTCAGCTTCGCGAGCTGCATAGGCAGCGAGACGGTCGATGAGGGCGATGACGATCTGCTTGATGTTGACCTTGGGGTGCAGCGCGGCGCAAGCAGAAAGGAAAGGACCGAGAGTACGAAGATGGAAGTCGTCGGGGAAAACTTGGATGACAACCTCCATGAGATATTCCTGAGCGATGACGTCCTTACAGTTGACGACCTGTTCGAGGATGGACGGAAGGATGGTTCGCTGGTACATTTCGAGATCGACGCCTTCAAGCTGACTGAGACGAACGAGGTTGGTGCCGACGAGGATGCGCAACTCCTTTCTTTCCATCTCGCGCTTCTCGCGATCTCTGGAATGACCCTGATGTTGAAGCCTGACCCACAGCTTGTTCATCTCGATGAAGTTGGTGAGCACAAAGCCGATGCTGTCCTGCAGGTTGCCGCCTGGCCCCATGTCTTGCCCAACGGGGAGGTAGTCTCGAGTAGCGCCGCTGAGATAGTGTCGCAGGAAAAGGCCTCGGGTGGGATGCTGGACACCGCGGCTCATTTCCATGACGTCCTTCATAATCTCTTTGATGGGAGCGTCGGGTATTGACATGTAAACGCTTCCGACCGTGATCATGAGATAAAGACGAGGAACGATGTTTCCGCAATACTGGACCAGTTCGTACAAGTCGGCGAGGTGATGCTTTCCAGTGGTATGGGCGTCATAGAGATAGATGGAAAGGTGACGTAAAGCATCGAAGACGGCCATATCTGTGTACGGTGACAAGGTAGGCGGGAACAACCAGCGGTGTTAGCAAGATGCTGCTTCACGATTAGGGAGGATGCAAGGGACGAAAACACTTACAGAGCTCGTAGTAGTTCTTGGGCGAAAGCGAAGAGGTCCTGAGCTCAGACAGCATGGTTGAAGCGCCTTTGAGCGCATCCATGACTTGGTCCGCATCGAGACACCTCTTCATTTGCACCAGTTGCACCTTGACCACATTAAGGGCCTCGGAGAGGACCTTGGCTGAGTCGTCCATGGTGCTGCAGCGGTGGTCGACGTAGCTGGCCTTCTAGTGAGGCAGCTTGTCGAATTCAGTGATGCAGATGGAGAACAGGATCGGAACGAGACCGCGAGGAGATGGCATGCGATGACAAGAGGCAGAGCGCAACAATGGTCCAAGGAGGCGCGTTGGCAATTCTGCATCAGTGCACGCGCCGGCAGCAGCACAGGCAGGTAGAGCCGTGCTGAGCGAGAAGGGAAAGCGCGATCTGCAAGCCCTTATTTTTGAATCCTGCCGAGCGAGTGTTGAGGTGGAGTAGCGGAAAGCACAAGCCAGCGTCGCTCGCTGCTCATGTCCAAATTCGAATGAGATGTGCCGCCCCTCTCTGTACCCTTGGTGCAACTAGTTTGTTTTTTTTTTTTGGCATATATATGTACGCACAATGTTCCTTTGTATCTAACAACATGTCTTCGTGGCCTAGTTGGTTAGGGCGTAGGTCTCATATGTACACCAACGATCCTGCACTGCAGGAGCATACCTACGAACGCTACGTTCAGTTATCCTAAGATCGCGAGTTCGACTCTCGCCGAGGACATTTTTTTTTTTTTTTTTTTTTTTGCTTTTTCTTTTGCTGAATACACCGACAAGGCCAACTCCTATGGACCTTGTGCAATATTGCCTATACACACGCCTTTGCTCAACCAACACTAGTGCAAGCCACAGCCTAGATGGAGTATCAAACGGATAAGCAATTTGCAATACCATGTCGTGAAAGGTCGTGACAAGTGATAGTAAAATGACAGATTGGCACATTAACGGTCGGGCTTGCTTCGGAATCGAAGCAATGGCGACAGGCTCGAGAGCGGACATGCCGACTGCAGGAAAGGATGGTGAAGCAGCTCGTCCGCCGAAGCACGGCTCTTGACATCAGCGCAAAGACAGACGGCAAGGAAGCTCTTGAGGTTCTTGGAGAGCGTCTCAGGCTTCTTCAAGGTGGGTGTACCATTGGTAGCGATCAGGTAGAGTGCCTTGAGAGGCTCCTCGTCCAGATAAGGGGGTTCGTTCTCGATCATCTCAATTGCCATGATGCCCAAACTCCAGATGTCCACCTTGGCTCCGTACTCCTTCTGCTTGACCACCTCGGGTGCCATCCAGTAGGGCGTTCCCACCATAGTGGCACGCTTCGACTTCTGATCTGTCAACTTGGCGCAGAAACCGAAATCGGTGATCTTGACTTGACCGCTGGCGTTGAGCAGCACGTTGTCCGACTTGATGTCTCGGTGAATGATGCTCTGGCTGTGCAAGTGCTCCAAACCCTTGCATGTCTCGAGACAGATTGCAGCAATCTGATCCTCTTCCAGGGTGTTGTTATCAATGACATCGGTGAGCGCTCCGCCCTCCATGTACTCCATGATGACCCAAAGCTCGCTGTTGCGGACGAGGAAAGAGTTGAGGAAGTTGACGATGTTGGGATGCTGCGACTCCTTCATGACGAGAATCTCGTTGACGATGAGCTCTTTGCGTTGCTGCTGTGACAGGTCCATCGTCTTAATAGCAACGCGTTGCCCGGTGGCAAGCGTCTTTGCAACAAAGACAGATCCCGAAGCACCCTGGCCGACCTTCTTGATCTTGCTGTAGAGCATGTTGGGGTCTTCGGGGCTGACTACGGAGCGGAGCTTCTCCATGATCTGCGCCTCCGACATGGTGCTGATGCGGCGCTCAGCCTCCTTCTGCTGTGCGGTCTTGCTGGGATCCTTCTTGGCCATCTGCAAGGGTTTGATCTGAGCGGCTGCACTGGAATTGGAGGCCGGAGCAGAAGGCTGCTTTGTAGAGGCAGCTTTGGCAGCTGCAGCCGCACTTGAAGAGGAAGGCGACACGCCGGCAGAGTCGCTTCCAAGCTTGAGCTCCTTAGTTTTGACGTTGAGGCCCTGGACGCCACCATCATTGTTGTTCCTGGTGGAAGCCTGCTGAGACGAAGGCGGAGGGGGTGCGGGACGCGTGGAAGCCAGCGAAGGGGCGGAAGTGGGTGGCTTGGATGCGCCAGGAGCGGCGGGCGCTTTGCGAGAAGGGACCAGATCGGGGTGTGCGTTAGAAGAAGAGCCAGCCGCCGTTCCAGGTGCGGATCGGCCATACTTGGAATCGTTCGATGAGCCAGCGATGCGCGAAGATGCCTGCGAGGATGTTGGGCTGGGTACGCTGGGACCACGACCATCATCCGATGGGCGTCGTGTCATCGGTTGAGCGGGCCGCGCTGACAAAGACGAATTAGAGGCGACAGGAGAGCTGCGGAAAGCATCCGATGGAGGCTTGACAGCGCCAGGATATTGGTGTGCGTCCTTGCTGAGATTTGCGCCCGAGTCTGCCCCGGCACTGCCAGCAAAGCCAGTGCCGGCATTGAAGCGAGGTGCCGAGGAGGCGCTTGGGATCTCGTTGGGCTTTCGTCCAGCCTGAAGGTTCATGGTGGGCGCGCCCAGGCCAAAGTCGTCCCGCTCGCGCTTCTGGATATCGGTGTAGAACTCGAGGACGTCGAGGACGGCCTGCGGGTTCTTTTCGTAGTCCTCGCGAGTGATGGCGGAAGTGGTTAGCAACTTGGACCACTGTTCTGGAAGACCAGTGAAAGCGCCACTGATGGGATCGAAACCGACGTGAACTTGGTGAACAAAGTTGGTTGGGGAAGACACGCCCATGAGGGGCGAGCGCGAATAGATATCATCCATCCAGCCATACAGCTCCTCATCACTCTTGAGCTGGAGGTAGAAGGTCTTGTCTTTGGTCTCCACCTCAATACAGTATGGCTTGAGATCGGTTCGAGAGACATTGGAAATGTCTTTGAGGAAGACTAGCGCGACTGCCTGGTAGGTAGTCTCGTTCTTGTGGAAAGTGAGCGTCTGTTCACGAAGGGCAAGCCAACGTTTGCTCCAGATCCAGGAACGGATACCGTCTTCCTTGACGCTGACCCAGCCCTTGCGGACGACGGCAGCACCACTAGTGGTTGCGCCGGGGCCAGCCTGTTGCCAGCCGGCATTTTGGCCAAGATGATTCGCAGGTGCTGCGTTCGGGTGGGTGGCGCCGGGTCCTGCGGGTCGGAGCGGACCCGTGTAAGAGCCTCCTCCTGCACCCATACCTGCGGAATGGGAGGCCGAGTTATACTGGGAGAGAGGCGGAAGGAAAGGATCATTGTGCTTGCTAGTCGGGACAGGCGGGGCGGGTCGTGATGGGGTCAATGAGCCGAAAGAACCATTCTGTGGGCCATTGGAAGCACCGCTAGGCGCGCTGCGGAAGCCCGACATGATTGTGTGAGTTTGTCTCCGTGAGAATGTGACTGTGTTGGAAGAAGAGAGGTGTCCGGCAGATCCGATAGGATGGTAACAAGGATTCGCAGTTCAGCGTCAGGTCGAATGTATCGACGAGGTGGATCAGGATAGGAGCGGACAAAGATAGGCAAGACGTCAGAGTCAGTAAATTTGAGGATAGCGTCGTATTTAGGTCGAGGAGAGAGACATACCCGGCGCCTTGCACAGGGAAGTCTCGCCTGGGATGAAGCGGGACTAGCAATCGGCAGATCCGAGCGAGGCGAGTGTCGCGATGAAAAGACGACGTTGCTGCTTGTAGCTCAACGCCCGCGAGCAGTTGTGATTTTTCGGAACTACCAGGGTCGCGACAAAGGGGAGAGGATGAGAGACGGTGGTGGAAGCACTTCGATGAAAGGGAGGGAGATGGAAACACGAGTCGAACAGAAGTGCAACTGGCTCGGTCGAGTTGGAAGCGAAAAGGCAGAGATTGGAGATAGGCAGGACCAAGTGAAGTGAAGCGACCCCGTACGGTACTGAAGTGGCGCGGGGCACAGTTAGCACCAAAAGAAGGGGGCAGCACCGGCGGAGGAGCGGTGTTGCGTTGGCGTTCTGTCTGCAACCGAAGCGTGCGCGCCGTTGAAATTGCAAAGGGGGGGGAGGGGGGGCCGTGCGTGCATGTGTGCGTGAGAGCGTGTAGTGAAATTGTGCGTGTCGAAGAGGCATGTCCGAGTGATGGTTAAGATTTGGTTGGTGTGTGTTTCTTGCCTCTCTTCTTGACCCTGTCGACGCTCGATTCAAAATTCAGCGCCACGAGACAAAGAGACGCTTTTTGCCGAGATTTAGAAATGTAGCCAGCATTCGCCAGTTCTTCCCGCCACTGATTCCCAATCCCGTGGCTTGTGCTGCCCGAGCCAAGCGGGGCTGAACCCTGAAAAGGCTCCCAATTTTCGAGATTGTCTTGTCACATGCTTGAGATCTTTTCTCGGGTGCCCCTCAACCATGCTCTTATCATGGACCGTTCATGACCTCCTAGCGACCAGCTGACACCGAAAATGGCTGCGAAGGTCTCATTCAGCAGGGCCCGTGATCATCCGCGGTGGCAGACGCTCGTTGATCTACCCGGCAGCGCTGATCAGTCACAGAGCTCCAGGTCACAGCAAGAACAGCGGCGAAAGCAGCTGAAACAGCGTTTCGGACTTTGCAGCCCCGAAGGTGTTGGCCCGAGTGCGAAGGAAGCCAATGTAGCTACTCTGACGCAATCAGGCGCAAAAGGCAAGTCAAAAGCCGCATCCTCGAACTCTGTATTGGGGCCAAACTACAGCCCAGAAGAGCAAACGCTTCGCAACGATTACTCGCAACATTTCGTTAATACCGGTGCCGGGCAACTGCCAGGCAATGCAGTCCGCAACCCTTCGTCAAGCTCCCGCTTCGATGAGTACCCGAAGCTCAAACGTCTTGTTCAGCTCAAAGACTCGCTCGTAACCAGCATCGCACATCCGCCTACATATCTTCAAACGGATCTGCGACCCTCGCTGGAGCCTTTCCGCAACCCTTCGCGCTCTGCGGATCAATTCCATCTCGGCAGCCTCATTCCCGTCAAGTACGACGCCGTCCTGATCGACCCGCCGCTCGAAGCATACGAATGGGAGGCTTTGCCGCAGGCGGCCACCTCCTCAACTCCAAACGGCGTGAGCTCGGCATGGTCGTGGGAAGAAGTTGCAGCCTTGCCAGTCCCGCAACTGGCCGCTAAAGAGAGCTTTGTTTTCCTCTGGGTCGGCTCGGGCGCAGGAGACGGGCTGGAGAGAGGCAGAGAGGTGCTGGCCAAATGGGGATACCGAAGGTGCGAGGACGTTGTCTGCGTGCGTACAAACCTGCAGAGCGAATACGGAGACGCTCAATCGCCGCAGCCTTCTACCAGCTCAGCTTTCACACGCGCCAGTCAGCATTGCCTGATGGGTATTCGAGGCACCGTGCGACGATCGACAGATTCCTGCTTTGTCCACTGCAACATTGACACTGACGTGATACTTTGGTCGGGTCAAGACGAGCAGCGCCCACCTGACTCCACAACAGCACCGCCGACGTCAGCATGCGGCATCCCGGATATGATCAGCAAGCCACCAGAACTGTACCAGATCATTGAGAACTTCTGCCTGGGCACCCGACGTTTGGAACTTTTCGGTCGTAATCGTAACTTGCGACGTGGCTGGCTTACAATAGGCCTCGAACTAGGGCCCGGCGCACCTGGATGGCCGCGGGATGGCAAAGTTGCCTTACCAAGCGCTGGCCTGGCCGTTCTGCAGGAATCCGGTGTTGATGAGCAGCTACAGGCTCGTCTTGAGGCATTGCAGATCCCTCGACCGTACGACAAGGCCGAGTATGACAGCAATTTTGGCGTAGATCGTCCCGGCTGCGATCTCAAGGATCGCTCGAATTTGGTGCCCCTCATCGAGGAAGTCGATCAACTACGGCCCAAATCACCGCCGCCCAGAGGGGGGAAAGCAGCCTATCCGCGCAATGGCAGTGCAAGAAATACTCCTGAAAGTCAGGCGGGCCTGATGAACGATCCGTATCATCTCGGCCTCGCCGGGACGATGATGCCGAGCGGACTGAGCAGCAACCCCGCCCTTCGCACCATGCAACTAACTGGACAAATCGATCATCCGTCCGCGTCCGGATTCGCGACGCCGATCGCTATGGCGCAATCAGGGTACCCAACGGGCTTAGACTATCCTCCAGTAGCTGCAATTGCAGCACGAGCGAATGCGGGGGGAGCGGGGCTTTCAGGTCTTGGAGCTGGAGGTGCTAGGACTGTCAGCGTGCCGAGCGGCAGCGACACCTTGAGCGGACCTCAAGCTAGCGCGCTCAAGGCAAAAGCCATGGTACAAGCGGCAGCGGCGGCTTCCAATTCCCGGTCATCTACTCCTGACCTTGCATTCGCAAAATAAGGCTCGAACCTTCGTCTCTAGTCACACTCGACACTTGCCCTTAGGAGAGCATCACAGTGACACGTTGGTGACAGCCGGAATTCTGACCTCGGACTCAAGCATCGCCCAGTCGATCACATCACGCTGAACCCAAGGACGATCCATTCTTTGTATCTAGTCAAACCCACGGGCTTCTGTCGCTGAGAATGTGAATTGGGGGCGAAAGGTAATGGTGAAAAGATTCGTAAATACATCAGACCGTGCCGCGCGACCAACATCTCTCGAATGGGAATCAAGAACCAAGTGGACGTTCCAGAGTGAGTGCGATCCTACGTTTCTTCTTGGGTGCCTCGCCATCCGTCGAGGACGATGTCGCGGCAGGAGGCGAGGCGGCCTTCGCGGCCATCGGAGCTTGAGAAGGCATGGCCAGACCCAGACCTGCCGGTGCAGTGCCGGAGGCAGATCCAATGGCTGTGGCGTATGCCTCGGCGGCTGAACCCCCTGCGGGGCTAGCGCCAGGAGCAGGTGCCAGCATGGCCGGGCTCACCATCTTGGGTGTGTTGGGCGCCGATCCGGTCGACTTGCCTTCAGCAATGTGTGCGGGAGCCGGAACGCCCGGTGCAGGTGCCTTGAGAGCAGGTTGTGCTGAGAAAGCGTAGGGAATTCCGAGCTCGGCATAGTCGAACACGACAACGGAACAGTAGCCGTCGGTCGAAGACATCATGAGCGTCTGGCCGTCTGGTGACCAGGTGAGATCGGTGAAGCTGGCATAATGCATGTTGCTGAAGCAGCAAATCGGACCCGTTTGCTGAGTGTCGTAGATCCAGACGCTGTCCTGTGTTGCAACCGCATAGACCATACGATATGGCAAGCCGATGATGCTGACGCCGCGTGGAGGCGAGCGAGCATCTTGGCGCGTGGCTGCAGGCGAAGTCCTCTCCAGCTGCGATGCGGGACCCGCTGAGCCAAGCTGAGGCGAGGAAGCAGCGTTGACTGGTTCGGTGCGGAGGGAGACGGTCTTCTGCTTGCCAGCCTCAAGCGGGATGGTGGGGTGCGGTGCCATGCCTTCGTCGTCTGCGCTGCCCATCGCTCCCGGAGTCTTGCGCAGCTCGTAGAGGATCGGTGAAAAGCGAACGACAAGCGTTGCCGTCTTGTGACCTGGCAGAACAGCAATAGGGGCGTTGGAGCGGGCGAGATTGCCTCTTGCATAGAGGTAGACGGCGCTCTTGTTGACCGGACCTGACTGGGGGCTTACCGAGGGTTGTGCAGAGCTGCCAACTGCGGCAGTGCTCAAGGCTGCTGGGCTCTTCTTGGGTGAAAGGTTGACGGTGGGTGAAGCAGGCGGTGGAGGTGGATCGAATAGCCCACTGGGCGTCACCAGCAAACCACCGTCGGGACTGAACGAGAGACGCCGGAAGAAGCCGCTGAAGTTTTCGTCTCCGTACAAGCGCATTGACGCCTTTGCCAATGGACCTCCAAGCCCAGAAGCGGCGGCAGCAGCTTGCATGCGCTGCTTGGGAGAGGGAGGGGCACGAATAGCGGGCAGGGGCGGTATGGGCGAAGGCGACCGAATGCTGCGGGTACGCGAAGCGGATCGGCTGACACTGCTGCCCCTGCGGCCCGCATCGCTTGCTGCACCGCCGACCACGGAGAGGGAATGCTCGGCTGCGCTGATGCCGGGCTTGGCAGCATGCGAGCCAGTGATGGTTGAAGCCGGAGCCAAGGAGGTGGTGCTGGTGGGTGGCGAGCCCACGTCGAAATTGCTTCCACTGAAGCTAGAACGACGCGATGGAGTAATCTGCGGTGGGTTCATGGCATGTGTGGCGACTGCTGCACTGTTGGTGGAGAAGGGACTTGGCGGCACCGAGGCGGCAGGGGTGGGGGTGCTGGCTCGCCCTGCTGCAGGTGCAGTGGCGGCCGAGGATGCGGAAACTGCGGAAGGCACTGCGGCAGAAGGAGTGCTCGCCCTGGCGATGGCGGTGCTGGTATGAGACGGATCGATAGGTGTGCTGCTGCGCTTTGACCTACCGCGAAGACTGGCGACGAAGCTTTCGCGTGCCCCTTCACCGTCGCTAGCCTGACTAGCGTGGCTGCTTGTACGCCTGGGCAAGGAGGGTTTGGTATAGTGCTGATCCCAGACGAAACCGCCGGAGCTTCCGTTCCTACGATGCAGGTCGAGCTTGGCATTCTTACTTACGAGTTGAGACGAAACGAGGGATGGGTCGGTACTTGCGTTTGCGTTTGCGTTTGCACCGCGATCGCGATCGTGTCGGCGTGTTTGCAAGTTGTGAACATGCACTGTACGATCGCTGCTCTGAGTGGCGATGAACTCGTTGAGAGGATCCCATGCGATACCCTGTACGTAATGATTGTGCTCCGAAATCTCACGAATGACGTGACCGTCTTGGACGTTGATGATGCGGGCAACAAAGTCAGTACCTCCGACGGCGAGGGTTTCACCGTTGGGGCTCCATGCCATGTCGTAGAGTTCTTGCTGGGTTGCTCGGCACATGAGCTTGACACGCCAAAACTCCTTCTCGAATTGGCTTTCACCATCAAGGGTGGAAGAGACGTCTCCGAACCCGGGCTTGCTGCGGTCGCTTGGTACCCAGAATAAGACGTTGCCATCGTCACCAGCTGTGGCAAGCAGCTCGCCTTTGGGACAGAAGCGTACCACGTTGACGACACCCGAATGTCTTTGAAGAGTAGCCAGATATTCGACGCGAGGAGGATGTGGTGCTACTACGGCAGAGCCCGACACAGCTGCGGCGCTGGCCATAGCAGCTGGAGATGGGACGTAGGGGTGCACCATCCAGATGCGCGCGTTATTGTCACCACCAGCTGTGGCCAGCCTCCAGCTCTGACCTCCGGCCATAACGGGAGGCTGGCTGAGCTTGGATGAGGATGCGACCGGTGCTGATGAAGATGGTTGCGTCGATGCACTAGAGGTCATTGCTGCGGCAGCGGAGGAATCGAGTTCAGAGAGACCCTTGCCTGGTGCAAGGCCAGCGGCCTGTCCCATGTTGTGATCAAGGACTCGTCTGAGATGATTGGTGGGGATGGGCTGGAACGAGCAGCTGTAGATGGGCTGGGTGTCGTGCCACCGAATCTCAAAGGTAACAGATCGGACCATGATGGCAAGAAGCTCGTACGAGCTGCTGGGGGTCGAACGCGGAGGACAGCGGAAGCACAGGCAGTAAGATCGAGCCCTGAGAGCTGCGGTGAGGTAGGGAAAGGGCTATCGCAGCTGTCGGTGTCGTCAAAGTCACAGCTCTGCTAGGCGCGTTGGAAGGTGCTGACGCTTTACAAACGACTGTCGAGAATGAATTGGACCTGGCACCAGTTCGGTCGGACAAGGATTACGGGCGGCAGCGTCTCGGTCAAGGTCAGGATGAAGGGTGTTGGACAGAGGTCTGCGGGACAGTCTGATGCAAGCGCGGTGATGTGTCGAAGCAGTAGGCGCTGCAATGAAGGGTGATTCGAGATGCGATGCGGGCTGTGACTCTGACACACTCGGTAGGACTGGCTACGCAGGTTGGCGGTTCTGGCAGCAAAGACGGATGGTCACTGGCGCGTATATGGTATCGTGCAACGATCGGAAGCAGTCGGCGCCTATTGTGATGGAGAGAAGAGTAGAGGAATGTATAGATGAAAGAGAGAATGATGGAGCTGCGCTTGAGAGCGTTGCAACAAAGCCTTGACAGCTGAGGAGAAGAGAGCGGAGCGGTTGGCACAATTTCGCGGCGCGAACCTCGCGCCTTTGCAGCCGAGGTGGTCGAGCCAAGCAACGAGGCTTTGTCGTGGATAAATGCAACTCACAGCCAACAGACCACTTTCTTCGAGACCAAAAAAGAAGGCACCCACAGCCAAGACTCTGTCTGAGAAAAAGAGGCTGAGCTTCAAGTGGATCCCGCATCATTCAACTCAACAGAGTGACAGCAACAGCTCACCGAGTTCTCCAACATACGGCGCCATGGCGGTAGACGACCCGAGCCGGAGGAAGCCTATGCTCCCTCTTCTTCTGGTTGGCGGAATAGTGTGACACATCTAAGATGGCGAGCGTGTATCCAACAGCACATAGTACCGGTACAGTAATCCGATCCGAAAGCTCAATCACTGTGTAATCACATCGGTAAGGGGCACCAAATGCAGACGACGTGAATGTGCGGTTGTGCAGTGCGCACAACTCAGCCATCCCGCTTTCCGCAAGGTGTGAACAAACGCGGGCTTACGCCGAACAAAGGCGTGGATGCATGGAACTGATGGTCACCAATCTGGGGATAAATTGTCCGCGCTCTGAAGTCAAATCACCGATCGGTGATGCTTCCAGCAGCTTGCTTGACCTTGCCTTGGTTTCGGTAGCAGCAAAACATGCGCTGGCAGAGCATGGTTGTGTTCCAGAACTGCGACACCAGACATGCTACGCCCAAGACATCTCTGGCACAACTTACAGCGCGAACTTCGGCTTCCTGTTGTGTTTTACTGTATCATGTTGGAATGCTTCCGTCCGAGCCATCGTGTAGTTTCTGTCGGGCACGAGTCGGTGCGCAATACCGCTTCTTCACCTCCTTGTTGCTCTTCGAAAAAGCCCACGCACGACAAGCCGGATGCTCCCGGCCGTGTCTTGGGCTGATGTCGCGCCAACGTCCGCGCTTGCCAACCATTCCCTTTCGCCAAGCAATGTGACTGTGTCGCATAAGAGCAGCCTCTTTGACCTGCCAGCCTGACTCTCTTCTCCCGACAAGAGAGGCTCGATTGGCCAGTGAGACAGTATGCTCGATGACAGATTGGCCGCTAGCATTCCCACCTCCGCTTCTGCGATCGCTACGAAGAGACCTGCAAACCTCCCATTGTTCTTTTTCATGGGAATTTCGAGTCCATATTTTAGGCATGATTAATTGCTCCACCTCCTTACTTGCTATTTGGGCTGGATTCCGCCAAACGACAGGTTCAAGTTGGGTCCTAGCTAATACAGGTTGTGGCTCGGGATGCGCTCGGACCATTGAGGCCGCTCCTCGCCCTACGTCTTTGATCCGACATGCTCGCATAGGGTTAATCTCAGCTACTCACTGGCACCGCAGGCTCGAGCCAGCGGCACGACATCCATCTATCCAACGTTTCGAAGCTCATCGGCGTTGCTAAGCGCACCATGACATGATTAAAAAAAAAAAAAAGACCTGATGCATCGTCGCGCCGAGACGCGTCGCGTAGATGACGTCAAAGCACTGCTCGGGGCATTATCGCAATTGGTTGCACAGAAGATTCTCATACCATCTGGCAAGCGGTCGGCGCATATCGGCCTCAGTGTACATTGCAGACGAGCCAAAGAGGGGCACTAGATGGGATGACAGCAACAACATTACTCGAAACCTCATGGCTTCATCCTCGCGGGAACCCAACGCCGAATGGCCACCTCCTTCACCGCGTAGCTTTTCCCCGATCTCAGCGATTCGAAAAACGCATCGGGCGATGCAAGCGTTTCTGTCGAGCATCGTTTCAACGATGGCACAAATACGTGCGCAAGGATCAGAGTCTTGAGCACCTGGCTTTGAACACGGTTTACCGTACTGAACCACGTCCAGTCCTTGCGACCCATGTTCGGATGAGGCGCGAACGGGCTGCTCTGCTCGTCATTGGCGTCCTCGTAACACGGGATGACCACCACGGCGAACTCGGCGTGCGAGAACACGGGTCCTCGCTTGTACAGAAGAAAGTCGGCACAAAACTTGATGCCCGTCTTGACCACCCAGCCCAGCGACCGGAAGTGATGGTATGCCACGTAATTGATCAGGAAAGGGTTGTCCGGTCGCGCAAACAGCTTCCTAAGATGTCGCTCAGCCAAGCCGTGTTCGCGAAGCTCTAGTATCGGCTGCGGCAGACTCGCTTGCAGACACTCCGTGTAGAACTCTTCGAGAGTGAGCGCACCAGCAGTACCTGCTGCGTCAGCCGAGCGAACATCCAAACAGCCGAACATAGCCGCTAGGAAGAAGGCTTCAACGAGGGAAAGCTGCATCCTCTCAACGTCGACCACATCGATGTCTGCCGTATCATCCTCCACGCCTCCTCTGCCCAATGGATTCACATCTGCTGCAGCCTCTTCGACGCCGTTCAAAGATCCGGACAGCGCCGCCTTTCGAGCTTGGTTCGCCTTGACCTCTTCTGCAAAGTATTTGAGACCTTTGATGCGAGCCACACCGGGCACAATTTCTGGCACTTCTTCCTGTCCTGTCCACAGACCTTGTGCGCCCGCGTTGCTTGAGCTGACAGTTGCAGCATCCTCGTCATCGAGCTGCTCCTCTACTTGCCTTTCGATGTCGGCCATCAATCGGTCATGCGAAGCGCCGGGCGCACGGTCAGCATCCGTGATCTCGCCTCCTAGCGCTAGAATCCCATCTGGAAGCTGCGTTCCAGCTCGCACCGCAGCTCTCGCCCTTTCAATCTTGAGTGTCTTGCGCTCTTCTCTTCTCTGCTGAGTGAGCTGCTCTGCCGTCATGCGGCCCTTGCGCAGAGCATCGATCTCGTTTACCTTGCGCTGGCGCCACGTTGGCTCGGACCGCGACAGGTTGCCCTTGCCAAAGAAGCCACGCTGCCAGAGTAGCCGAATGCCTTCGTCTAGCTCCTCCACCCAGACGGTGTGGAGTTGTCGGTCGTAGTATACCGAAACCGTTTCCTTGCCTTTCAGCTTGTGCGTGCTTGTGTTGTTCGAGGCAGTAGACGGGTCGTAGTAGCCCAACGTCAGAAGGCTACAGAAGCTGGACCAAAATGAGTTCCCAGCGAGCTGCTGCGCAGCTTGATGTTGTACTGCAACTTCCAGAGAGACCGGGATCGGTTTTGAGTAGATCTGGTTCTTTTGTGCAGTTGCCTCCTTTCCCGCACCTGTCACGCGGGATGCTGGTGCCCGTGACCCGGCTTTGGAGGACTCGGCTGCATTGTTGTACGACCAGCCTGTGGTTTTGCGCTGGTTTGGCATCCTGCTGCGTCCAATCGTCAAGTATGGATCTGATGCGTTGCAAGAGAGTGGGACGGGATGGGATGGGATGGGGTCAAGCAGAGTGCCCACACAGAAGAAGGAAACTAGTGCTTGAATGTCACGACCCTGAAGATGGCCCGAATCTCGTTCATCAACTCAAGAAAAAAGTGGAGCTGTGAGAAATATACTTTTGGCTTAGTCACGCTGACATCTTCTATGTGGCAAAGCTCGGGTGACTAGAGAAAGCTGCTTAGTTTAAGCCCGGCCAATGCTTCCAATGCGCAGTTGAGGCTACATGACCGTTTCATCACTTTTCCTTACCACAAAAGGTCGATCCGTCGCACACATACCCATCGCAGGAACAAAGGATCTAGCTAACGACACATCGCTCCTCAGTATCGAAATCAGACCAACTCGTGCATCATGTCGGTGTCGGCTCCATCCAAGGCACAGATTCTGCAGCTGTACCGCAAGTACTTGAGGACTTCTCAATCATTCGTAAGTATCGCTGAATCTTCGAGTTGATCTGAACACACAGAAGAGCGGACATTCAATCTCTCTTTCGTCTCGTACAGTCCTCGTACAACTTCCGTACATATTTCCTGAGGCGGTCGCGCGACATGTTCCGCTCGACGTTGCTGCCGTCAGCGCAAGCTGCTCAATCGTCCCCCTTCTCTAAGCAGGGTGCTACCACTGCCAAGGTCTCACCATCAACGATGCTCTCGCCAGAGGCACTCAAGCAGCCTACCGGGAGCGACCATTCCATCTCGGCGGCATCGCTCATCGACCAAGAGAAGCTCTCCAAGTTTTATCAGACAGCACTCGATGATCTCAAGGTGCTTCAGAGGTCGGCTCTGATGAACCGCCTTTACGAAGGCGAGAAGCTCGTGGTCGAGAAGCCGCGTCTCATCATCGGCGGCGGAGGTGCCGGTCAAGAGGCATCCGTAGGCGGAGGCGGCCAACCAACTTCAGGCCCTCAAAGCTCCGGCGGCGCACCCGCCAGCTCGTGAATTCGCCAAATTCTTGTACATGGTTGCGCTCACGGAACAGCAGCGACAAGCATAGCTTTGCGATCGACTTCCGATGCTTGACATAGCTACTGGAGGTTCTGTTAGTGAGGCGACAAATGACCGCCCAGAACACCAGACTGCTGGAACTGATCGCTTTGTGAGAGAGCCTCGGGCTCATGATTTTGAACAAAATTACAGACATTGAGACGTGGACTGAGAACACAGTCACGGGTTTGTTTCATGCACAAATATGTTGCTGCGGAAGCAGGCGCTGCGTTTCATAAGGTATGATGAATGGTTACTCAGGGTACACCTAGTAGTAGTATCCTCGTCCGCGACCGCGACCACGGCCTCGGAAGGGACGTCCTCGACCACGGCCACGCCCGCGGCCTCGTGCAGCCATGCCGGGCATGTTTGTGCGCTTTGCTGTCACTTTGATCAAGCGACCGCGGAACAAGGATTCGTTGAGAACCATGGCATTGGCTACCAGAGATGGGTCCGCAAACTCGACGTACGCATACCTGTTCGTTGAGAGATATAGATTCTATGTTGTTAGTCATACTGTGAGACCGTGGAGATGGCGGGCGAACAAAGGCGATACTCACCCTTTAGGATGCCCTGTGAACTTGTCGCATAGAATCGTAACACGGTTGATGGTTCCGCAGCTCTGGAAATGTTGCTGTACCTCCTCTGGCGTTGCTCCATAGTCGACGTTTCCAACATAAATACTTCTCGAGTCTACCTCTTCTCTCTCCTCCTCGGTTGGATGCAGACCAGCGCCGGCTGCTTCGCCTGCCGCTTGTTGGAGTTCACGAAGTTTGGCCGCTTCCGCCTCCATCTCTGCGACTCTTTGCTTCATGGCTTCGATCTCGGCATCTTCGTCGGTCATGGCATTGCCATCAGCGCCTGCTGCTGTGGCTTCGGCTGGCGCGTTATTTGTGTTGTGCAGATCGCTTGTGCCTGGCTCGGATAGCGAGACTTCTTCCTCGTGTGATGCCATGGTGTTCAAATCGAATGACGATGCACAATGGATCTCTTGGGTTGTATGCGCTATCCGGTTGTATCGAGTGTTCGTGGCTAGCCGATAGAAGCTGCAACAGCTTGTTGTGAAGCTGTTTGAACGATGAGGGAGAGAAGGAGAGAGAGGTATCGAGAAGAGGGGGCTGAGTTGAGAAAGTGGAGAGTCTCTAAACCCAAATTCCTCCGTTTCCCGCACAAATTGACGCCGGCAGCGCATCACGTGACACTCACTCGACCTGCCTCGATCCGCACTGTTGCACCTTCGCCATCTCTGCATCACCTCGTCACATCCCGTTGCCGTTACATCCACTCAATAGTCCACACAAGGCATCCGGAAAGTACGTTTCAGCACACCAGACGAGGATTTAGCAGTGCTTGCGACAAACCGGTCAAACGTGCATTACCAACGCAAGGATCTCGTTCACCAACATACAAATGTTGTAGCTGGCAACCACTTGCAGGGTGTTCTCCACCTCTGCTCCCTTTTCACTACTTTATCACAAAATCAGCTGTCGAGGAAGCACTAGACGCCATGGTAGCGCGATCGAAGCCGACAGCGACGGCCTATTCGGCCTCGCACTTATCGGTCGCTGTCTTGGCGCTCTTGTCTTCGGCTGGGTTCTCACGGTCCTCAGCGACTGCCGCAGATATGCTCTCAGAAATCATGCAAAGATACATTCAGCTCATAGGCTCGACTTGTGTGCAACATGCCAACCATGCAGGTCGTAACATTGTCGCACCTCAGGACCTCCGTGCTTCCTTCGAACACATTCTGGGGGGTGATCCCATCGAAGAGTTGCTTGCATGGGCTGAAGACGAAGGCAAACTCACCATGCCGGACAACAGCGCACAGAATGACAACGCACTTCCCAATGGTATCAACGCTTCACACGCCGGAGCGGCCGCAAGTGGGTCCGCACCATCAGCACTTCAAGACCCCATGCGCGGCAAAGACCTTGTCCGCCCTCTAAAGACTGGGCGCGTGTCTCCATCGCCCTCCGACATTGTGGAAGTTCATTTCAGGTCAATACCTTCAGACGCATTCGAGCAAGCTGCAGCAGAGGGAATCCTCCGAGATCATTTGGCTAAGCAGCTAGTATGGCCGTCCCCTTCGCATGCTCCAAAGACAGCAAACGGCACCGGAGCTTCTACTCAAGAATCGAGCTCATCGGATGATCACGAGTCGGTAATCTTTTCAGATGTTGAAGATGATCTAGGCGATGAGACAGAGGTAGCAGATGACGTGGAGGGTTCACCTGGGACTGGAACTTCCCTTTCTCGGAAGCGCCAACGCACGGACAATTATGAGACAACAAGGCACTTTGGCAATGCTGTCGTTGACTACGTCCCAGCTTACCTGCCCATCTTTCCAGGACTCATATCTGATACGGTCCCTGAGGAGCCCAGGGACGACGCTAAAATGGTCGGCCAGGGCGGGGACAACGACACCCTGCTACCCGTCGAAGTCGACCCGGAGTATGTGTTGGAGGAGCAACGGCGCAAAGAGCTCGCACACAAGAGGGCAGAAGAAGTGGCGGCGGCAGCAGCGGCCGAAGCAGCTGAGGCAGCCAAACATGAGTCGACCAATGGAGACGGCGCCGAAGCAGCGCTCGGTGTGGAGAAGACAGCCGAGGAAAGAGCAGCTGAAGCTGAGAAGGCTTTTGAAGCATTGCAAGCACGTCGTATCCTGCGCGACAGCTGGAGGGAGGCCGTCTCTTATGACACATCTACTTTGGCAGCCACATACTCGAAGAGTGAGCTCCGCAGTCTGGAGCAAAACGTTACAGCAGTGCTCAGCGACCCCTCCATCGCTTCCATAGCCCCACCCACCTCGTCTCTCAGGGCTTTTGCCGCAGACTACCAAGCTCTGGTGGAAGACCCGACATCGAGCGGTGCTGCCGGTATCTACCTGACACCATCAGGGCCTGCGCATCAGGACGCAGCGATCAAGAGAAGGAGATTGGCGCACGCTCTGGCAGATCCATCACGGTACTCGCCAAATGATAGCCTGTACGCCGCCATTGCAGCGCGACCTTCCATCATCCCTTTCACGCCTGGCCCCAGCTGGCTTGTGTCCACACTTCCGCCACCCACGCTATACGTGGACAACGTCGAGGTAACCAACGCTCTGTCCGCCCCCGTGTTAACACCTGTGCGTCCACAGGGCAGACCAGCCGCACTGATCCCGCCATCTGGATCGCTAGTCCCAACGCTCGGGCACAGGCATCCCTCTCATCTCACCATTGGAGCCCGTGTGGTTGCCAGTGCCGAGCTGCTCAAGCGCGTGTCGCGATACGACGATCCGGTCCCCATTCTGGACGACAAGCATGCCGAGCGCTTCTTCCACGGTCTCCCGGCGTCAAGAGACTTGCTTGGAGGCTCCGGATCGAGCAGCGATCTGTCGTCCAACATCTCTTCGACACGGAGCAGTGGAGGAGGTGGTTCAGGAAGTGGCAATTCGACCCTACGACCAGCGCTCGAGAAGCTGGTGCTGCAGATGCGCGAGAAGGAAGCCGAGATCTTGCCCGAGGAAGACAAGGAAGAGCTTCAACGAAGACAGCAGGAGCTGCAACTCCAGCTCCAGGCAGCTCTGGCTTCCGAAAACAGTGGAGGCAAAGACTCGGCGGCGATCTCATCTGGTCTTATTGGCGACAGCTATGCAAGCCGTATCCGCAACGGAAACATTACGATGGTGCACACATGGGACTGGACGCCAAGGGATCCTTACGACACGGCATTGCCCGGCAAGAAGGTTTGTGCGCCAGGGACGAGAGGTTTCGGTCCGTTGGCGTTGGAGAAGGACTGAGAGCCTCTTGAGAGTCTGGGAACGGTCAACACGATTGAAGAAAGTTGGACCACAAAAAGGATTGTTTCCCATGCATTGTCTGGAGTGATACCCATCCCAATATGAATCCATTGATCTCCAGCCAAGTGACGGTATAGCCCACGCCGTGATGTACCGGTGCGATCGAGCCGCTTCGTCTCGCTTGGTCTCAGGCTCTCATCCTAGCAGGCTGCTCAAAAAGGTGGGCACGCACTGATGACTTTCGACCACGTTGAGATCCATAGCAGCTACATTCCATTGTCCTGAATTAAAAAATGAGATTGAGGAGTGGATGATATTCAGAGCTCCCACGGCTGCTTCTCTGGCCAATTCTCACTCAACCACGTCTTGAAGAGCTTCCCAACCACATCCACCCATCTTGGCGTAATGTCATCATTGATGCACACCAAAGCTGGCCTGTGCAAGTCCACGTTCTGCTGACTAGCCAACCACGCGCCTGCCACCTCGCCGTCTTTCTTCTTGTGCTCAAACAACTCGAGCGACGACGGCTTCTGCATGAGGCTGCCCACCTCTCTTAACGTCTTGGTGGAAGTGTACTGCGTCTCGAGTCGGTTGAACTGCAACGGCGTTTCGGCAAACGAATACGAGTATCGCTGGATCAGCTTGCTCGCAAACGTGCGAAGCGCTGTTCCCTTGCCGTAACCCGAATTGGCAAGAACGCACGCGACCGTGAAGCAAGGACGCTCGGTCTCGTACACAGCATCCACCATGCGAGTCTGCTCGTTCCACACCGACGAGAGGGGCAAGTGCGGAACACCGCTGTTGAATCTTGCATCCGATTCGGTTGCACCCATGTACTTGCGATCGGCAGTGGGCAGGAATGCACTCAACCCGCGCTCTCCACTCTGTCCGACGAGGTGATGAATCAAGCAGTCACCGCATTGGACCCTGGTGTAGGTGAAGAACTTGAACACTTTCTCCCACTCGACCTGGCCGGCTGTCATTTGGCTGAATGGCTGGTAGAGGCACTGTTCCAACTTGAGCTCGCATGCGGGGCGTTCGAAACGCTGATTGTACGCATCGTCGGTCGGACGTGCCGCGCGATCATCGACGAAATCAGGCCAACCGTAGTAACTGCTCGAGCCTCGGGTGGGCGAGTTTGTGCTCGGTCGAATTTTCGGAGCACGACCATCCTTACGGCCTTCGTTTTCGTCGCGGGGGAAGATGACTTTTCGAGCAAGCTCGCCGAGAGGGAAACCATCATGCGAAGTAAAAGTGATTTGAGACTTGAGCGGGACCGGCCAACCAGCCTTGACCAGAGCAGCGTTGTAGTTGTCTTGTGCCAGCGCCTTGCGCTTGGGAAGATGCACGGCGACAGTGAGGTTGCGCTGAGTTAGTGTCTCGTTGGCGTTCGACTGGCGATATTCGGGATACGCCGAAACAATCTGCTCCGGAGTGAGACCCATCTGCGTCAGTGCTGACAGCAGCTCCTCCTTTGAGACGAGCCCGTCACCGTCTTCATCCAGCCTCAGCATGAAGAAAGTCCACAAGAGTGCTTCTCGATGTCGTTCAACAATGTTGTAGTACGCAAGGAAGTGGGTGACGATGTTGTCGCCCCCATTGCGGAAGCGATTTTGGCCCAGACGTGCATGCTCGTGAGCCCAACCAATGCGGGCCTCTTGCAACAGCGTTCTGGACATGCTCTTTTGCACATGCTGAATATACGGACGATTTCGCTTTCCGAAGCGCTGATCGAGCAGCCAGTTGGTGTGCCAAAGCGAAGACCACTCGCCGTCCGAGGATGCAGGAGAACGCTGACCGGCGACAACGAGATTGTAGTCAATTCGCATCACCGGTCCGAAGAATGGTGAATTGAAGTCGCCCGTAGTGACATCGTCGGTGAAAAAGAAGTCGTCATTCGAGTATACGAAATTGTCGTGGAGGCCAGGTTCGTCGCCGAGCATCGACTCTGCAGCCATTGAATTGAAGGTAGGCAAAGCTGCTTTGCGATAGTCGTTTCGAGTTTGAAATTTCTCAACAGTACTCGGCTTGGAGATGAGCCAGTTGTTGGTGAAAGAGTTCCAGTCATGGTGCAGTCGGACCAAAGGCGAAGTGGTGTCGAGGGAAGACGAGGAATGCGATGAGAATACGCGAAGCAGTGACTCTGAGAAAGACGTCGATGCTGCTTTATCGCGAGTGGCGGCCTGTCCTGCGAGCACGGAAGAGTTTGGAGATGCATAGAGCCACTGCGGAACCTGACCCTCACGGATCTGACCCTCGTCTGTGGTGAACCGGTCTGTGCCGAGACCCTGGACGCGGCGGAGCTGCGAGGGCAAACCCAGAAAGCCTTCCTTGAGCTTGTCAATGTTGAGATTGAAAGATGGTCGTGTAGCTCGACGCCGGATGATAGAAGTGGACTTGTCCACGAGGTTTCGGAGCTTGGTTGGCTTTGGCTCTGGTTGCTGCTTAGCTCCAGGTTGAAGATGGTAGGGCGCGGAGAAGTCGGGTGCAACAATGTGGATCGAGGAAAGGCCATGGAGATGCTTGGCGGCGGAACGCATCGAGAAGCGCAGCTCTTCATGGTCGCGGAATCGGTTTTGATTTTGCGCAGGAACGTTGCCTTTCCAGCTCGCCCTGCTGCTGCCGATGCTGCCGATGCTGCCTCTGTTGCCCGACCCGATAGCAGCTCGACGTCGCAGAGTGGACGTAGCTGGCTCATTTTGGACGTTTCTGGATGCAGAAGACATCGGGAAGAGGTCCTCTTCGACATATTCTTGCCAACGACCTCTGGAACGGTAGCCGTGCATCCACTTGGCAGCCATATGACGCCAGTCGGATCCATTCACCCACGTATAGAGAACGTCAATTCCAGCGAGTTCGGGCTGGTCACGGAAGTAGCCATCCAGATCATCGCATACAACGCCTTCAGTGATCCATGCATCGAGACATTGCTTCTTGTCAAACAGATGAGCCTGAGACGGTATTGTGTTGAGCTGCCTCCTATTTGCGGCCGAGGGTGAAGGCGCCGACGGCGGCAAGATTTCGGAGACATCGTGGTGAAGATGGACAGGCAAAATGTCTTCAGGCGCTGAGGGATGATCTGGACGTGGAAGTGTTGGGACTGTGATGGAAGCATCCTGCAGAGAGTCTTCGTCGTACAGAGATGGATGGAACCTTTCGTCGAAGTGAGCCTGTTCGGCGCGACGGACTGCGTTGCGAATGGATCGGCCGCCTGCGCCCAGCAAGAGCGCGGCTAGAAGAAGCAAGCAAATGGCTTTCTTTCTACTGGCGACACGCCTTGATTTGTGTCGAAGATCGTCGCTGGCGATGCGCTTATATTCTGAGGTGCCGAGGACCGCGGGAAACTTGTTCTTGAGACTGGGAAAGGTAGTAGAGATGAAATTGGCTACACCGGTCTCTGAAGAGTCGTAAGCTTTGAACCAGTGTTGGCGGTCCCGTGTAAATGCGTCGTCGTAGGATTGAGGAGGACTGTCAAAGCCCAAGACGGTATGGGAAGAAGAGGTGGGCGAGGACGACGGGGACGAGTAAGCGTCGTTGCGATCGGTTGGCAAGAGAGGCGCGGGGCGTTGGCTGGGAGCGTTGGGACGACGTTCGACTGAAGAGAGGAGGGCAACATGCACCTCATCTTTGAAATAGGGCTCCATTGTTGAGCATGGAGATGAAGAATTGCACGTATGAAAGGCTGTTGGTGGCCGCCTCCTTGCGACGAGATGAGATTGACGACGATGGTGGTCGTATTATGGCATTTAGGTTGAAAGTTGTGGGTATATACGTGATTGATGCGAGTGTGAAGCTGAGAGCAAAGGCAGCGTGATTCGTGAAGATTGAGTGTGGCTCGGGTGACGACGAAAAGGGGATTGACTTTGGCTGCGTGTGCAGTGTCAAATCACAAGGGCGGCATGGTTCCAGGGTGCGGAGGATCCGAAAAGGGCAAGGAGGTTGCAGGCAGCCACGCGCGGGGGGGGCGGCAGGACTAGCTCGAGTCTTGACAAACAAGGTGATGGCAGCTACAAGCGCTGCTGCAGATAGAGGAGTGAGCGGTCGAGCAGATACGACTGTGAGGAGTTGCGTAGCATGCCATGCGAGAACCGACGAGCGAAAGTCGAGACAGGAGCAGCAGTGATAGAAGGGGACAACGCAACGGTTCGGATCGCATGGAGGAAAAAGAGAGTGTCAAGGAACATGGCGGCAAAGACCAGAGTGAGCCGCATGGCAGCCATGCGGTCTGATCTTGTTGCCGGTAGGACCAGGCTGGGGGGAAGAGTTCAGATGGGATAACCATGCATGTCGTGCCGGCGGGTGAGCTGCTGCCGTGGTATCAAATGAAACGCTCCTCCTATTTTGGACACTGGCTAGCAGCCGAGCCATTGCCCCTGATTGTGCTTCATCCTCAATCCATTCTACCTCGATCAGCGACAAAAGGTTGCAATCAGTGTCACCGAGTATATAAGACAAGGGATGGATGGAGATTGACAAAGTGCAACGGGGAAGCAAGAGATGGCAGTCCTGCTGGAATGACGGTCAGAGGCGTATTGTTCGGCACACTGGGGCTTTCCGTGATGCAGTGGTACGCTTTGTGGACAAGCGCACACGACCGATGTATGGACCACGTGTCTCGCTAAAAGGCCACCGATAAGCTGGTTGCCTGTCGAGTTGCATTTGAAATGGATGCTGGCTTGTCGGCAACTTGACCCGAAAGTCTTTGTGTGAACTTCAACCCATTTCAACTATTTCAAGTGTGCTCTAAGGACTCCAACGCGCGAGAGTCTGACCTGCTTGCAACGGGCTTCAGCTGCCACCACCACACGCCTCTCCAGTGGCCGCCTTTCTCTAGTTGCACGGGATCGAATTGAATGTTCCGTTGGTCCCGTAGCTTTTTTCCCACCACAACTCAATTGCCTCACCGAGCTCACTCGACACTATTAGCCATGTCAGTGCGTGTCCAATCGAGATAACGCAGCGAATGGTTGAAGCCATTCTCGACTCGGAAGGCATTTCGGAATGTTTCTGGTGTAGAGAGATCCAACACCGAGACGAGATTGAGACAGTTGATGAGATTTGGCGGTCCCTATTTCTGCAAGGTTGCGCCGCAAATACACCTGTGCCCGTCAGAGATTTTTCTCCGTGCCCTTTTTTGCAGCCTTTTTTTTTTTTTTTTTTTTTTTTTTTTTTCGAGGTCCAAAATTCCAGTTCACAGAATCAGATCTGGCACTCCTCTCAGACGACTTTTATCGAGATACCTCCCGATCGATTGAGACACACCAGCTCGGATTGATTGTAACGATCTCACAGCACCCCCAAAAATCTACGGCTTCTTGCCCTGAATGTGGAGTTTTTTTTTTTTTTTTTGTAGATGAACTTTCTCCTCCTCCTTCCCTCCCTCCGCCTCCAACCCCTACCCTCGATTGCATTGATGGGCGCCCAGTGCAGATCATGGCTCCAACGCTAGCTCAACCTTCAGCCGGTAGCAGCCAGATCGACTCTACCGACCTGCCCGGTCCAACGTCGCACCAGCTTTCTAAGCGCCAACAATGTAGGTCTCAATCATGTACAATTGGATGGTCGTTGACCTCAATATCTGACAAACTCTTCCTCTTTGACTTGCGATACAGACGACACGCTACTACATGCAGAAGTCGATGCGACATTGACGCCTTCCATCGCATCTCCAGCCTCTCATCCATCCTACCCGGCGGTGGCACCTCTCTGTCGCCAATATCCCACTCAAGCTTCTGCCATCTTTCAGGCCTACCTCGACCTCAAGAACGGCGCTGCTGCCTGGGACATTGTCGAACCTCTCAACCTTGCTCCTGCATCGCAGTCCCGCAGCCTTGCTCCAGAAGGAGTCATCGGAAAGGACCTGAGCGCGCTAAGCGATCACGAGGCAGACGCACTTGTTTCGCAGACGCTTGGCAGATGGAAGAGTCGAGTCAACAGATCAGGTCTCGTCAACAGGTCCACAAGCAACTCAGGTGACGATAATGACGAGCTCTTGGAAACAGGGATCGCTGCTATCAAAGGTCGACGAAAGGACGCTGTAAGTTCCTGAACTCGCAGCACCTTCACCTTGAGCAACTCTATTGACGGTCACTCTTGCTTGCTTCCCACAGAAGACGTACGAAACCGTCATCCCTCTGACAATAACGCAGCACTTGCGCGCCTCGCAGTACGTATTCTTCGCATCTCCATCCTCAACTGATCGCTGTCCGTTACTGACATGTCTGTACAACGACCCTGTTCCTCAACATCGACGACACCCAGGCTCAGCGCCATCTTCAAGCTGATGGAGCAACACGCGGCTTCTTGTCCCGCAGACGAACATCTGGATACATCTCACCTCTTACTAGCTATCATCGCGCCGGACTCGACCTTAGTGTATTATACTGTCTCGCAGGGTATGGTCAAACCGATCAATTGAACAAGGGATTTTGCGACCATATGACACAGGTACAATCACCTGTGATCGATCAAACTCAAGTCCTGACTTGGGCGCGGTGAGGAGGATGGCCAGAGACCACTTGGTTACCCACGTCTCGCCAACGCTCGCGAACACAAGCAAAGGTGTCAAGCCGCACCCAATGACGACCGAGACCTACGGCTGCGATATATTGACTACAGATAAAAACCCAGCACAGACGATTGTGAGAATGCCGCTCTTACGCAACACACTGTGTACAAAGTTGACGGAACATGACCGAGCAGGCTGAGGCTTTGTGTGAGGTTCTTCCTCTATGTCGATGACATTCTGCGGGTGAGTCCTAGAGGATCGTCCTTCGAGAGCTATGTGTTTGGGGTACCCGCCAAAAGAGAAAGACATAGTCAGTATGAGAAGTTTCGCGACTTGTGTGGGGCAGTAGGGGAACCAAGGACAAAGATCTGAGCCGCCTTGGTCCCGAGAAAAGCTGTGAAGTTCCGTCCAGCTACTCACCTTAGGAATGACCAATGCCAGCATCGCGAGGAAGGCGAACCTGTAACAAACGAAATGGTGGACGTAGGTGTCAGATCTTTCACAGATCGATCAAACGCATGAGTATGACTGGTGCTTACATGAGCGACATATATGGCCCACCGGTGGATGCCTCCTTTGTCTTGCTAGACTTGAATGGCTTGTCGTGGGCGATGTGTGCGCAGGCAAAGACAAGTCCTGCATAGGCGACATAGGGCGCGCGGGTCAACATGGCTGCGCCCGACATCATGGACACGGATCCTAAAAACGACGCATAGAGGTCAAGCTCGTTCGACTTCCATGCTTTAGGCAGGACCAGAGGGCGGACCAGCTCCACGCTGCGCGGGTCGGATGAGTCGACTCGTCGGTATGACATTGTGCCAGAAGATGATAGAGCGTAGGACAAGATCGACAAACGTGAGATCTGCGTTGGTCTAAGCGCGTCGTTGCGAGGGCGGGGTATGGAAAAATGACAGCGACGCCTCATCCGGGATTCGGACTTCTGGCGAGCACGACACTGCCATTGCGCCAAGCTAACATTTTAAATTTGATTAAACTCGTACCGCTCCTCCACTTTGTGCTGACCAAAGTCCCTGTGCTCGGGTCTTCCCACGCTGCTGTCACAAGTCAAAGGGAAGGCTGCATGCGATATTTTTGTTTGACCAAGCGTTGTGCATGCGAAGTCAGTCTAAGTATGCATGCAATGCCCTTTGACATCGCTGTCTCATCTGCCGCGACTTCTTCTCACACTACCAACCAACACAAAGGGCAAGCACTAGCTTCCGACAATCTTCTTAACCTTGTATTTCTGCACGCCTTTGTTTCAGATCTGTGCAACCTACGAGCTGCATCCCACGGTCCCTTTTTCCTTTGTTTGTCGCTCACAACGCTTGCACCTTCTGGAACCGCGGCAATCGGCTCTGCCATCTTGTCACACCACACATAAATCAGACAAAGTCGGCGCCAAATCCTTGAACACTACCCCGGTTCAGACAAACCAAGATGTCAGCCGGTTCCCCTTGGCCCAAAGCCATTGTTGGTGGCTTTATCACAGTCGCCGTCGGCTATGCGATCATGAAAGGTACGTCCCCTATCTTGTTCATGCCCTTTGTTGACGACCGCATGAGAACTCATGCACGCCATCTTGCATTCCTTTGTCACAGCTACCACTCCGACGGATCAGCAATTCTATGATGTACATTCCACCTGACCTATCTAGTGCATGCGCAAACGGCTCCACATGACTCGCGGCTGCCGAGATCGGCGTCTGTCCACGATAAGCCGTGCACTGTTCCCTTTGTGCGCTGCATTGACACTCATGCTGACGCCTTCCCCCACATTCGTTGTGATAACAGGCTCTTTCACCGGATCTCAAGCGCCAAGTGGATGCGCACCGACACCAGGCCCAGCGTAAAGCAGCTTATGCCGAGCAGCTCCAAGTAAGTACCGCCGCAGCCCAAACCGCCACGCGAGTCGATTTCTCACCCTCAATGTCTTTGCAATACTTGGTACAGCGACCAAAAGAGCAAGACGATACAGCACCCGTGTGGGCTGAAGGAGCAAGAGCGAGAGACTCAACGCCTCCGCCTCGAGTCTAAACGTGAACGTCGAAGCAATACGCAAAAGTGAAGCCATGTACCAGCCAAAGTCACATTGTAGTCAACGCAAGATCTCATTCAGCGCCCTAACTCAGTCAACAATCGAGCAAAGCAGATATGTGTGCGAAAAAGATGGATTGAGATTCCCGTCGGCCGACGTAATGGAATGTAGAGGTTCAGGAACACGAAGAGAGAAACAGCTAAAACGAAGGTAGACGTGGGGGAGAGTTCATTCAACTCGACCGGCCCCAGTCCTCGATCCTGCCTAAGGGTGAACAGTCCCAACTAGCGAAACGTCCACCCACCTACAATATCGCAAGAATAACACAGACGAGATTTGGGTGATCAGCTTCGAAGGCGAGAGATGGTGAATGATGGTGCGAGGCAAGTTAAGACGAGATATGGAAACTCACGGGACAGATCCTTGCATGCTTTGTGGCAGCATTCAGGCGATGATACAATACGAACCTGGGCCTGACGTACCAGCATCCTTGGGAGCCTGCTCGTGCTCAGCAACAGCGACGGTCTGAGCGGCGGCAGCGATGGTCTCGAAGATGGTGAACATTTTGAATAGTGGAGTAGGTGTCTGAAAGACTGAGAGAGAAGAGAGAGTGTGGATTGAGTGATAGAGAAGAGTGGATTGATGAGGAATGGTTGGGGATGAGGACGTTGACACAGGTTGTTATATAGCTTTTGATCAGGGACGGACACACGCTCGATGTTTGCCATACGTGAAGTGTCGAGCCTCTGATGCGTGTGGCGGGTGGCACTCTGAGGACACAAGAATGATGCTACACTGCTCTGCTGATACGACGATGCCAGCTCACTGCATTCCAATCAACCTTCTGCGCGAACTCAGTCGGTTCGATCAGCCAGACGAGGAGGCGGTCGAAGTGAGGGTATCGCTTTAGATGCGAGTTTGTGCATTTCCCTTTGTGTGATTGTGAGAACGTAGGAGACAAAGCTATGTGAAACGGCCCTTTCATTACAATGCAAGGCATGAACGCCGAGGAAGCCCTTTCATCACGATAGCATGCGCTGCAACTATAACGAACAACCTGTCGAAGTGGTATCGGTACGGGTCGAACTTTGGAACGTCCCCTCTGAAAATTTTAAGGAAAATAAATTGTCTATCTAAAAAAAATTGATGGGCGCGTTTCTCATCGGCACAGAACCGAAGCTTTATTTCTCACGACGTTCCTTTGTCTCTCATTCTCGAAGCCGTGTGCTGTCAAAAATCGCGACTGGAACAATCAATTCGTTTGCCCATCCTCGCCATTGTCACACTCAAGATTCTGCACACACGGCCCTTCGAGTACATCAAGCTCAAGCATGTGCAAGCCCATGATCATTTCTTTGATGCAAAAGTGCACAGGCCGCATTTTGAGATGCTCTCCACATCTTAGTATGACAAAAAGCCGGTTACGTACTAGTACAAAGGGCATTGTTAAAAGTGCTTTCTCCTGGCTCTTCTCAGACACAAATGCAAGTTCACGATCCGAACGAAGAGATCGAGACAAATGTTGACCTTGGGTGTGACCACTAGTGCTTGAGTTGGAAGCTTGTGAGAAGCTAAGCAGAGCCACGTCTTTTCGATTTGATATGCAGGAGCCTTCCACGCAAGACTGTAGGGAACAATCGCTCCACGGTCAGTACAAATGTTGCACTTTCGCCCAATCTTCTGGATGTGAAAGTCGAAAACAAGACTTACTCGGGAAAGCGACCGAAACGGTTCTCAAACGTGTGATACCGCAAGGGAGACATGCGATTCTCCGATTGCTGAAATCCGTGTAAGTTCCTCGGACGGCCTGGTTCTGTCCAGTATCGACTCATTTGTAGAGTATCAGCGGGGCAACTGACGATCGTGGTGTCGAAGGTGACGTGTTCAGTGTTTGGAGTGTGCCTCGGGGGAATGGTGTGAAAAATGTCATTCCAGCTCGGCTTCTTACCCGTCATCTTCCTTTTGAATTGTTCGTGAGTGAGCGTGAGCCCTTTGAGCCTGCATAGAAAGGATTCTGCATCTTCCTTTGTTGGCATCGAGGGCGGAAGTTGCATGTGACTGAGGCGGTCGAGATCTCCCGGGTGCTTTCGAGCCGATGCTGTCCTCTGCTACTGTATGGGTGGACGGAGCAGCAATGAGCTGTTTGACGATAGATCAATGCGACAGCAAGGAGGGTGCAATCGCAATAGCGGCCAGTGCGCTGGGGGGGGGGGGGGGGGGAAAGAGAAGTGGTGCTGATCGTTGCCAGGGAAAGGTGTGAGAGGAAGAGGTGCAACTTGGGTGATGAGGGTTGTGACAGGTCGTTGGAAGGTCTGTTTAAATAAATGAAGCGTTTAGCAATCCAAGCAGAGTCAGAAAGACCGGGGCTAGGGCCTCTTGAGATTAGTTTGCACTAGAAGCTGAGACCTGCGGAGCGGATATGCTGTAAACTTGTTGTGCTGTGCACATCGCATTGCAATTAGCTGCATTTCCTAGTAGCGCAGACCGATTCTGTTCGCATGTACAGGATTTTGGGCTGCTCGATGAGCCTGTCGAAAAGGTGACGAGGTTGCAAATGTCCATTGTATGGTACTTGGCACGTCAAGAGGATGTGTCAATTCGCTCATCCCTCGATGAGATCGTGCTGAACTAGCCCTCCCCTGCATCTGTGTTCCGTCTTTGACCGACTTAGGTATCTGTCACAATCTCGTCACCTCACGACAGGTATCTGTCACAGTCTCGTCACCTCACTGTTGCATACAATTTGGCTGTAGCGCCATACCATAGAGAAAGCATATATACAAGGTTTCGCAGTTCCTCCAAACTGGAACCCACCCACCATCTTGACCTCCTCTACAGATCCTGACCATACATATCCGACTCAGCTAACAACATGTCGCATGTACTATCGTGTCCTTATTTCTTCTCCCTTAGAAGAGCAGCTCTGCCCGTAAGGCCGATCACCTTCAGAGGTCCCTTACTTGCAGCTGGATACAGAATCCTTAGTAAGTCTTGCAGCAAATGCACCGTGCTTGTATGGGCTGTTCTGACCTCGCTTCTTGGCTCGAAAGCTCTTCCGAGGGTTAACACCGCTATAAGCGCTCGCGAGGGCGAGGGCATCCTAAGCAAGCACATCGCTTTTATTCCCTTGAACAACGTCGAGTCTAGCAATGGCCGCAGTGCAGCCAAGCCTCAGAAAAGCTTGAAGAAGCCAAAGTCCTTCTTCACTAAGAAGTATAGTATGTACCGAAGATGCGTTCACGAGAAGTCAAAGCTAAAGTTCAAGAAGCTGACCTATGCCGGCATCATTCGACATGCCGACAATTGTCGACATCATTCAAGTCTTTGGTTCTCAGACCGGACTTGCCATTACGATTGGCGGGAAGAAGAGAGTGACCAGATTCGACTACCAAACTCACCATGGCATGGAATACTTCAAGGTAAGTCTGGCTTTCAATCGCTGCACAGAAACTGTTCAATGCCCTGACAACAAAATCTCTGACCTCAGAACTGGTCATACAATGGAAAGGGCAACCCAGGCAAGATGACCACCAAACAATTCATTGCCGCGGTTGCAATGGGGAAACCTGTGCCTGCGGAAGCTTGCACATTAGCACGCGTGTCGGAATGCTACAGACGCTTTACTGACGTCCCTGTGGAGGGTCGCGCTATCAAGGTGTATTTGCTGGAGTCGACTGACGAGCGAAGCCTCGAGATCAACAACTTTGCAGTCTCGGAAGAATCCCTAAAGAACACGTCCGGTAAGTTTGCCCTCCCCACCTGGCCAGCCTTTGCTGTGGAGCGTTATCTGACTCTACATAACCATCCCTTTCGAAACTTTTCAACAAAGTTGGATCAACTTGACTCCGCATTTTCCTCAAGAAAAGCGGAGGAACGAGCATTGATGAAGCTATGGTCAGATTGGAGCTCTAATATGGCCAAGCTGACAGCTCATTGTATCCGCAAGAATTCCCGAGACAATTTGCATACACGGTAAAGGAACTCGAGGCTCGTACTTCCAGAAAAACGAAGAAAAAAAAAAAAAAAAAAAAAAAAACAACAACAACAACCCTGCATTCTGTCCTATAAACAAAAATCGTTCAAAAAGCTCTCAAAATAAAAGATCCTTGAATTTAAGTTACCTGTACCGTAAGGTACCGTATATAGTTGCCAAATTAGCCAGAGTACTCTACCGGTATTGCGTGCATATTCGCTGTCTCGCATTGTTTCTCACGCTACCATTCGATCGTAGAACAAAGGGCAGGAAGCTTTTGTGCACGAGATGCGTTGATCATGAAAGTATATAATCGCTTCATCGTTCTGGGAGCCGCTCTTTCCTTCCTACAGCCTCGCACTCTCTCCGAAAGATTTTCGCCATGTTTTCGACAGCAGAGAACACCGCTTATGGGATCATTTGCATACTAGTAGGATGTTTCTCTATCTCCTCGTTTCCAGTGCATCTGCGAGCACGCAATGTCGGCGTCATGCTGATGATGTTCTGGTGCTTTCTCGGTCTATCCAACAAGGGCATCAATACGCTAGCCTTCAACAACAACATGCGCTTGTCTTGGGCATTTGGTTGTGACATCAGCGCTATCATCGAACGCATCTGGCAGCTGGGACTCTGCTGCAGTTCTTTGTGCGTTCTTCGCAAACTCGAAGCGATTTCGTCGCTTCGACAAGCTCACTTGACAGGGTCAGATCGCAAACGCCAGCTGTATTACGATATACTGGTGGGGCTCGGTATTCCTGTCCTTCAGATCCCCATCTTCTTTGTCGTCCAACCGTATCGGCTCGATGTTGTGGAAGACTTGGGATGCCAGGCTCCTATTTACAACTCTGTACCTGCATTGTTCGTTTACTACCTCTGGCGCCTGGGCATCAGTCTTTCTTGTGTCATCTATGCTGGTGAGTTCGTCCTGCATTCGTGCCAGTAATCGTTTCAGTTCCTGCTCAACAACTCCGATCTCCTCTCCAACAGTTCTCATCTTGCGATGGTTTATACTCAGGCGCCGTCAATTTGCCACAGCCTTGTCCGCTCAACACTCGGGTCTCTCTCAAAAGAAATACTTTCGACTTTTCTTCCTCGCCGTCTGCGAAGCTTCTATCATCTCTATTGGACAGATGTATCTCCTCATCGAATCGCTACGCTTGTACGGCCTTCAAGCGTATCCGAGCTGGGCCGTCGTACACGCCAATTTCCACGACATTAACTTCGTTCCGATGAGCCTGGAAGGTCATGCATCAGATGCGATCGCAACGATCGAGGTTCTTCGATGGCTTTCACTCAGTCCAGGTGTAGCGTTATTCTTGTTCTTTGGCCTCACGCAAGATGCAACTAGCGCCTATGTGGAATGCTGGGCTTCGATGAAGCTGGCCTCATTGAGCATCAAGTAAGTGCGGACGGACCTCGTTATCTCGCTTCAAACGTGCCTTCCTTTACTGAACTCTGCCTCTTCCATTACACAGACGACGATTATTCCAAGGCAAGAGAAGAACAACTTTAGGCAGACCGCAACAAACGCTGGTGGAAGATGAAGAATCTTTTCAGAAGAGCGATGTTTCAATTGTCTTGCAAAAGGTGGTCGTAGTAACCTGATGATCCCGCATCGAATACAAAGACGTGTCGTTAATTTCAGCACCTGGGCCAATGAAATATCGCGAGTGAGAACAACGACAAGGGTACAAGCGATTGATTGTGTCTGCCTCAATCCCTGCGGAGTTTTTGCAAAGATTCTGAAAGGGACGGAAGCCGTGATCTTGCGCCCTATCGCCGTGAAGAATTTACACTTGTTCTAGAAGGGATGAAAGGGACCATGCAAGCGAGGAAATCTGCATTAATTGAAAGGTGCCCATTCATGCGCGTTTCTCGACGCCCAATTTGGGTCTTCAGTCATTGTCGCAATCCTTTGATGAACTTCCCTTTGATCGCCATCGTGTGACACACACCTATTTTGAATGCATTCACCAAGACAACGACAACACACAAAGGGAAGCATCGTGGGAAACAAGGTCTCCGAGCCTTGTGTTGTTCGATCTGGCATCCCTCCTTATGGAAAAGGTGACCAGGCAAGAATTTCGATTGTCCAGCAAGGCGAACTTTCTCTCGCGGACGTCGCGAGTGTCTTGGGAGCTCTAGCAATGCCTTGCGTTTGAGGTCACAACGACAGGCCCTGAAAGATATAAGAGCGACGAGATCAGAGATGAACGTCTTGACTCTTCACAACACACAACTCTCTTCCATCTCTTCACACACATCTTGACCTTACAGTCCTCCCCTCTTCTTAATTGTCGAAATGCTGTCCATCTTCTCCACCTCCAACAACACTGCGGTCTCCACCGAGCAGACCCCTGTCACTGCCGAGAGGGGCTCGCAGCCTTGGGCCAGCGGCTGTGTGGTCGCCTAAAGCGACTTGTCATGACAGGTAAGTCCAGCTCCTTCTGCGTGCAAAAACATGGAGCGGTCATCATCTGACGATGACTTTTCTTTTTCATGGCCATTTATTCTCGAATCGACCACTGACGCGAATGCCGCGCATTGATGTCCATCACAGAACGATCTCAATCGTCTTGAGTCTGGCTTTGCCAGAACCTCCAACCGTTCGACTTCTTTGGCTCGCAGCACATTCTCTTCCCCATGTCTTCGATTTCATGGCAGCCCATCGAACTTGTTCGGATTCGGCGCGACCTGAGTCGTAGTGCAAGCCCATCGCAATCCTTTTAGTCTCTTGATATTTCCACTTTATCTCTCTCTGGCCATATCGAATGAAAGCGCGCTGATTCACTTATATATCAGTCTATAGGAAGCAGCAAGTCTGATGTTCCGGCGGTTGTTAAAGAGCGGATCGGGCGACAGACGTGAGATGCCCGATGATGAAAAATGACACACAGCGGACGAAGGGAAATAGGATAAATTGTCTCGGCATTCCTGGCACCAAGAGAAGCTCGGCAAACTTTTAGTGTTGGTTTCGGATGACAGCGACAAAAACGCGCGTCTTGGAATTGGACCAACGTCGGAGTTGCTTGGCTCTTGGCTGCAGGTGCAACACGCAGGTCGACGTGCGCGTGCAGCTGTTGCTCTGATCCGAATGGATTTCCCGTCCGATGGGATCAACTCCAAATGAAGTCTTAACCTCCCCACCCTCTCCTCATCTGTGGCTGGGCTGCGGCCACGGCGTCTTTTTTTTTTTTTTTTTTTTTTTTTTTGGCTGCTAGCGTGCATAAATTTGCATGTCCACCCCTCTCTCTGTTGTAGGCACACACGCAAGTCCACGTCAACATCACTCCTGTCCTTTATTCCATCATCTTCCCTTGACACTTGTTCGCTTGACGCATTCACCTCACCATGAAGGCGACTTTCGTGTCTACCCTGCTGTCTATCGCCTGCGCTGGTATGGTCGCCGCGCATGGCTCTGGACCTGACCTGCTCAACGATGGCTGTCGACCCATCTCGAAACGCTCTCAGCAACTTGAAAAGAGGCAACTCACCAATTCGGGCGGCGAGGGACAGACAGTCACGGGCGGCGGAGGCGCCTCAGCAGCCAGATACAGCTGCAACCCTGCTACCTGTCAGCTGCCCAACTGTCACTGTGCCGACACCAACCCTCCAGGCGGGCTTGATCCCAAGGATGTTCCCCAATTCATTGTCTTTACTGCCGACGATGCTGTTCAAGACTACACTACCAAGTCTGTCGCCCAGTTCCTTGCGCAGCGCAAGAATCCTAATGGCTGCACTCCCAAGATGACCTACTTTGTCTCGCTCAATTACACCAACTACGCTCAGGTGACCGAGCTCTATGTCAATGGCAACGACATTGCCGATCACACCATGACCCATCAGGAGCAGCCGGCAGCTGATGCCGAGATTGATGGCAACCTGATCAGTCTCAACGCGCTCGCTGGCATTCCGTACAGGTCCATCATCGGCTACCGTGCTCCTTTCCTCAACTACAGCCGTCACAACCTCGAACACCTGGCTGCCACCGGCTTTACTTACGACTCTTCCAGTACAGCCTCCGTACCTGTCACCGACCCCAACACGGACGCCTTCTGGCCATACACACTCGACAATGGCATGGCCAATGACTGCAACAGTGTCGCTAATATCTGTGGTGGTCAGCCCAAGCTCCCTGGTTTCTGGGAAATTCCCATGTATTCCATCTTCGACGAGCGAGGCGCTGCGGGTGCCCATCTCATGGATCCCTGGTTGGATTCTGCCAACGCCTCGGATGTGCTCACGTGGATGAAGAACACCTTTACCGACCACTACAATGGAAAGCGTCAGCCGTTCGGTCTTTACACCCATCCCATCCACTTGGCCACTGGCTACCCTGGTCTTGCCGACCCTGTCGCTCAGATCAACATGGTCAACGAGTTCCTGGACTGGGCCACCACCTCTCCCGAGATGCAGAATGTGTGGATCATCAGCAACAAGCAGCTTATCGCATGGATGCAGAACCCGGTCCCTGCTAGCCAGCTGAACACGCTCGATGCCTTCAAGTGCCAGACACCCAACGTGGGCCACATCTGCAATGGGTTCGCCCAGAACAACGACTTGCTTGAGCACTGCATCTCGGACACACCCGGTAGCACGCTCAACAATGCCCCCTTTTATACCTGCTATGGTTGCCCTGTCACCACTCCCTCGCCGCAGCAGCCCAACCCGCCTCAGCAGAACAACGACAAGACGCTTCGCACCCGCATTCCTAACAACTGCGACACGCCTTTCTGGGACCCTGTAGCTGCCAAGTGTCTGTGTACTGGCAGCACGTGTGCCTTCACCGATTCGACCAGGCCCATCGGCCCCAATGGCGGCAACCTCACCTCCAGCGGCGGCCAGAACACAGCGGGTCCCAGCGGATCGGCTACGGCAAGCTCGGACCCGTACAGGAACTTCAATGGTGCCAAGCCAAACACTCCTCTCTCGACTATGTTGGTGTGGGGAGCGTCTGTTGCCGCTGCTGTAGCTGGTGGTGCCATGGTGGTCTTTGTCTAGACTCGTCATATCGTACTCTGTATCTGCACTGCAATCCCGTTCATTCTCTATCTTTCCGGCTCATCGCGTCCATGGACATTTCATTCACCTTCCGTACAAATCGCATCCTCGTTCAGCATCCCTCCGATTATGTGTCTTAGTGCTTGTGTCTACTTGAGCGCAGTGAACAAGGCTTTGTGAAGGAAAGCTGGCTCGCTGAAGTTGAGTTCATTTCCTCAGCGACCTGATCGGGGCACAAACCCGATTTGCTTCGCGTCTTCTCTGTTAAGCTGCGCAAAGACCAACACCTGCGCAGTTCTAATTTGACTTGAAGCGAGCTTCTTCTTGACCTTCCCAACCCGTGCTCCCTCTTTGTTCATCCTCATCTCACCTTCATCTCGATGTCGCGCAAGAACGTAGGGAGACTGGCGCAGGGCTTCCTGGGCAGAGCATCGAGCTCTTTCGCCAGCAGCAGCACTCGCGCTGCGACTGCGACGTCTCGTTCGGCCTCGAGGGCATCCTCCACCAGCCATGAATTGCGCTCGGTAAGGCCGATCGTTTCGCAAGGTCGGTTCCTGTCAACCTCGGTGTACCGCCGAGCTCAGTCGTCCTCTTCTCGCAATACTTCAGAAGCATTCCCGTCGTCTTCAGACTCGCCGGTGGCCAACTCCCCGATCCCCATCTTCACTGCCGTCCGTGACTATCGAGCGTGGCGCCATCAAGCGACTAAGGACGGCAAGTCGGTGGGCTTTGTCGCCACCATGGGCGCATTGCACGACGGCCATCTCCGACTTGTCCAGGCGAGTCTTGTCGAGAATGATTACACAGTCGTCTCGATCTTTGTCAACCCCGCCCAGTTCGCGCCCACCGAGGACCTTGCATCGTACCCCCGCACCGTCGAGTCCGACATCGAGAAACTCGCAGGCGTCACCCACGGCGATGCCAAAGTCAACGTGGCGTTCGTGCCGAGCGTCAAGGAGATGTACCCGCACGGATTCACGCAGGTCGTGGCGGACCAGATTGGCGCCTTTGTCGAGGTCAAGGGCTTAAGCCACCAGATGGAGGGTGGGAGTCGACCGACTTTCTTCCGCGGTGTCGCGACGGTCGTGACAAAGCTCTTCCACATCATCCAGCCCGACAGGACCTACTTTGGTCAGAAGGATATCCAACAATCCGTCGTTCTACGCCGTCTTGTTTCCGACCTGGTCTTCTCACATCCACCCTCGCCCGACGATCTTCGTGTCATTCCTACCGGTCGAGATCCTAAGGATAATTTGGCTCTCAGCAGCCGCAACGCCTACCTTACACCCGACTCGCGCAAAGTCGCACCTGTCTTGTACCGTGCGCTCAAGACAGGGCAGGATGTTTGGGAGCAGCCACAGTGGACCCCCGCAGACAAGGAGGAGCGCATCAAAAAGACACTGGAGAGCGCACGGTCCGTCGTGTTGCAGCAGGCGCAACAATGCAAGGCGGAAGGCAAGGATGTCAACCTCAAGCTAGACTACATCTCACTCAATCACCCCAAGACATTGGAAAATTTGGAGCAGACGCTGGCAGACAAGGGCGCGGAAAACGTCGACGTGTCGGAGGGCGCCATTCTCAGTGGAGCAGCATTGATCAGTCAGGGCAAGGACGGAAAGGTGACGAGGTTGATCGACAACCTCTTGCTCGGATTCAAGCTTTAGTCATGCCCGTGTCTTTCTACCTCCCTGCGTGGGGCTCTTTGTACGACTCTAAATGCAACACGAGCACAGACGATACAGCAAACGAAATGGCCGAATCAATGCAAAAGAAGACTAGAGGAGCAGACAAAGATGGTGACGCGATATATGTAGACTCTGCGTTCAAGCCTAGTTCTGAGCCTGGGCCTTGAGCTGTCTCCTCTTGAGCACGGCGGCGTTGAGCTTGTCGAGCATCTGGACAGTTGTCTCCCAACCGACACAGCCGTCGGTGATGGAGACACCGTACTTGAGCTGGTCGATCTGACCGTTCTTGGGCTCTCCCTGCTTGCCCTCGTTGAGATGCGACTCGATCATGACACCGGTGATGGCATCCTCGCCCTGCTCGAGCTGTTCGGCGATGGCATCGACAACCTTGGGCTGGTTGCGGTAGTCCTTGTTCGAGTTGCCGTGCGAGCAGTCAATCATGATGGAAGGGTGACGGTCGGGAAGAGCGGCCTTGAGCTGGGCCTTGGAAGCCTGAACGGAAGCCGAGTCGAAGTTGGTGCCCTTGGAGCCACCACGGTGGACGATGTGGAGGTCGGCGTTTCCTACGGTGCGAACGATAGCGGCAAGACCCTGCTCGGTGACACCCATGAAAGCGTGGGGTTTGGACGAGGCACGGATCGCATCGACGGCGACACCGAGACCGCCATCGGTGCCGTTCTTGAAACCAATGGGCATGGAGAGACCCGAGACGAGCTCACGATGGAGCTGAGATTCGGTGGTACGAGCACCGATGGCACCCCACGAGTAGAGATCGGACATATACTGAGGAGAGATGGTGTCGAGGACCTCGCAGGCGACAGGGACACCCTGGGCAGTCAAGTCGACGAGCAGGTTACGGGCAACCTTGAGACCGCGGTTGATCTGGAAACTGCCGTTGATGTCGGGGTCGTTGATGAGACCCTTCCATCCGACAGTGGTACGGGGCTTCTCAAAGTAAGCTCGCATGACAACGAGAAGACCCTCGGACCATCGCTCGTCAATACCAGCCTTGAGGAGCTTTGCGTACTCCTTGGCCTGGTCGACATCGTGGATAGAGCAAGGACCGACAACCACCAAAAGACGGTCATCCTGGCCGTTGATGATGGCGCTCGAGACACCACGCGCGCGAGCGATGGTAGCGCGGGACTCTTGAGGGACGGGGATCTCGTGCAACAAGAGCGAGGGCGAGATCAAGGGTTCGAAACCGGCGACACGGACATCGTTGACGTAAGCGTAGCCATCCTTGGATCCGGCCTTGTGAATGGCCTGAGCAAGAGGCTCGGCAGATCGACCGTTGGCGGTGTTGGCAGCGATATTCGACGACATGGTATATGGCGTCGACGAGTATGGAGGCGACGGTATCTAGATGTTGTGGTCGGGATGATAGGTAAGGAGCTCCCTGGAGGCAACGGTTTGTACGAGGAGGCGAGGACGGAACAAGGAGCGTGCTAGAATAAAATAAGAAGGAGCTAGGCTTTAGCGAAATGAAGAGCACGGGCGAGATTCGGACAATTCTCTCAGCTGTCGAGACACACATGCATAGGACTTGGCTTGATTGAATCAAGGGCATTGTGCACAAGGTGGATCACAGCATCTTCGGGTTCCCGACCTCCTGGTACAGAAGAGCAGAGTGTTTCGGTTGCGCCAAATGATTTGCTTGGATGGTTTGTCGAGGCGGCAAGTGGCCATTCTAGCGAACCCTGCAGTCGCAAGCAATTGTTTGTCGCTGAAACAAGACTCTGGAACTTTTTTTTTTTTTTTTTTTTTTTTTTCCCGAGCTGCAGTCACAGTTGATTCTTCTTGATTTTATCGATATTTTTGGTCATGACTCGTGCAGATCTCCTCCACCCGGTGCGGCTGCACTTTCACGCACGCACGACTGCCAAGCTTCCCCTCCACCGGCCCACTCTCCACCTGCCGACGTTGTCCGTTGTCTGTTTCAGGTCGACAACACCTTATCGTGTTGTACTCATCGCTTGTCACCCACTCGTATCTCTAATGCTGAGGAATGACTGCCTCGACAGAGCAGCGACATCGATTGCGGAATCGGTTGCTCGGTCATGCTGCTCGTAGGGCTCGATGGTCGAACGTCGATGAGCCGGATTTGGCACCAATTCGTCCAGACCAATCGGGATCTATCAGTCACATATCGATATCGCGCATTTCCGACGTGATTCACGGATTTCGATTTCTAGGCGTTTCTCATCACCGATTTCCAGATTTGCCTGGAAACTATCGGTGATATTTCGGAAGGCGGACAAGAGCTTGACTTTCTTCGACAGCTCTAATTTTCGCATCACACCCGCAGGTCACTCTCTTCATCATCACCACCGTCACACAACACAGCGGCATGTTGCCAACATCGATATTGAGATCACGCTCGGCGTGGAAGGGCAAGTAGGGAGCTCCACCTGTGACTTCTAAGGTCGTGACACGTCAAGTGCGACAAAGGTTGGCCGAGTCGCTGACGTTCGAATCTGCTTCGATCCTTCCAATCTCCCTCTCCAGGTCCCTTCTTTGTCGCCTTCCCAAACCTCGCCGAGGCTCTCAAGAACAACACTGCCATACGAACAAATGCTAGAAGCTGCACTATTCTCCCTAACTTTGTCGGGTAAGTCAACACCTCCGCAGGTCTTGTCCAACGTCATCGACTCAACACTGACTTCGATCCCTTCTCTGATCCAACGACCAACAGATTGAAGTTCCTCGTCCACAACGGCAAGCATCATATCCCACTCACCGTTACCGAAGAGATGGTCGGTCACAAGCTTGGTGAATTTGCCCCCACTAGGAAACCTTTCCGCTACAGGCTTACAAAGAACAAGTAACTCGACTCTCACTCCAAAGCCACAAAGACTCTGCCGGCATCTCTGCTTCTCATACGCACTTGTACTTCTATCTCGAATTTACGCATTCTCAACCCAACTCCATACGGCAGACTTTGAGAATACAGCCCCGAGTAAGGAAGAGCAGATATACTAACTCTTGAACATATCTACACAACAAGCGAAGCATCATAGATCACTCAAGAAGCCCCGGGCGGCGGCGCGAAGCCGGACGCAGGAGCTACCAGCAATGGAGTGCCCTGTGCATCCGCCGTCTCAATATACACCTGATTGCCCCACCACTGCAGGTCCAACGCTCCGTTCTTGGGCAGCTGCAGCAAAAAGTAGATCACGATCGACGACATGATCGTTCCAAAGTCCAGAGCGCCGGCGAGCACAAAGTTGTATCTCGACCACCACTCCAGTCGATGCTTACGCAGCCAGTATTGGAACAGATAGCCCACCACCATCGCCGAGGTAAAGTTGATGCCCGTCGCAGGAGGTGCCAGGCTCATGCCGACAAATACGATCGGCGCCGAGATGTATCGCATCTTGCTCCATCCTAGCTTGCGCGAGAGGTACCACGTGATCAAAGGCAACACTGCTCCCACTGCCAGTCCGTAAAATAGATTGAAGTAGGGCGTCTTTGGACCAAAGCTGCGTTCAACACCGATGGCGCCCCAGATGATCGAAGCAGTATAGAAAATATTAACCATGGGGCACGTGAAGTGTTGCGGCTGGTTTGGTTCGCAGAGCCCTTGGATGTGATCGCGCAGAAAGTCCTTGGCCAGCATCTGCATGATGCTGTTAACCACAATCGACAAGACTTGGACAAAGAAGATCTCGCGTGGTGCAATCTTCATGTAGTGTCCCAGCTTCTGATCCTGCGAAAACAGCAGTCCGAACGTCGTCGTCTGCTGGCTGATGGTCTTGAATATCATCACAGGCAAAGGCTTGCCGGATAAGAGAGCCGAGGCCAGCATTTCCGAGACCAAGTTCACACCGGCTGGGAGGCCGGACATCGCAAAGATGAAGCCAAACGGAAGCATATAAGCCACAGAAATCAGAAACGCCAAGCCCAGCGCCCAAATGGGCAGGCCCGTGCCGTAGCATGCATTCAGAACGATCGCCATGCCGAGACCGCAGACCAGCGCGGTGGCGTACCAGAAGGTCGGGACACCAGCATACCTGCGCATCAGCCGCGCATGGACATCGTCAGGCATCGTCCTTCGCGAGCGTAGCCGATCGTAAATAAATCGGCCGTGGTACAGTGTCGTATGAACAACTGCCGCCGTGATGAGCGCAAACCCCCCGAAGTAGGCGACGATGAGTCCCGCAGAGATGTATACCTGCGAGTAGTTGTTGTAGGCATCGACATGCAGCGTGATATGATCTGGCGAGACCAAGCTGACGTTGTATTTTTGCCCGAATCGGTCAAAGCTTCTTCCAGTCAGAATGGGCAAGTAGGCCGTATTGAGGGCGTTGGTAAAATAGAGAATCGGTGCTGCGATCCAAATTCCCACTATAAAGCCGCCGAAGAGGTTGGCTTGTGCCCACCAAGGTGTGACGAGCGGCGAGCCGAGATACACGATCTGAGACCAGTCAAATGTGATCAGACTAGCACCCAATCCTGTGGCGGTGCCAAACACGACGTTGACGGGGACGTTCGTCGGCCAGATCCAACAAACCCAGTTGAATATGGACAAGGCCGTGAAAAGGTAGCCTGGGAAGAAGAACACGACGAACGCAATGGCGGATGCAATGTGAAAGAAGCGCAGTCTCGACATTCTTGGCGTCCCCCTTTGAGAGAGTGAATCCTCTTCGGCGTGGAGCGTGTTGAGGACAGTAGAGACTGCCAAATTCTGAGGCCAGATCATGGAAGCTGGCACCACAAGAACCTCGCGCACGAAACCTGCCAGAGCCAATCCTACCAGCTGAGGAGCGCATACCGACAGAAAGCCGTAGAGGAATGACCTTCGGTCGTCCCAGAACCGCTCCAAGTCCTGCGCAAGGAGTATAGACAGCGAGTAGGAAGGATTAAGTCCGGTTGTTGCCGCTACGAGAACGAGGGTATGCTCTTTGATGTTCCAAGGACCAGGGTTGAAGGACCACGTGTAAGTATTATTACTGCCCTTTGCCCCTCTGCTTCTGCAGAAGTTTGGCAGACGGAACGTAAAGGAGCGGATAGGCAGAATGTTGGCCAGGACAGTTCCGAAAGGATGCGCTAGAATCTGGATGATGATAGCGACGATCTGAAGGGGAGGGTTGCGCTGCGAGAGAATGGTGTTGACGACCGAGGTGATAGCTGATAGCCCGATTCCGAGCAACAGTGATCGAAAAGTGATGGACGGCATTGTCGGATCATCCAGATTGGAAACTGAAGCACGTACTTCTGGGTACGGCGAGTCTTCCTCTTCTTCGAGCTCAAGCTCGACGGCTCTGAAGGAGGTTGGCTTTGGCGCATGACGCAGTAGGTCCGCGCTATCCGATGTTGGTGCGTTGCCGCAGCAATGACCACTCCACGACGACAGACCATGGCCAGACGAAGATGTAGGAGAGCATGGACCGTCGGCGTCTCTTCCGAATGAATTGCAGCGACGTCGTCCGCAGATACTGTTCGATCTGGTCGAAGGGTGCCATTTGATGGAAGTCGAGCGATGAATTTGGGGGTCGGGCTTCTCTCCTACCAGAGTCGCCTGTGAAGGCTCGCTCGCCATGGCCTCCGAAGACAGATCTACACACCGATGGTCTTGTATTTGTACAAGGTTGCCTCGTGCATCATAGACCGCTCCGTTCTCCTGGTCATAGTAGTATATGCTCTCACGAGGCGCGTTGCTTCGAATTTCACCAGCTTTCGTCTCTCCTTTTGATGTCGCTGTGGGCGGAGGAACCGGCATGTTTGATGAAGCAGTCACCACATGTACAGCCGGAAGCCCAAGGCTAGCTACATATGCAGATATGATCGATCGAGATGTCAGTGAATCATTCCTTGGCCTGTTGCGACAATACAGGGTGGGGTACTTTCACACTTACGAGGTGCGAAGGCAAACACGTCGTCATCATCTTGCTCTCCGTCCTGCTCTTGGATCGACTTGTCGGAAGAGCCAGAGTCGCTGTATTCGGCATGGGAAGAGTTCTCTTCTTGTTGATCAAAAGCTTCGTTGACGCGCTCTCTACTAAGACCTCCAGCCGTGGTAGGTCGGCAGGCGCGAGCTCCCTGGCCGGCAGATGTTGCCGGTCTGGTCTGCGCCGTTTTAGGTCTCGACATGTCTGTCTTCTACTGAGAAGCGGGAGAGTGCAAGTTTATACTGAACAAGACTGGAAGATCTCATATCTTATACTGTAAGGTGCCTCTGGCTTCAAGCAACAAAGACCAGGAACAAGGCTGCTGTGTATGCCTATGAGCACGACCCACCTCCCAAGGTATGAAGTGTGGGAGCGTTCAACAGCGCCATTTCTTCTTTCTTGCTGTTATCCCACCAGACTAACGCGCAGCTCCCTTACAACATTCAAAGTACGGTGGCAACCTTGGCGAGGCTCCGCTCGAGATGAATCAAACGAAAGTCTCTCAGGGCTCTCAGGAAGGCCAGACCGGATCATATACGAGTGTGGGAGCATCACAAGCTGAATTGCTGTGGACCGGTCTCGTCAAGATGGGGATCCTTCACATGAGAGATTACCGCAGCAACTCGGCTTCATATGTGGTCCCTTGTCAACGTGGCCACAGAGCTGTGCGACAAACTACACCAGTCGTGCTTTTGTTCTCTTCCATCGCGGTTGAGAGGGGAAGGGGATGGCGCTCAGAGGACGCGATATGAAGGTCAGTGCCGAAGAACAGATGAAAGTCGCGCTGCGTTGATTTTTTTTTTTTTTTTTTTTTTTGCGAGTTAAAGCTGATTTTCTCGCGGCTTAACAAGTCCGTGCACAAGCGCACAGCCATTTCGATGAGCGTCGGCCATCACTCCGCACGCGCGCGCCAACTCCACTTGTTGGTCGCTACCTCCATCCATCTTCCACACCTTCTCATCCTCCCTCTTCACGGTATTCCAAGCACAGCGCTCCCAGCAACTGTCTTAGCGCTACCTAAAAAGGCCGATCGCAGCCTGTCATACCCCCATCGTCCATATCTGGCTAGTCTAACCACAGGAGCGAACCTAAGCACGACCTCGATCAGGCACAACTTTCACAGCCATGGACAACTTCCGCAAGATCGACATTGATCAGTACGACGAGGATGTGATTCTGGATGACGAGCTGGTCGAGCCGTTCCCAAAGTCACCAGAACAAGCGTTAGCAGATGCAAAGGCAAAGTCGACCGAGGTTCGATCGTTGATTGGGAGGTGAGTAGCAATCAGCCAGGCAGCTGAGCGGAAGAGTCAGACATCTTCAAAGCCTTTCGGAGGAATGAGGTAGACTGACACGGCAATACTTTGCGTCTCCTCGCCAACTTTGCTCTCTGCTATCACAATACAGGGGAGATATTGCGGGCGCATTGGCCCTCACACTCACAGACTACCCGTACGGTCCTAACGTTGAAGAAGCCAAGGTAAGCTCTCGTCCGAACGCAATGGTTGCAGGCAAGTCCTACTTGTCTCTTCAGCATTCCTTTCCTCAGCATTACGCTGGCCCCGGATTTCACGCGCTGACCATGTTCATGTCCTAACCATCTTTTGACCCATGCACCACGATTTCAATCCACACCGACAAAACTTGTCTGCCTGGATCACCCAGAACGTCACCCTATCCTCGCTACTCGAGATCGTCAACAGCACAAAGTCAGCCGATATCTCGAACGCCGTCAAGTCCATCTCCATCGACCAGCGAGATACACTTATGAAGTTCCTCTACAAGGGCCTTGAGCTTGGAGGTGAAGGCGAAGGCGTCAACTGCGCCGTCCTCCTTGGTTGGCACGAACGTGTAAGTCTAGACCTGGCTTTCCCTTCTTCCCTGTTGGACCCCATTCGACAACTGACCCCGTTCTTTCTCTTTCTGATTCATTTGGCGACGCAGTTGACCGAGGTGGCCGGAACAGGGTGCATCGTTCGCGTCATGTCGGACCGCCGTACCGTCTAGATGGACTTACCTGTAGTGTAGATCGGATCCACAGGCTCGCCCAGGTCACCACACGGAATCTCAACCATTCAACACATTGTCACTTCTCAGGAAGAGATCGGTTCCACACCGAGCGGCCAGGCTGTCGCACTCGAGATCGAAGCAAGGAACCGATGAGGAGGATTTACATGGAAAGCTGGCAGACATGGAAGACACGAGCATCAGCTCAACGAGCATAACAACGAGCACAAGCCCTAGCAGTAGGTCACAATATCGGTATTCCTAAGCAGAAAGAAAAGCGCTTCTAGGCTCAACACAAGTGTTGGAAGGAAGCGCGCAATGCTCCGAGGTCAGTCACTTTGCGGACCTCGACGGGCACCCTGGTCGCCGCGTCCGCAATCCTCCCGGCATCTTGTTCAGGCCGGCGCACCAAAACGTGGATGGCCTCGACCTGCGATGCCAGCGCCGATAACGTCGCCGATGAAACGTTTGCAGTGCTAGATTTGTTCTTCTGCGTCCCAAGTATACCGACCAGCCTCTTGGCCACGGGCCAAAACTTTGCGTGTTCGTCCATGGTCTCCATGAGCCTCGCGAGATCGGCTTGCACCGAGTCGAGTTGTGTTGCAATGGAACGGGCGCTGCTATCAGGGCTTGATACTGTCTGCATCGATTCTTCCAGAACTTCGATCTCGGACAGCGTGACACATCCTGCGAGGAAGCACGCAAGTGACGATAGCGGTGTGTCGGCCAACAATGTTGGGTCGAGCGCTTCGCCAAGCATGCAGATTTCCACGACCTCGCGGGCGGCTATACGCATCTTGTCAAAGTCGGCTTCGCTGGACGTGGCCTGCGACACAAGTGAAAGGTGGATCAAAGCCACATTATGAGCGAGATGCAACTGCAGGAAAGACAGCAACTCTCTCCTTTCGTGTGCCCGTCGAAGATTGGCCGAACCGAGTTGAATCATGGCTGGAAGGGAATTGTAGTGACCAATCAAATCAGCGCCGATGGCGGCAATCTCCAATGCTCGAGCTCGGTCGGACTCCTGACCACCGCTTGGATCCAGCTCAGATAGGCGTCCGAGATAGTGAAGCTGCCTGACCAGTGCAGCAAAGATACAAGGTTCCCCGTCTCGCATCGAGGAAGGAAAAGCAGTGTCAATGTCTCGATCTTTGATGGCCAAGGGACGTGCGGTCACGATGGAAGTGACGCGGTCAAGACAGTAGATCATCCAAAAGACATCGTCGCCATCAAGCCTCGTAATCCTTCCGCTCTGCCCTGTGGCCAGATCTGACACCATCGATGCCCGACTTTGTGGCTCAGCACGGACGCGGTGAAGATCAAGTTGCTTGCACAGGCTAACGGCCGACGACACGATGGCCGCAGCGGAGATCATCTGACCCATGAGCATATCGCAGATCGCAATGACGCCAAGGGCGACGATAGCCTCGAGGTCTGGAGTCTGCAGAGCTGCACCGATGAGAGCACGCGCTCTGTCGACGTACACGTTGCTGGTCTTCGCTTCTGCTATGGGCACACGATGGCCAGCGCGCTCATATAAGCTGGCACCAATGCCACAGAGGGCATTCGCCATCAAAGCCGAGATGGAATCATCTTTAATGCGCGCGCCGATGATCTTTGTGTCTAATCCAGGCACCTGATCGCCTATGGTCTTTGTGAAGGCTTCAAAAAAGACCTGGACAACGTGCTGAGGTGGCTTGACATCTTCTCGTTGAGCAAAGGGAATTGCATCTGTCGATGGTAGCGATGGTGTCCGAATTGGTGAACGACTGGACGGCGCAGACTCCGAGATTCGTTCTTCGCCAGCCTCTTCACCAGGCAGTGCCAATCGCATGCTTTCAACGAGAGGTTGCGAGAGTCTGTCCACGGGGATCGGGTAGCTGAGAGCGTCATAGGTCGCTGAGGTTGCTTCGAGAAGGCTACGCTCCTCTTGCGGAGCGAGATCGATCATGACGCTGATATGGCGCAGATCTGGCTGTGCATCTTGCCCGTTGCGCAACCGGAATACGTGCAGGCGGGCACTTGGGCCAGACGGCTGGCGCGCATCACCACGCTGTGCTTCGCTTCCATACACTTCGAGGATGCCGATGATACCGGCGGCTACGTCCATGAATGGACGGCGCGTTTGACTGGAGAGGCCACCAATGGCGTCCCAATCTGCAGCAAAAGCACGATCGAGTCGTTCGCCTGCAGTGCTTCTGTCAGCGAGATCCTCAAGAGAAGACTCTCGCTTCATTTGTGACTCAACGAAGGCTCGATGTGGATCAGTAGCTGGCCTAGCCAAGACGGCAATTGTGGCTGCTCTGCGCTTGCATCTCATTGCTGCTGCGCTTGGTCTGTATGTTCGAGGTTCCGGTAAAGGTCTAATCGGCCGAACTGCTTGGCTCTCGTAGGTCGCATAACGGTCTTGGGCAAAAGACCCAGCGTCGTCGTCTTTTGTAAGACGGGCGCGTGGCTCGTATCGAGAAAAGGGCAGTCCTGATGAACTGTACGGGCGTTCATGTGCTGCGAGGCGGCCATAGGAAGAAGGGTGACGCTCTTGGTGAATAGGTGGGAGCACGTGACGCTCTGAAGGGCTGCGATGGGGTTGGAACGAGGACTGTGCGTACTGAGGATCATGGTCGCCATCCGATTGCGTGCGATAGCGATTGAGGCGACCGGACGTGGGGCTCGATGCCAAAGAAGTAGTCTGAGGATTCGAGCTGCTACCGGGAAGGACGGCAAGGACGGGCATGGACTGGGACGGGGGCAGTCCAGACGAAGGACGACCGTAAAGATCAGGAATGGGCTCGGCTATGCCACGAGGCTTTTGCTCTGTCGATTCGGGCGAGGTTCGGGACGAGGGTTCACCGGGGCTTCTCTTACGAGCTCTAGCCGCGTCTCCTGTCTTGGCACGACGGAAGTCAACCTCTGGCCACTTGCATTCGATTTCTGCCAGTTGTGTGAAGAGAAGATCATGTAAAATGTATATGGTCAGTGCTCTGCTAGGTCCAAAAATATGATGTAAGTTGAGTTGAACACTTACTCATGTTGGCACACGTCTTGCAAGTGGGGCGAACACCATCGCAACGAGACTTGCGGTTTCGGCAAGCAAGACAAGCCAGGGAGACTCGCGGTCTTTTGATGGGTGTGCCCGAAGCGGGGGGCTCGATTTCGGGGCCATGTCGCAGGTGAGCTGGGGCCAAGTCGTAATGAACAAGATGAGGCATGCGTGACGACGGATGAACGGGAGCTACATCTTGGCGATAGAGGTCGGGATGGCGCAGGAGCGCAGGAGGGTAGGGTGAGGCAACACTTTCGCCAGGCGATCTGGTCGGATGCATATAGTCAGCCGAGACCATACCGGCAGGTGACGAGGATGGAGGGCTGGTTCGACGAGCAGTACCAAAAGCGGGCCGATCAGCCATGGGTGGATAGGACCGTTGAGCTGCATACGGAGGGATGTCTGAATCTTTGATCGGGGGAAGACGGGCGGGTCCCAGCGGCGCAAGTGCTTCGGATCTGCCGACTGGCAGCTTTGGCAAAGAGTGGCTGGAGGGCAAGACAGGAGGAAGACGATCCATGCCTCTTCGCGCCTCTTCATCACCTCTGGCTGCGGCGGGCCGAGAAGCGGATGCTCTAGGGTCGCGAAGATCCGAATAGAAAGGGGACCTGTCCATGGCGACGGGCGGAGCGAGCTTTCTGCTGCTCAGAGCGAGATCGATTGCTAGGGACGAAATGGTGGGCGACAGGCGGCTGAGGCAGTTTCTAACAAGCTTCTTGGCGAGGAAGAGTCGGAGATGATGGCAACTTTGCCTGCTATGCCTGCTGATTAGTGTTAAACAGAGACAGAGCGGGGGCAGTGAAAAGCTGGATGATAGATCTGAAAAGCCGACGGAAGTGATAGCGATCCTCACGGTCGAATGTGCAGCTTGGTTTGTGCGGCGGAACAGGGACTGTATTCCGAACCGGTGAGGCTGAGCTGCGAGAAAGAAGGTTTGCCGCGGACGGCTGTTGCCTGCGCTTTTTGCTCAAGGGAGTGGGATGAGCTGTCTAGACGATAGCCGAAGGACAGCGAAACTGCAAAGGTTGCCGAAAGGACGAGTGATGAAGAAGCTCAGGATGGGAATGAAAGGAAAGCCTACAGGATGGCGGCAGGAGCCGAAGCTGGATTCAATGAAAGGTGATGCGGTGGGAGCGGAGCTGAAGATAGACTGAAGTTGCTTGTCAACGAGATACGAGAAGCCAGAGAAGGGCGTGTATACCAGCTCTAGTTCGGGCGAAAGCCGACAGCGTGTGAATGTAGCTGGCAAGAGATACCAGATGTTGTAAGGAGTGTCTAGCTGTGAGCAGTAAGTTTGATCGTCGGGAGGCTCCACCTGCTCGGCGCTTTCTGAGGACGAGCTAATGACGGAGAAGGTCGCGAGGTACGGAGTGAGGTGATCTCAGGCGAGGAGCTCTTGATGTGTAAAGCCAGAAGAGATGGAGGTGGAAGAGTGAGTTGATTCAAAGCTACCCAAGTGCGAGAGCTGGCATCACAATATAGAGAACGCTGAGCTTCCATTCAGTGAGGTTCCCGAAAAGGCGCCTTGCTTTGGCCGATGGCGGCATCAGTCAAGCGTGCATGTTTGTTCAATCACATTCAGTAGCCGAATTGAAGGGGAACACGGGCGGAAGTTTACCGGGTGCGTTAGCCATGCAACCAAAAAGCCGGCTAGTCATGTGCATAAGCAGCAGCATCCATTGTGACAGTAACGTTAAAGGCAATATCGAATCCCAACAGCCGCACACTGGGGGGAACAACGAGCATGGAAACGGATCGACTGCAGCTGCCTACGGCTATGGATTTGCGCGCACCAATGCAGCCAATCATTTGGGCCTGGAATCCATCGGTACTCAAGCCTTACCGGACCGAGCATGTTGGAAGGGAGCAAAGAAAAACAGAGTTCCGGGTGGGGCAGACAGAGACTAGCCGATCGACAGCCGTTGCGCCTCAGCATCCGACAGACGTTAGCAAATCTTTCGCGACGTGGAGGCACCGCCGTCAACTTAGCAGGGACCCAGGTATGCTACTGCATCACCCGGAATCGGAGCGCGATGTGCGTTTTGCAGTCGGCCACTGGAAAGAAGCGGCTCCCTCTCAACGCCCATCGCGCTCACGGGTGGCGCATTTCATGCCGTTCCATTGCTGAGATCGTGGCAGTCTGACCGAGGAATAGAGTCTCCACCCTCTCCCGAGAATTTGGTTGCGGATCCTGGTGTGAATGATGAAGGGCCCCATGCGGTGCGCAATAATTTCTATCTCCATTGAACCGTAGGCAGGAAACAGGTTTTATTGTGACTGAGTCTAAACGTGTGCCTGCAGAAGCTGAGACAACGGCTTGTTGATCAGGCGCTGCCTCCTCTGACATACAAGTATCTTTTCTGTTTGGGAGATCAAGGCTGCCCCGAAATTGTTACGGCCATGCGCGGGGCACGGCCATCACCTGCACGCAACAAATTGCCCAGCCAGCCAAGGAGAAGGTGGCACAGGCTGTCTAGACCGGGTTGGCAAGCAGCATGAGTTCCGGCCCCGTTTTCATACTGCGCTTGCTATGCGTTGATGTGATGTGAGCAAGCAAGGCATAGGCGAGCAGATCGGTAACTGGAAGCGATGCGAGTGGGCGTGCCAGAGCATGCAAGCCTTGCTGATCGGGAGCCTTTCCGTCACTTCCGACGTTGGTTCCGTCTGGCTCCAACCCGAAATTCTTTGACGTCGCCTTCGGCTCTTTCTTCATTATTCGAGTTCGGCAAAATGCGATCCCTTTTTCGTTAAAAGTCTCTTTTTTCTGAATCAATCTGCTGAGACTCTTCGCTTCGAACAAGCTTGCGGTAAGTCTCCTTCCATCGCTTGCCATTACGTAGAGGAAACCGGACCATTCTGTGCAACCCCGGCGTTTGGTCGCCAATCGAGCAAAGCCACGAGCGCCACAGGCTGCCCGTTCAGGATGTGGCATGTACATTTCCTTTGCTACCTCGTGGAGTCTGTACCCCTCCTTATTCCGAGTGAACATGAAATTCTCTCGATGACGAGCAGTCGGAATCGGCATCGGAATTTCTACTTTCACAAAGTGACCGGAAAGTCAAGTTAGAAACTTAAGTGCGCCAAATGAAAGCCGTCTTCTCTATACCGCAGAGAGTAAACACAGCGTGTAACGCCATTCTCCACAGGGCGCTTGGACCGATCTTGAGTTAGCCGCAACGGGATGGAGGCGCATTCATGCACCCACCATGCAACCTTGACTCAAGTGGGCCATTCAGAATGCCGGCAATCGCGACCATTCAATGACGGTGAATCGCTCGAGCAGAGGTAGCCCCTTTGCAACACGTAGCAGCCCGCACGTACCCGATTTCATAGACCCCACTCGTCAAAAGGTCGACTAGTTGTCCTTGTCTCGTGCATAGATGCGCAGAGACAAAGGGCTCTGCAAAGAAAGTTGAGTGCACGCAGCTACGGTCATGAACGTGCAGTCTGGGCTTACCAGCACTTGAACGCATGAGGCAAGGCGTGTGCGCCGAGGGGCTTCCTTCACTTGTACATCGCAGTGAAGTACTGCATCCCGTTACATGTCCACAGACCGTCGGCAGTTTGCACGACCTTCAGCCGGTGACAACGTCTTGTCATTCATGGTCTGGGTGACCATGTCCATAAATGCTTGGCAAATCAGAAGCTCTGACGAAGCAACACTTGCTCGATTTCCTTGTCAAGGGCTGTCCGATATTCCGAAGCGATCTACACTTTGCGTCATGAGCCTCACACCTGATCCTACGGTTCAACGCAAGACGTCTCGAGTACACGTTACTCCATTGCCAATAACGAGGAGCCAGGATGCCGATGCCGATGGTTTGCGGATCCCAATGTTTCTAGTCACGGTGGAACATCGCCTGCGACACGCTGCGGGATCTGTTCACCGAAGAACAATAGCATCGATCGTAAATCTTGCTGTTGGACGCGCTCTAATGACGTGATCTGCAGTAGCCTTGGGCAAGCAATGGGCTGGCCTCATCTGACTCTCGAGAAGGGTCTGAAGCATTGCACAGCATTCGGTGTCCATCTGAGCTTGAATAGCCATTCAGCTCCAGGTCTAGCCTGTCGGAATTTGTGATTGAGATGGATCCCTCGCAAGGGAAGGGACCCACATGGCCAAAAATTGGCCGAGCACTGTGTGCGTCAGTCAATTAGACTCAAAATAAAAATCAACAGGTGATGACACAAGACGTGTGTCACAGTTTGGACCGAGCCGCGTGGACCAAACATCGGATCGGATCCGGTGGCTGTGTTTCTCGACCACATTTGCCAACTGCACCGGTAAATCACGCTTGCCGTGTTTTCCGACTTGATCTGATAGCTCGCACCGCGACGGTATCGGCGAACCTTTCTGATGAAGCTGCAACCGTGTAGGGCGATCCATACACTTCTGCTGCCAGCCAAGCACGTTTACAACGTCAGTGGAGTCCAACCTCAGCGAGCGACTTTGTGAAAGCTGTACCAAGTCATGTGTACTTGTTTGGCGCGCGGACAAATCTGGATGCACCATTCACGGCAGAGCAAACATGTACATGTGGGAGATTGCCGAGGCATGGACTCTGTCAAGTTTCTGGCAAGCAGCGCAATTGCAGAGCGGAAGTCGGAAAATGGTGGGGGAAGGCAGCATCCATGCAAGCACAGTGACGACGGACTCTGGAAAGCCATGCACATGGCTTTAGGGGGGAGCCTCGACTATAGGCAAGTACAATTAAAGCGTGTCTCTCGCATTACTGGCTGTCCGCAAAGTCGGGGTGCCGTCTTCCGACCCACGTCGCTGCAGCCATATATGCTTCCCGTTGTATGCGCAAGCTGTAGCCGTACGTGCAGAATCCGAAAGGTAACAACGCGACTCGTCTCGGTGTCACCTTGCATCCAATGCCGACAACATTTAAAACCTGGTTCTTGTCGCCATTTTCGCCGATCTGCAATGATACCATCTGTGTCAAGCGCGAGCCGCGGTCGACGGAGTTCGAATGGCAGCGTGGTCTTGTTCGGATCCTTTGGGCCGAGTTTTTCGTTGCACATCGAGCAAATCGTGCGGGAGCTTGCGATCATGGCCGATGCCGACTTGTTGTGATCCAGCTTCCATCATGCCGCCCTGGATGGGCGCAGCCGTTCCTTCGCTTGATGATCCGCCAACCGAGGCCGAAAACTGAACGAACCACGCCAGCGCAACGTGGCCAAGAACCCGTATCGCGTGGCGCCAAGTCGCCGGCCGCCCCTCCTACAGTAGCAACTTAACTCCGACGTCGCACCTTCTCTTCTCAAGATCTGATGCCGAGCCCCCTATGCCTTATGTCCGTGCAGCAAACTCATGATTCTCGGTACCACTCAAGGCGCGTAACCTTGAGATCTGCTTTCCTCTGCTGTGTTGGCCAACCATGGTGATGCGCCCAACAAGTCTCCTTGGTCTACCGCCATTCTTCGTAGGCTTCCACTTCGACGGTCAGGACTGCCAGAGAGTTTAATGATGCCTGTGCTGTGGCGCCAATGTTCATAGCTTCGGGAAGAACCACAGAACAGCCATTTGCGAACTTGAAACACCTTGAGAATCTTTCCAGAGCGAAGCCCGAAGGATAGGCCCAGATCGACAAACTTGCCCGTCTTTCCGCTCGGGATCATGGGGCGCATTCTCGTGCAACCGCACCGTCTCATGCATCCCTGTGCCCTTACCAAGACACTTCATCAGCTGATTCCACATTGACTGTGTTCATCGTTGCGGTCTATGCACACTTTGCACTAGTTTGAGTTCGGTTAAAGTTTCCTTTCAGTTTTATCATCTTCTTTGCTCGTTTCCTATACACACCCAAGTTTGCCTTTCTACTCCATCGCACACCCGCCCCAAGCTTTTGATAGCCACCCCGCGCCTTTGCCCTCGGCCCACGCCAGCACGCTTTTGATCAGCAGCTTTGCTTCTCCGGATAGTCTAAAGCGCTTGGCATTCGGAGCTTTTTCCTAAAGCCAGGCTTGACTGCACTGGCTGAGGTCGCCTCGTCGGTCAACTTTGTGATCTCGTCCTTTTCTCCCGAGACTGTGCCGAGCTCGCTCCTCACTGCATCAATCACTGTCTGTACCTGGGCAGTCGTCTACATTACTGACGTACCCGTAGAGTTGTTGCAGCTTTCGCTCAGGAATTACTCGCTTCAAACTGATGCGCACATCTGCTTCGAGCTAGCTCGGGCATCAACAACGGTGCTGTCATTCCGACGCAACGTCTACTGGTGCTCCGTGATCTCGCAATCTGTTATGGGCTGCCGATACGGACCGACGCCAGCTCTGGGAGAATGGTTTCAGCGGTTAGCCCACTTGAGGTCGCGCGCCCTGAAGCCTACCATTTCCTCGAGCGCCTCTTGGACGTCCGATTGCGCCAAGAAGTAGGCCGCTTCGGTGCCGCGGTTCTTCTCCAGGTCCGTAGTCGTACACGTGACGGGAGCGAAGAGGTCCAACATGTTGACGTATGCCAACAGCTTTTCGTCCTGGCTGAGGGCGAGAACGAAGTCGAACGTGTGCGTCTGGTGAAAATGGTGGGCCAAGTGAATGGAGACCGATCCCGCGTGACTTCTCATGGGCGAATGGTGATGGATCACAGGAGACGACGAGCGCGTGCTGTGAGTCGTTGGCATCGGCCAGTGGTTGGAAGGCTGTTTGTATGCACTTTCAAGCGGAGTATCTTGCGGCTGCTTAGCCAGACGCTGCGCAATATCGAGGGGCTTCGGAGATGTTGCCGACGGCGTCGATGCTGTAGAATGATGGCTGCTACTGTTGGCGCCTGCGGCCGGCACAGAACCTATGATGCTCATCTGCATGATGATATGCTGAACCGCTGCGACACGGCTGGCATGACGCGGAAGGATGAGGCAGTTAGTCCGGCACGGCACCACTCGCAATGAGTGGGAGAATCTCTCGTGGATCAGATTGGCCACCTCCGCTGACTGTCGGCGTGCCCACTGTGCTTCGTGCGAGTTGCGATCACCAAGCTTGTCGTTCCAGAAGCGCCAACACATGGATGCGCTTCTTTCTTCGATGTACGAGCCAGGGGTTCGCTCCGTGAAGTAGGTCAGAATATCGCGTACGGGTCGCAGGTCAAAGGGCGCAACCAGGCTGTTCCAGTGGTTCTCGCCGGCATGCTTGACGAAGCAGCCATCCTCGGCAACGAAGCCTACGCTGTCAATACGGGAAGCGACTCGATCCAGATCATTGGTACCCATGCCGCTCAAGATGTAGACTACGTTCTTGTTGTCTGCGGCTAGGTCGTTGAGCAGCTTGATCAGCCAATCCGGTGGTTGGAAGCCGCCCTTCTCGTGGGTGACGAGTGGGTCGTGTGTGACAAGGGTCTCTTCCAGATCGATCAACAGGAGACGCGAATGAGCAGCGCGCCATTCCGAAACGAGCTGAGCCACCTCGAGTCGGGGCACAAACATGTTGTCAAGGCGTTCTTGCTCCAAGTGAGCTCGTTCGAGGTGGCCGAGGAGAGAGGTGATCCACTGCTGCGCCGTTTGCGTTACGACGACTCGGTGCAAATCGGTCCATCGCTGCACCATCTCAGACTCGTCCATGGTGAGTGCTTTGTGGATGGCGTGAGCCACCTGCTTGGTGTTCCAGGGGTTGATGCCGATACATGCGCGAAGGCCTGAATAGGTGCCCGTGAACTCCGAGAGCACCAACGGGCGGTGGCTGACCTCCTGACAGACCACAAACTCGTGCGATGTCAGATTCATGCCTTCACGCAAACTCGTGGCCAAGAAGCAGTCCGCGACTGTCAAGAGCGCAAGGTATTGGCTGAAGGTGATGTCTTGCACGTGCAAGAACACGACTGGCTGGTAGGTGAGCGAGCTGTACTTGTTGTTGATGCGCGAAACAACATCGGTGGCCTCGCCGATCTCCTCGTTCTCTTCTGTAGTGGCGAGAGCGACCTGAATCAGCACAACTTCGCCAGCCCATTTTGGGTTCTCGTCCAGGAAGGCTTCGAAGGCAAGAAGCTTTTGCCGAACACCTTTGATCCAATCCAGCTTGTCTCGACCGACAATGATGCGCTTGCCGGCATACTTCTGACGCAGCTGGGCGACCCATTCGCTCACCTCGGGGTCTTGACGCTTCGCATTGAGACTACGCACATCGATACCGATGGGGAACGGCGCGACGGTGACGAAGCTACCTTCGAGCTGAACACCTTTGGGTGTAGCTTCCAGCTGCAAGATACGGCTGACGGTTTGATGGAAGTGGCGGCAGAAATTGTGAGTTTGGAAGCCGATGAGATCAGCGCCAAGCATACCTTTGAGGAGCGTTTCACGCATGCTCAGGCAACGAAAGATCTCGGATGAAGGGAATGCGATATGGACGAACAGGCCGATGGTGGCGTGCGGAAGGCGCTCTCTGACCATTTGGGGGACGAGAAGCAGATGGTAGTCATTGATCCAGACAATGTCGCCTTCCTGGTAGACGTCCTCGATGGCGTCGGCAAAGCGTCGATTGACCTCCCAGTATGCACGGAACGCTTCGTGCTCGTTCTCGAGACCTTTGGAAGTGGGAAGGGTATAGTGGAAGGTGGGCCATAGAATCTGCTTACAGAAACGGTTGTAGCTGAGATCAAAGTCGTCATCCTCAAGCCAGACGGGCATGGATGACCGCTCTTTGAGATACTTTTGTTCGAGCTGACGTCGCTCACTCGGACCCAGCCAACCTTCTGTTGAGATGCCTGGAGTACCGACGTAGAGCTTCCCGGCGCGCAGACGCTCTCGTTCGATACTCTTGACCGCATTGATGAGCCCACCGTTGGCCGAAGGATTGCTGACGAATTCGAATGCCGGTAACGATGTCTTTGCAGTGTCGTCGATGACAGTATCGAGTGAAGCTACCGAGGCACGTCTTCCTAACTGCGATCGACTGGTGGAAGAGGCGCGGCGCCCATTGCCCCTGCGTGCCGCTGTGCGTATGCTTCGGTTGCGGCTGAATACTGAGGACGGAGCCGCGGGTGGTCCCTGATTGCTGGTGCTGCTTGTCGCTGCGCCGTGGTGATGTGGCCTTCCCTTGATGGACGCGGTGGGTGAAGAGGCCACAGATCGCTCGCGAGAGCGTGGCACTACCTCTTCGCGAGGCGTGCGAGGATGTCCAAGCAGTTCGCGGGATGACGGCCTCTCTGCTGCGGCTGAAAGATTGCGCGACTGGCTAGCAACAGCTGCAGCTCCCCTACCGTGATCGTTGATAGAACCGCTCGCGACTGCGCTGGCAGTTTTAGCACTTTGTGCTGCTGGAAGGACACCAGGTGTCTTGGAGCCGGACGGTGCCACAGTAGGCTGGGTAGAAGAGAAAGTCTTGAGCGTTGGCAGCTGGCCTGGCCCAGAAGAGACGCTACCAGACGTGTTCGCCTTGGTCATGCTAAGGGACGCGGGAAAGGCACGAGCAAGACCGGGGGGTCGGTTGGCATTTCCGGGAGTTTGAGATCCCGCCATGGGTGTCACGGCTCCTGATCCAAAAGGGTGATGTCGTTCGCTTTCGGAGGAGGCCGAAGGTGGAGGAATGGGGCCCCCACGCCTGGCTGCGAGATCCGAGATGATACTGAGGGGCGTGGTGATGCCCAGCTTACCTCCTGCTCTTGCACCTGGTGTCCTTGTGCCGGTGCCCTCGGGAATGTTGGCTGCGGGTACCAGGGCATTGCCGCTCGTCATGCTGCTGTTGTTGAAACTGGAACGGCGGCTCTTGGGGGCATTTGGCACGGTGGCCGAACCAGCATTTTGGGAGAGCAGAGGAGAAGCAGGAAAGCTAGTGCTAGCCGGATCAGCTGTGAAAGCTGCGCGCCCGTGGTCTGAGGCAGGGGCAACAGGAATATCAGAGGGTTCGATTGCACCAGCCATTGGAGCGCTTTCCGTCATTGACATGGAGCCTCGACGAGAATGTGACAATGGACTGGAGGCACCAGAAATGGCACCGTCACGCATATCAAGCTTGGGAACAGCGGCGGCCTCATTCATGAGCTCGCTCATGTTGATCTTCCTTTCGGTAACCGACGGCTGACGAGATTTTGGCGTCTTTGCAGGCAATGGCATGGAACGAGCTTGACGATTGTCTGACGAGAGGGACATCGATGCCGCCAGCCGGGAAGACAGCTCGTGCAATGGAAGCGGTGCATCTCTTGGAATGGATTCAGGAGAAGGGGGTGCAGTCGACTCTTCCGGTGACTCTGCCAGCGCTGATTCGTATTCCGGTTGGATGAAGTTGAGCGTATCTGGCAGAAAAAGCGAAGCGATCACCACACGGTGACCGCCAAGGTTGCCTCTGCGCGGCATTGTGATCTCAAGAGAAAATTGAGCCGCAGCGCTTTTGATGCCTTACTGTGGCGCGGAACTCAGCTTGGGCTGCAGTTACGTATATGGATGGGCTGTCGGAAGATGATGTCGGCGATCCCGACAACGTTGGAAGGTGATTGGACAGAGTGCCACGGCTCAGAAGTCGATGGGGATGGAAAGATGGCAACGTGTGTCGGTCTTGCCGAAGAGAAGGGAAGACGGGGAAAGGCCTTGACTGAAACGGTTGAGATCCGGCTGTATTTGATGTTTGTCGCGGAACAGCCAGAGGGTCGCGAAGGCGGTAGAAGTGCGACACACGCTCGTCGCTGTAGAGATGATGAGGAAGACGGGCAAGAGGCCGTGAGGAAAGCGCTTGAGAGAAAGGCCAGGATGGAACGTGGGGGAGAGGGTGAAGCGCGAAGAATCAGCTAGAAATTTACAGCTTAGTGGACGTGCAGCGATCCAGCCACTTTTTCTATGCAAACGTGCCACACTTCACTCATCAATCGGACTTCGGCCAAAATTGATCGTATGCTGCAACGAGGAAGACAGCAAATGGTCACCTGCAGCCTAGGCTGCTCTCCTAGAAGAAACATACGAGAGGCTCTGTTAATTGAAGCCGAACTTGCCAACACAGTAAAGACAGAGTTGGACATCAAAGTGAAACAAAGCCTTGGATCTGCATACAAGCAAAAGCGGCTGAGCTCGGCGTGGAGCAGAATAAGAATTCCGAGCTGTTGGAGCCATGTGTTTCGACAAGAGCATGTGGAGGGCCCGGGCCACCTTGTCATTTTAAGCCTTCAATCATCACCAGAGAAGGCTCTGTCTTATCGTTGCTAGTCGCCTTGCGGCACCTCTCATCCATGACAAACTGTTTGCATTCACTTCCACATGCTTGTCATCGGTCAACCAAGCCACTGTGGCCCGCTCAAGGTCGCCAGTTGGTCGAGGTTAGCGGTCCGGTCGCGCCCGGTGAATGTTTTTTTTTTTTTTTTTTTTTTTTTTTTCGGACACCATGTTAGTCTTAAATTCCGACAGAAGCCGGGGTCGCTCAAGTGGAGACCAATGATGAAGTAGACTACCGCAACTCACATTCGCAAAGGTCGCGAATGCGCTATCGTGTCGTCGACGGAGCTCTCAAAGTGTTCAGGGGAAGCTTGGAGCTGTTGCGATCCCGACGATGTGTGCATGACTGTCATGGAAGGGCCCAACAAAGGAGTGCGGATCGAGGTTGTTGCGGTTCTGTGCATCTTTGCATCATTGTCCACGGAAAAGTCGCCGGCGCGAATTTTCCAGAAACGCCGCCGCTGACAGTCATGATTGACACGACCTAACATCGCCAGACTTTTGCCATAACAGCTGAGTCCAGTTCCTGGATGAGGTGGAGCACGGCCCACAGCAGACCCTTGAATTTGCCTATCGTCTCCTCACCACATCGACCTTACTCGCAACAGCAAGCGCCCAGAGTGTCTCTCAGGCGCGCGCCAGGAATCGCAGCACCATGGCAACAGCCAAAATTGCCACGCTAGCCATCCGTACGCTCGCCAAACCCATCGCAACGCAACTCAAAAGTCAAGCCGCCCAGCATGAGTCTTTCAAGAAGATCTGCATAGCCCTCGCCCAAAGAATGCACCGTACCGAAATGGCGCTCAGGACCAACCTTCTTCCCAATGGGGTGCAACAGAAAGTACGCCCACTCAACGATGCCAAGGCGATAGCGAATGGTGCAAATGCGATATCCGAGGGATTCCTCTTCTTCGTAGCTGCCGCCCTCATTCTAGGCGAAACCTATCGAGGCTCCCGAAAGAAAGCAGAGCAGCGAGATCGGACCGAAGATGCACTCAACCAGCTCAAGGACCGAGTCGAAAGCATGGCCAGAGTACTTGGCATCGACCTCGAGCAGCTTGAACACTTGTCGCAGAAGGAGAGAGACGCCCAAGGTTCGCAGAGTGGACCTTCGGGTAACAACAGTGTGGCAGAAAGGAATGGAGACGTAACGGAAGAAGCGGATCCTTCTCTCATAGAGGCGAGGCTGAGAGTGTACCGAGAGAGGCAAGAGGAAGAGCTGAAGAGTAAGCAGCTCCAAGCGGCTGTCTCTGTGTTGCTCAACCTGGCGCTCAAGAATCGGTGGGTAGTGGGCCCTGAAGCTTTGGAGTTGGAAGGCATCCTGGGCAACAGCCGGCCAGAAACTACACCCCCAGCGTCGTCACAACAAAGCGGGAGCGATGCATCCGAGATAGCAGGTGCTACAGCGCCCGAAAGCACTTCGACCATGCAGCCGTCCATCGTCCAGCAAGTGGCTCTGGAAAGGGCAAAAGCACTAGCACGAGAAGCGCGGGGAGAGACATCTCCAGATCCGCAAGCTGCGGATGCCTCGCTCGCGAATCTCTTAGCCCAGCATAGACAATCAACATTGGCATAGTCATTTCAGGGACACCCGGGCACGAATCACCGACACAACACCACTCCATACGTCAGTCTCGGTGCCATTGCAGCAGAACCGCCCATAGTTTCCGTGTATACAGTATCTCAGCAGGAGCAGCATGACGAGAGCCTGAATTAGCACAGCCACCAGGAGCAATTCGACAAGGATTCTGATACATAGACGTTCAATGTATAGACAAGAAGCAGTGGAGAAGCATTCCTACATTAAGTATAGAAGCACATTTAAGGTCAGCTGGACGACAAGGAATCGAGTCAGAATCGGCAAACACCACCGGCCAGCCTTCCATGTACGCCAAACGTAGCCGATCGGGCCAACGTTGAGCATCGAGCTGGAGTACTGCGCCGCTTGGTAGAGAGAGAAACAGAAGAGCAACACGTCGGGTATCTCGCCTTGTGCAGAACGGGGACCGCGTCAAGGCAAAGGTGGTATCCGGGAAGCTGGGCATGCGGCACGGCACTGTTTACAAACCGTAGCTACAGTGGCTATGCCCGCAGCACAAGCTGCTCAGGCGGCACGGGGTCGAGTGGCGATAGCCTCGTACTGAGCAAAGCCAAAGACAGTGGCAGTAGCCCAGATCTGCAAATCAACGCCAAGATGGGCCAAGACGTAGTCGTACGAGAAAAGCGAGCCCAACGTGCAAATCAGAGCGGACTCGGGGACCTCGCCAGCAGCGACGCCGAGCACAGCTGGCGAAGGCAGGCCAAGTGCAGCCAAGGTGCTGTTGGGCAAGATGCGCGCCAGGAAGAAGAGGGCCGAGAGACGTGCCAGAAGGAACGAGTGAGGCGAGGGCTGAGCGCGCCTGTCGAAAGTGATGAGGTGGGCGACAGCAAGAGGCACCAAGACACTGTAGATGGCCCACAGAGCGAAAAGGTGGTAGAAGGCGAAGCTGAGCAGGCCCCGTGGGTCAGGCAGAGTGATAGCCCAGTGCGGGAGGTGTCCGTTGATGCCGGATTTGGGGTTGATCACGGGGATGTGAGGGCCACGGCTGCCAATCTCGATGTAGGTGGTGGGGAGCGTAGCGAGCAGAAGGACGAGAGCCTCGAAAACGACTAGGAGGCGCACGAGGTTCTTAGAGTCGCTGAGCCAGGTACGGGTGCGCACGAAGGCCTTGTGACCTTTCTGCTTGGCCTTGCGGTAGCGCTTGGCAGCCTCGCCCTGAACGGCGTGGAGGCTGGCGGTGACCTCGCTTTGGGCATCCTGAACCTCACTGGTGAGCTCGTCGGCCGTGGATCGAGCATTGGCGGACACAGTGTCAACCAGCTTGTCGAGCGACTTGCGAGCCTTGAGACCGCGCTGCTTGACAGTCGTAGCCAAGTCAGAAGCACTTGCGGGAAGGGCAAAGGGCGTCGAGGGGGTGCCAAGGTTAGAAGCACGCTGCGAGTGCTTGCGAGGCGAGCGGACTGAGGCTTCGGGCGAGTCGGAAGCGTCCGAGTCGCTGTTTGTTTCGGAGCAGGCGTGTCGCCAAGGCGAGGCAAGACATATCACGAGTCAGTCAGAATTTCAGGGAATCGATGGAGCCGTGTGCATACTTACGCGTTACCGTTGACGCTGCTGGAACGAGCGGAGCGTCGGCGGCCCGAGTCAAGGCTGTCGATGAGGCCCTTAAAGTTTTCGTTGGACGAGTACTGATTCTTGTGGCTCATTAGGTGGTCGCGGATGAGATCCTCGAGCTCTTCCTTCTTCTGCGATTGATCGAGGCCGATGCCGAGAGCCTGGGCAATCTCGGTAAGCTCGCCCTTTCGCTTTGCCTTGAGCGAGCCTTTGAAAGGAGTGGACGACATGGTGTGAGGGTCCTTTGAGTAGGGAGTGCGGCTTGGAAAGCGGATGGGTGGATGTGGAGCGGTGGAAAGAAGGGACCGATGCGCCGCGGATGGATGCATGTGAAATCGGGCGGATGGAATAGCGGATGCATTTGGCCAGGATGCATTTTTCCGCTGTGGAGGCGGGGGCGGAGAGTCGCGACGTGCATCGTGTCCTACCACCTGACTTTGCTGCACGTCATAGGGTTCAGCCCGACAGCCAGGTCGCTTGCCCTTGCCCGTGCCCTTTCCGAGCGCTAGTCAATCAATTTTGTCGTCAGACATAGCACACCGAACAGTCTTCTGCAAGGATCCATCATTGCCTGTATTCAGCAGCTTCTGAACGTGCCCTTTGATGGCTTTTTTACACCTTGCGAGGATTGAGTCAACTTATCTGCTAGTTGATAATGAGAGAGAGGCTTCTTGGTCCTGAAAGGGCACAACTGAAAGGGCAGAGCTGTCACTTCCGCATTGGGAAAAGCGTCAATTTGATTTTCTTTAGATGATGGAACTGGGGGGGGGGGGGGGGGGAGGCCTAACATAAGATTTCAAAGATTACATAAGCATACACCAAACGAGAGCGCAAAGGGTCTGCTCGCTCCAGGAACAACACTATTGCAACCATCCTCATCCTCGCGCAATCCTCGGACGGCTCAACGGCATTCCCCTCCTCAGCAAAGTCGGTCGCATCTCCAAGCACACCAGCGAAGAGTGACGGACATAGTCAGCAACCAAACACGCAACACTGGTCTCCAGTCGACCTGTTTCGCACTAGCTACTCGCAGCAGGTAACAGTGCGCTGCTGGCGACTACCCCAAATACACCATGTCGCAAACCCTCACACTACACCCCGTGACGGCTTTCACCTTCACCACCAAGGAAGCGCAACCTGAAGAAGATCCTTCCGTAGCAGCTCGCTTGCAACGTCTCCAAAACAACTATGAGGACCTCGGCATGAGGAGGACGGTCGAGGCTGTACTCGTAGTGCACGAGCACGGACATCCGCATGTGCTCATGCTTCAGATCGCCAACGCTTTCTTCAAGCTGTAAGTTCTCACAGTGTGCTCAGCTGCAATTCCGGGCAAGAGTATACTGACAGGTTTTGCTCTCCCATGACTTCTGTTCTTGGTGCGGCCAGGCCGGGAGATTACCTCAAGCCAGGGGAGGACGAGGTGGAGGGAATGAAGGCCAGACTTGATGAGAGGCTAGGGCCTGTCGAGAACGATCCCGCTTCTTTCGGCCCGAACGGCGAAGGAAGGAACAAGGATGATGGCGACTGGGAGATTCAGGACTGTCTGGCTCAGTGGTGGAGACCCAACTTCGAAACATTCATGGTGAGTTGATTACAAGCGAGCGGCTTGACTACATGGCACGGAGCACTGACGACGGCCATCTTCTTCTCTCTGCAGTACCCTTATGCTCCACCGCACATCACCAAGCCAAAAGAATGTAAAAAGCTGTTCCTCGTCACCATTCCCCCAACTAGTAAGTACTCTTCCTCAACAGCTCCTCCTCAATATCTTTCGAGCCCCTTCACTCACGCGCGATTCTTCCATGGTCCACCTTGACTCGTCTTAACCCAATTGTTCCCCTTGTAATCTGCAGAGGTCCTCGCAGTGCCCAAGAATATGAAACTGCTGGCAGTCCCCCTCTTCGAGCTATACGACAACTCACAACGCTATGGTCCGCAACTTGCGGCGATCCCACACCTCCTTTCCAGATACAACTTCATCTATTCCGATTGAGAGCAGTCAAATCCCCGCTTTCCCGTTCGGATGCTCCGATGCCTTGATCCTGCTCTGTATACCCTGTACTCTATCCTCACATGCGTCATCCTTCCTATCAGGCAGTGCTACTATGAGAGCTGAGGAGCCAAGAACGACTCTGCTTGATGAAGCTGTTGCGCAGCTTGCACAAAAGCAATGATCCGACCGGGAACATTGATAGCGTCGAACGTTGCGCTGCCTTGTCTCCTTCTTCTTACCGCTGGCTGATCAACTCTCCTGCTCACGGATTTTCTTTGGGTTCCGCGATTGTGCAAGTCATAACTTCATGCGGGTTCGATCAATAGACCCAAACAAGTCCCAAAGCGTCATATGCGCTACTACAACAGATGTGAAGTGCGATTGCTAGGTGAAAGGTACTAGTACAAACTTTGATTTGGTGTTTTCTTTAATGTGACATGATGATGATGGCGAGTGCGGGAATGAGGGTGGTCAGAGTGGCGAGGAGGACTTCCGCACCCGGACGTGCGGCTCCAATTCTTCTTCGATGCCCAACGCGGTCTGTTGAAGTGCGGTGCGATACTATGCATTCCGCTCAATGGCGTCAACTTGTACAACTGCGTTGATGGAGAGAAGATCGGAAGCCGCATGTCGTGAACCAGATTTGCTTATTCAAGTCAACCGACGTCGAGCCGGATGCTCGAGTAACGCAATGATTAATGCTGCTAGAACTGCTGTTGCTGATGATGGATGTGATGTGATGCTGCTGAAGAAGTTGGGTAATTTGAATGAGCTCAAGGCTTACGGAACTCGGCCAATACAGGCAGGATGAGATTGAACGCCTGGTAAATCTCTTCTCGTACCTTGGCACCAGTGAGCACGATCTTGCCCGAGACGAAGATGAGGAGAACGACCTTAGGCTTGACCATGCGGTAGATGAGACCGGGGAACAGCTCGGGCTCGTAGGAGGAGTAGACACCGTGACTGTAAGCAAGACCCTCAAGGCGGATGGGGAAGCGGACGTCGCACGATCCGACGATGTTCTGGATCTTGAACTCGCTGAACTTGGCCTCGAAGCCGAGCTTCTGAATGATACGAGCGTACTTTCGGCTGGCGAGACGGCTGTCATCCTCCGACTTGGCACCAGTGACCACCATCTTTCCTGAAGCGAAGATGAGTGCTGTGGTCTTGGGCTCACGGATACGCATGATGACGGCTGCGAATCGCTTAGGGTTGTACTCAGCATTACGGGCGTGGAGAGCAATGGTCTTCAGATCCAGCCGCACCTCAAGATTGACGGTGGCGACGATGTTTCTGCATGCGTCATTGTAGCCAGAAGGCAACTCATGGGGTCAATATAACTTGTAGATGTCAAGCTAAGAGAAAAGAAGCGGGCGAATACTCACTGCAACGTAGGTACAATACCGTGTACACTCGAGAGGCCTTGTTCCAGGCTCGCGTCTTTGCCGACGTTGGCAACCTTTTTGTCATCTTCGCCGGCGCCATTGGCTTTGGTGAGAGCGCCAGTACCAGGAGTAGAACCCTTGACGCTGGTGGCGTTATTGGCTGAAGTACCCGAGCCGGGCAGGGCAACACCGCCGAAAGCCATCTTGTGTTTAAGGATGGAGTAGAGACGAGGTCAAAGATGGACGCAAAAGGCGAAACGGCGTGAAGCAAGGGCGTCGAGGATGTGCAACAGAGTATGACCCAAGTCGCTACGAAAGAGAACGGGTGGGGTGGCCGGATATCACAGAGAGAACAAGAGCCGAGAGCGGCCGATGACCTTCACTATTGCGTGGTCACTTTTTGATTATTGCAATTGCGGTTACTGAAGAAGACGTGACGCCGAAGCTGAACCTATCGCTAATGATGGCAATCAACAGTGAAGGTAATCGTCAAAGCGAAAGGGTTCGAGTCACAACAACACCGCTGACGAGACAGACTAGTTGATGCTACTGATCCACGTGCAGGTTGATGCTGACGTCCAAAGGGCAACAGGCGATCAAGGTCGAAGGCGAGTCAATCAAGACCTCTTCGATCCAGAGTCGACAGAATGAAGCTGCTTAATGCCGTGCTGAAGTATTTGGACGGTATGCGGAACAACTCAGGGCGACGAATGCCAAGTGAGGATGCAAGAGGGCTGTAAAGCTGACGAGAAGCGGATACAAGCCTGCAGGATGAGTGAAAGCAGCAGTGGTCGCGTAGACTGAATGTCGAGGCGGATGGATGTGGTGAGAAGGGAAGACGGGAAATTCGGATTCGAATTCGGGGGGATCTCCTCCGAGGGACCCCTGGTATATATACAATTGCGCACAAGCTCGGCCAAACACCGCTCAACTGCGGAAAATTTTTGCCGGAGGCACTTCCGCAGAGGCTGAAAATGGTAGAATTTCGATCCGTGCGCTTCCGTTTGTTTTCAAGCCTTTGACAGCGCGTCGCTTCGTTGGCTGAGTTGTCAATACAAAGTTGTGTATTCAATTTTACGCAGATTAGGGGGTTTTGTATTCATCCCGAACCCACAATCGCCCATTTTGTAAGGTCAAAGATGTGCAGACGTGTCGAAATAGATCTTTATCGTGAGTTCCCACAATAGATGCTCACTCGGACGCGGTTTCACACACGTCGCTCAGGCCGGCATGTACCCGCTTTCCGCAATTGGTAGGCATCGTTGATACCAGCTCCGGACTTTGCTTTGCGGTGCCCCGCTCAGGGTCCTCGAGGTAAGCGTTCGGAAGTTGATGCGAACCCCGCAAGCCTTCTTACCAAGCTTAGGACATCGAGCCCCTCAGCCACGAACGGAACGGTACGGGATCGCCTGCATGTTGCGCTTGACCACGTCAGAGGGCTTGCTTACTATCAAAGCCACGATAAGGTCAGCTCAGGTCACTAGGCTCAACGAGATCGTTTTCCAGAGTGTGATGGCAAAACGAGGATCCTGATGAATTTAGAAGCCGAAGCTTTCGGTGATGAGCGTAAGGTCGTGCAAAACAGACAGCTTGCCTCGTACGATGTCAGCTTGCAGGCTTGCAACTGCATTGGATGCATCTTGCACCATGCCAACAGGACCGCAGACTACCACCGCTGCTGAGGCGGCATTCTCCTCTGGTGTGCGATTCGCGACTGACACGCTGATAGGTGTCTTCTCGATGTCAACGCTCTTCTGAGATGGGTTCGAAGCCTTGCAAACCAGCTCTGATACTGCGCCTGCCGCGTCGGGGTGCAGGCCCCACTGTACGTCCCATGAAGGAAGAGGTGCGAGATCACACGCAGTGGCATCCTCTCCGCTGATATAGATGGACACCCGCAGCGCTTTGGCCGGAGCGAGAGAAGTAATTGTCTCGAGGTGTTGCCGGACCCAGGCTAGCGACTGCGCATCCCGCATCGACCATACGAGATGGGCGGTTTTGGTCGCAGCTTTGTTTTGTTGCCATAGCCAAGATAATTCTAGCAGAGATGCGAGGATGAAAGTGATCCCGCTGCCACCTGCTAACAGGAGAACATGCTGGTAGCGCGCCACGCTCGCATCCTGGCCATACGGCCCGTCTAGGATGGCAGAAAGCGCGAAAGGTGTTCGCTTGCCATGTACATGTTGTTGCGCCGCCTGCGCCTCCAAAGCTTGGGTGTGGAGGTGCTTCGTAAGGCCCTTGCGAGCCTTAGCCATCAGGACAACGGTCGAAAGGAGTTGCTGGTCATCAGGCGAGGGCATGGACACAATTGTGAAAGGGTGTGCGGAAAGTGGCGAAAGTCCAGGGAAGCGTACAAAGACGTGCTGTCCCGGCCTCCAGCGCATGGCTGACTTGACTGTCATCCTGGTCAGTCCCTGCGGCAGTGCTTCGATGTGACACTTTGAAAGCGCAAGGAAGCTGTTCTGGCGAAGCTGCGTAGCAAAGCGCAGGAAGACTGAAAGCATGTACATGGCTGCAGTGGCCCACAAGTACCTCCACGAGGTGAGGAGTGCCTGGCAGTGTACGAACATATAACCCAAGAAGATGATTGCCACAGGGACGTGGATGATCAGAAAGAGTTCGTAGCATCTCTCTCGGATTCCCGTGAGACTGGCGAAAGAGAGTACAAACAGGCACGCATAAGCGATGACGCCTGTCGTGTTGATGCTGTCAGAGTAGAACTCGGCTCGCAGACCGGCGATGCCATGATCGGCGAGCGGTTGATGAATGAATGGGATAGCGTGGACCGTGGCAAGGAAGAGCATGAAGCGGGCAAGCCATTGATGGTAAACTTGAAGCTTCTCGTGGCCGACGCCTGTCAGCAAAGAGATGAAGTTGACCTTGGAACCAAGCACGTAAATGAAAGGCATGAGACCGAGCGCCATCATTCCTGAACGAAGCGCCAAAGGAGGGCTGCCGAAACTGCGATCGACGCGGTAGTATGGCTGCACAACGAACGTCCAGATGGTGAAGCCAAGCATAAAGGCACTCAGGGAGAGGGTTGCTCCTAAGACTGGCAAGCGAAAGTTGATGAAGCCGAGGCGATATGATGGCAAGCGGCGGTAGGCCAGCAGCCTCCAAGCCGCAACCGGACGGGAGAGCTTATCAATGCTTGCTCTCTCGCTGCCGCGTGACTTGAATTGGATCCAGCGAGACCGCACAGATGCAATTGCGAAAAGAGCAATGATGATAGAGATAGTGGCTGTGATCCCCTGCGTATACTTCGGCTGACCAGCCCAGGGATCCCCTGTACGAGTGTTCTGCATCAGGCCGATGCCGGCAGTCGTTGGTGAGCCATGCCTCTTCTCCATCATGTAGCCGCTGACTTTCTCAGACGTCGCTGATGATTGCACGATGAAAGGTTCGCGATGACCAATCGTCCGAGCTGCTGAAGATGATGTGGTCCGTGATCAAGCCTTTATCGATCCGTCCAGGGCGTGGGATGAATTGACAGGTTAGGAATGGTCAGTCCTGCTCGGAGCGTTTCTGTATCCGAAGGCTCGGACCCTTTTTGCAGCCAGAAGAAGGCTTCCGCCCACATGGCAAATTGACTTGATTTCTCGTGCCCGCCATTCCAGACGCCATCCAAGATAGCAATAGAAAAGCCTCCGAACCAAATCGATTCTTGATCCCACCTCGTCCTCAGCCGGGTTCAATCGTCTCAGCAAAGTCGGCTGAAGACATGCTAAGCCTCCAAGCTGATTGTCACCGTAATGCTGCGGAACAACACTGCGTCAATCTTCTGAGCGAGAATGCTGATGTGCAGTCGCGCCACTGTGCCTTGTACTTTTTTCGTACGAATACACAGAACCGGCTATCCAATGCGTGCACGGTGCAGAGGCCGCCTTGTTGACCGAAATAGCTTGACGATGTCCGCCGGCAACACCCATTCGTGCCGACAAGAGTATGATAGGTACAGTTGCCTTCTTTCACGCAGACGTTGAAGACAACTACAACTTCAACATCATCGCCGTATTCTGAAACTTTCTAAACATGTCTGCACACGCTGCAATTAAGGCCGGAAACCTCGCTGTGATTGGCGGTGGTGCCAGCGGCATCGGTCTGGCAGCTGCCAAGTACTACCTCTCGCAGGGAATGAAAGTTGCGATCGGCGACCGTAGCGAGTCAAGTTTGCAATCTGCTAGTCAGGCTCTTGCGGATAAGGGCGAGTCCTACGTGGGCCTGCTGGATGTCTCTGACCAGACAAGCGTTTCTCTTTTTCGCAAGAGCGTGTTCGAAAAGTTTGGCGGTGCCAACTTGACTGTGCTTATGGCCAATGCTGGTGTTGGTGGTCCCACCAATGCGTCGACTTCGGAAGGCTGGGACAGAATCCTCAGCACCAACTTCTATGGCGTTGTTAACGTGTAAGTTCTGATCAGGGTTTTGCTAGCATTGTATCGTCAATGCACTAACGATCTTGCATCATCGTAATTCGTCTTCCGCGTCTCTCACCTGTTGTCACATACAGCTGCCAAGCATTTCTTCCAGACCTGAAGAAGCATGGTCAAGAAGCTCTTGTGATCAACACGGGGTCCAAACAGGGTATCACTACGCCACCTGGTACCGGGGCTGCCTACAACATTTCAAAGGCAGCGGTCAAGGTCTTCACCGAGTCGCTCGCTCACGAGCTGCGCGAGGACAAGTCGAGCAAGGTGGATGTCAAGCTGCTGATTCCTGGCTGGGTGTACACAGGCTTGACTGGCGCTGCTGCTGGAAAGCCCAAGCCGGACGGTGCTTGGACTCCGGAGCAGACGGTCGACTTCATGATCGAGCGCATCAAAGCGGGTTCATTCTACATCCTCTGCCCAGACAACGAGACGCCACGCGGAGTCGATCTAGCTCGCATGGAGTGGAACGTCAACGACGTGATTCAGGATCGCGCTGCTCTTTCGCGCTGGCACGAAGATTACAGCGCTCAGTTCAACGACTTCGTCAAGAGCCGGACTTTGTGAGAGTGTAGACCAGTGTTCATAAGATCGCTTGATCAATGATACACCTCCCTCTCATGTAACCTGAGTTGATATATGCTGCTTTGTGATGTTCTGAAACTTGCCACGCAACCATGGAGGCGTTGTCGGTCGACATGTTTGAGCTGCGCCGGCGGCGGACTAAGGATGCGGAATGGGTACGGAATGGGTCGCGTCATCTTGCAGCCAGTTGCTGTGCAAGATCAGTGAACAGGTGGAGAAAACTCCAGCGTGGCCCGACCGCGTCCTAATTTAGGGCGACAGGCTCTGCTTCTGAAGCACAATCTCAATGCCACACACAGATTCAGCAGATCCCATCCGCAGACTGCAATCGCTTCAAGGGTCAAAATTAGAACCATCATCCTCAACATATCGGAAGCAACAGCCGCATCCTATCCTTCTCTGAAACTGCTCCAAGATGACTCTTTATTACAGCATCGTGTTCGCACTTTTGTGCTTCGAGATGGCCATGTTCATGGTCCTGATCGTGGGTAACCATACCTAGAAGGAAAGATGCACTATGCTGCTAGACCTGTGATGTTGACGATCTGCTTTCTTCCTGCCTATGCTGACTCGCTATAGGTTCCGCTGCCATTCACCTGGAGGCGCAAGCTTTTCCACTTCCTGGCCACGAATCCAGTCGTTGCCAAGGTCCAGTATGGTCTTAAGATCACCTTCATGTGAGTAGGGAATCCCGCGCTTCCTCGTCCAAACGGGAGCATATTCGCTGACTCTTGCGTTAAATTCATCGTCGATACTGGCTCGCACTTCAGCTTCGTCGCTGTCCTGTTTGTCGATGCCGTTCAGAGGATGGTCAAGGTCATGAGCGAGGGCGAGACCGCCCGTGATACCCGCGGTGTCCAGGACGTCCGAACCGAGACCAACTACGCCGCAAGAAAGTTCTATAGCCAGCGCAACATGTACCTGACTGGCTTCACGCTTTTCCTCAGCTTGTAAGTGCATCATTGCTGCGCGCTTGACATCGACTTTCCTGCTGACTACAATCCCGGACCTTGCTGATCATCTTTTGCTACGATAGGATCCTCTCGCGCACCTATTCTCTCATTCTTGACCTCATCAACACTCAGGAGGAGCTTGTTGCTCTCAAGAAAGGAGTGCGTACAAGGAGCAGGTGATCACGTCGTAGAAATCGTGCTAAGATTGCTGACGCATGTTTCTTTCCTTCAACCACCTCCAAACAACAGTCCAAGGTCAGCGGAAGCGCCGCAGACATCGAGAAGAAGTACCAGACAGAGATTGGTAAGTATCATCGGAAAGCACAGGCGATCCCGTAGCAGAGAGGACGAGAGGATTGACTTGGATTCGCTCTCTCCCCTCTTCGACCGAAACAGACACCCTCAAGAAGCAGACGAAGCAACAGCAGGAGGAATACAATCGTCTCAGTGACGAGCTCGCCAAGGCCACCGGTAACACGTCCACCAAGAAGGACTAAGAGAGTGGAATCCAGTTTTCTGCTTGGCCCTTGTCACACGGATTGGCCGCTCCGCCAGTCTCCTTGCAGTCGTGATTCGAGCATCAGGATGGAGGTCGGACTATTGTCGGACTCCTCTGAAGCTGCTTGAGGCCCTTTGGCGGCGACTGTCTCTACCACTCTTGATGTATTGCGTTGCTACAAAATGAAGCTGTTGCCTGCTGTTGCGCCTTGGGTGCCCTCTCAGTAAATATGATCCTCAGTGATCTTCGCCAACAACGATAAGTTACGCTTGTTCAGAGACAGTCAGTAACTGACCGACTTCCTTGACCAAATTTGTTAGTGAATTTGCCTCCACACAATGTGTGAGAAGAAAGCGTGTGACCGACTCAGCCAAACAAAGCGGCATCAGTTAAAGCACTGCTTGAGCGTGACTGCTCATCTCGACGGGAACTGACTTGACTTCCTCAAAAGGGCTCTCATCTTGGTCCTACACGCCACTGAAGCCTGCTGCGCAGCCTCGTGAATAGCAGATGACTCTCGACGTCATCTCGAAGCAAGACCAGGCTGCACACGAGCTGGTCTGCTCGCTCGCCCGTCTCCCAACTTCGAACCTTGTCCAGTTTACGCTTCAGAAGCCAGACGTGGCTCGAGTCTTTGCTTCCTCCCTCAATTCGCTTGCAATCAAGGCCGCTTCAACTCCGTTCCCGACAAAGGGCGATGATGCTGTCGCCCAGCACCATATAGACATTTTTGCTCGGCTCATCGAGCGCGGAGATCCTTCCCTGGCAAGGAAGTTTGTTCCCACCCAGGGCTCGCTCGTAGATCTCGCAACTGCAACTCCAAGGTCTGCTAGACCGGTCCTAAGCTCGGTACTGGAGCGCCTGCTCGACGCAACCAGTGTCAACGAGATCCTGGAAGGCCTTTCATCCCAGCTCAGAAGTCTGACCGACGCGGAACCTCAAGATGAGATCATCACCATTGCGTCGATCCGAACGCTCGCACGTCTTTCAGCCTCATTCCTCTCCGCATGCCCCGCACGGCTCGTGAACGAAAACCAAGCGACTCTGCAAGCTTTGGCGCAAGTCTGCCTCGAACTGTACGACAGATACCTCCCACGAGTCGCAACTCAGCTTGCCGGTGATGCTTCGGACAGCTTGTTGGGACCTGATCTTTCGAAGCTTGATGCACAGAGCTGGCAGCTCCATTGGCTGACCTGCCGCGTTGATTTGCTGCAACTCCTCTCGATCCTTTCAGATAGTCTCAGGGGCTCATCTTTGTTGGCATCAACGCTGCGTGATAGTCTTGCAAACACCGAAGGATTGCTCAAGAAAGGAGGCTTTTCGACTCTCCTCAACTCGACAGCGCTGCTCGACCTCGCGGCGACTTCCGACTCCTGGCCATCGGTGCGGTCTGAGCTGCTTTCGGATCCTTCGGCGAAGAAGAACAGATGGGACGAACTGATGACCTCGATCGACACCCTCGCTACTGTCGTGCCCAAATTCACTGGTGCAGCATGGGACGCCCTGCAGCGCTTCGTCGTTGCTTCACGGTCCTCATCGCAGATCGGGGAGGCAAGCTCGCAGATACAGTCTCTGCACTCAGCGGTGTCGGAAGAAGTCATCGCCTCAGTCGACTCCGTGCTCCCTCACTATGGAGTGGACCGCCTCAGGACCATCCTCTCACGACCGTCGTTCGCAGGACAGGACGCCGAGATGGTTATCCAAAGGCTCCTTGAGGGCGACGAAGGAGAGTCGGACCCTGCGCCTCAAGCCACTGTCGCGCACACACCGGCATTCACAGATAAAAAAGCCTCAACCCCTGTCGCTCCATCATTGGTCAAATCCCGCGCCAACCTGTTTGGAGACTTTGCTTTCGACCCGTCCTCAATCGTGCAACCGAAACGGGCACGAGCGGGGAGAGTTGACGAGCTTGCGCCAGAGCTCAAGGCGGCGATCCTGGCCCGCGCCGAGGCTGCCGACGATGACGAAGCAGAAGTGGAATGGAACCCCTTCGCTGAAACTCAGCGCACAGTTGGGGTCGAGGATGAATTGGACTTGGACTATCACGGAAACGAGCGTAGTGCTGCACCTCGAAGGGCTGGTCACGAAGATGACGATGACGATGATGGCAGGGACGAGAATGGGGAGGAAGAGGCTGCGAGGATGCGCAAACGGGTATTGTTGAAGCATTACGTGCAACACGGATCGCACTCGTTTGCTGCTGACCCAACGATGAGGAAGAGCGAAGGTAGAAGAAAGTTGAAGGAGCAAACTGGCTGGAGTGATGACCTTATCGAATCCTGGGCAGTCATGCTGGATCGCAACCCGAAGAAAGACAGGCTGCTCGCAGCGGCATCGCAGTCGGAGTTGGATGACCAGCTTGCTACCCGTGGTTCAAGAGATGTCAGCGATGCCGAGGACGATCAGCAGGACGGGCGCAGGTGGGGTCCAGACAGGGGAAGAGGTGGAAGGATCTTGGGTGGTGGCCGAGGCGGGCGGGGCGGCCGTGGCCATGGTGGTGGTGCTCAACCTGGAGGAGGTAGTGGAGGCGGCGGCGCTCACGTCAAGAACGCAACTCGCGGCCGAGGCACAGGCAACAGCGGCACCGACCGGTCCGCAAAGCAGAAGGAAAAGGCTGGAAACAAGGCCCGCCAGAGGGGCCACGACAAGAAGATGGCTCGGGTCAATCCATAGCGTGTTCCTCATTCAATCAAACTCACGGCCAAAGCAGTCAAATGCAATGTTCGTCAATGATTACGTATCAATCTATAAAATGAGTAGAGAGTACGCTAGAAACATGCTGAGAGAAGATGAGAGGTGGGTGGGTATATGGAAGCAGAGAATCGGATGACCTTCTAAGCTGCACTACAATGGTTGGGCAGACACTTTGGGAAAGACCAGCCAATTGGACAAGTTCCTTGCTGTCGCTGGGTCGCGCGTGTTGCCCCAGAGCATCACGGTACCAATGAGGAGAATGGATGCGCTGACCAAACCGAAGTTGTCGGTGACGAACCCGCCGTGCGAGCCTGCAGACTTTCTCGACCCTGAGCCAGAAGACTGGTTGAGCCTCGGCACGTTCGACTTCATCTCGGTGAAGACTACTGGCAGCAGAACCACGCAGGCCGTGTAAAAGACCATGATCGAGCGCCATACAAGACCTGGGTACTCGAGCACACTTGGCTTCCTCATCTTGTCTTCCTTTGCGTAGTAATGCGGATACGCGAACAAAGCCCAGATGCTGTAGAGTGCAACGGCAAAAAAGTGGCCAACCAACAACATTGGTCTAGGCGCAAGACCTGAAAGAAGCGACACGGGACCGTTGACGCACTCGCCTCCCATCTCGAAGTACTTGAAGCATCCCTCCCTGAGAACCTCGAGGTTTTCGTCGTCAGCACCAAAGAGGCTGTAAAGAGCTTGAGCAAGAATGTTGATGACCGATGAAAGACCCTTTCGGTTCCAGTGCCATGAACGAAGCGCTGGCTTGATCACCGACCAGTTGCTGAGATCGACAGGGGCACGAAGCGGAGCATTGCCCGAAAGAGGTGCCCATTCAGCGCCACCAAGTGCTTCTGTGAGATGGACAGCGTCCCAGAGGCCGACAGTCATGCCACCGCCAGTCAGAGGATGGCGCATGTTCATGGCGTCGCCGACCACAATAACGCCCTTGGCCTGCTCGGACTGACCCTGCATGCTTGGTGGGAGAAATGAGTTGGGCATGCTGCGCAGTCGCTGACCTTTTGCCATCTCCTTGGCAACGCATTCACGGAGCTGCTCTGGCAGCTGCGGGATGACATTCTCGTTGACGTGCTTCTGCAATTCGCCCTTAGAAACCGATGGGAGCTTCTCGCCGGCAACGTCGATGAGGATACGAGTGGAATGTGTGCCAATCTGGTAGAGCAAGACTGGACCGTTCTTGGAAAGAACGACGTGACCGTGGTGAGGAGCGGGCAACGGAGCGTCTTCGAGCTCGAGGCCGACAAAGTTGGATCGGACCATAGGCTGGATCGAGCTACCGTGTGTGCGGCGGAACTTGGAGAAGCATCCATCAGCTACGATAGTAAGGGGAGCACGGAGTTCGAATGCCTCCTTCTCGCCTTCTGGAGCTTTCTTCCAAGTTGCAGAGACGCCAATGATCTTGCCTTCGGCATCCTTGAGCAAGTCTCGCACGGTGGCTTCGTATGGTGTGACATTGTCCTGGTTGAGCGCCTTTTTGCGGAGCGATTGCACGAATTTACCGTGGTGGAAACTGCGACCCTCTACCTTGCCACTGTTGCTGGCGATGCCTCGTCCCACCTCGTCGGATTTCTCTTGTGGGTAGGGGATGGGTACAGAACGAGAGCCATAAAAGACATGGTAGCCCTCGACAGGTACAGCGTCGATGTTTTCCAAAGTGTCGACGATCCCCATCTTGGCGAGGGCGCGAACACCGCCCGGCTGCAAGAGCTCACCGACAATGCGGTCGGGCTCGTCGAAGTCTCGCTCAAGTAGCGCAACCTTGCGACCGGACTTGGCAAGTGAATAGGCGAGAGCAGAGCCGACAATGCCGGCTCCGACGACGATGATGTTGGACTTGGACGGTGAGGATGGCATTGTGTCGGTATGCGTGGTGCTGCTACCAAACAAGCGCGCCTGGAAAGGTTGGGCGCGACGCAAGTGGCTGTTGAGATGGACCAGTGAGCTTCTGTACAAGAGCGCCTACTGGTCAGGTGATTCGAAGTTGGTTTGTGTACCGATTATTTGTTGTAGGATAGTGTAGGTGATCGACGGAAGAGAAACAAAATGATATGGATGAAACGAAGGAAGGTGAGATGGAGGAGTTGAATTAGGTGTAGCCAAGACTGGAAGATACGAAATTAGTGCTTGCCCATGCAGCAACAACTTTGATTACCAGTACGCACGTCGCAGCAACGCGCTATCGCTGTCTGCCACACCTCAATGGAGAAGGCCGGGGCTGAAGCATCATAGTTGTGGCCTGACTTTGCGTCTCAACCCGACTTTCAACAGCTGGCTGTGTTGGCTATGTCTTATTTTTAGGAAGGTTCGAAATTGCATTCGCGTACGGTGTAGCGCAATTTCAACCGCACGATATCTCATTAGATAAGCGAACATTGGCGTCATGCTGACCCCGACGCCACCCGCTGTCCTCGCAAGCTCGAGTCGGGTGATGCCATTCCCGATTATAAGTGTTGATCGGGCTCAACCCACGCTTTTTTTTTTTTTTTTTTTTTTTTTTTTTTTTTTTTTTTCTTTTTCTTGATGTGGCCGAGGGCATCTTAGTAGCACTTGTCATGCTGAAATGGCATTACAAATGCTTAGTCACTTGCACAGCTTCCGCGTCTCATTTCCTACTCTGACAGCTGGATCGTGATCCTCAGCACGGGCGAATCTCCGGTCCTAGCTCTTCTTGCGATCGTGTCACAACAGATCATTTATGTTAGTGGTTCAATGTGACAATCGATCCTAGATCAAGTCAAGCATATGGTAATAACTAGAGGTCCGTTGACTGAACCTTGTATTCTGTTAGCTCAGCTGCGAGGTGACGACCAACGCTCGGCGTTTGGCGCTTGGGGTCACCAAGTGTTCCTCACTTCTGAGCAACTGCTTGATGCGCTGGCAAGCTCGCCTAAGGAGTGAGATGTTGAACACATTCAGTGGTACAGCCCAGAAATGGATTGGACTCAGCTAAGCGCACGATGCTGCATCGCTACACTATAGAGTACTATCGGGGAGATGACGATGGTCAGAGCAAAGTTGGAAATGCAAGAGGTCTTGGACGAGAGTTTCGGCAAGCTAATCGAATGGCGCACTGCCGTGAGCAAGCTTGGCTTGCGATCGTCATGCCAGATGCTCAACACAAGCGAAGCATATTGCAGCCTTGCGCCACTCAGTGGTATCTGAGTTCTTCCGGATCAAGCATCCAAACGGATAACAGACGAAGGGCAAGATCATGTCGGCACGTCCGGTGTGACCAAGTGTCAAAATCAAAGCATGGCAAGAGAGCTTTCTGTTCACACTCGGCCAGAAAACGCGCTTGGGAACAATTCATGGAAACCGACCTAGTTATTCTTGGAGTTCTCATCGAGACCAACACTTTTATGCTCGTCTGTCGAACACAGATTCAGTTTGCGGACTGAGTACCACAAGACAGAGCAACCGACCGAGTTGTTCTGATCGCCAAGGTGCCAAGTCGACATCGCATGGCAAGAGCTTGACTGTCCTTGCTTTCGTCTCGATCGAGGTGTTGCCTCCCTATCCTCGGCCCGTCATTGAACAGCAAACATGGGTTGTGGTGCATGCATAGAACCAGCGCGATGGCGCCGGCTTTTCGTCGCTAACTTTACTCTACTAGTATATGCGCCATCCGGTCCCGGAGACCTTACACGTGTCATTCATATCACGTCGACTTGCAGAGATGAGGGCACCAGTGCTGTACCGGAGATCACATGCATCCCAAGCCGCACTCATCGGCGATCCCGCACCTAGCAGAGAGGCTTGCGTTTGCAAGCAGTCCCAGTGGCGCTCGTCACCGCAAACCAAGCTAAGCGATTGCGGACAGAGTCTTGATAGGCAAGAACCATACCACCTGCTTCGCGTGGCGTGGGTCCCGGAGATGACGATGTAAGATATGCAAGGGGTAGTTCTGATTTCTTCCTTCCGGTCATCGTTTGGACATCAGGTTGCAGGCCGCGCTGGTTTCTGTTCCTTTGCAAAGCAAGGTTGAGAGCCACACCGAGCAACAACGGCGGGTCGTTCGTAGTTCGGCCTCGCTTAGCTGCTCCAGTGGTTCATGAGAATGTTTTGAAAGGTTGGCGTTACGGCGCTCAGCAACAAACTCTGGCATGTACTCGTCCATCAGCGTCACGGTCACGGGTTTCAAGCCGCACAATAGAGCGGATGCTGGATGACCGGCTCTTTAGAACTGCAATGGCTCGTTTGCAAGCGCAATATCACTCTCGCTGACACCATCACAACTGAGCACCGATGGAATGCTCTGTTGGTGCTGTCGGAGCGTCGATCCCTCCGGTTTGAGCGGCCACTCAATATTTGCTGGTCCAGGCACTTTGACACTGTGTCTGCAATTTTTCATCGGAGCTACAATCCCGATCGGAGTCCCATCGCGCGATGCTCGTTTACGCGACAGGGCCTCTGGCTTAAGTGCCAGAGGACGACGCGTTCACTCGTTTAGGCTGCATTGCTAGTCAAAGGTTAGGCATTGCCTTGGTGGGGTACAGTATGCTCGAAGGGATCGGTCGTTCGGAATTGAATCCGGGTTCTGCTTTGGTTCGCCCTTGAGAGTCGCCTAAGTCTCGAGTTACGGATCTCGTTCCACCAGCCCGCCGCCTATCCCCCCCGTATGGATCAACGCGTGCGGCTCCTTCAGTGTTTCCTAAGCCGGCCGTGCCTGCATGCCAGGTTGTGTGGTACCGGTACGGCAAAGTGCTTACCATACACCCAGCCGCTTCGGCCTCAGCGTCCGAGACCCCATGACCTAACTGCTACTCCTCTCATCTTGTATGAAGGATACGATGCTATTGTAATGAAGACAGACGGTGCGATTGACAGCACTCGTATTGAGACAAGCGCGGGATTGGATGTGCCCATGAATGTCTCGCATAAACGATTCGAGGAATGAGTTCTGTCGGGAAAAGCAGCGGCAGCGCGTCTAGTCGGTATGCCATCCACCAACCCACTGGATCCAAGTGAGCACGATCGACCCAAGGGCTCAAACCTGGAACGAAGGATCCGCTGTCCTGCCACTGTCGAGTGCAATAAAGAGGGTATCAATGAAAGATTGACACGGGACTGCGAACACGAAGCTTGGCTCGACCGCCATTGTTCTACAATGGCTGTCAGCATCGAAGCTTGCTTGTAGAGGCCCAAGCGAATATTTGGTATAATCAAAGAATATTCTGATCGACTGTTGGCTGATGGGCTTATGGCATGTAGCGACAGAAGTCAGATCTGGAAGGATAGAAAGCAAACTTGTGCGGACCGTACCGGTTTCAAACGAACCAGTAACGGTGCTACGTTGAAGGCGGTCTCAGATCAGTTTATCGACTATGACGACGACGGCCCGAAGAAAAATGATCGTCGCGGCTTCTGTTCTGTTCTTGTCGAAGCTATGTTGGACGGCGCAATGATGCAGCGATCAGTGAGCTTAGTTGGTGGCTTTTGAATGTGTAGGGCGAACATGTTGAGCAGCAAGCAACACCAGTTCGCGAAGCAGCGCGGCGATTGCAATGATTAGTATGAAAACTTCGATCTTCAGGGAAGATCAAATATCCAGCAGTGGCTTCAGGAGCGCGTTCCGAGAGTAAGAATCAAACTCAATAATAAATAAATCAAAATGTGAGTGCAGCTGTTGGTCGACGTCGAGACGATTGGAAGCGATCCGCCATGCTGGATTTGGCTTACCTTCAGGCAGAGTCGGTCGTCACAAACGAGCTCTTGCTTGTGGTGCCGTGATCAAAGAGCGTTCCGTTGGAGCGTTGATGGAGATGCAGTCATGACAGTCCGAAATCAGCCTCCCGCCGATCTGCAGAACCAAGGCCAAAGTCCCGGACTAGTTTCGATAGCCCGACTTCCAACCGATTAGTCGGTGTCCGGATTTGCAGCGAATCTGCCTTTGTCACCGGCATTCATAACCTTGCTTGAGTTTTGCACAACGTAACGGCGTCGCTGAACGAGATAGGCCACAATGCGGTGACGAACGACCCTCGAATGGAATGGTAACGATGCTGCATCGCTACTCGGTGAAGACAAACTCAAGCTGATACCGTACCGGTACGTATCCAGCGAACAACTTATGCATGGCCCCCGATTCTGCGTCGTGCCTGATGCGACTGACTTTGCTCGGTCTGGAACGTTCTCTGCAAGCAATCAAATTAAGGCTGCCACGCTGTTCCGAATTTCTTTTAGGTTGCAGCTCCAGTATCGGATTCGGTGAACCTTTTTTCCAAATTCGACGAGGCAACCGATGCTGCAGCAGGCACGGTTAGCCGAGACCACGCCCTGTTTGAGAGCTGGGCTGACCTTGACTCTGGTCTTTGAGCGTGTGCAGCTGCAGACCGGATCCGTTTCCTTTCTCGTTCAGGACTTGGAAAGCTGCAGCCTGAATGCATCAAAGCGTGCTGCCATTGAATCGGGGGTTCACAAGAAACAGAGCGGTGCTTAGTGTTCTGCTATGCATGCACGCCTTGAGACCTGTGGGCGTCACGCGAGTTTGGGCTACGAAAGTCGAAACGTGGCCATGCCGGTTGCAAACTCCATGGTTGGTAGAGACCGTGCTAAGATCATGGGGAAGCTAGGAAGGCGACTGGAGAATATGGGGTTTGGAGATAGAAGAAGAAGATGCATGCGTGAGTCTATCGGATTCGAGAAGTTCTAACGTCTGCGAACGGAACCGAAAGGTCGTCGCCCGAATGCATTCTTTCGGAACGAATGATGCTGTGGACCCCACCGCTTCGTCGTCGCAGATTGAACGACGAATTGTGACAACAGCAGGCGAGAGAATGTGTTGACTTGTGGTTCGCTATGAGTTCGGAGACAATCCGACAATCGTTGTTGCGCGCCAGCACAGCGTCTCACCCTGGGTTGAAGACCATGCTCGAAAACAATGCCGTTCTGCTCACACAATGGGACCTACAAAGCGGGTTTGTTGCTTGGCAGCGTGTGAGAAAATACACGCGGCAAGATACGTCCTTTCTTGGCCCGCAAGCGGCGGTACATCAGGTTGGGTCGGAGTTGGGAGTGAATTTGCTTGCGGCTTGCTTGTTACTCAACGCAATCAATCTAATGTCGAATTGTGTACAGCGCACCAAGATCGCAAATGGCCGTACAGCGCCTACGTCCAAGTCCAGGGTGAAGAAGCTCGGACCTGACGAACGGTGTTCCACTAGAATAGGATTCGGGACTGCGTGCGGCGTCTTGCCGTTGTTGTGCCTTGCTGGTTTGACACAATTTCCCACCATTCCAAGCAACGTCAGAGTGGTCAGAAGAATGCTCCTGACGACAGATTTCGGCTCGCCAGAGATGACAACAGCGGCGAGGTACGGCCCTCACGGCATGACACGGTAAGAGGAATCTCACTGCGATATGGACATGCCAGTTGTGACGTCTGTTATGGAAGGAGGTTGACGTCTCAATAGCCGGCCTGCCATGAGCATAGGTATGGAGTACGCCCGCGGCCTCGTGGTGTCAGGCAGAGATGCGGCTCATTTCTGCTCCAGTCGGTCGTCAGGTCCCAAACCCTCACAACACAACACAATCACGGAGAGTCAACCTTTTGTCAAGCGTCTTCTGTTCACCTTTCATCTCGTCCATTGTGTTGGTTGCGCTGAATTGTGGCCGAACGGGATCACCATGCTTGCCACCATCACGGTTGTGCTCGGCACCATGTGCCAAGATGTGCCCAGACTGGCCAGGTAAGGTCTATACGACGACTGCAAGGACGGGTACAGATGACACAGAGCCGATCGCGGCATCAACCTTTCTCACGCCGCAAGCAGCAGCCAAGCACTATGGGTTGCATCCGTCCAAGCTGCAAATAAATAAATAAATAAATAAATAAATAAATAAATAAATAAAAAAAAAAAAAAAAAAAAAAAAGTAATATCGCACAGCCGTTGTCTGGCTCAAAGCATCGCGTGAACTCCGAACGTATGTTCTCATGCGGCGCTGGGGCCTTTGTTGGGAAAAGACGCAAAAAAGTACTGCAGTTGCTTCCGTCGCGTGGAAATTCTGGACTCGTATGTTTGACGGCACTGAATTTGGCTTCATCTGGTCTTAAACATCCGCGTCCGCCACGCGCAGCTTGGCTAATCTTTTTCAGTATGCATGCGCTGCTGACCTGCTTGATTCGGAGTTCCTCTCAATTTGGAGAGAATAAAATAGAAAAACGAAAATTCAACTGCCTGTCCAGCTGACCCACTTTCTTGCAAAAGGTGTCGGTCTAGCTGTACCTGTTGCGTACTCAAATCGCGGTCACGGTTAGCGCTCAACCAGACCGTTTCCGTCGAAATCATACGGCGCATCATCCGTCGTCATCCATTCCAGTCGCCTTTTCTTTATTTTTGACGCCTTTCCGCATGGGTGACTGATGCATGCAGCCTCAGCCGCGATGCACATGGCACCTCGATGCTCTTGTTCACTTTTTCCCTTTCCCTTTTCGCTTTCCCATGGTCGCCAATTTGGCCAGATCTCCCCTGTCGCTTGCCCCTCTTACGCCGTGTTCCGGTCTCTGTTCCAGAGCTCTCCTGTCGCGGTTTTTCCTCCCTCTTTCGCTTTCTTTCCAGATCGAGAGAGAAAGAGAGCATCTGGCTATCCTGTGTCAAGGGCGGTTGCTGAGTGTTGAGCTGCATGGCCCTCTCGTGCATGCCTGGGTTTTCGTTTGTGCCCTCGCCCGTCATCATCGAGCTCTGATCCTGCTGCCACTTGGGTCATCCATGCCATAGCTGTAGCTCTGTAGCTGCAACTGTCGGTCTCTTGGCCTGTCTCGCTGCATCATCCTGCCTAGACATCATACTCCTCTTCTGCTGAGCCCGCTCGCCCAGCAAGTCGGGTCGGAGCTCCCGTCAATCGTCGACTTCCTTCATAATCCTCGACTCGCCCAACCGCATTCTTTTGCCAAGCCCGTCATCCTCCCCGGTTTCTTTGCATCCGTCTATAGTACCACCAACATCCCCTCCCTTCCATACCTTAAAGCTTGGTCGTTGTTGCTGTCTATATCATCATCACCCACCTCGGTCACACCCACGACACCCCAGCAACGCACCGAGACAGCCCACGCAATATCACCGTGCATTGCCGTCCAGATCCCAGCCATCACGCTCTCTATTGCGACCCAGTTGACAACGTCTTGATCCCAGTTCCATGATCGCATACCATTGGCCTCAACCTCGACTCTAGTTCCTTTCCAGCTCCAGGCCATTCCAGCAACAGCAATCAACTTTAGTTGCATTCTGCCCAGCTTCATCAGAACTTGCTCTCACACAGCTTCACGCCTCGCCTGTCACCATGTCGTCGGCGAGTGCAAACCAGCATCACAAGAACCTCATCGGTCACCGCATTGCCGATGGCCGATTGGAGCTTGTTGAGGTGCTTGGGTTGGGTGCCTACGGCGTCGTCTACCTTGCTCGCGATCTTCACCATCACCAAGGCCCCTGGGCTTCTACCTCCAACCACCAAGCCTCGGCATCACTCCTCGCCGCTAAGCAAGGAGGCGTTTCTGGCTTCTATGCCGTCAAGTGCCTCAACAAAGTCGGCCTGGATGCCCGACAGCGTGCCTTCCAGCGTCGTGAGATCATGCTTCATACCATGGCTTCGAGTCACCCCAACGTTGTCACTCTTCACCGTGTCATTGATGATCCACAAGATCCTTGTGTCTTTGTCGTCCTTGACTATTGCCCAGATGGCGATCTCTTCAGCATGATCACAGAAACTCAGCGCTACATGTTGCCAGCATCCGCCTCCCGCGCAGCAGAGGAGCAAGGCATTGATGTCGCCTTCACTGCAGACCGGCTCAAGATGGATGCTCTCATCCGCAATGTCTTCGACCAGATTCTTGATGCAGTCGAATTCTGTCACTCGATGGGCATCTACCACCGTGACCTCAAACCAGAGAACATCTTGTGTCTGCGTCGTGGTGCCAAGGTGGTCCTTGCCGACTTTGGCTTGGCCACCGGCGACAAGACCAGCTCCGACTTTGGCTGCGGCTCTACCTTCTACATGGGTCCAGAATGCCAGGGTGGCATCACTCGCCGCCTCACTAGCTATTCTACCGCAGCCAACGATGTCTGGTCTCTCGGGGTGATCCTTGTCAACCTCATCTGTGGACGTAATCCATGGAAGCAGGCTTGCCCTGCCGACGACACGTTCCGCGAATACCTCCGCAACCCTGACTTCCTCAAAGAGATCCTGCCGATCTCGGAAGGCGTCAACTCGATCCTCAAGCGTGTATTCACCTTCCGAGCCGAGGCTCGCTGCTCCATCGCCGACCTTCGTCGCATGATGCGCAATGTCGACAGGCTCACTGCCACTACCGCCGAGATCAAGGCTCGACAGACGCTGGCTCGCAAGGCCGCTGCCGATGCGCACGCCGCTCGCCAAGCCGAGAAGGCAGCCGCCGCCGCCGCCTACCGCGAGCAGCAACTCAAGCAGCAAGCCGCTCTCGAGGCTGCCCGTGCCGCTCACGCCCATGCTTACCACCCAACGTCAGAAGTTGTTCGCCACGTCAAGGCCGCTCGCAAGCCTGAGTCCGCTCGTGTGCGATACCAGCCTCACGCGGCCACCTTCGAACAGGCTGCTCCGTCCGTTGTCTATGCAGAGGACCATAGCAGATACGCACCAACCAACACCCACGCGTACGACACTTACTCAGACTCCGAGCTCGACAGCAGCAGTTGCGAGGGAGACGGCTCCTTCTCGCCAGCTCTTGATGGCTCAACTGAGGGTCATTCGTCTTACGAGCAGGATAGCGTCAACTGGTCGCGCCATCCGATTGCCGACCCCGCCGATGGCCACCTCGACCAGCGCGTTGCTTCCAACCTTACCAGCATGAGCGACGTTCACGCAAGCCAGCCGCCGTGCCTCGGCGTCAATATCCCAGCAAATGCGGCGGTGTCCTCGTCGCCACGATGTAGACACTCTTCTGCCGCCATGGATGACCGCGAAATTTCCGACGACTGCTCAAGTCGCAGCGGCAGCGGAGAGTCTCGCCGAAGCTCAGCATCGTACACTGGATTGCCTCCTACACCTCAATTCATCCCTCATAGTATGGAAGAGGTCGCCGCCCGGCCTGCTACTCATGGCTCGCCGACGCCAGCTAGCAAGCATGCTGGCCGGGGCCACTTCAACGGTCTCTACAACGAAGATGCACAAGATTGCATCGTCGTCAACAGCAAGCCTACTACCCGTGGACTTCAAGGTCGCTGGCTGCAAAGCCGTTGGGACGAGGAAGCCACAATACTGACTGGCCTCGGACCCACTGCCAAACTTCAGGACACTGCCGATGGCTGGGCCACTACTCGAGGTCACCCAGGCAGTCGACACTTTGCCAGCATCCCTAACCACCGTCAGCACAACGCAGCTCAGAAGCATGAGCTCGCCGCGCACACATACCATGCTGGCCACGCACCAAACCCTCGCAGCTCTATCCCCGTCTCGTACCGCACCAGCGCATCAGCTGTTGCTGCAGCACAGGCCTATGTCGCCGAGGCTGTTCGTTACTCCGCACACCACTAGATAGTTGTTTTCGGCATCAAAGACCCCCTCTCACGTACACAGTCTTCCTGTGTTGGATACCTACTCATCATTGGATTGTTTGTTTCCCTTAACTGTATCACCACCACTACTATAGACTCTTTCCTGCTGTCAAGTTTAGCTCTATATCCCTGGTCCCCCTCTCGCACCGTCTCGTAGCTCACACACTCTCGTTCCCACACTCCCTTTGTCACACTCTCTTAGTTTGTCATTGTTCAGCTTGCCGTCCACCCTCTTCGTTGTAATAGTAATTCGCATAGTCCGTTTTGCAAATCGATCCAATTGTCCTACCTTAAGCTGTTCAGACTTGGAGATGGAGCCTGGTTGAGCTGCTTGCATTTCTGGGTAGTTTAAGCTCCTATCTTCAACGTCCTTGGCTTGACTCTTTCTGGATGGCCGGCTGGGTTGGAAACTACGCTTCGCGGTAGGGGTCTTCTTACGAGCAGACCGCTTGAGGGAACGCAACATACGATTGAGCACCTTCGACTTTGCGCTCGCGGCAGAGTGAACGTGAAGTTAAGTGAACGGCGCGAAAGGTCGGTTGATAGTTTTGTTTGCTGGGGCATCGGCTAAGGCGAGATCCTCGGAAACGTTGTTGCAATCGCCGCCTCAAGCCGCTGTGGCGCCTCATTCGGGACCTGAAGGCTCGATAGTTGACAGCATTGACTACAAAGCCCCCCGGCGGCCAGCTTGGGCTCGTTGGTCGAGACTTTGTGCGATCTGCTGCGGCAGAGCGGAGATACGAAGCACAAGGCGTCTGAGAGAGATCCCAAAGCTTGACAGTGGACCCTGATTCTGTCTAGACTCTGTTTCCTTATCCCGCTTTGTGAGTCCGCCAGACAGGCTACTCTGCATGTCAACCCGACCATCTGTACCGCTTCTAGGTCCGCCCAAACTCCCATCTTTGTTGACTGTTCGGCTTCCGATTTTCACCACTCTCCCGATCCTTTAGACACGGGAAAGCGGCCAGCCACGCGAAAATAAAAAATAAAAAAATAATTCAAGCACCCCGCCAAGCCTCACGCACGGCAGAATCGGGCAAACCTTGTTTCTGGTGGACCCTGAACCTTGAAACACCGGCCAATGTGCTTCCCTTGCTTGCATTAAACGACTGATCTGGTTCCCACGTCGCGCGGCTCTCGACGGACACTATCCGATCTGGATGATGAGCGGATTGGCAGGTCAGTCATCCTGAGTTACAGTAAGCTCCAGACAGAGCGTCAAACCAAAGTTCAAGCGGCGACACGTCTGGGCAATATGCAACGATGTTGCGGACAGCTGGTCCGCGGTTACTGCCTAGCGGAATGCAATTGCATATTACTGTAGACCCTGCATAGATAGATGGGCCCAACCGCTTCCAGGTCGCATAACTTGCCTCTTACGAAACCGCCATACTGTGGTGCAGCAGCGACTCAGACTTCGCCTAGCGAGTAGCCTTCCCGCGGACACGCAAATGTTAATCTAAACCTTGATCATCCATCTTGGCCGAGGAGGCACGCATAAACAGCATCGCGTCCAGCTTCGGCTGCTCTGCTCTTTGCACGCGACTGCCTCAACTACCCAGTGAAGCTTGCTGGCCGAGCAGCTCCATATGTTTCGTCTGGAGCTGTCTGGTATCGTGATGGGACGTGGCGGTGTGCCAGTCTGTTCCGCGGTTCCGTTTCGAGGTCCAAGCTCCCCTCTCGAGTGCTTTGCCACAAAGATGATAGCAAGAAGCACTCCTGCCACCCAGGTAGGTCACTGGCGCCATCCCGGGAACAGCGCGGTCGCTGCTGATGTACGTACACACCTTTGAATCCGACCCAAGTGAGCTGACAATCGCTCTGCGCTCGACTCCTTCGCTTTTGCGAGCCGATTTCGCCAAGGTCCGATGTGAGAAGATTTCAAAACCTTACCTCGATATCGCCGGTTCCGATAGACTGTATCCGACCGAAGTGGCGCACCACACTCGCTTACGAGTCACGCCACTAGACTCTGTTCACTCGCTTAACTTGAGCAATTGACCGCTCGGTGCCGCTCTTTCTCTGTTGGTAAAGTTGTGTCTATCAGCCTTTTACCAAACAGAGTCGATCTCCACCTCACATAGCTGCTCGACTCAATTGCCTCATCTCCGATCCGCGTGCACACCCCCTTGCAGCATCATCCATGATCTCTAAAGCCCTTCTGTCTCCGTGACAACATGCATATTCCTAGCGCCGCCACATGCAACGCCATCGCCGTGTGTGAAAACATCTGGGATTGCCTGGGCGTGAGAAGGTGGCCCGATACGATCTCAAGCTTTTCCGGTCGGGTGCGGAATCGATCTTCTACGCTCCGAGAAAGCGAGTTTCGATCCGAAACATTCTCAAACGTAAACTTTCTCCCGGACCCCTTGCGTGGATTGCAGCCATGGTGCACAGGCTTGGCTTTCATGAAGCTGGGTCAGAAGCTGGTGAGCGATTTAGACACGTTGGACAGTGTGTTGTCTAACGAGATATGGCATTGCACTTTCAGGAGAGATCATTCCATGGATCGTCGTCTTGGAAGTCCTGGGCCTCTTCGGTCATCGCGGCGGCTTTGGCCGGAGCGGAACTCTCGAAAGTGGCAGCGTCTTTTGAGCTTGGTTGCGAAGCGTTGTGTGAGTGAGGATGTCCGCTTCGGTCCTCCGTAGTGTCATGCGGCCCATCCTTTCCTTCCGCAACGACCTCAGCTCCAGCCAAAGATAGCTTCGACTCTTGTTTCACTCTCTCGACATCTCTCCGTTCCGCCTCGTCTCTTTCTACACTTTTCTGAGCAGCTGCGGGATCCTCAGCCAGCTTGACTGCATACTCCAGCGCTTCGTCCCACGCGTCCACTTGAGTCTGCAGATCTGCAACTTTCGCATGCAGCAGATCGGTTCTTGTCGAGCGTGTCTCTCCCCCACCTCTGCTCCGTCCTGCTCCGCTCGACGCCGCGCTTGTCGACGGGCCAGGTCGGCTGCGCTCTGATGGAAGCAGAAGCCCGACTTCCCTTGCTGACACTTGTTCGCTGTTCAACCGCTGGGCGTTGCGGAAACTTGCCAAGAGCTCGTGCGAAAGCTGCACGTATTCTTTCCTGCCGCCTGCGAATGTGTTCTTCTCGAAGGACGTTAGCAGGTCCTGTGAGGTCCTCGAGCTGTTTGTGCCTGCTTGCGTCGAGCTCGATGTGCTCGCAACTGATAGCAAGGGGGGGTCGGACCCGAGTGCCTCGAGATCCGAGAGAATGTGGTCGAGCGTAAGGGTGTCCAATTCCGCCTTTCCTCTCGAGTCCGCCAACATCGCGGCTGAAGAGGTCGTGGCTACCGCAGCCATGACTGCCATCCTAGTGCGCCGTTGATGCGTTGCCAGTGATGTTGTGATGTATCAAGGTCAAGACGCACGGACATCACTGACTAAGTCACGTCAAATAGCGTACACATCGTTGGACTTTCGGAAGTCGGGAATTCAACACCATTCCTCCACGTCCACCTCTTCCCGCACAGCACGAGACCACAAGCTTCTCATCACACACGAACGACAGGCCAGAACAGATATAGGCAGATGCTACTGATATAAAGATGCTGTATAAGTTGCAATAAGGTACAGAAATGCAGGCTGTATGCGGCAGAACAGAGACGAACTAGTATGCAGATAGGTGGACCAAATGGAAGAGCAAGAGGTAGATGCAGTGACGAGCTTGGCGATGTGTATTGGGAGTCACCGGCAAGGTTGCAACATATGCAAATGCGAACACGACAGAGCAATGGATAGCGAACATCATTGAAGTGGCTAGGATTTGAGGTCCTTCAGATCTTGAGCTCGCGGAATCCGCACACTTCCGCCGGCGAAGGACGCGCGTTGATCGCCTGTCCCTCCTCCTTGGTGGCAGCGCGGGCTTTTGCAACCTTCTCCAGCTGTCTTTCGCGCTTCCTCGCCTGTGCAGCGTCTCGCTTCTCCCTTGCCGTGGGCACGCGCCTCTTGACGGCGATCGTAGACTTGTTTGGCAGTCCGTCCTTCCTCGGTCGGCCGCGGCCGCGCTTGATGATCTCATAAACTGCGTCTCCATCCTCCCCGTCAGCGTCTTGGGATCCAGGCGCTGCGTCTGGAGCAGCCTTGTCGGACTCGGGGTGCGCTTCGGAAGAGGCACCAACCTCGGGCGATCTGGATTTTGATCGTCGCTTGGGGCTGCGAATGGTGTTCATGCTCATAGGATCCGAAGATGCGGCACGCTTACTGCTGAGTCGTTCGACACCGGGAGTGCTGCTGCGTGAGAGGCTGGAGCTGGTGGGCGATGCGCAGGCGGTGGTATCGCCTCCGTCATCCGTCGTGGCGGTGGTCGAAGGGGACTCGCCTTCGCCACTACTATGCGTTGCCGAGGTGTCGACGGATGATGGAGAAGCTGCACGCCAATGCCTCATATGATCCGGGAGTGATGGTGGAGGTGGGACTACAAGTCGATCTGCTGTAGTATCTGAGAAAGATACCACCTGCAACTCGGCGCCTACTTCTTCTTCATCGATGATGGTGTCTTTGGCGATGAGGATCTCTACCACATGTGCCCAGTCATTGTGATGCTCCTTCAACAATCGCCGTACCTCTTCGAGATCGTGTTCGCCACTGATGCTCTGCAGGACCATCTTTTCTTGTGTCGTTGGCTCGGCGTCCTCAACGGGTGTCTCGGGCTCTATGCTAGCTGAGGCGGCAGCGGCGGCCAAGTTATGCTCCTTGATGCGGGGAAGTCCGGAGTGGGGCCCATCTAGATTGCGAATCGACGAGTAGTGCTCCCAGTTGTGGTAGGCAATGTAGAGAGGGCCATATGCCTCTGCGAGTGGTGGCGGTGCAAGCGTGGCTATATCTTGAGATGTGGCCGGAGTGGAGGCTGCTGGAGAGTCTGACTGAGAGCTCTGTGCAGATGCTGATGTGGATGCTTCCTCACTAGGTCCAAGCTTAGCGCGCTTTTTCTCTTTCTTGGTCTCTTCCCTCTTTTGCCTTCGCCGTTGCCGTTCTGTGAGCGGCGCGCCGTCCGTGCCGACCTCGATACTGTTCTGCACCCTCAATCTCTCCTTCTCCTTCTCTTCTCCTGCCCTTCTCGCTTCTGGCGAGTCGTCGACGCCCTCGACAACGTAGACCAGGCCTGGCTGAACAATCTTGATCTGCTTCTGCTTCATTTGCGCAAAAGCATGCAGTTCCAAATGGCCGCCGTAGGTTCCATTCTCCCTCATCAGTCTGATGTACTGATCGAAAGGCTTGTCATCAACGAAGCCGGCAAATTTGTCTGGTCGTGCGGCGAGATGATCACAAGTCTCTTGGCGAAGCTGCGCATGTTTCGCAGGATGCCCATAGAGTTGGTCTGAGAGAGCACGGAAAAGGCAATTACCGTCCCCAGTAGTGTTGGCAGCGTAGAGACCCATGAGTTTGAGCTGAGCATTGAGATCGCGCTCGGCTTGTTCGGGGTCATCGAGCGAGTAGGCACTTTTGGTGCGACTGCTACGAGTGATGCGCTCGTTCTTGATGGTGGTGGCAGCAGCACGAGTCGATCGTCGGCTGGGCCCCGCTGCAGCGGATCGCTGCGGCCTGCCCATGATGTGCTGATTTGGTGTGAGGTGGTTGAGCCGTATCGCTATCGATTACAGGCTGTTCGCCGCTGAGCTGCCCATTGAGAATTGTGTTGGTATAAATTGGACCTGGCGTTGGTATTGGAAGCTCTACTGGGAAGCTTAGCTCCTTGTTCAAGGTTGTGGCGTGGCGCTCCCACCGCACTGCAGTCTGCCCAAGCGGTTCTCAGCGGAACAGCCGTACTATTTGCTATCTTGCCAAGCCGTATCGGAGGAGGCGAGGAAAAGCTGTCAAAGCGCACAGCCCAAAGTCGTCGGCATGTCCGTGTGAGGTGGTTAGAGTATGCCGGTGGAATGAGGTCGTGTGGGCAGCGTGGCGCAGGTCTGTCGGAGGCCAAGCTTGTTGTCGTGTCTAGCCAAACGCGTGGTTATGTACAGAGCATGTGCCTGGTTCCTTGCTTGCTAGCGTCGCTTCTAGGGGCCGAATGATGAGTATCGCTTCAGAATGTCGAGACGGACAGCGTGATGACGATGAGGCCACGATGATTTTGCAGTGGTGTCGTCTGCTTCAAGAGCTTAGCTGCACATCCAATGACCGAGGTCGCGCTGGTGTGGCCTTAACTTAGTCAAGAGACGCACCTGTCAGACGTGTCGTTGGTGCGTGACCCAAATCCACCACACCCTTCTACAGCAGTGTAAAAAAACGACGAAAATCCAAAAAAATAAAAAAAATAAAATAAATAAAATAAAATAAAATCCAAACCGAACTCTCTCCCCTTTTGATTGCTTTGTGTGGAGAACCGATTTTTGACAAGTTGGCATGAGTGATGGTCTAACATGCCGATCACAAAATTCGTTAAAGTAGCGATGCTTCTCGGATCGGCGAGCACCTTGGACTCGCACTTTGCTAGTGTCCACGAACCAGACCATGAGGTGAAGAGGGCAGGTCAACCATCAGGAATGGTCTGTGATCCCCTCCTTCCTGGCTGCAAACGCCCGCTCGTGCATAGAAAGAGGAGGTGAACAGATGGCTGTCGCAGCAATCACAGACCATTCCAAAGACTCGTACGAGAAATAGCTCACAACTTCCCCAGATGGCTGCAATTCCTGGAAACAAAAAAAAAGGCTGAAGGGTAAAAATGCCGGCTTTAAGCCGCAACTCAGCCTGCGCCATCACTATGACCAGCGGTGGTGACGCCTGCCACTCTTACCTGAGTGGGTTGGGAAAGAGATGCAAGGAGGCATTCACCATGATACCACTAACGAGCATGCATGATAGAGATGCCATGTTCCAGAGTGCCATGTCGGCCATTTGAAGCAAAGAATTGGACCGATATAGAGAAGCCTTGCAGCATTCAGATGGCGTGGCTGACAAGGAGATTAAGAAAGCCCCGCTTCACAAGATTTTGCCTGCAGAAGGCTGCTCGCAGCTGTCCGACTCTGCACGCTCGGTGGGCATGCGAGCGGGCTCGGTTGCGCTTGTGGGGCCCAACAGCAACCGTCAGTGGCCAACCGTCGATGACAGAATGGCCAGCCATGAACTCCGTCGGCCTTACTAGCTTTCTCCCGCCACCATCATCATCGGCATTTAGCCACGCTTCATACCGTGCCTCCACGAGTCGGGCCCATCGGTGGTCTTCAGCGACAGAAATGCGCAACCGCATGCTTAGATTTGCGGAATAGGCGTTACTTTCTGTGCGAACCACTTCATTTCGGTCTTGTCCCACCTTGCGCACGAGGTCGTCTTGCACAAGCTCGGCAATCATCGGAACCGTACGCTTGTGCCTTAGCATTACGTCCACAACTGGTCACACTTTGATGCAACGCAACGTCTCCACCAGCAACACACAGCGTTGCGCATGCCAGACACCTGCGCAGCTGACCGTTCAAGTGCAACAACGAACCCCGAGCTTCATCTTGCTTTTCACCTCGTCAACCCTTCTTCATTTGCACACCGGCTGGTCGGGTCCCCTCAGTTCTCATCGAGCCTCTGAATGGTGGGGCTCTGCATTACGGCGCCAACAGCTGTCATCGCTCTGTTCCCACACTGTCTTTTCTAAACTGCAATTGAAGGTGCGGAGCTCGAGCTGTTACCGCAGTTACTACAAAAACAGCCGCACCGAGCCAGACAGCGTTCGACAAGACATCGGTCCCCCCCCCCCCCCCTTCTTTCGCCGCTTCTGGCCCCTATGCTTCGGTAGCTCAGGTCCCCCCCCCCCCCCGTCTTCCAATAGGCCTTTCAGGGCAACATCGCTCTTCCGTCTTCGGGCTCGATCGCACGCGGTCAAATACTCAGACATCTGTCAGACCGTCCCCTCACACCCTTCGTTCTGTCCCTTCAAGTCATCTCAATCGCCTCGACGGTCTCAGCTTGCTCGTATCTAAGCAGCTTCATCAGCTCCTTTACCAAAATGACTCTGGACTCTCCTACTCATTCCCTTGCTTCGGCACCATCGCTTGACTCCAGACACAAGCAGCCACGTGTCTGGAGCACCTCCGTGGTCATCACCGTCATCACCATCGCTCTCAGTGGCGCAACATACGGCCTCGAGAACTCCCTCATGAGTCCGCTCGCCGCCATGCCCGAGTTCGTCAAGAAGTATCAAGGCCTCAACCACGAGACGCGGAACTACACCTTCACAGCCAGCCACCAATCGATGATTTTCTCTATTCCACTTATTGGAACCATTTTCGGCGCGCTGCTGTCCCCCTACGCGCAAAACAAGCTCGGTCGTAAATGGTCCCTGTGCGCAGCATACATGTTCAGCATCCCATCCACCCAGCTGCAACTCTGGTCGCCGAATCTCGCTGCCTTCATCCTGGGCCGCTCCATGAACTCGCTAGCCTATGGTATGGCGTTAAGTACCGGGCCGTTATATCTGTCCGACGTAGTTCCTACTAGCATTCGAGGAGCTGCGGTTGCCAGCTCCAACTTGCTTACCATTTTGGCTAATCTCATGGCTGCAGTCTGCTGCTGGGCTTCTGGCAAGAACTATACCGACAATCGCAAATTCAAGGTACCACTCGCTGTGCAGGCAGCGCTGCCATTCCTTCTCCTGGTTCCGACACCGTTCCTACCCGAGTCGCCAGTGTGGTGCGTGCAAAAGGGACGCATTGGCGAGGCACGGGCTGCTTTGCAGCGAGTTCGCCCCGTCTCGGACATCGAGATCGAGGAAGAGCTACAGGAGATCGTTCGAGCCGAGCAGGAGCGCAGGAACTTGGCCAAGGATACCAAGTTCACTGACATCTTCAGCAAAAAGCATTTGCTGAGGACCATGGTAGCCGGCTCGTTCTTCTCGCTCAACCAGATCAGCGGTATCATCTTGAGCACAACGTATGCCACCGTCTTTTTGACTGAACTAGGGCTTGGAGCTCCATTCGTTCTCACCGTCTATGCCTACATCTGCCAACTTGTAGGAGCCGTTATCGCCATCGTAGCTCTGGAAAAAGTCGGACGCAGGTCGCTCGCCCTTCCTGGCTTTGTAGTGCTCACGGTGATTGACCTTGCGGCTGGTACACTGGCTTTCTATGCTGGCGACCCCAAGGTGGCCAAAGCCATCTCTGCCCTTGCGATGGTCTTCAATTTCTTCTGGACGCTGTGTTTCTACTCGATCTCTTTGCTGATGCCTGCGGAGCTTCCAACGCAACGGCTGAGGAACTATACCATGTCGTATGCCATTGGCTGGGGCCAAGCTACGGCTGTAGTCACCACCTTGGCGCTTCCACAGATCACGGCAAGAGACGCTGGCAATCTCGCGGCCAAAGCGTATCTCATCTTTGGAGGATGCATGCTCGTCATCACCGTGCTCGCTTTCTTCTTGCTGCCCGAGACGCGCGGAAGGACTTTCTTTGAGATCGACCAGCTCTACAGCCACAAGGTGCCAGCGTGGCAATGGTCCAAATACGAGTTCGGCCGCGCCGCCGATGCTTTTCCCCCGGAAGGAGCTTCGCACCTTGACAGCGACTCACACGCAGTAGGATTGATAAGCGTCGACAAGAAGAGCAGCTTCCAGGTCAACTCACCTGAGTCTGCACAGCCCCACTCCTTGTAACTAGCTCTCCTCGTCACACGACGAATTCACAAGTCAAGCATATCTCTTGCTGTGTTCCTGAGTGGTGGTGTTTCCTGAATAAGGTACTTCCTAGCAGGTCTTGTGTAAAGTGCTACGGACTCTGTCGGTTCCAGCGAATGGTATCAATCGGCTCTGTGGCAGACAGAGTGCAGTTCGAAGCAACCGGAACGAACAACGCGTTGGCAGCCCGAACATTGCACCCTGATGTCTCTGAGTGCGGCCAACTCGAACATCCGTCCTGATTGATTTTCCAACCAAAGACGCCCCATTCCACTAGAAAACCACCAACACAGACGCCAGTGAGTGAGGCCAGCCAAAGGCTGAATGGTTCCAAGTACGCATCCCTCTTCGACGGAGGGAATGTGGAAGACCAGTACCCGGGCTACTGTAAAGCCCGACCTGAGTTCAAATCGAGGGGCGATGAACACTGTTGAGTGTACGAGGCGAGGCCCTTAAGGTCTGAGCAAAAAGGAGGCCAGCGCGGAAGGATTGCATCTTGATTAAAGTGGATCACGGTTGTTGTTGAGGATGCTGGAGTGTACGATGTAATTCAAGGGAATGTGATGGGAGAAAAAGATGGACGAGGCCGGTGACATAGAACAAAAGGCAGGGATGAGGGTGGTGATAGGTCGTGGACACGTAGCGACTTTGTTAGAGCTTCAGATTTTGTTCGGATAAAGGGGAATAAATGACTGGAAAAAAAAAAAAAAAAAAAAAAAAAAAAAAAAAAAAAAAAAAAAAAAAAAAGGTGACGACACGCTTGCAAGCTAAGCACAGGGTTGGTGAGTCAAGCATGTGTCGCACGAGAGTGAATGCTGCTGAGCAGTCAGGTGCAGCCACAGCGATTTCACAGCAGCGCGAGAACAACACCAATCAACCCCAAAAAAAAGGAAAAAGAAAAAGAAAAACAGTCGCACATCGCGCTCGTCCCCACGTAATTCTGTCAGTCAGAACAACTCCTTCTGAGTTTCAGCGCACTGTGACTTTTGCGTTCCGTCCTTCTATTCACGTCACTTTCACATCTCCATCTCCTTTTCTCATCCCTGCACCTCGTCACCTCTTGCGCTTCTTACCTTCACGCGGCACCCTCCGGCTACTTTGTGATTCGCACCCGTCACAAGACTTCGGAATCTTGTCTAGCTGCGGGTGATCGTTGGACACACAGTTTCTGCGTCTCTGCTCGATACATTCTCCTCTGCACATCCAACCACAGCGACTTGGTGCAGTCGCAAACTCTGCCCAGCATGGACGCAAATCAGCTCTTGACAAATACGCTCTCGCCGGATCAGGCTATTCGTACTGATGCGGAACAGAAGCTCGAGGCTGCCGCTCGCGATAGCTATCCCGTCTATATGAGCACCCTCGCCGCAGAACTTGCCAACGAACAGTCTCCATCGCATATTCGAACCGCTGCTGGTCTCGCCGTCAAGAACGCTCTCACTGCGCGCGATCCCGCCCGTGTTGAGGAATACACCGCAAGATGGACTCTCTTACCGCAAGGCAGCCGCGATGATATCAAGGCAAAGGTACTCAGCACCCTCGGTAGTCAGGAGCACCGTGCTGGTACCGCCGCAGCTCAGGTTGTCGCCGCCATCGCTGCCATCGAGCTGCCTGTTGGTCTTTGGAACGAGCTCATCTCCCAGCTCTTGAGTGCTATGAGTGATGCCGGCAACATGCGTTTGCGTCAGGCCGCACTTCAAGCTATCGGCTTCACTTGCGAAGGTATCAGTTCCGACGTTCTCGCCGCACAATCCAACGAAATCCTCACCGCCGTCATTCAGGGTGCCCGCAAGGAAGAGCCATCGCCCGAGGTCCAGCTTGCTGCGCTCCAAGCTCTTTACAACTCGCTCGAGTTCGTCCGTGCCAACTTTGACCGCGAGGGCGAGCGTAACTACATCATGCAGGTCGTCTGCGAGGCTACTCAGAGCCCCACCATTCCTGTCAAGGTGGCCGCATACGAATGTCTCGTCCGCATCATGCAGCTCTACTACGATAAGATGCGCTTCTACATGGAGCAGGCTCTCTTTGGTCTCACCGTCATTGGCATGAAGGACTCGGAGCCCAAGGTGGCTTTGCAAGCCGTCGAGTTCTGGTCCACTGTCTGCGACGAAGAGATCGAGCTGGCCCTCGAGGCCGAGGAGGCTGCCGAGTTTGGCGAGGAGCCTGAACGTGTTTGCTACAACTTTGCCCGCATCGCCCTTCCCGAGATCGTGCCTGTTTTGCTCGAGCTGCTCAAGACCCAAGACGAGGACGCCGACGAGGACGAATGGGATGTCTCCAAGGCTGCCGGCACCTGCGTCGGTCTTCTCGCTCAGGTGGTTGGCGACGACATTGTGCGATTGGCTGTGCCATTCGTCGAAGGCAACATCAAGAACCCCGACTGGCATGCCCGTGAGGCCGCCGTCATGTGCTTCGGTTCCATCATGGAGGGTCCCGACCGCAAGACTCTGGCTCCTCTTGTTGAGTCGGCCCTGCCCACCATCATCGAGATGCTGCGCGACCAGAGCATCGCCGTCAAGGACACTGCTGCCTGGACTCTCGGACGTATCTCAGACCTCTGCTGTGACTCGATCAAGACCGATGTGCACCTCCCTGCGCTCGTGCAGGCGCTTGTGCTCGGTCTTCAGGACGAGCCTCGCATCGTCACCAACTGCTGTTGGGCGATCATGAACCTGTCGGAGCAGCTCGGTGCCAATGCCCTCGCTTACGCCAACGGCGAGTCGGGGGACGCTGCTCCTGCCGCCACCACGCCTCTGTCGCCCTTCTTCGAAGGAATCGTCGGCAGCTTGCTCCAAGCCACCGGCCGCACTTCCAACGAGTCCAACAGCCGCACGTCGGCTTACGAAGCTCTTGCCAGCTCGATCACTCACTGCGCTGCTGACTGCGTCCACCAAGCCAGCAGTGTATTGGTGCAGATTCTGGACCGTCAACAGCAGCTGAATGAAGTCGCCGCTCAGCTGGTCGGCATGGACGACCGCAACAACTGGGCCGAGCTCCAGGGCAACCTGTGCAGCGTGCTGATGGCCTGCGTGCGTCGTCTGGGCCGCGAGACTCTCCCGCTCGGTGACCGCATCATGACCAACCTGCTCACGCTCATTCAGAACGGCGCCAAGCAGCCGACTGTGCTGGAGGATGCCTTCTTCACCGTCGGTGCTGTCATCTCTGCATTCGAGGCCGAGTTTGAAAAGTACCTGGGCGCTTTCTTGCCATTCATGGTTGAGGGTCTGCGCAACCACGAGGAGTACCAGCTTTGCTCGATCAGTGTTGGCCTTATCGGTGATGTCTGCCGTGCGCTCGGCGAGAGTTCGGCCAAGTACTGCGACGAATTCATGAACGCCCTGTTCGCCAACCTGCAGTCGCCTCAGTTGAACCGGAGTGTCAAGCCGCCGATCCTGTCGTGCTTTGGCGACATTGCTATGGCGATTGGGGCCAACTTTGAAAAGTACCTCCAGATGGGCATGTCGGTGCTGCAGCAGGCGTCGTTGATCCAGACGACCGATCCGAACGATTACGATATGATCGACTACATCAACTCGCTGCGCGAGGGCATCTGCGAGGCATACGTCGGCACCGTCTCGGGCATGCGTGCGGGTAACAGGGTGGAGGCGCTGCAGCCGTATGTGGAGGGAATGTTTGCGTTCATCGCGTTGGCGGCACAGGCGCAGATGCAGAGCCAGGCGAGCGAGCCGCTCATCCGTGGCGCGTTGGGTCTGCTCGGAGACCTCGCAAGTGCCTTCCCCAACGGCGAGCTCAAGGTGCTGCTGAGCGGCGGTTGGATCGCTGAGTTTATCAAGGCTGGGAGGGGTAGGGGTAACGGAAGCGAAACGAGGAAGACAGCCGCTTGGGCGAGGGATATGGTCAAGAAGGCGATCAAGTAAACCATGCAACAAGCGGAGGCAGTGGGGCTCCAACAACCCCTCCCTCCTTGAAACATCCGCACTCTCTCACATCACTCAGTCTCTGTCTGCTCCATTCATGTAATACCCGACCCCAACCTCCCAAACTTCACTCATTTGTATCCCTCCCTAACCCGCCTTGCTGGACTCGCCCATACATCACCCGCACAACCCCCCCAGAGCATTGGTTCCAATTTATTCTTGGGTAAGTCACGCGCATACAGTCAAGCTTCAAGTCAAACACAAGTAGTAGTAGTCAGTCGTCAGTGGTTTTCGTCAGTTCACTTGGTCGCCATCTTGCGCGTCAACTCATGTTTAGTTCCGCACGATTGCATCGAGATCAATCAAGACGAAAACTTCTCACAACTGGGTCAGCTTCTTGCAGGGCTCTGAGCGAAAACGGTGAACGAGTGGATTAACGAGGATCGAACAACATCAAATCTTGACTCTAATATGGAAGCATGACTTGGCTCAAGCTTGAGCAGCACGAGCAGCGGCGACGAACGCCTTGATCTTGGCGAGATCCTTCTTGCCATCTGTCTCGACACCCGAGCTAGTATCCACGCCGAACGGCTGGGCAGTCTTGATAGCATCCGCCACATTCTCTGGCGTCAACCCGCCGGCGAGCAGGACTGGCATCGGTCGCGCCGCACTCCCACCCACGACGCCTGGAAGTGGGTCGGCCTCGCGGATCTTTTTTGCAATGCTCCAGTCGAACGAGACGCCAGTTCCGCCGTCGCCGCCCGCAGCCGCCGTGTCCAGCGCCGCAATGTGGTGGTATCCTGGTCTGGAAACTTCCCTGAGCAGATCCTGGCCGATCTGTGCATTTGGCCCGACCGAAAAGACGCGGATGACAAGCCTTCCAGGAAGGAACTTGGCCCACTCGGTTCCCTCACTCCTGCCATGCAATTGAACCACATCGAGATCAAGCTTCTCCGCAGTAGCTGCGACCTCGGCTAGAGGCTGGTTCCGGAAGACACCAACAATCAGAGGACGGCGTCCAGCACGAGAGCGAAGCTTCTTGATGGTGAGAGAGAACCAGTCCTCAGGTGTGACTCCCTCTTGAATCGAGTCAGCGATGGCGAGAGTGTCAAGCTGAGAGTCCTTCGAGTTGCCCGGAAGCGAGCGGACAGCCTTGATGATCTTCTGAGCCTGCTCGAGCTGCACGGTGCGCTTAGTGCCTGGAGCAAGGATCATGCCGAGCATGTCCGCTCCCGCTTCCGCAGCTGCAACGGCGGCCTCAACGCTGGACAACCCACAGATCTTGACGATGCTGCCGTGACCCACAAGAGATCCGGGAACGGTCTTGTTTGCCTCGATGGTGGTAGGGAGGCCTAGGAGATCGTGAATGAAGGCCCTCTTGTCCTTAGCCCTCATGAGTGCCTCGCCTACAAGGACAGCACCGACGCCCTCTTTGAGATATTTGGTGACGTCGTTGCGTCCAGTGATACCACTCAATGCACAAAGGATGACGCCACCCTCCTTAGCGGCGTCCGCCAATCTCGATGTCGTCTCCATGTCTACATTGAAGTCGTGGAGATTCCTGTTGTTGACACCGACGACCTTGGCGCCCAACTTGAGGGCTCTTTGCATCTCCTGCGGGTTGTTGACCTCGACCAAGGGCTCCATGCCGAGACTGAGCGAGTAGTCGTAGAGCTCTTTGAGATGCTCGTCTGTGAGCATGGCGACGATGAGGAGGACAGTGTCAGCACCGGCAAGACGGGCTTCAGCGATCTGGTATGTGTCCACGATGAAGTCCTTGCGAAGGATAGCAGGACGGTCAGGGAGGTTGTCTACCGCGCGACGAGCCAAGGAGAGATCGTGAATGGTACCCTTGAACCACTTGGGCTCGGTGAGAACACTGATGACGCTGGCGCCGCCGCGAGCATATGCAAGGGCCTGGGCACCAGCGTGGGCAGTAGGGTCGATGTCACCCTTGGAGGGGCTGGCACGCTTCATCTCGGCCATGACACCGGGAAGGCCTTGGGCAGCGTGGCGCTGAAGCCTCTCCGGGAAATTGATGAGAGGAGGAGCGAGGTGGAGTGACAGGGCGATGTCGAGATCGCGTTGTGAGAAGCCGGGAACGGCCTTGGTGGCTGCGATATCCTTGAGTCGCTGCACATGGATCCTCTCGAGGATGGTGCCGACACTGGCAGTGCCTGCAGCAGGCTGCCCGTTTGTAGGAGCAGGGTTAGAAGCAGCAGCACCGTTGGCAGGCTCGGAAGAGGCCATAGCGAGAACGGGCTCGGTGGTGCTCTCGGCACGCTCGATAGCAGTGGCGTCAACCTTGGCCTGAGGGTTGCTCTCCCAAGTACCGCCGGACCAGCTGAGGAAGTTGACCATCATCTCGCGGCCGCCAACGCTGAGAATACTCTCGGGGTGGTACTGGACAGCCTCGACAGTGTAGCGCGTGTGACGGATACCCATGACAACACCGCTGGCAGTCTTGGAGGTAACGACGAGCTCCTTGGGCAAGCTAGGCAGCTGAGCAGCGAGACTGTGGTACCTGGTTCCGATGACGCCATGAGTGGGGAGACCGGCGTAGAGACCCTTTCCGTCGTGAGCAATCTCGGAGGCCTTGCCGTGAACGATCTCGCCAGCAAACTCGACGATGCCGGTGTATGCAGAGTAGATGGACTGAAGACCCATGCAGACGCCAAGGATGGGAATCTTGCCGGCAAAGTGCTTGATGCAAGGAATGGAAATGCCCGAATCGTGGAGAGGATGACCGGGACCGGGGCTGATGACAATGTTGGCAGGGTTGAGAGCTTCGATCTCTTCGAGGGTGACCTTGTCGTTTCTGTAGACGACAAGGTCGGCACCGGCCTCGGCGAGGAACTGAACTACATTGTAGGTAAAGCTGTCGTAGTTGTCGATGAGGACAGTCTTGCCTTTGGCAGCAGTAGAGCCAGTGCGGATGGCCTGAGGCTGGACACTAGATGCGACTGAAACGAGCCCTTCGGTGGGGATCGACATGGTGAGGCGCTCTCGACAGTCAGCCAAGGCGTCAAAGGCGGATAAAGGGATGAGAAGATGTGCAGACAGGCAGCGATGGGCGAAAGAGGGTTTTATGTGCTTCCTGCTGCGCTGAGGCTCGGACAAGGTGCAGTAACTGCGAATGCTGTTGCCGAGTTGCGAAGGCAGAGCCTTGGACGGTGGGGCCGATGCTGCCAGATGAATCAGGGTGCGGTGGGAGCGAAAGGTTGGCAAGAATGAAAGTGGTGGCTATGCTTTGCGCAGCGGACTACGGTGCCGGTAAAGGGTCTGTGCTGTGCTGTGGTGAATGTGGGCAACGTTAACTTGACAAAAGCAAATATTCCCTCGCAAGTCACCGTGTGTGACTCGCGCCACACACTGACGGCCGCATCCGATTTTTGGGCACTGTGGGACGTTGCTGCGAATTCTTCATGCAACAGTATCACCCAACAAGGACTGAGCAAGCTCTGCAGTGAACCGGTTGTCTCACAATCGCCTCTAGACAACGAGATGAGCAGGGTTGCAGCACACACCACTTTCACCGCTCCCACAGAGCCATCGAGACTCGGGTGTGCTCTCGCTCAAGGTCGATCGCAGCTGATTGTTGCTTAGTTGTCTATCTGGGACTATCTGCTGATACACACCATATCTGAGGCCTGAGCGATGCGACGTGACAAACAGAGGCTTTTCACCATCTGCTCGCTAAACAAGACGGTGGTCGATAGCATTCACCGGGAGAGTCCAACCATTGAACCTAGTCATTATCTGTGTCCACTATACGGGGGGGGGGGGTGAAATCACACTTGGCACAAAACGTGCAACGACGCAATGATCGATGAACCTTGATTAACTTGTCACATTGTACTCTATCGAGTCAGGCCGGAAAGGTCGCCGCTTAGTTGTTGGCATTCTCCTGCTCGGCGGTGGTAGCAAACTCGAAGGGCCTGCCACCGTCGAGCTTGGTCTCGAAAGCCTTGAAGTTCTCGGCGGGAACGCCGAGCTCGAGCAGCTTGGCGTAAGCGGCAGAGAAGTCCTTGAAGAACTCGTCCTCGCTCTTGGCGTAACGCTGAACGTGCTGCTTGAACGACTTGTCCTGAACGAGCGCCATGTCGGTCATGAGCATCATGAGGCTCTTGGTCGACTTGTCCTCGAATTGGGGAGGTCCGTTCCACTTGCGCATGTTCCACTTCTCGTTCATGAGCAGGTTGTAGTACTCGTTGGTGAACGAAGTGGGAGCAAAAGTCCAGGGGCCCTCAAATCCGGATCGGTCAGTGTGGCATCGACCAAGAGCGTGGGCACCGGAGAGAGCAACGATCTCCTGGTCGTTGAAGCCCATCTTGTAGAAGATGTGTCGGAGGTGGTCGGGACCCTTGTCGCCGTCGGGCAGTCGGCCATCGGGAGTGCACTTGTCAGCAGTGGCATCCTTGCGGCCAGGGCGCCAAGGGATCTTGGGACCGCCAAGCTCCTGGACGGCAGCCACACCGCCGAGGGTCCAAAGGTCAGAGTAGGTGATCCAGGGGAACTTCTGGTGAATCTTTTCCATGAAGTCACGCGCAACGTGGAGACCGGCGTTGGCACCGTGGTCGGACTCGGGAGCGAATCGCATGGTGGCTCCGTTGGAGCCACCAGTGTTGCTGTGCTTGTCGTAGGTGCCCGAAGCGTGCCATGCGAGACGAACGAGGACAGGGCCGTAAGAGCCATCGTCGTATTCAGGGTTGGATTCGAGAGCCTCAGCGATGGCGTTGTAGACAGCCTGGTAGTCCTCCTTGGAGTGGGCGCTAGTTGCAGCATCCTTGGAGCCAGAGAGTTTGTTAGCGCCATCAGCACCTACGCCGAGCGCCGACTTCTTGTCATCCTGGCTAAGAGCAAGGAAAGCACCACCAGCGACAGCAGCGATGGCGACCGAAGTGAGAAGAACCTTGCTGGTCGACGAGCTGCCGGAGGGCTGAGGGGGAGGGGGAGGGGGCGAGCCGGGAGCAGGGCTGCTGTAGTAGCGGACGCTAGAGCGGATCGAGGGGCGAGCGACGCTGTTCAAGTTGCGAGCCGATGCTCGGAGCGGCTGAGCAACGCGGAGACCTGCGCGAAGGGAAGCCATCTTGAATCGAAAAAGATTGGTGATGGTAAGAGGGATGATGTGGTTGGGAAGCAAAGTTGGAGGGGACGGTGGGCTGCCAACAAGAATCTCGAAGAATTCAGTGAGTGGGGGGGGGGATCGCCGCCTTGGCCTAAATGTTCCGATAAGTCACTGCTTTCAAAGGTACGCTCGCTCCCGTACCGGTGCCGTACCGAAATACGGCGACGCGGTTAATGCGGTGGAGCGCTCAGCGCTCAGTTGTTTCAATCGTTTACATCAATCCACCAAGGCCGAGCGTCGGCATTAGCCATTTCAGCATTTCAGCATTCGGCGGGGACCCTGCTGCGAAAGCGTGGGTGCCCGAAGCAGCCACGTTCAGCTCCTTCCGTTCTGCTCATTCGGAATCGCAGCATCTGCAACCTGCGTGAAACGGTCACCGACAAGTGCAGCTTTTAGGTCGCCGCCCCTGTTCCTTGCAACCAATGGCAGCGCCACTTTCCCATTCAGATGGCGTCGCTGGCTCCGCGCGTTGGGGGCCGTTGCCCTCTTTGTTCATGCTGTATCGTGGCATGCCAAGCGACCTCGTGCTGCACAGAGACAAAAGACGAAATTTAAGGGAATTATGTTAGATTGAGCATTACACGGTTTCCACAGGAGAAGAAGAAGAAGAAAAAAAAAAAAAAAAGGGGGATTCGTCGCCGGTGGCAAGAAGAACTTGCAAAAATCCAACACTGTCAAAGGTTTTTTTGGTCTCTGCTCTTTTCAACTAGACTTGGCCTCGGCAGAACGACACTCTGTTCAAGGCGCCCGTGCGGTGTTGAGTGGGTTGGGTGGAAGAAGCTGGAAGAAAGACTTTTTTTTTTTTTTTTCGCAATGGCGCACAAACTTGGGCACTTTGGCCTCGAGTGACGGCGTGGTGGCCACAAGCAAGCCTGGACAAACGTTGTGGACATTGTTCAATTCGCTGCCTTATCCCACCACATACTCCTCGTATTCGCCACCCATCATAATATACCAAAATGGCTCCCATCGGTCAGATTTACGGTTACGCTAACCACCCCAAGGTCAACCGCGTCCTCGCTGCCGCCGCCTACAATGGCGTCGAGCTCGAGATCGTCGACACCCAGGCCATGCGCGGTGACACCAAGAAGCCCGAGTACACTGCCCTCTTCCCTTACGGCAAGATTCCCGCTTTCAAGGGCACCGACGGCTTCAAGCTCACCGAGGGCAAGGCTATCGCTCGTTACGGTAAGTTGTCTCTTTTCTGCGAGTTGCGCTCCTGTCTTGCCACGTCCGCGTCGTCGGCAAGCATTTCGGCTCCCAACAAGCCCCACCGCCCAGCAGCGCCCCTGCTGCTACAATGATGAGATTTATCTTTACAGTTATCCCTGTCCGAATCATCCATGTCGAGGATATCTTTTCAGCAAAATGCCCTGATCCTTCTTTCACAGTCTTGCAACTGCAACTGCTTGCGAAGCGACAATGGCATGGGGCAACTTTGGGAGCGCAATGCAATTTTACCACTCTGTATTCTCAGTAGACTTATCGAGACCGACTCTGCCTCCTTGATTGCTTGATTGCATCATTTCTGTTGCATCTACCTTGCAGTCGCCGGCCTTGCTGACAACGCCAAGCTCCTCGGCACTGACGCCAAGTCCGCCGCTCTCGTCGACCAGTGGATCTCGTTCGCCGACGATGAGATCCTCAACACCGGTATCCAGCTCATGCTTCTCTGCATGAACGTCATCCCCTACAACAAGGCCGCCGAGCAGCGCCTTTGGGATGCTCTTGACCGTGCCTTCATCTACCTCGAGGCTGACCTCAAGAAGAAGACCTTCATCGTCGGCCACCGTGTCACTCTTGCCGACCTTACCCTCGCTGCTGACCTCGGCTTCATCTTCGGCCGTGTTGGTGGTGTCAACTTCCGCTCCAAGTACCCCAACTCGGTTCGTTACTTCGACACTGTTACCAAGCAGCCCACCGTCCTCTCCGTCTACAGCGGCTTGACCCTTACCGAGGACAACATCAAGTTTACTCCCCCCAAGAAGGAGGAGAAGCCCAAGGCCGCTCCCGCCCCCAAGGCTGAGAAGCCCAAGGCCGCCCCGGCTCCCAAGGACGACGATGACGAGCCCGCCCCGGCTCCTAAGCCCAAGAACCGCTTGGACGACTTGCCCAAGTCCTCGTTCAACCTTGACGAGTGGAAGCGCACCTACTCCAACGAGGACACTCGCGAGAAGGCCCTCCCTTGGTTCTTCGAGCACTTTGACCACGACGGCTACTCGATCGTCAAGCTCGACTACAAGTACAACGACGAGCTCCAGGCCGTCTTCCAGTCCAACAACCTCATTGGCGGTTTCTTCGCCCGTCTCGAGGCCTCGCGCAAGTACACCATGGGTACCCTCGGTGTTTTCGGTGAGAACAACAACAACCTCATCTCCGGTGTCATGATCTGCCGTGGCAAGGACCCCAAGACCGTGCTCGAGGTCGCCCCTGATGTCGACTCGTACAGCATCACTCCTTTGGACATCACCAAGCCCGAGGACAAGAAGTTCTTCGAGGACATGATGGCCTGGGAGGCTACCATCGACGGCAAGGCTTTCGCCGACGGTAAGATCATGAAGTAAATGTGCTTCCAAAAGGCATTTGCTCGTGTTCATGGCTCTGTACAAAATGAATTGCAATCGATCGTGTTGTGATTGTTCCGTTGTGCTGCATGCGAGCTTGTGCAAGGCCGATTCGAAGCTTGAGCTCACCCTGAGACCAGAGTGACCTCAATATCAGTGGTGCTGCCGGTGCGCCAGGCGAATGAGTGTGAGATCTGCTTTTCTCCCGAATGGCGAATTTGGCCCACTGCGGCAAGCGCTGCTTCCGAGTGGAGGATCTGCACCCGTCCAACCTTCCAATCTCGACATGGGTGAGCCTACCACGGCACCAAACACATCAGCATCCAGCTCAGCGACGGCTTAGACTTAGACTCCTTACCAAACCCCAAATCGTCATGTCGGTGTCCACGGAGGGCATCTTTTCAGGTCTCGCGCTATGGCTGGTCCCCGCCGAATCGTCGTCTTTCGCTCAAGGTGTCAAGCAAGAGATGGAGAAGTTGAGAAAGGTGAATAGGGATGTCTGCTCAGGGGAATTCGGGATCCATGCAACGCTTGTGGCTGGGTTGGGAGATAGAGATATCCCGAATGAGAAGATGAAGGAGGTTACACAAAAGGCCGTGGAGCAGTGGAGACACAAGGAGAAGGTCGGACAGGGTGACGGGTTGACGATCGAGCTCAAGGACGTCACTACGAGGGGAAGCTACTTTCAGGTGAGTCCGTCTCTTTCCCCCTCCGCGCTATGGTTCAAGACGCCGTCGCTAACAGCTGTGCTCTTTTCGCTTGGTCCTCTCCTCAATGGCGGATTTGATCCTCTTGTGTTCGACAGTGCATCCTGATTGCGCTGGCCAAACACCCCAAGCTTCTCTCGCTCAACTCGATTGCGCGCGATCACATCGACTCCACCTTCCCCGCTCCCCCATCCTACTTCCCGCACATCTCGCTGCTCTACGCTTCGCTCACCGCATCACAAGCCAAATCGCAGATCCAACAGATGCACAAAGACGGCGTCGTCTCCTACACCCAACCCCCCACCGAGGGCAAGGATGAAGACGAAGATGAAGAGAGAAGGATCGAGTTCAGAGGTGCCCAGGAGGTCAAGTTCTTCGCTGTAGAGATATACGATTGCACCGGCACGGTCGAGGAGTGGAAGAAGCTCTACAGCGTTCCTCTGTAAGCACGTAAATGGGTGCCACAACCTGGTTCAAGCGCTCTCAAACGCTCTCAAATACCTCTTGCACATTCAGAGCGTTGTACTTCTACTCCACCGCAACATGCAATAGATTCGGTCTGCGTGAACCAAAGCTTCTGACACTCCCTTCATACTCGAAAGAGCAGTTATGCCTTCACCGGAATCCGACACAACAACATGGCTCTCACTTAGGCACACAACCACGAAGTCGTGGGAACAGCGTAGGAGAAATTCGATGCATTTTTGCTCATCCCTGCTGCCATTGAGAATGCAACAGACAGGAACTCGTAGAATGATGGTTTTGGTGAAACAACTGCCTCCTTCCTCTCGGGGTGTGGCAGTGGGATACGTGGCACGTGTGTGACTACCAAGGGACCGCTCTTACGCGGCCTCCTTTGACCAAGTGGTGCTGGTCATCGCATAGTGTGTGTGTATAATGTGTACAGAGTAAGAGAAGAACCGAAACCGAACCGAAACGTATGTAACGATGCGATGCGATTACTTCAACTTCTTCTTGGGGCGGAGCTGGGACGAGTGACCGCACTTGCGCTTACGGCAGTTGGTGGCACGAGGAGGAAGACGAGCGTAGCACTTGCGGCAAATCTGCTTGTCGCAGTTGTACTTGCCGGCAAGAACCTTGAGCGAGGGCTCAATGATACCACCACGCAGACGGAGGACAAGGTGAAGGGTCGACTCCTTCTGGATGTTGTAGTCCGAAAGGGTATGGCCGTCCTCGAGCTGCTTACCGGCGAAGATGAGACGCTGCTGGTCAGGGGGAATTCCCTCCTTGTCCTGGATCTTGGCCTTGACGTTGTCGATGGTGTCGGAAGACTCCACCTCGAGGGTGATGGTCTTACCTGTTGTGTGTGGAAGCGAATTGAGTGGAAGCGCAAAGGGTCAGTATGCCGCCCTGAGGTGAATGCGTGTGTCGATGCTGTCGATCTCATCCATCGCAAGTGTGCCGTGTATCTGCAGATCCTCCATTCTCCCCGAATTTGTGCCGACAGCTGCTCTGTGACAGAGAACAGTGGCCAAATCACACCTCCAAGCAAGCCGAGGATCGTGAAAGGTTCGCCACGCACCCAATCCCAATCCTTCATTCCTAGTGACATGATGTCCTTGCTATAGGACTTTCCCCGCCCCTGCTGTCCGTGTTGCCGTCTCTCGTGCTGCCTGTGGGCTCCCAATGCTGGCCCGCTGCGATAGCTTCTTTTCACAGTTCCGCCATCTAGCCCACTTGTATGATACCGTCCTCCGTCCCGCGTGTTCCCAGTGATTGATGCCAATGACAACTCCAATGGCACGCAAGTCCTTCCAGATGCCCAGCTCCAAGAGTCTACTGAAGGTGGAACCGTACTCCCTACATCCAAAAATATCCCTTGGCAAACCCTTCCTCGGATACGATGAATGAGATCGAATGCAGCTGACTGTTGAATTGATGATACTAACCCGTCAGAGTCTTGACGAAAATCTGCATCTGTGTAGATGTAACGGTTGGTTGCGAGATATGATGCAGAGGACGATGCGGATCGAATCAGCAAATGGTCGAGAAGGAAAAAGTGAAGGCGGATGTCGATGTAGCACAAGTTTACGGAGGTGTTGAAGATGTCGGAAGTATCCTATGCTGAACCTTGGAGATCGATGTTTGCCTCTCCAGATTTTGGCTGCCTGGGTGGATTGCAGTCGTTGCAAAGCGCAGGTGTCGACAGCGCTACTGTTGTGTGTATAGCCGGATTGTGCCGATGCCGATGTATGCTGGATCGCTATGCTTACCTTTGTGGATGGATTGTGTGGTGGACGATGACGAGGATCGTTGTCAAGATGCAGCGCAGACGGCTGATGGATTAGGTGCACTCGCTGTTCGCTCAGGCTGTGTGTCGAATTGACGGGCTGACCGCTGGACTGCGCTGCTGAGCCTTGAAATTGTGCAATACTCAAGGATGGGTCTGCTCAGCAGTCTCCCGCCTCCATATCGTAGGCTCAACAAGAGTCAAGGCAGCAGGGCGAGTATCCGGACGCAGCGCGGCTGAGGCCCACTCAATTTTGCGTAAAATGGACGGACTCAGACTGGCCACACGTGACGTCTCCGCTCCTCCCTATGCTCACCATGTCCTTTCTCACAACTCTTGCTGCTACGAAGCTCACATGTTGGTGATTACACACTGTCTTTCCCTCGAGCGACCAAGCTCTTTACAGGAGTATATAGCTTAGGTGTAAGCCTATGAATGCTGAGACGTTGCTGTAGAGCTACCTCTCGCTATCAGAGGTGGAACAACGGGGGGGGGGGGGGGGGGGGGGGCGATAGCAGAACTGTAAGAGCTCGGCCGAGGCTTCCCTGCACGCGGCGTGGGCGGAAATAATTTGAAACTACGCGTTTGTTAGACCGTGTTCTTTCTCTCTCTGGAGCAAAACCACGCCCAAATTTCTTCGGCCATCGCCAAACCGCAAACATCGGGGTGTACCTGCATCGGCAAGTGATCGAACCTAAGCAAATGCAGCCTAAACTCAGCTTTCCTCCACCTGTTCAGACTCGGGCAGACGGTGGCGGCCGCCGCACAACTCACCTTTTTTGCTGCCTGGACAGACTTGTTAAATTTTCGGCAAAAAATAAATAAATAAATAAATAAATAAATAAAAAAAAATAAAAATAAAAATAAAAAAATGCACATGTCAAACTGAGCCTTTGCTGCCCCACATTGCATCGAGTGTCATTGGTATTCTCAAAATCTTCACATCTCTTTGTCTACACTCATCCTCTCACTACGAACGACTCGGGATCATTAGACACCAGGTCAAGCACTTGGATCTGATCCTTGTCCTATCACCGCTGACGAGTTATCCTACGACATCTTTCTCGTTCAGGTTCATCTCGATCAGAAGCAACTCCGTCACCATGGCGACTCTCGTTGGCTCCTCCAGCAGCGAGCCTTTCACGGCTCCCCAGTACGATCAAGGCTATGACGATGACACTCCTCTCTTCACCTGCCTGTCATGCAGCATCGCCTTTCCCAACCCCGACGACCAGCGAACTCACTACCGCTCCGACCTGCACCGCTACAACCTGAAGCGCCGTGTGGCCAATCTGCCCCCCGTCAAGGCAGACGTCTTCAATGCCAAGATCCTCGAACGTCGTGCAGCGCTCGCTCAAGAAGCACAGACTGCTGCCACTCCCGACAAGTGCGAAGCGTGCGATAAGAAGTTTGCCTCCCAAAACGCCTACCGCGACCATCTCAACTCGAAGAAGCACAAGGAGAACGTGGCCAAGCTCGACAAGAAGAAGGCTGCCCAAGCCGGACCATCTAGCGAACCCGCCACTGCCGGTGATACTGATCAGGAGCAGATCCCGCTTGTATTCCGTGTTCCTAAGCCCACCGCGGAAGACGCTACCTCCACCTCCACCGCGGAACCTTCCACCACCAACACGACAGCGGCCGCCGAGAAGAAGCAGAACGCCAGAGACACCCTCATGCTCCCTGAAGATGCCTCTGAAGAGCAGATCCAGGCGGCCATCGACGCCAAGGTCGCCTCTTCGCGCCGCATCGATCCGAACCATGAATGCATGTTCTGCACCAAATCCGGCTTCGCCGAGCTCAAGGACACACTGGCGCACATGTCCAAGGCACACGGCTTCTTCATCCCCGACTCCGAGTACCTCGTCGACTTGCCAGGCTTGGTAAGCTATCTAGCGGACAAGGTGAGCATCGGCAACATCTGCTTATACTGCAATGGGAGGGGTAAGGGCTTCCACAACGCCGAGAGTGTCAGGAACCATATGCTGGATAAGTTCCACTGCAAGATCGCGTACTCGGATCCGGAGGACCAGTTGGAGCTTGGCGACTTTTACGACTTCTCCAGCTCGTATCCTCAGCGAGAGGATGAGGATAAAGAGTGGGAGGATGCGGATGCCGACGACGACGAGGATATGGAGGTGGATGGCGGGAGTGGCGAGGTGCTGGATCTGACCACGACCAAGGCTAAAAAGGCTGCGCCGGTGGAGGCTGAGGAGAGGGACGACCAGATCCGCTATGGCGATTCGGAGCTCGAGCTTGTTCTCCCCTCTGGTGCGCGCTTGGGCCACCGCTCGCTGCGTCGGTACTACCAGCAGTCTCTGCGCGAGAACCCGATGGGCTCAGCAGGTGCCGATCGCGATGATCTCTCGCGTCGTTACGGTGGCGGCGGCGCCCTCGCCCGTCGCCTCATCGCCGAATCCGGCATGGGCCACCACGACGGCGACGGCACCCTCGTCACAGGTAGAGGCGGCCAGGTCATCAAAGCTAGGAACAGAGGCCAAGCAAGAGAGGCCAAGAAACACATCACCGAGTTCAGAGATAGGAATAGGAGGGAACAGTACAAGACCAAGATCGGATTCAGGAACAATAACCAGAAGCACTTTAGGGATCCTTTGCTCCAGTAATCTCGTCGTCTCTGTGTTGGGACGAATTTGCGGGTTGTCGCCATTCGTCTATAGAGTTCAGGTAGTCTCCTCGTAATGCATTTTTCTTTATCCCACCAGCACACATATACAGGCTTGTGATCTTCAGGCTGTGATAATGTGGGCGAAAATTAGAGCGGCTGAGTTACAAACAACGTGAGATAAAGGCTAGAGTCAAAATTTCTATGTAACAAGAGAAGACGAAGTTTTACTACTGTAGACGAGTTGATTGCAGCTGCGAGCTCAATTCGCTCGCTGTCGCCGCGGCGACTGCTGCCAACTTTTTCTGGCCTTTCTTCTTGGACGCAGCCATGGCGCTGACGGTCAAGCCCCACGCATTGTTCAGCTGGTTCCAAAAGCCAAACGAAACGATGCCGAGCGCAGCACCGTTCTTCCACACCAGCTGGATCGTCTTGAGCATGTCAAGGAAGGTGCGCGTCGGCAATGTCGACATGGCCTCGACCAGGTCCGCCGCTGAGAGCTTCGAGAGTTTTGCATTGCCGCTCTCGTCCTTTTCGACAATGTCGGCTTCTTTGGCGCGTGCGTGTCTGCGTCGAGCGAGGTAGGCGGTGATGTGCTTGAGCGGGATCAATTCTTGGAGGAGAGATGTGGATGATTGGCTGTACAGCCAGCGGAGGATGGTGCTGAAGTGTTCAGGTGCGGGAACACGGAGTGCGACTGTGGGCATGTCGAGAACAAGGCGGCCGTCATCCCCCCTGGTCTTGGAAGTTGACAGGAACGGAATCGAGACGCACTGCAAGGCCAGAACTACACCGTGGACGGCATACATTGTGGCACCCTGACTGTCCGAGTGAACGGCTAGAAGATGAGTCGGGGGCACTTGCAATCCAGCCACGAGCTCGGTCACGTCAATGGGTACGGTTGGTGGAAGCAGCTCGCCAGGCTTGATGTATGCTGAGATAGCATCGCGATTGGCATCAAGAAAAGTGCCAGTCTGGTGGTACAAGCTGCACTTGCCGAGGTGAGCCATCTCGAGATACTTTGTCAAGAAGAAGTCGGGTGTGATCGAACTGTCTGCGACTGACTCTGATTCAGCAAAGAAATGGTGGCGAGCAAGATGGCCGGCGAGGTCCTCGTATGGCGACGAGTTTGGCTTGAGACGTGGAACGGGAAGCTTTTGAGGAACCTTGACACAGATGCGTTCGCTTGGTTCGTGCGGATTAGCTTCAGAAAGACAGACGATTGACAGTGATGTCTTGCCAGTTCGTTCCTTCGTAGCCAAATCCCTGCTGGATGGCGAGCGATTCTTCCTCGTCACGGCACGATTAGCAGAACGTTTCGGTGTCGACGGAGCAGCAATTCCGGCGAGGGAGGATGTAGCTTGTTGCCTGTCAGCTTTGCTCAAGTTAGTATCGACAGGCTGAAGTGCTCGAGCGGGTGTTGTAGAGGCAAGTCGCGGAAGCTTGGATACATCTTGCTTAAGGTTGAGGCCCTGGAGAGCGATCTGCACTTTGTTGTCGACGTTGCAAGACTTTTCGAGCTGAGTATCTCCAGCAGACTTTGCTTTGGATGACGTGTTGACAGGCCTGAGGACCTTGCTGGAGCTCGACATGAAGGTCGACATATGGTCGACTTGCATTGATGGAGTAAGGATCATGTTGAGATGACGACGGGAAAGTGATGCTGCACCTTGTGTCTGTGAGAAGTGATGGCAAATGGAACGAAAGATAGGATGCAGATGCTTGTATGCCGTACCCTATCGTACTCAATATATGCGGTCGGGAAGAAGAACGTAAGAAGCTATATGCTACCGAGAGATCGGGGTCAGTCCGAGGTGCTGGCAAGGAGCTGGCGAAATATATGCATGTTGCAGGACTCCGTGGATGGGCGAAGACCGATTGCATTTTCTGCAGACTTGGCACTGACGAGAGGTTTGACAGGTGTCGATTATGGTGGTGGCTGAATGCAGCAAGCCCGTTACTGCAGGCTGACCCACCTGCAGGGATGATCTACTGAGTCCGCTTCATCCGTGAACGAGCAGTGGAGCACAGCACTGACGCTGTGAATAACTAAACGTGTCGTGGAGCTGATCAGAGTCTGAGCAGTTTGCAAAAGTGGGGCAGTCAGCCGGCTTGCAACTCACAAAGACAACAAGATATGAAGACAAAGCCAGTGCAACCCGACAAACGCAGTGTAAAATGATGAGACTTGTGACAGCTTTGAGTGGGGAAATATGAGTCGACCTGCGTCGGACTTATTTGGCTAACTTTTCAGTGATGGACCCTAACTTTCTTTGGTTTTTTGGCGCGCTGATGTTGATGATGTTTGTGACAGCTCCGCTATTTCGCCAGTCTTCCTTTCTACGCCGATGGCGGCCCGCTCCGAGATCGTCACAAGGTTGCATAGGCTGCATGTCACATACATTGCGGTGTGGCGCTTTGTCGGATGAAGCGTTTGACAGGCGACCAATGCACTCACAGCTAAGCCGCTTGAATGCCCTCCTTAAGCGCCTCCTTGTGCAAGTGCAAGTGTGCAGATTTCTCGGGGATTGCAAGATGCAATACCCGACTGTTTGCTACTGTATGCGATGCGACTCTGAATGCTGCTGTTCCTGTCCATGGCTTCCATGTTGTACGCTCGGCTATCCTCTCGCATCATCCACAGCACATTATCCGTGCGGACTCGCCCTATTCATATCATTCTGCGCCGGAAATACTTTCGCCATGCGGGTCTTCTTGAACGGCTAGATTATCGTATTGGCTTACAGCCAATGCTGGGCCGGCTCATCCGATTTGCGATGCCCACTGCTCGGCAAATTCAATTAAGTAGAGAATGTGAAAACTTTGAGATGGCGCGCGACCATGATGAGGGCTTGACACATCGTTGTGGGGCTCACAGCCACATAAGCGCGGATGCCTCTTCGATTCAGGTTTGACTGTCCGGAGTTCCTCACCTGCAACGGGGCTTAAGCGCATACTGCGCGCTGCTGCGAAGCCGCTCAGACTCAGAACCAAGGCAACGGTACCATGTACGCACGAGCCGTTGTCGCCGTCTTGTGAGTGTTCCTCCTCCAGAGACCTGACCGCAGCTTTCGATCTCGATGGTGTTTGCGCGGCGAGGTGGTCGGCTCTTCCGACACTAACCGCGACATCGCCCCGAGCGCACCGTGAGAAGCGTCAGAAACGCCTTTATCGATCGCGACCACGAATTCGGATCAGCGGCGCTCGTTCTCAACGGCGTGACCAACCTTGCTGACTCTCGACTGCTCGATCGCTTGACATTCTCACTTAGCTGATCTGCAGCCGTTTCCTCCTAGTCGAATCCAATTCTTCGCCTCCTCGATGTCATCCGAGCTTGGCTGTATCACCAAATTCAAGACTGATGCGTATGCAGCGATTGACTGCAGCCTGCCTCCTCTTGCCCAACAGAGCTTCGCATATTTCCGGATGGGGTCGTCGATAATCGATGCTCGAAACCTTGGCCAAACGTTAGATGCGAATGATTTACTTTGATTGCTGTGATCTCGAGGATTCTAGTACCGAATAGGGCACATGAGTCACCAAGAAGCTCAGATGCCGGTGCCGGTGGGACCTCGTCCCTCGTCTCGAGAAGCGTAGAACTTTTCCAAGAAGCCTTCGGGTCGTGCCGGTGCCTGTGAAAGCAAAAAGGGAAAAGAGGGTGCCAAGATCCAAGCGGAGCATTTGAGTAAGCTTGTTTTCTTGGTGTGAGCTCAACTTCGGCCTGCGCGGAGCTGGATTAGTTCCGCAAGTGGCTGCTCCCACAGGTCCCGAGCCTGGGATGGAACTTACCTCCTCCTCGGCAAACCACTTCATCACGTGAGGAAGCGTCTTCCAGCCGTTCATTGTCTCCTGGTACTCCTGCTGCGCCTTGACCAGCATCAAGTCAAGCACCGCAATGTCGTTGATCATCTTGTTCTTTTCGAATTGTGTGCGGAACTTGGCGCGCAATTTGGAAGGAGGCACCTCGAGCGCGTAAAGAGCGCAGATCTCGGGAGCCTGTAGATGGTTAATTGCAGATAGGAACAGAGATCGATAGCCGGTCAGCTTCGACTTGAACACTGCCCAGCAGAGACAGATCGAGGAAACTACTCACCGATCGGTAGAAATTGCGGTACATGGCAACCGAGCGCCTCTTGGCCTCATCGAGGCTCTTGGAGATGTATGTGGTCTGAGCCAAACGGCTTGGAATGGTCGTCATTCTGTTGGTAGTAGCCGCAAGAGTCGCAGCAGTTCCCGGTTGCTAGAATGGTCAGTCAGGGTGCTATGGTGGGCGTGTGTTGCTCTTGTAGCGATGTTCTTGGCGATTCCGAGGGCTGAACCTACGTGTTGATCTTTGGCGGGCGATGTCGAGATGCAACAAGAACCAAGTGTCAATTGACAATCTGGAGACCATTTGGCGGAGCGGAGCGTGCATAAACCTCGAATTCCCACCCGTCGCCTCCGAGCTCTGTCCAATTTCTCGCACGGATTGAGCTTGTGTGCCAGGAAAGCGTATTTCGCGTGGAGGTGTTGGCTGTGCACAAGCCTCAATTCTGAAACCTCAAGCAAGGGTTCCCGATGCAGTTTCCAGTCTTCTTCGTACTGTCTGATATGCATCCACCTAATCAGCAACCCTCTGTCTCTGTCATTTGCAGCCGCCTGCTCTCTCCGCCTCTCGGTCCTACAACCGGCTTGCTGGAGGACATGCCAGTCCTTGAACTCTAAACCGCATCCGCGAAGCCCGAGCGGCCATACTGCATCAATACGACTCCTATGAATGTCGTCACATCGGAACGGCCGGCCCTTATCCTCGTCCAAAAAGAGCCCAGCGCTCGAAGCATATCCGCTGCGCACATTTGATTCGACGAGCACCATGTCGGCAGGCCGCAGCTCGCCTGCACCCTCATATCACTCACAGGCAGAGACCGGCTTTGCTACCTTTCGCGCTCGCCACCCCCGCACCCGCTTTAGTCGTTTTGGCCAAAACAATGCGCGCGATTCAGACGAGCAGCAAGGCTTGCTTCAGGACAGTGATGATGACGCCGCGGACCGTTCGGGGAGCTCAAGGCGCCCAGGATTAACCCCGCGACAGTCGGAAGATCATCGCAGGCAGTATGGATCGCATGCAGACTCGAACGGAGTCGCGCCTTTGTCTTCGCATCAGACAGCACAAACAGGCCCAAAAAGAGGTGGCTTCTTCTCATCTATCTTCTCGCCAAGGGACCGAGCTACTCGAGACACCGGCAGAACAATCAGTCTCGGCGATTCCGATCGCGTCCGCTCAAAGTATGCCGCCAACGCCGTGCGCAATCAAAAGTACAACGTCATCACCTTCCTACCCAAGGTCCTCTACGGGCAGTTCAAGTTCTTTTTCAACCTCTACTTTCTGCTGGTAGCACTCAGTCAGTTCATTCCAGCCCTCAAGATTGGCTTCATTGTGACATATATTGCTCCTCTCGCCTTCGTTCTATGCATCACCATCGGCAAGGAAGCTATCGATGACTGGGTAAGATACAAGAGGGACCTCGAAAGCAATAGCGCTCCGTACAAGCTGCTTGTCCCCAACAACTCCGCCATTGCCAAAGCGCAGTCGCGTCTCGCACGTAAAGCCAGCCCAAACAGGCCCTTGTCGCTCGGTAGCGACCTGGGACAGTCTCGTGTGGTGCAAGTGCCAAGCAGCAAGATCAAGGTCGGCGATCTCGTGGTGCTCGACAAGAACCAGCGCGTTCCTGCTGACATGGTTCTATTGCAGACCTTTTCAAATGACACAGTCATTGAGATTAGCGGCTCAGTTGCACCAACACCGATGGACGACAACGCTCAATTCGTGCTTGGAGACGATGACGAGGACGACAGTGTCGTCAAGCCCCAAGATAGCAATCTACAAACGACCGGCTCGGGTCAAAAAGCAGATGATGGTTCGCAGGAGGGCTCAAATGGTAGTTGCTTCATCCGCACAGACCAGCTCGACGGAGAGACCGATTGGAAGCTGCGTGTTGCCGTCGAGATCACCCAGCGCATGCCAACAGACGAGCTCGCCGTCCTTGGCGATAGGGCTGTCGTCTTTGCTGGCCCTCCCACAAAGGATATCCACAACTTTCTTGGCAATCTGACCCTTCATCCATCTGACGATGGATCCACCACTCCGCCTCCCACAATACATCGTTCCTCTCCTACGGTTGGCGATCTCCTCGGCGTGTCAGCAGAAGCACCCGACCAGGTGCGCAACTCCATCGATTCGCCCCGTCCCGACACCATCATTGCCATGAGTCAGCAGCCACAGGTCGCCCCTCTGACCGCTGAGAACGTCCTCTGGGCCAACACTGTCTTGGCTGCTGGTACAGCCGTCGGCATGGTTGTCTACACAGGGCGCGAAACCAGGGCAGTCATGAACACTTCATACCCAGGCACAAAGGTTGGTCTGTTGGATCTCGAGATCAACAGGCTTTCCAAGATTCTCTGCGGAGTGACGTTTGCGCTCTCAGTTGGCCTTGTCGCGCTCAACGGCTTCAAGGGTGAGTGGTGGATCTACATCTTCCGCTTCCTGATCCTGTTCTCGTCGATTATCCCGATCAGTCTGCGTGTCAATCTCGACATGGGCAAGACCGTCTACGCACGCCAGATCATGCATGACGACGAGATCCCGGGCACGATCGTTCGAACTTCGACCCTTCCAGAAGAGCTCGGTCGCATCGAGTACCTCCTCTCGGACAAGACCGGTACACTCACTCAGAACGAGATGGAGCTTCGTAAGCTCCACATGGGTACAATGAGCTATGGGTGGGATAGCATGGACGAAGTCGCATCCCAGCTCGCTACAGCGCTGCAGCAACATTACGGTACTGCGGGACAGCCTCAAACTCCAACGACTCAGAATGCGCCTCAACAGCAAATGGCGCTCACCACGGCTGGGGCGATGCTTGCCGGTCGTGGTCGACGTGACATGAGCTCGCGAGTCAAGGATGTTGTTCTGGCTCTCGCTCTATGCCACAACGTGACACCGGTGCTCGAGGCGGACGGATCGATCACCTACCAAGCCTCGTCGCCTGATGAGGTTGCCATTGTCAGGTGGACCGAGTCGGTCGGACTCACACTTGTCGCTCGCGACCGCACTTCAATGTCACTACGCACCTCCGATGGCTCAACGCTGCGGTTCGACATCCTCGAAGTGTTCCCCTTCACATCCGAGTCAAAGCGCATGGGAATCGTCATCCGCGAACGCAGCACGGGCGAGATCACCTTCTACCAAAAGGGCGCCGATGTGGTTATGGCCAAAATCGTCGCGCAAAATGACTGGCTCGACGAGGAATGCGGCAACATGGCAAGAGAAGGACTTCGAACCCTCGTCGTTGGTCGCAGGCGTCTGACGCAAGACAATTGGCTCGTCTTTGAGCGGGCGTACAAAGCAGCACGCATTCAAGTCGAAGATCGTGCTGAAGCTATGGCCAACGCCATTGCCGAGCATCTTGAGAACAACCTTGAACTCCTCGGTCTCACCGGCGTAGAAGACAAACTGCAAGAAGACGTCAAGATGACGCTCGAACTGCTCCGCAACGCCGGGATCAAAGTCTGGATGCTAACCGGAGACAAGATCGAGACCGCCACGTGCATTGCGATCTCGTCGAAACTGGTGGCAAGGAATCAGTACGTGCACCAGGTGGCCAAGCTCAAGACAACGGATGCGGTGAGGGACATGCTGGACTTCTTGAGGTCGAAATTGGATTGCTGTCTGGTGATTGACGGCGAGTCGTTGCAGCTGTGTTTGGACTCGTTCAAGGATGAGTTCATCGAGCTTGCTACTCAGCTTTCGGCGGTGGTGGCGTGTCGCTGCTCGCCGACGCAGAAAGCTGATGTGGCAAGGCTCATCCGGAGCCACACCAAGAAGCGAGTCTGCTGTATTGGCGATGGCGGCAACGACGTGTCGATGATCCAGGCTGCCGACGTAGGTCTTGGTATTGTCGGCAAAGAAGGCAAGCAAGCAAGTTTGGCGGCCGATTTCTCCATCACGCAATTCTCGTTCCTCACCAAACTGCTCGTATGGCACGGGCGAAACTCGTACAAGCGCTCGGCCAAGCTGGCGCAGTTCGTCATCCACCGTGGATTAATCATCTCGATCATCCAAGCGGTGTTTTCGAGCATCTTCTACTTTGCGCCCATCGCGCTGTACCAGGGCTGGCTCATGGTGGGCTATGCGACCGTGTACACGATGGCGCCCGTCTTTTCGCTCGTTCTCGACCGCGACGTATCGGAAGACCTCGCGCTGCTCTACCCGGAACTCTACAAGGATCTGACCAAGGGCCGCTCGCTGAGTGCCAAGACGTTCACGTTCTGGCTCATGATCTCAACGTACCAGGGCGGCGCGATTATGATCCTCTCGCTGCTGCTGTTTGAGAATGAGTTTCTCAACATTGTCTCGATCTCGTTTACCGCGTTGGTGGTGAACGAGCTGATCATGGTCGCGCTCGAAATCACGACGTGGCATGTGTACATGATCCTCTCCGAGATCGTCACGCTCTTCTTCTACTGCGTCAGCATCGTCTTCCTGCCCGAGTTCTTCGATCTGGGCTTCGTCCTGACGGGCAGGTTTGCGTGGAAGACGGCCGTCATCGTCGCCGTCAGCAGCTTGCCCCTCTACGTGTGGAGGGAGGTTAGAAACAGGTTGGCTCCGCCCAGCTATAGCAAGTTGGCCAGCGCTTAGAGCAGAGTCGTTGCAATCATGGACCACTCTTTTTGCCATTCTTCTGAGGCAGGGGTGTGTGTGGATTGAGCAGTGATGGCTAAAATACATTTGTTGAATCTAGTTGCGAAAAGTGCACGATGCAAATGGAGAGGAAATCTATTCAATGCCCCACTTTCCCACCTGTTCCATCGCCTTTGAATCTCCGTCCCTGACGCTATCCTCGCCCAGCACATCTGCTAGGATGTGCCAAGGATCCTTGCCGCCACCAAACTTGAGACACTTGGACTTGAACAGCTCGCCCGCCTCCCTATCGAGCGGGTTACCTTCGAACAGATGGTTCCAGATCTTGCTCGCAATCACTCTGTCGAGCAGGTACGAGTAGTACGTCGAGCCGTACCCGAACAGGTGCCCGAACCGCACTTGCGGCCGTGCACCTTCGACATAACTCAGATACTTGGCGCCGGGCAGTCCCATCTCTCGGTCCAGCTCGGCGTATGTCGCAGTCGAGTCGAACGTGGGCGACGATGCGAGTGGAGAGTGGTACAGCTGGTCCAATCGCGCGAGCAGGATTTGGTGGTACGTGTCAAGACCCTCGAGCGATTTGGAGGCTTCGAGGTGGCTTTCGAGGTGTTCGAATGGAAGTGGCGCGCCCGTTTTGTGGTGTCGTGCAAAGATGGATACGACCTGCGGCGACTGCACGAAGTGCTCCATCAGGATCGATGGCAGCTCGACAAAGTCTGTCGCGCAGCGAGTGCCGGAAACGTTGTGGTAGCTCGTGCGCCCGATCATCGAGTGAATGGCGTGGCCCATCTCGTGAAACAGCGTCTCCACCTCATGCCACCCGAGCAGCGTCGGCGTCGAGTTGCTGGCACCACCCGGTCGCGCAAAGTCGCACATCAGCACGACTACAGGCAGTTGATACTTCCCGGGGCGCTCCCTCTGTTCGAAGGTTGGTGCTTGGAGCGGGTTGCCGAATCCTTCGCCGCCGAGATCAGCGGGGGTGAGCGTGCGTCCATCCTCGGCACGACCGTGGGTGAAGTCGCCCGCTTCGTCGTCCTTGTCCACTCGGCGCGAGCAGCGCACAGTGTAGTGGGCTGCACCGCCAGGTTTGCCCTCGCGACTCCAAAGGTCAGCATAGATAGTGCCGATAAGACCTTCCGCCGACCCGTTTGTGCCCTTGGCGCCTTCGCGTTCGTCTAGCACCTCGACCTTCATGACATCGCCGGCGCCCTCGCTCCACACCTCGCCCTTGGCGACCGTGGACGCTCGGAAGCGGATGCCATACAGCGCCGAGAAGAGCCTCGACAGACCTGCGAAAACGGATCCGACGCTCAGGTAGGGAGACAGAGGCTGAACACTGCGCAGACCAGGACTGCGGAAGTGCTGTTCGGTGTACATGTCTCGATCCCATGGAGCAAAGTCCGGTAGCGATGACGATGAAGATGGGTTGTAGACGGACTTGGAGTTCTGGATTGTACCGGCTTTGAGGCGGCGCAACTTGTCGAGATCCTGACTGGCACGTGGACGGTGGTGGTTGGTGAGGGCGCGGAGGAACTCTTCGACGTTACGTGGCTCTTTAGCCATCTTGTCGCCAAGAGCCATTCCTGAGTAAGAGCCGGCCCCCGTGAGGGTGGCAAGCTCGGCACGGGCCTTGAGCAACCTCTCCAGCCTTTGCACCTGGCCTTGAGAGCCATAGTTGACAGCACGAAACGCCACTTTGCTCACGCGCTCGTCCGGCGCGTACTTGAGCAGCGTCTGGAAGATCCATGGCTGGTCGGCTGCCGAGAAAGTGAGAAGACCGTCACTATCTGTCATGGCACTAGCGCGTACGGCTTTGAGCACGGTCGGGTTGACGTCTTCGATCCAATCGGTGGGAATCTCGACTATGTCGTCCTTGTCGACTTCAGTCCTAGCGCTGGCGTTGCGAGCAAAGTCGTCTGAAGCGTCGTTGCCGGCAATGTCTTGGAGGAAGCCACGGCCAAGGACGAGGATCTCGTCACTGAGCTGTACAAACTTCTCCCTCTCGGCGGGCGGGAGATGAATGCCGGACTTTTCAAAGTCTCGCAAGAACACCTGAGCTACCGCGATCGCTTCCTTCGATAGTGCCGATGCCACTTGCGGTGTATCCAAAATCATCTTGAGGACGCTGTAGAGTCCCGTGTGGGTGTTGAGCACGTTCATGTACCCGCACAGGTACTCGTATGCTGCATTCGCCGCTTCAGCCCATTCCGGGTCAGGGTGAGCGTTCCTTACCAGCTCTGCCATATCTATGACGCCGCAGAGGAGATCGCTGAGACGGTCGAGGTTGCGCACCACTTCTCGCAGTTCCTTTCCCCCTGACGGAGAGCTAGGATCCACGGAACCGGCACGGTCGATGCGGTCGACCAGAAGCTGTGCTCGAGCGAGAGTCTGCTGTGCGAGAATGAGGAAGTTTTGTGGCGAAGCGAGGGACGGGATCTCGAACAAGCCGGTGGAAGGTCCGGAAGAGCGAAGGTTGTTGGCAGAGGAAGAAGATGGCGGAGCATCAAAGATGGAGCGCAGCAGTTCGTTGTCCTTCTCGTGGTCTGGGTTGGAGCTGGTCAGTGCAGGTCCGGGCGAGCTCGCACGCTGCACTCTTCGTGTTGTTGCTGAGGCGCTGAAAGGTCGCGCAGAGATGGAAGCAATTCGACTACGGTTGCCTTGCCACTTGGGTGCAGAGGCGTTGACATGGCTGAGCAACGTAGAAAAGCAGGAAGACGCTCTGGAGATGGACTGTCTGGATGAGCATGCCAGCGAGGCAGCAGCTCTTCCAGCGAGCTTAGATGAAGAAGCCATGATGGTCTCAGCCAGGCAGATCGATAGCCTGAGTCGCTGCAGAGGAGAAGGGTGACACAATAGCGGAAGGAAGAGTGGACGAGGCGAGGATTCTTCTCAGCGGGTCTTACCGAACACACCCGCGTCCGGAAGTCGGAAACGAAATTTGCCGATATGCCAAAATGGCAGATCGGGCAAAAGCTTGGATGAAAACTCGATTTCGATTCAGAAAGCATGCTTCGCAAGATTGCCAGAACATCGTTCTTAGCTCTTTCTGAAGCTCTGGCGTCCAACTTCAGGGTTGAGAAGGGTGCACTGGGTTTCTGCATTGCAAAATGGTGCTTCGGTTGGCGACTCTGGGTAGATCTGGTTTTCCGCGGACACTGTACGATCGCGCTCTTCCGGACCATTCGGTGTGACATGTCAAATTAGCTGGACCTGCCCAACTCTGCGGATCCTAACTGCGGCTCTTCAACATCCACATCCACTCTTTGCTTGCAGAGGAAAGCGATCGATGAACTGGTCTCCTAGATAGAGAACGAACAAACACATGGAAGCAAGATGAAGGAACGGCCCGAGACGGCTTGCATAGAAGTCATGTTGGTGTTCCTACTTTTCGGGTTGGGAGGCGTTCAACCCAGTAAACGCTAAGTGATCGTCGCCTTGCCATCTTGACTTGAAGGAGATGACTGCCTCCATCTCTTCGCTCTCTACTACCACCATCCCCCCTTCCCGTCGCCATTCTGTTTCTTTGAGAGCTGTGCTCTTCGGGTTCATCCTACGCCCCTTTTTGACCTACACACGAACCTCGACTCCATCCTCGTCTGTGACGGGCTCTCTTGCTGTCGGCACTCCCCCTTCGTGACTCTTTTTTTTTTTTCCCTGTTCCTTCCCCTCATTCCTCGCTTTCGCTTCAGTCTTGAGGCGAGCATCCCTGGTCACCATTCACCCACACTCGTTTAAGTCAGACGATGCGATGGCCGACACATCAATCGCCGGGCAGCCACGCCGCCGCCACCACCACCGCCGAATCGCAAGGGAGATGCTGGCGTCTTCCTCGCGTTCCCCAACAAAAACACAAGCTTGCGGCTCTCAGGTCCCAGTTTGGGCTCCCCGCATCTCGCATCTCGAGCACCTCGACGCTCGTCCCCAAGGGCAACAGCAGCCATGGTCGACAAAGAAAGGCAAAGCTTTCTCCGCGTATGCCAAAGGGTTTTGGCTCCTTCTCGCTCTTTTCCTGGTTCCGCACGCTCAGGCCCTTCCGTCTGCGTGCCGCATTCAAGTCGCTCAACGATCAGCAGCCGTGGAACGAGGACCAACTGCACAGCTTTTTGAACCCCACCAAGGCAAAGTGCAAAGACAGGTCAAGGGCGCCGTCGTTGAGGTTGACGCTGGGGCAGGATATTTGGATCCATGTCGACTCAATTCCTCCTCAGCAGCAGGGAAGGGTAAGCAGCGGGATCTCGGCGAATCTAGTCAGCGAAGAAGCGCGGTTTTCCCCCCTGTCGTAGCGGTCAACTCCACCAATTCTACCGACTCGAACGGAGACGGTAGGACGCTGACGATTATTCTCGAGCAATCCGACAGTGATCAAGCGAAGGTCACTGTAGAAGCTCCAGGACAGAGGTGGGGCCAGACAGCCACGTATCTCGCCTCGCACAACGTCGTTCTGGTAGTAGGTGGACAAACTGGTCTCAGCGGAGATATTACGAATGATGTCTTTGCTCTCGACATGTCCGAGATGTCCAACCTGACTTCCAACTCAACCTCGCAGAACTGGCAGAGGCTGTCATCGGACGGTCTGCCAGCACACGCGTACTCTGCAGCATCCACTGTCGTCGACCCGGTAACTGGGGAGGAGAAGCTGTGGATCGTTGGCGGTGTCGCCCAGAACTGCGCCACCGACGCACCTGCGTATGTATGGTCCGCCCCGGTCGGAAACATTACCGCAGGAAAGTGGACGGCTGTCTATTCAGAGGACGGCATCGCTCCCTCTCGCAGGCGCGGTGCTAAGGCGGTCACGCTTAGCTCGACCAACTCTTCGTCGATCATGGTCGTTGGTGGTACATTCGACTCCACCACATGCTCCTCCAATAACGGCACGTACGCCGGAATCGACATGTGGTCCCCGACCTCTTCCTTCTCCCCTTCTGCCCCCTCCCTCACTACAGCGTCTTCTGCTGCGGTGGCACATGTCGGGCTCGATCTGTCCGGCGCGATCTACTCGCACATCTCATCCCTCGCCCTAGATCCACGTATGACGGATCTGTCGCTGACCGACTACACCACCGTCACGCTCCCTGCCAACGGCACGTGTGGTGAGAAAGTTCTCTTCCTCGGCGGCAAAGACGCTTCCAACACGCTCGCTCCCCTGTCGACCCTGTGGGCGCTCGATGTGTCCACGGGCGACTGGGAGCACTGGAACACCACTGGCCTCATCCCCTCTCCCCGTCTCGGGCACACTGCCGTCGTTACCCCCGATGGCAAAATCATGATCCACGGCGGATACCTCCAAGACCCCACCCTCTTTTCCATTGACAATCAGCCGGTTGGCGAGGTGTTCATCCTCGACCCGCACCAATCCCCAGCGAGGTGGGACGCGGCGGTGTGGACGAGTAAAAGCACAAGTCCGCCCGCAGTCGCGTTCCACTCGGCGGTGATGGCGGGAGAGGTGATGATGGTCAGCTTCGGGAAGATGAGCGATGGTCCGGCGGATACGGCGGGGCAGAGCTTCTTGGTCAACAGTGGAGTGGCAAGCTCCCAAGTGCACTTCCTCGATACGTCGACGATGGGAAGCGCGGGTGGCATGGCCTGGTCCAGCTCGACCGAGGGTGTGGCTCAGGCGAGACAGGCGATTTCTGGTGCTCTCGCCGCTGATGCTCCACCTGCTGCTCCTGCGACTCAGGCAGCTCCCGCCGTCGCTCCAGTCACCGAGCCCACGGCCTCTCCTCCCGTTGAGGCGACTCCTGACCCACCTGCCCCATCCTCTGAGAAAGCGCCCTCGTCCACGCCCGAAGACAAGCCCGCACCTCCTCCCACCAACTCCTCTCCCTCTTCCTCCCCTTCTTCCCCCTCCTCATCGCACACGGGCGCGATTGCCGGCTCGCTCCTCGGTGCGGCCGCCCTCGCTGCTGCCATCGGCGGCATCTACGCCTACCGCAAACGCCGCGAAGCCGCCGCATGCAACCTCGGTCGCTGCACCAACTTCACCCCATCCCCGCACCACAATGATGCAGATGAGGAGAAAGGCGCTCCGCCCGTGTCCAACCTCCATCTCGCAGCGAGAGGGGGATGGGGAGCGAGGTTGAAGCGCGCCGCGAGCTCGTTGACCAAATCCCAATCGCGCTCGTCGACTGCTGCGCAGGTCGAGGGGGAGGATAAGTTCACAACGATGCGGAATGCAGCGCCAGCGAGCGGGGTGCAGCTTCGCGATCCTGCCCTGCCCACGCGAGCTGAGGTGCCGGATGAATTCATCACTTCGCTCCTAGTCGCTGACGATGATTCGCCGTTCCATACGATCCCGCTGGGGCGGGGTGAGTTCCTCCACCCGCACGCTCCAGCTGAGCTGTTGCTCAATCACTCGAACCACTCTCGCGGCTCCCTCAGCAGCGGACAGGCGAGCCATTTCAGCTACCCTTATCTAGCGACTGTGCAGCGCTCCACCTCGCCCACCTCCCCGCGTGTGAAGAGAGTAATCCTGGGCACGCCAGAGAGTACTCACGAGCTGAGCATGTCGCCTGGGGATGTGGTCTCGCCGTACCATCTCCCGAGAAACCCGTTCGCCTCGCCAGATAGCGTGTTCTGGGATGAAGAAGAGGAGGACTCAGATACTGCGGTCGCGATGGATGACCGTTCGGCAGTGAACGACGCAACGCCACTGTTCCCTTGGGAGACGCCCGTCATCGCACCGCCGCCAAGGGCCAAGACCATCAGCACCGGTGAGGCGAGGTTGCGAGTCATGAATGCGGTCTAAAGCTGCCTGTATTAGTGTTCTGTTGGGGTACAGTTTGGGTGAGTTTGGGTAATGTGCATGTTGTCATTGTCTATATTCTCTAGCTTGCGGGTGTGTTAGTGAACGAGTGCAGCGTCTGTTTGCACGATATCGTTGATCCTTCGCCAGGAGCGTACACCATGCTCTTGCCGCTTATGGCGACTTCTTGTTCGTTGGAGACGCTGGTAAATTTGGTGAAACCGTTGCAAAACGTAAGGACGTGGTTAACGTGGGATATCACGGCTACCTCGGAATCATCCCTACGAGAGGGAAAAAGAATGGAAGAGCCCCTACTGAGTCTTCCCCCTCGCCCTCCCTCTCCCTAGCGACCTCAAACTCACCATCAGCGTCCGCCTCTCGAACGCGACGATGCTGAGCAGCACAACCCCTACGCCCCCCGCTGCGAGCGCTATTGTCGGCAAGAGCAGCTTGACCGCTCCCATTCTCCCTCCCTGCACTTCCCCTGCCGCCAGCAACTCTGTGGTTTTTGGCATCACTCTTGGCGCCAGCACCCTCATACTCGCCGCAACTACCGCGAACACGGCCAAGCTCGGTCTCGACGGCAACGCTGCCGCTGGCTTCACCTTCTCCACCACTCCCACCTCCCCCTTTGCTGCCGCAAGGGTGAAGTACTTCACAATGAACCTCCAACACCACGCGGCACGGACGGCAATGCTGAGAGCGTTTGCCCAGACCAACCCGACCTTGGCTAGGGGTTCGAAAGCGTCGAGTGTGCCGGCGAGGATGTTGAGGCCGGCGAGAACCGCAATGAACGTGGCACTGGCGGCGAGGAGGGTGCGACTGTATGTAGCGACTTGCGCTTTGCTAGCTACGGATTGGACGAACCCCTCGACGATGCCGTTGATGCCCATGATGGGGAGGTAGAACGTATACGCCGCGAGGATCGCTGGTGCTGACGTCGCCAGCGCCCACTGTGGCCCTGCCATAATGTACAGAAACGCCTTTGCGAACGGTGAGCCGAATCTAGTCAGCACTAGCCCGAGCAGGATGTGGAGTTTGAACAGCGCGCCCAGCATTCCCCCCACGCGATCCAAAGTCGTTTTATCCACAGTGGTTTTGGTGGTCAAATATGATGGGTCGATGGCGGGGAGGGAGGAGCTGAAGACGATGCGGGCAGTTTCTTCGACCGGCTGGAACAGAATGCGTGCGATCAAGGAGCCGTAGTTCGAGGCGAGTGCGTATCCGCCCTGGTCTTCGAGGGTGGCGTATTTGGCGATGGCGAACTTGTCCGCTTCGGTGAGTGCGTGTTTGAGTAGACCCTGCTGCGACATGGCGCCACACAGGCTGAGCGTGCCCCCGTCGAGCCATACTTTCCTCGCCTCTACCGTGTCCGGTTTCGGGACGTACAGATCGACCGTCGCGGCGAGGGAGTAGGTGGAGATGAAGTAGATGAGGTGGACGAGGAGCATTGTGATCCCGAACGCAGCTTGTCCGATGCCGAAGGCGAGCAGGGCGGTGGCTTTCTCGTCCTGCAACACCGCTTCGAGCGCATCCGGGATGAGGATGGTGGCGATGGTGGAGAGGACTTTGACCAACACGGCTGCGCCTTCCGCTTTGACTCTGAGTGCCGGATTGCCCAACCGCACCGCTCGAATGAGCAGCGGTTCGTACAGCAACTCCGCCAGCGCTCCGACTGCATACAGAATGATGCTGGTGTAGAACGTCGAGACCTCGCGCATTGCCAGTGGCGAAATGAACCCCGCATACGCGCTGCACGCTAGCACAGTGAAAGCGAACCCAATTGGGATGGGCAGCAGCGCAACGTTGTGCACTGCATTGTTCGTACCTCTCCTTGGCCCCGATGACGCTCCTTGTGCCGATGCGGGAGCGGCGGCCGAGTCAGAGCGGATGAGGATCGTCCGTATCCCATCCCGAGATAGAAAGAGGATCGTAGAGAGGAGCAGCTCGAGCTGAATGTTGGCTAAGCCGAATATGGAAGGCGACACCAGTCGGACCAAGAGTTGGTTGAGGATGAAGGTGAGCGAGCGTACCGACACTTGGAGGAGGATCAGCGTCGAAGCGGAGGCGGAGGCAGGCGATGTGCCGCTTGAGGATTCCCGAGCCATGGCGAAGAGTGAGCTCGCGATGCCCTCGCAGGCATAGGTGAAGAAGGTAGAAGGGACAAGGAGGATAGGAAGAACAACACTTTTGAGAGCAACACGCGGGGAGAGCGGCGGGAGGCCTTGATTTTCAAGACTCGGAACTCGGCTTTCAAGTCCACGTTGAACCCTTTTTTGGTCAGCGGTTCTTCTTGTGTCTGCTTCTCCTTCACTTCTGCTGCTCCGTCGTCTACATTCCTTCCTCACCATACCTTTGGCCACCTCGCCCGTCATGTCGACCCCGACTCTTGTGTCAATACGCACTACTTCACGCTTTCGATCTTCCGCCATCCGCATTCGAACCCTCTCCACCTCTGCAGAACCGCAAGCGCGTCTGCGCTTCGCCCCTTCCCCCACCGGCTACCTCCACCTTGGCGGCCTGCGCACTGCGCTCTTCAACCACCTCTACGCGCGCGCCCTCGGCGGGAAATGGATCCTGCGCATCGAAGATACCGACCAGACGCGGCTCGTCCCTGGCTCCGTCGCTGCGCTGCAAGAAACGCTCGAGTGGGCGAAACTCGATTACGACGAAGGGCCGGGCGCAGGGGGAAGTCGCGGGCCGTACGTGCAAAGTGAACGGCTCGATCTGTACAGAGAGTATGCAGAGCGGCTGGTGAGGGAGGGTAAAGCATATAGGGACTTCAGGGCGGAAATGGTCGCGAGTGAGGCGGAGAAGAAGGGCAAAGCGGTGCCGTTGAGAGACGACTACATCCCACCAACCGAAGAAGAAGCATGGCATCTGATTTCGATAGGAAACAAGTATGTCGTTCGGCTGCGTGCGCCATCGACCTCGCTCGACCACCACGATCTTGTGTATGGAGATATGCACTTCCCCTCAGATCCTAACCGGTATGGGACTGAGGATCCGATCCTGCTAAAGTCCTCCGGGTGGCCGACGTACCACCTCGCGAATGTGGTCGACGACCACGAGATGCGCATCACCCACGTTTTGAGGGGAGAAGAGTGGCTGCCGAGTCTGCCGAAACACATCTGGCTCTACCGCGCACTCAACATAGAGCCGCCTAAGTTCGCGCATTTGCCGTTATTGGTCAACGCGGATGGGACGAAGCTCAGCAAGCGCACGGGCGACGTGAAAGTAGAGAGCTATAGAGACAAAGGGTTCGAGCCAGAAGCGCTGAATAACTTCCTCGGGTTGATGGGGTATAACAACCTCGCTTACCATGAGCAACAGAAGGGGGAGGAGGAGGACAAGGCGCTCGATGTGCTGACCATGGACGAGATGGTGCGTGGCTTTGACATTGCCAACGTCAACCGCAGCAGGGCGACGGTGGATTTGGCGAAATTGTACTACCTCAATGCAAGACATCTTGCGCTCAAATTGGAAGATAAGGCGCCACGTGGAGGGAGGGATGAGTTGGTGCTCAAGCTGCAGCCGAGGCTCGCACAGGCGTTTCCCGAGGTTGAGCAGTTGAACGAGGATAAGCAGTTGGTGGAAGACGTGCTCGTGTTGACTAAAGGCACCTCGCGGACGCTCTACGACGTGCCCGACTCTGCAAAACCGCTCTTCCACCCGCCGGACTTTGATGCCCCCGAGGCAAAGGAGCTGTTCGCGGCTAACAAGCTCGTCCACTCCCACTTCACAGCCGCGGTGCAGGAAGCGCACAAGCAGTTCTCAAAGCTCGAAGCGGAAGGAGATTGGACACATGAAAACATTCACAACGTCATCACCTCGCTGCCCTCACTCCTCTCGAATGCCACTCCCGCGAAACATGGTGCGAAGACGAAAGTGAAGAAGGCCGCCATCCTCGCCCCACTCCGCTTCGCCCTCACCGCCTCCACCACCGGAGCTCCTCTCGCAAACCTCCTCCTCTTCCTCGGCCGCGAACAGTCACTTCACCGCTTCCAACGCGCTCTCGACGCCAATCTCACTGACAAACCCACATAGATGCAGATAAAGGTGTAGACATAGGTATACTAGAATTACACGGGTATCATGTAATGTAAACTCAAGCTAATCTTGGTTGAACGCTTCAAAGCGCGCAGGAGGCTGCGAGGGCGCCCGCACATCGTCCTCGCCTGCGGCAGCTGAAGATAAGTAGCCAGAGTGTATGTCCCACGACATGTCGCCACTGCGTTTGAGGCTGTCAAAGATCATCGGCGACGGCATGGGTGAGGGCGAGGGTGTGCGCCCATCAAGATTGGCTACAAAGAACGACGATGGCGGCGACGACACCTGCAACGCTTTCCCTGCCTTCTCTCCGCTTGCATGCGCTGTGGTGCGGTTGGCGTTGGAGTTGGGGAAGAGACGCGGGTCCGCGCGGGCTGCGAGCATTGCTGCATTGTTGTTGGCAGCTGCGAGATGTGGGACTGAGGATGACACCGGCAGATGCGGCAGATCGCGGGCAGCGGCGTCCTCCTCGCAAGACGGGCGAGTGACAGCTTGGTTACTAATCCAGTCCATACTCGGTCGCAGGGCCGAAGCAGGACTGCGCAGACCCGAGTCGATGCTCTGCGTCCGCTCGGAGCTGAGTGGCGATAAAGGCGGTGATGAGGTGGGCACCGTGTGCATCGAAACGGATCGTCGAGTGGGGAGCGGTCGGGGCCCGTGAGGTCGTGGCCCGTGAGGTCGTGGCGAGCCGAGTCCCTCTGTGGTTCGACCCGGAGTTGCGGTCGGGTTAATGCGCAGCCCATTGTTCTTGGCTTTGGCCTGGGCCATCCTCTCTGGTGACGCTGTGGCTACAGCAGTGCTCGCAGGCTGCACGATTCTTCTCGTCGGCGTAGCATCAACATCGTCCTCGTCTGCAGACAGCGCCTTGACGCTTGCCCGAGATCCCATCGCCGATGGCTCCTGAACAACGACAGCCGGCGCCTTCCACTGCTGCTCCACATACTTGATGCGCCAGAAATCCTTGCGATCCCCTACAGTCGGTAGCAGCCCGGCGGGCTTCGAGTGCTCCCATAGCGCATTCGCCCTGACATTACCCCAGTCTCTTGCAGACTGCAGCTGCTCTTCGGTCCAATCGTCCAAATCGACTGACTTGACCTTGGAGATGTGAACGCCCAGCGAGCGATGCACACCAGAGCAGCCGATACAGATAAAGATGCAGCAAGGCTCATTGGCCAGCATCCACGAAGCCCAGCGCGGATCGCTCTCCCTGCAATCTGCGCACCATTGGTTCTCGGGCAGACGCGAAATGGCTGCGATTTCGGCGGCGCGGGACATCTTGATGCTGGTCGACGTGGTGGCGCTTCCATTGACCGCGCTGCGTTGTCGTGAAGAAATGCCGGAGGAGCCTTTGGAAGGGCTGGCTGAGGAGGTTTTGGCTGCAAGATTGGGGTTGCCCTTGAGCAAGCCCATCTCATCTACACCGGTATGACCGGATGTGTTTGAAATGCCGGAATGACTTGTGGCATACTCGTCGTAAGAGCCGTACTTCCTGTGTACGTTTGCTTCGATCTGGCGGTCAAATTCAATGTCGTGCTCTCCGTGACCAGAGAGTGAAGAAGTAGACCCTTCCTCGCTGTGCCTTGTGCTGTCTTGTCTGTGCAATCCAGCCGCACCAGCTGCCGACAATCCAGCCCCGCCGGCTCCGCCGGCCAGATAGCCTGAGATCGGTGTCTTGTTCGAGATACCGCGCTGATGGCGTGACTTTCGCTTTGACGACCCACTGGACGAGTCGCCATGACCCTCTGACATCATCACCAAATGACCGCCGAGCTTGCCTTGGTCCTTTCGTTCTCCCGCCTGAGCTTTCGCTGTAGCAGAAAGGTCCGTCATGCTCTGGCTCAACGCCTTGCTGGATCGGTCTAAGAGTCTGCGAACAGCAAAGTCGTTGCCCTCGCCGGCCCCGGGCTCCTCTTCATTTTCGTCCAGCGTGCCAGCGCGCTGAGCTGAGTCGAGATTACGGAAGGGTGAACCTCGAACCGCCCTGTCCAGTTTGCGCACGCTCGAGGTACCATTGAGCAGACTTTCGATCGCTTTCGAGATGGCGCGCATCCAGTCGCGCATTGTCTCCTCGTCCTGCGCTTGGAAGAAGCGACGATTGTCTCGCGTCACGACCTCGAACGCGAAGCGACGATCAACGCCTCGAGCTTCGCGAACAGTGGCGAAACGCAGGTCGATGAGCGGGTTGGAAGGCTCGAGTGCCTTGGCGTTCTTCCAGTCGGCAAATTCGCTGATCTGGCCGGAGCCGGACAACACAACCCAACATTCTCGCCAATGCGCAGAGCGGTTGACGCCTCGGGGCGCATCAGCTCCTGCAGGACCCGTGACAGGCTTGGACATAACCCACAGCACACCTTCCTTCTTGCGCTCACCTCCGGGCAAGATACTTGGCGCCGACATGCCTGCACTTGCGGTTGGCACAACCTCGCGATCGGCAGCTCGAGCAATTTTGGGTGAAGAAGGCGCAAATATGCCGAGACCGCGATCAGCATGCTTCGGCTCCACGTCGTGGCCCGTGGCTGATGAGCCCACATCGCTAGCGGTACGGGCATGGTCGGATGCACCATGCCAGCTAGACGTGAGATGCTCAGAAAGCTCGCCAGGCATGAGCTCTGTTCCCCTGCGTGGTGTAGCGGGTGCATCGCTCACAGCCCAGTTGAAAGGGGATAATGCTGGTGAGGGCAACGAAGGGGCTCTGTCTGGTCGCTGGATGGCTTCGCTTTTCAGCTTAAGTGAGAGTCGACGACGGGCATCTGCCTTTTGCGGTCGATCGTGGCCGTTTGCTACATCTGCTTGCTTCTGCAGCTCGGCTTGCCTGGGACCAGGAACCCGATTGTTGGGAGTGCGAGGCGAATTGTTGATGCCAGCAGCAAAGGAGCCGAGGAAGGACCTGAACTTTCGAGCCTTTGCTGAGACAGCGCCATTTGAATGAGCAGACTGCGGCGTTTCTTGCTCCGCATTGAATCTCTGTGCGCCGATGATGTCGACATCGGTCTCCCCAAACTTGCCAAGCGCCTGCTCCAACGTTCGGATCCTGTCGCTTAGCTGACGTGAACGTGCCTCGACCTGAGCAAGCTGTGCAGCATGAACATCGAGTGTCGCTTGAAGGCCGATGCCGAATGTTGACAGAGAGGACTTGTGTGCCGGTGCCGACCATGCTGGACCCATCAAAGTGTTAGGCAGATCCACAAGCCATCGAGAGAGCTGCAAGAAGCATTGGGCGAGATGTGCTTCGGCTTTGCTACCATGCAATCGCTGCATCATGGCAAAGAGATCGAGTCGGGCTTGCTCAAAGCGAAGCTCACGAAGCTTCTGCTTTTCATCGGCGCGCTCGTTTTTTTGTGCCTTGTCGCTGGCGACAGCCGATGATGCCAGCGCCTGGCCATTCTCGGCTGTTGGAGCTTCCGACCGATTAGCAAGCCACTTTTGGGTCTGGGAATAGTAGGACTTGGACTCGTTGTCAAAGAGTTTGAAGCTCTCAAGGGCCACACGGCAAAGCTCGGCAGTCTGGCTGAGCGGACGTTCGAGGTATGTCTCGATCATCAGGACTTGCTCACCCCGGTGCTGTGATATTCGTTCTCGTGCCTGCCGCATGTGATTGTCCTGAAGGGTGCCCAGCGTCTCTGGGGCTATTGCTGCGAGGTCTTGACATGCCGCATCCATGGCATGTTCGGCTTCAGCTAGCTTGAGGATTCGCAATCTTACCTCTTGCGCGGTCTTGAGCATGTTCTTGGAGAGCTTCTTGAGGTTTGCAGTGCGGCGCTCTAGATTGACGATGGCAGCACGGAAGATGGGCGAATCATTGGCAATGTCTTGGAGCGCCAGCTCGGTGCGATCGATTGACAACGGAGCGCTTGCAATGTCTTGTGGGGGACTGTCGGAGCCCCTGGACAGATCGGCGGTGATATGGTTTGGCGAGGAAGTTGGCAAGGGCTTGGACTCGGTCAGAGGCGAGACATGAGTGCCAAAGTTGAGGGCAGCTATCAGAGCCAGCGAATCGGTGCGCGACATTGCACCTCGGGCGGCCGAAGAGGCTTGATTTAATAAAGCCATGTCAGTTGGCCCTGTGGATGGGTCTGGCAGTTCGACGTGGAAGGAGAAAGCAGAGAGGAGTGAAGCCTTCCAGCCGTCGGCGTAAAGCTCGACGAAAGCGCAGCAACATCGCGTTGCTTGAGCTGTCGAAGAGCGTGAAAGAGACTTCCAAGGCCATTCAAAGTCGCAGTCACTGGGTCCTCTGAAAACGGCAGGCGACGCAGCGCTGTTGGAAGTCTTGACAGGAACACGAATAATGCCCTCGAGAGACGCAAGCTCAGCTGTGGCTATCAAAGACTGGGGCGAGTCTATGGCCTCTGCTAGCTTTTCGGGCGACGAGGCTGACAGAAATAGGATCTGCCGAGTTGGATCAGCATCTGATGCCTGGGGCTCGGATGCGGTGCTTTGTCCTCGTGGAAAACAAGTCGACGTTGGTGTCGTTGTAGTCCCTGCAAGGCGCAGATGGAAGCAAAGGTTGATGGCATGATGCTCAGTGGTATCGTATTCAGACGCCTTGTGTGCTGTGAGGAAAGTTGTGGATCGAGACCAGGCTTCTCGGGCAAGCTCGGCAGGCGGTCGTACCTTGAGCAGCAAACGAGACGGATCAAAGGAGGCGGAAGCGGCAGTGGCAGGAGAATCGGAAATGAACTCGACGGCAGCAGAAGCGGGGCCAGCTGTGTCGGAGGAGATTGTGCGGCTTTGAATGTCAAAGGGAAGCGTTTGAGACGCTTGGAGGCTCTGTGGTTGTGGAACGAGAGAGAGCCTGTGCGTGCAGCTGGAGCTGAGTACGACGGCGTCATCTGAGGCAAGATGCAGACCTGGCGACATGTCGACACGAGCCGCAGAAGGCTGGGGAGCATTGTGTTGAGGCAGCCAAGGCTGAACTGTTGCACGACAAAGACTCTGAAGGTTGGGAGACGCCGTATCGAGACCGTCGGCAACCTGGGCGAGCGTGTCAGCTCCGTTGCTTCTCTCCATGGCGCTGGTTCTGCGGGTTGCGATGCGCCCAAACTCGTTGATTGCATCTCGTGCGCGTTGACCGAGCTCTTGACTGAGTGGCCTCGAGCGCGAGGATTTGGAAGCAGAGGCACGATAGGCAGATGAAGCTGTTGGTGGAAAGGGAGAGCGGAACTTGGAAGGAAAAGTGTTATGTTGTGTGTTGGATGACGGTGGTTGCAATGACTGAGGATGCGGAGAAGCAGCTTGATTCAACAAGAGAGACTGCAATGTCGGTGCTGAATCTTGTAACGCTGCTAAAGGCGCTGCTCGGGACGTGACTATGGTTGTGGTGGCGTCGATGTTGACGGAAAGCACGGATAGTCGATTCGGGTTGGCAAGAAAGATGGCGTGGCCGGGTATCTGAAATGCTGGATGTGGTTGTTTGTGCAACGGAGCTGAGCCAGTGACGAGACTGGATGAGGCGGCACGATGCGACATGTTGGCGGACAGGGATGCTTGGTTGAGCACGAGGGTGGCCCCAGCATCGAGAGCCATGCTTGCTAGGCAACGTATGAAGCGATCGAGACCATGCCGGTGTTCGAGAGGTGGTGAGGGCGAGATGACGGGTTGGCGCAAGGCCAATCGAGGACGTAACAGGATCCAGAGTTGATGCACGCCTAGTGCCAGTGCTTTGGCTGCCCGTGTCTAACTGTGAGTGAGATATGATGAGAGTTGTGATAGCCTTAATCGAGGCCTATGATGATTTTAGCACATCCAGTTAGTGTCACACTGCTGCAGCTGCTCGCCCCCCCTTTTTTTTCTTTTTTTGGGGTCTGGCAGCAGCAAAGTGTTTGTCTCAAAAGCAGCGGCGGGTGGAGGACCCCAACTTTTGGCTTTTTGGGCGTGGCGCACAGCCGCGCCTAAATTGCACCGAGACGAGACCAAGAAAGCGGCCTGAAGCGGCTTCTTTGCTATGACTGTGCATGCAAATATCTCACGCGACCAACAGTGGCAAGCCAAGTTCATACAAGATCGGCTTCGATCCGACATGAATCGTAGAGTCGCTGCAGCGGACCAACCGCAGCACCGGTACCAAAGGCACTTGTGGAATCCACTGGACGGCAGGAAGCAAGCGTCCTCGGCTCGAGCCAAAGTGGCAATCTCGGCAGGCGGGTGGACGCGGGCGGTGGGTGGATTGGCGGCTGTTCCAGACTGGGTTCCATCGAACGGGGCAATGATGGGTGCAGACAGGCCTTTGTTTGGCTAGTTGAGTCGTGTCATCATGCGCTGACACCAAAAAGCTCTCGCATTGGAGAAAAGAGTTGACCAATGCAAGGCACCGCTCCCAGAGCATTTATCCTTGGCACCCTACGCTGGCCTTGCCGCGAGAATCCATGCATCATCTTTCTTCCCCTTCTCAATCATTGCGGATCGACATTTCAAGAACAGCCTTTCTCGTTATGAGTGAAACGACAGGGCACGGCGATTGCCAATTCACAAGCATCCGACGGTATCTTGTTCAACCCTTTTCTCGTCCTTGTCGAGCACAGCCTAACCAGCACTATCATCTTTCGAAACAGTTTGTCGGTCAACTGTTTCTCGCCTCATGTTCTTCTCAACTAGACGCGGCTGCGTTGAATGCAGTTTGCAACGACGAGATGCTGCCGTGCCAGTCAACGTCGAGAGAAGAGGCCGAGAGGCGGTGCATTGACGAACCACGCTTTGTGGCCGGTCATTCCGTAAGCGCGAGAGATAAGGCGACGATGGGGGCTGTGTTGGGACTTTCTCGCATCTCCGCGTGTCACCGCACCCTTGAGCTGAAGCCGCCTTGGCCCAGCTTGGCTCCCCAACGTTGGGGATCAGGTGAAACAGAAGTGCGTCGATGCCTAAGCCAAGGAATGGCGCGCTTTGGCCCTCCATCTTGGCTCGCCCAGCGTCTTGTCTTGTAATTGCAGCTTTCCCTTTTGCAGCTCCGCAGGCACGGGGCCTTGTATTCTTCGCAAAAGCCTCTCACCCAGTCGAGACCAAAGCACAGATGGGCGAGGGTCATGTTCGGAGCGACTGCCTTGGTCGATGAAACAAAAGTGGCTCACCGAGGTTTGCATTCCTTTCTTTTCAGGCTGTACATCATCCACGATTCGGCTTGGTGGCTTTTTCTTTTTTTTTTTTTTTTTTTTTTTTTTTCCGGTGGTTCGCACAAATGCGCACTTGCAGGTGTGTGTCTGACACGAGTATTGCCGTCTGCAACAGACGGTGCCACCATCTGCACCTTTTACTTCATTTGCTCGAGTGCAGCGCTCTGGCCTTCGTCTGTCTCTTGTTCCAGTGGGGCCCATTTGCAAGGCGGGGATCGGCAGCAGTCGTGCCTCGGCTTCATGCACGGTGGGCCTCAAGCCCTTTCGAGCTTTGCACTTAGTCTGGAACCGAAACAACACCCTAGTGGGCCGCATAATCGTCCCGTTTAAAGCAGTCCGGTGGCGCAGTAGTGGACACTATTGCTCGCTCAGCGCAGCTGCACAGTCATAGTCTTCCCGTCCTTTGTTCCTTCATGCAGTGTCCCCGCTCCTGCTGCTGCATCAACAAGATACTCTCTCACTCCAACGCTCACTGGTCCCGACTGCATCCTCATGCCTGCCAAAATGCACGTCCGCTGCCTTTCTTCGCCTGACCCCACCGCATAGACCCGCATTGACTTCATCCGACGCCCAACCCTTACCATCCAACTGGGTTGGTGGCTTTTGGATGCGGAACCGGATGAAGTGGGTTGACAACCCTTTTGCTCAGAGATACAGAGCATGAGAGTGCCTCGAGCGTTCCTGCAGCCTCCTCTCCTTGCTGCGCTTAGGGACCGACCGAGTCGAGATGCTTCCTCCCCTTCTCCGCCCACTCTAGTCTACTCCCTGAGTACAAGCATAAATAGCCCCTTCAATCTCGCTCTCCAGCTCAAACTCCTTTCCTCTTTCTTGGTCCATCCCACCAACCATCCCTCCATCTCTGACCCTTCCGTCCTCCCTCATCACCTTTACGTCCAAAATGCGTGCCGTTGCCACCACCTCGCTCGTCGCTGCTGCCGCCGTCGCCGTTGCTGGCTTTGCCGGCTCTGCTGAAGCTCAGCTGAACCCCTCTCTCATCACCGGTCTCTCCGCCGGCTGTGCCTCTGGCCTCGTCGGTCTCGTTACCAACTCCTCTGTTTCGCAGTGTCTCAACCTCCCCACTGCCGTCGGTGCGCTCACCTCTGCCGGTAACAACTCTGTCATCCCTGGCCTCCAGTCGTACCTCAACTCGGGCGTGTGTACCAACGCGTGCAACTCTACGCAGCTCGCCCAGGCTAACGGCACTCTCCTCCAGAGCTGCGCTTCGGACCTGCAGGGTAGCAACGGCGCTATCCCTGGGTTGGTGTACTACTTTATCAACTCGTACGACCGCATTCGCAAGGCGGCGTGTCTCCAGTCCTCTGGTGGACAGTCGTGCTTGGTCGAGGACATGTACGCGCTCCAAAACACGACGCAAACGCCCATCTCGTTCGAGACTCTTCCGGACCTGCTTAACAACCAGCAGGCCCAGGGCCAGGCACTCGAGGCCTTCGCGGCGAACAAGACCGCCTTCTGCACCGACTGCACCCACGGGCTTTACTCGATCCTCTTCCCCAGCAACTCGAACGAGATGGTCGCAGGCGCGCTCAACTCCACCTGCGGATCTACGTTCCTCGACGGACAGGTCCCCTCGAGCCTCAAGAGCACTGCTAGTGGCAACTCCACCAGCACTTCCTCCGGAAGCAGCTCCGGTACTAGCTCTGGATCGGCTTCCGGCTCAAGCTCCAGCAGCAAGCCCAACGCCGCCGCCGCTGTCAATATGGGCGCCGTCGCCGCGTTCGGCTCCGCCCTCGCCGCCGTCGCTGCCGGCCTCACCCTCCTCTAAATTCATCCCAACACCCCCTTCTTTCATCCTCAATGTATTTGTCTTCTATGCCGATGAAACTTTGCCCACAAACGCACACACAAACGTCTGGAGACTCGTCTGAATGAATCGGAAGAATTGCACGAGGAAAACAGCAACTAAATGTTATGTCATGATGCCAAGCCAATGTCTACTCTTCTTCGGTCCGCGTCAACGCCGCCAGTCCGCCTCTCGCGATGCCTCCAGAACAGACGCGCTTCAAGCTCCTGACTGGATGCTCTGCCGCATCCACCAGGTTGTACAGCTGACCCGCCAGGTTCGACGACGCACTGTTGCTGTGATGGCCCAGCCCGTAGTTGGAATACTGTGCCTCGTTGGCTTCCGACGTGCTGCGTCGCTGCATGCCCGGTCGTCCGCCATCGCGAGATTCGATGCGCAAGCCCAACGGGCTGTTGGGCGCCGTCTTGCGCCCCCACCTCGAGCTCACTTGCGGCGAGTTGGGCACTTGCGATGATGCGTTTGTCTTGGGCGCCGCGACGTGGCGGCCAGAAGAGCGAATCACTCGTTCGAGGCCTTCTCGCATCGGGTCGGCGTATCGGCGAGTGACAATGTGCGATCGATGAATGGCGATGGCATGCGTGGTGATCGCAATCGCTCGAATAAGGCCAGGGTCGACGAGCTGGATCGGACTTTGACCAACAGGGTGACTGTTGAAGACATCAGCATCTTCTTCCAGCGCCGCCACATCAGTCGGATCGAGCGGGAACGGATCTGGAGACGTTGTAGTCAGACCGTGAATCAGATGCAAAGGTGTCGAGTTGGGCCCACCAGCCGCAGCGGGGCCATCGGGTGCTACCAGGCCATATTCACTCTGCATCTGAGGCGGAGCGGCTCCCAGACCAGCGGCATGTGCAAGAGCAGGCGCCCAGCTCGACTCAAAGTCGGCCATATCGAGACTGGGCCCAAGGAGCGCATCAGACAGACGACTCTTCTCGATCGGTGGACCGCTGATGCCATATCCCATCACATAGCGGATCATGCGTTTGGCCGACTCGTCGCCTTCTTGACTGTCGTGTGCCTGTGCAAAGAGCTTCGAGTACACCGAGTTGGCCTGCACGTCGATCGCCTGTGGTGCCTCGTCAGCCGAGTCCTTGACAAAGGTAGACACGACAGGCTTCTTGTACTTTTCCAGCCTGGGATTGTAAGCAGATGCGCCACGCTGGTTGAAGCCAAACCCGCTGGCTCCGTACTCGTCCATCAAGTCTCGCGCTAAGCGCAACTTGGCCGCAAGCTTAGCAGCATCGGCTGCAGTCAGGCTTTGGGTGCTTGCTGTTCGACGGCGATCAGCCGATCCAGTCTCGGACGATCGCTGTTGAGATGTGTGTCCGAGAGTACCGCCCGCGGATTGTGCGGCGGAGGACAGTGGAGATGGTGTGCCGACGATGGAAGACCTGCCTTTCCTGAGGTTAGCCATACTGTTGCGACTGTCAAGCGAGGTGCTCTCCTGTTGCTGTTCGAACCCGACGGGCGCGCTAGTGCTCGGAGTCATTGCACTGACGCTGCGACCTGATCGACTAGGACCAGCCAGCGGTGCGAGCATGTCCCCGCGGTCCTCGTGGCGCGCGCCGAGCCTGCCTGCCAGAGCATTGTGCGTGTCAAGCATGGGAGGAGCAGCCGCCTGTGTCTCTCTCGGGAAGAGCAGGAAGCGACTCGAGAGCGCAGAAGATCGCGAGCGGACAGAGGAAGGAGAAGAAGCCATCGGCATAGAAGACCGCAGCGTTCGATTCGAAGCGTTGGACGAGACACGGTGGTGGCGTGTTTGGTTGGCGGGCTCAATCGTGAGGGCAGAGTTTGTGCGTGGAAGCTGTTTATCTGAGGGTGCAGATTCTGGTTCGTCCAACTTGAGTGAGTCCATGCCCCGGTCGAGCGATACGGTGGACTGTGTAACTTGCCCATGCTGATTTGTCGGAGAGGATGCTGGTTCGACCATGTCTGCGTCCGTCGTGCTGACCAAGGTTTTGGACGTATCCTCCCGCACCAACTTGGCAGCAGGTTCGATGTGATCTGGTGAGCTTCTCTGACTACTGGCTGTGCGAACGGATGACGAGCCTTTCTCTGGTTCAGGTTGGAGACTCTGAGTTCTAGCGTTGCTATGGTCGGGATCGAGCGTCCTGGCACTGGCTTTGGGGGTGTCCGGTGGCTGGATGAAAGCCTCCTTTTTGGGTTCTGGCAATGTACTGGAAGTGGAGACTGGCTTGAGAGCGGCGGGACGCTTCTTGATACCGAGGACCAGACCTTCGTCAGCGGGGCTGCTGGATGGAGAAAAGTCGTTGCTGTGATCGCTGGGGGTATTGTCGGCACTCTCGCTGGTCCAGCCGTCTTCTGCCTCCGGTCGCGAATTCTTTCCCTTTTTGCTGGTTGCTTTGCGCTTCCTCCCGTCGTCTGCGGCAGAATTCATACCAAGATGCGTATAGGATTTGGAGCGCTTGCCGCTCAGCTGGGCACTGCTGTCGCGTGAGCGAGCCAGACGGTCTGTAGACTTGCCGCGTCGAGTGGCCTTGTCGTGCGCAGACGCCGGCTCGTCGCCATTGCGTTCATCGTGTGGCGACCGTTCGCGACTTCCACTGTCAGGCGCTGCATTGGAAGACATCATCAGGCTGGGATCGAAGCGGCCTCGGGCACCACCGCCCAGCCTAGAAGACGAGCCTCGCCGGGGCAGATGGGTCGAAGACCCCGACGAAGTGAGGCCATGCGACGATCGACGTCGTGACGTAGCCGCCATGCTGAGCTGACCACGAGCACGATATCTAGTTCAAGACCTGTTGGTGAAGCGCATGCCCACCCAGCTTAGACGCTGAGATACCTGTGCGTAGTCTATGGGGAAGAAGGTCGCAGTGTTGTGAACTAGAACCTTTGCAACCTGCTTGGACGAGTGTCTCTGAAAACGAAGTGGTGTCAGCTTTGGCACTACCGAGATGCCCGTAGCTTGCAGAGACACGCCGAGCAGATAAGAGTCAAGGTGCTGAAAAATCTGTTGGATGGAAGTCAGATCAAGGAAGGATATGTTTGAGCAATGGGAGATCGTGAGTGGAGGAGAACAGACTGAGCAATGTAGACAGAGTCCGCTGCCGACAATTTGCCAAAAGGGTCCCAAATTGCTTTGCCCACGCAAGAGTTCAGCGTGGCGGCACTTTTGCGAGTCTCTGGAGATAGCGATTTCCAGGCAGAATAATCTTCATCAGCGGCTCTAAACGGCGCGCCTATCGCGCACGACTTGCCCAATTCGACCAAAAGACCCTCACCTGTAGCTGCTGCTGCTGTCGCCTGCTGCTTGCTGCTGCTCTCTGCACGCTCCACCTCAAATTTCTCGTTCGCGGTGCACGACAAATGCATCTGTCCCGTTGGACCGCCACTCATGCCGCTGCAGCCCGCAACACCCTTTGCAACGGATTGTAGAGTTGGGTCTCAGGGGATGTCATCGGGATCGAGTTAATGTGCTTGGCGGACGATTTGCTTCATCGATCAACATTTGTGATGCGAATGTCACCGGTGTAGGCGCAAGGAGGTCTGGAAATTGTGTATTGGTACTGTAAGGCAAGCTGAGCAAAGTCACAGCTCGTCGTCAAGAAACCCAGAATCGCCCTCAAGGTACTTTTCGACGGAGCGAGCGATGATGGATTCGAGACCAGGGTCTGATAGACAAAGCCGGCGAACATCGTGCCGGATGCACTCGACTGCGCTTGGATCTGGCCATCCGTACACGCCTTCCCCTGCAACTTCTTCGTCCGAGTCCTCGAGACCCTTTTCACCGGCATCAGTCTTGAGTGTTTCCATCGGTGCTTGACTGTCCCTTGCCATATTGATCTCTGGACTCGACTGGAATGACGCTCTCTGAGCAATCCTGTCAATCGTTGTGTTCTGAGCATCTTGTGCCTTGTTTGAGGCGTCTTGAGAAGCAGAGCTACTGCATGAGCCGATGCCCCTTTGAGGATTTTCAGGGCCGGTGGCAGACAGCGACCCAAGGATCCGAGACGTAGCCATCTGTACAAGTTGCTCCAAGAGTCCCTGACTGTCGGGTTGTGATTCCCCCACGGTTTCTTTATGACATTCAGGTTTTACCGGCTCGGGCCCTTTTGCTACGACCTCTGTCTTCGTCTCTGTTTTGCTGTGTGCTTCCTTAGAAGCTTGCTCAGGAGGAACGGCGGACGCAATGGGTCTGATCGAGCTGTCAGGCTACGGAGAGGTACGTCAACGAGGATTAGAAGCTGTCCCATCCCAGCGAGGACTTTAAATGCCAGACTTGAACTCACTGCAATCAGAGTGAGAAAGAAGTCCTTGTCTGCCTCTTTCGTGAATGTCAGCTGAATGCGATAAGCCTGCAAGAATCCAGCTGGTCCAGTCGTCAGTCTCAGACCATTCAGCATGACCGTAGTAATGGCTTGCTCGACGTACCCTCGTGACATCATGTTCGTCGAGATAGCGAATACCGACGAGTAGGTTTCGATGTACAGCTACCACTGCGTCGAGTCGCCTTTCCGAGAAGAAGTAGGACTTATTGATTCGGACCAGATCTACGTCCTCCTGAGCACGTTCGCAATCAGAATCTGTTCAGTAAGTCGGTCTCTCGTTGGGCGAGTCATGGAGTTCTCAGCAGGGTAGATCTCATACCAGTACAATGGGCCTTCGCGACTGCGATGAGGCGGTCGCTTTTTCATTAGTTCCGACTCTGCCACCTTCGGCTGCTGCAGAGCTGCCTACATGGCCGCGGTTGCCCATGAGAGGGTCATCTTCGTTGAGCTCAGTTGACCCGCATTCGACGATGATTCGTAGTTGACGTTCATCAGCCGGCTGTCTCGTCAGTGACTTGACACCTTTTTCCTCTGAAGCGTCAATAGTTGGCCATCGCTTGTCGCTAGGTTGCGTGAACAGCACTTTGCAGCTCAAGTGATCTCCAGAGAAATGCTGCCACAGGAAGTCATCAGCTCCGCTGCCGCCAGCCGGACGCCCTGCTGCCGTTGGCTTGGATTGGCCCCGGTCAAACTTCTGCAGCTTCGCTATCCAGGTCAGTTGCTCTGTCGCTCTCAGCATTGCCGGCTTCGATGATTCGTCAAGATCCTGGCTCATGATCGTATGCGACAACGAGGATGCAGCAATTGAGGAAGCCTGCCAGAACGGCATCTATCCGATAGTGCGGGAGAGGAAAGAGGTACTAACTCACTCGTACGATATATTCTCGCGCGACCAGCAAGCGGTCAACTGCTGCCTCGCCTGAGTTTGGTAGCAGAGTTCGAAATCTTCACGATTACAGTTCACGAGCTGCCTTGTCGTGTGTCGCATCGGCTCCCACGATTGGGTTGATGCCGAGATCATTGAGCTGCTTTGCAGTCACGCTACCGGACCGGATAGGATTAGCCATTCGGATGTTCCGGGCCAGACAGAGCCCCATTCTTCACTCAGCTTGTTTGGCGACGCCGACTTGGGCCAGAGGCCTTGCGGCGGAAGGTCCGAGTCTTTATTTCGCCTGAAAAGTTGGTCTGTGTCTGTCCATGAGCCATGAATAGGAGAGCGAGCATGATCGGAATGAAGTGTGGGATTTCCAGCCGACGATCCGACCTGGTATGTAAGCTGAGCATGTGTCCCGAGGCACGAGCTGATCCACTGCATCGCGGACGTCTGACTGCAGGAGGCAGAGCTTAGCGATCCAGGCTGCCAGCATCCAAGCTTTGAACTGGGATCTGGCTTGGCCATACGTAACAGCTTCTGAAACACGGATTAGGTGCCGGTGGGAATTTTCGAGCAGCAGCTGCATCGGAACGAGTCCGGGACTCGAGTCTCTTTTGTTCCGGATTGAGCGGCGAGTCCAGAACAATTTCGTCTTGCTATGAGAACTGAGCCAGCCAGCAAAATTGATTGAGACTCCCTAGCAGGGAGAACCCCAGATTTGAGGGGCTCGTAATTCCCGCCTGTGTGACCTTCTTTCTCCCTGGCTCTGCCGCTGGCGCATTGCCCGGCTTAATTGGATTCAGTCTCGTTGCGGCCGATCCGTCGCGGTCGCGCTCGCTCCTCCACCAGCTCGCTCTCTCTCCACTTGTGGCAATCCTATGCTCGGCTTCGAGCCATCACCCTCACCTCCCCCTTCCAATTCGCAAGACCTTGGCCTCCTTCATTCCATCCTTCCTTCCCACCACATCTTCTCCCATACCTCTGTTCTCTCAATCCCCAGCACGCTAACTTCGCGAATCCCCGCCGAAGCTCACTACCACAGCATCTCGACATTGCTTCCTACAATCTTTTCCTACTTCGCGGCTAACATAGCATCTCCGCTTTCCTACACTCAACTCTACGTTCCGCTTGCCGTTTCGGTAAAATAAAGCGATTTTCTCTTACTGAACAAGGGAAACTCTGCCTTGCTCCTCAGCCGGTTAAAAAAAAACCTTCGAAAACCCCCGCCAAAAAAAAGGCGAATTTCTCGGTTTTTCGACGCGAAATCCGTCACGTTACGCATCCGTCCGTCACCTTCCGCCAGTCTGCTCAGCGCACTGTCTTCTGCCGTTCATCTTGCCGCACTAGCTCAAAGAAGTTGCTAGTTCCGCTCAACCTCACTTTGACTTCCTTCAACAAAACCAACATGGCATTCCAGAGCTGCGGTTTCCAATCGGCCACATACAATCCGATCGACAATATGGGTTTCTCGGCTCATCCCATTGCCATCGGTGGAGCGGGTCCCAGTAAGAAGCGCTCTTTCGATGATGTGGACTCTTACGAAGGTGCTGGCGCCGACTACCAGACTCGTCCCAAGCTGAGCTTGCCTCGCTCGGCAGGTTTGGTCTTCAATGGAGATGCGCAGTTCCACCCTTTGCCTGCGGATGTAAACCAGACGATGCTGGCTCAGCTCGGACACAACCCTTTCACCGGTGCTGCGGTCGGTAGCTCGGCTGGTTCGAGCTTCGTGACCCCTTCCTCGTCGACCAGTTCGGGCTTCGGACACGAGCACAAGAGTTCGAATGGCTCCGATTACTTCAGCTCAGCCAGGCCATCGCACTACCCTGACGTCGAGCCCTACCCATCCACATCGCCCACTACGTCCTACGGCATCCTGGGTCCTGCGCCCGGTCGTCACAACTCGTTCGCCGACTCAGACGGTATGGATGTCGACTGTGGGAGTAATCCCTCTGGAAGTTCAAGCGGCGTCCACGGCCCTCAGTGCAAAAGCATTCCCCAACTCTGTGTACGATACAACAATGGAGCTGGCTCCGAACTTTGGGCAACTTGCCCCGACTGCGGAGTATGCTCCAAAGTCGAAGCCAGCCAGCCCTCGAGCAACCTCTGCTACTCTCCTTGATCGTGATATCCGCCGCTTCTATCCGTATTCGACGTAGTCTTACCCATCTTCCTCTGTCGCCGAGCAAGTCCTCGGTAACCTGTCACTCCTTTAGTCTAGTCCCCCGTCTTGGTCGTGTATTCTTCACTCAGCAATCTGTATGTATTTCTAGCTCTCTCGTCTACAAACCTATATCGTGTTCTCTGTCTTCGATCTAGCATTTAACTAAACATAATGACAATGTTTTATCTCATCTTCGACACGGCCGAACACGAAACAGGTGTGAGAGTGTGATTTGCCGCACGGGGCAAAGCATGAAAGCATGAATTGATCGACTTCGACTGGATGACGAGGACCGTACAGTATTCTGGACTATAGCAGACTAGCTAATTTTGTGTGAGAATGCATGCTATGAGTTAGGAGAACGAGAGAGAGAGAGGGGGGGGGGGGATATCGGGGAAGATGATGGTATCAATCAACAACTAAACCGAGACATCAGAGACCTGAGGGGCAAACGCAGCTGAGTGATGCGATTTACTGGCTCTGGCCGTTGTATCTGCAAAGTCGCAAAGAGAAAGAGGTGTGGAAGAGGGGAAGGATGTCAGCTTTCATGCGGATCAAGGTTGTATGACAGAGCTGGGTGCGACGAGCAAGATGGTTCCAGGCGAAAACAAGTGGGACAGGAGGCAACAGAAACGGACACAACAACGGTAGAGCTCGGAAATCCGGATCAATTCAATCGGTTCGTAGTACAGAAACGAGAACAGGAACAGGACAGGACAACGATTGACAGACTAGATGACCGAAAAGCTTTGAGGAGATGCGATCGAGAATCTTGAAGCACAGAGTCGGAGACGAAACAGAGGCATGACTTAGTAGCCCTGGCCGTTGTAAGCACCACCGTTCTGCTGCTGGCCGGGCTGTTGGAAGCCCTGCTGAGCGCCGTAGCTATGTTTGCGCAGGATCGTGGGTATCGAAAGGCGACGCGGAGAAGCCGAAGAAAAGAGGCATCGAGCAGAGCAGAGGCGGGGCGAGATCATGGAACGGAACGGATTGAGGGACGTTGACGAGGCCGGAATCGAGACGGGAGCCAGATGCCATAGCGGAACAGCGACCAGGAACGGGGACGGGAACAAGGACAGAGACAGAAACCAAGAACGCGAATGAGAACACGGATCAACAATAACGAGTCAGAAGTTGGCGTGGGGGGCGGTCGTTCGCAAGACGACACCGTAAAGATGAGACGAGGCGAGACTTCGGCACCGATTGATACATCTCTCTGAACCCAACGAGCTAGATCTACTGTCTGGAAGCTGTAGCGAAGCTATAGCAAAGCTGCCCAGCACAAGAAAGAACATTTGCCGTAGAGTGTGGTGTGCGGACAACCTGAACCGAGCAATGGAACCCGGAAAGTGGTGCGGATCTGAACGGAAGCTTGTGACCGGGACTGCGCGAATGGAATTGAATATGTACTTACCCGCTGTAGCCGCCCTGCTGAGGGGCAGCGTAACCCTGCTGAGGAGCGCCGTAGGCGCCCTGCTGCTGGAAGCCGGGCTGCTGGTAGTTGCCGTAGCCACCCTGCTGGGGGTAGCCGCCGGGCTGCTGGAAACCACCCTGAGGAGGCTGGAAGCCGCCCTGCTGGCCGTAACCACCGTAGCCACCGGCAGCACCGTAAGCGTTAGCACCGTACTGGCCAGTGACACCGTGGTAGCCACCACCCATACCGCCGGCGGGGCGGGAGTTGGCCATGTTGACGCGGATGCGGCGACCGTCGAGCTCCTGCTCGTTGAGGGCGGCGATAGCGGCGTTGGCCTCCTCCTGGGTAGCGAAGGTGACGAAGCCGAAACCACGTGAGCGGTTGGTCTCGCGGTCCCTCATGACAATGTAGTCGGTGAGCTGACCATAGGCCGAGAAGGCGTGGGCGAGGCTGTCGTCGGTGGTGTTCCACGAGAGGTTTCCAACGTAAACTTTGGCGGCCATCTTGAAACTATGAACTGAGTGTTAAACGAGATAGAGGTATCCGAGGACTATCTGTGTCGTTCAAGGATGGAATTGAAATCGAGATGAGTTGGGCAGATCGTAGCGGGTGCATATGATGTGTCCGGCCAGGGAAATGCCACGGCCAATCGAATGTGAGAGGAGATGTGCGTGCAAATAAGGTCGACAGTTGTGGACGGGAAGCGCAGATGGAAGACAGAGGTCAGCATTGCTTGCCGTGCGGGAAAGAACCGTGGAGTCGATGAACATTGGCAGCGCCCTAGAAGGCTAACATTGGCTGAAGTGATGAAAGTGCCGCTTCTCTAATTGCAGAGAGGCGTTGGCATTGACGTTGGTCGAACGACGAAATGGTTTGCTGCAGCACATGTAGCTTCCTCATATTGCAGATCGATGATGCCGTGTGTTTGCGGGTAGGATCGACTTGGCAAGACATGGTGATGAAGCCGATGGAAGAATCGAATAGCACTTACCGATACAATCAAGCCGATGCTGGAGCCGAGACAAGAAGACGAAACGGACGAGTCTGAGACAGGTAGAGACGATGAGAGAGAAAACCGAAACGAAGCTCGACGATATCAGAACCGGGAACTGCGGAGCAAAAGAGGAGGTGGTGGACTAACGTCAGGTGCCGAAGGCGACCAGCCGCTGCGCTTTGCGGAAAGCGCAGCCGAAACGCGATGACGCTGCTAGACAGTTGCGTGTGGGCTCTCGCTTTCTTTGACTGGCTTTCTGGCTGGCCCGCAAAGCTTTGTGTGTTCGCGTGTGTGTGTCTCTGCGTGCGTCGATGGGCTCGCGCACACTGTGTGCGCACAGGGCCCAACTGCTGTCAAATGGTGTCTTTTTTTTTTTTTTTCTTCTCGCAAGTCTTCTGACCCTTCTCCATTGTGTCTCAACGACTGTGGTCAAGTACCAGCGAAACTGAGAGCGGCAGCCAATTCAATTGTTGGCCACCTGACACGCTTGAATCGTGCACTGCAACCGAGCTTGGCCTTTTGTGTCCTTCGCTGCAGAGGAGCAGAGGTGCGAGAGGCCGTCAGTCTTCGCGCGATCAGTCGTTGTTCTCCCCATCGCTCTGTTGGAATTCAGAAATTACCTGCCGAATACAGACAGTTTGTATTCAACCGTGCTCAGGCGAAATAGGCTTTTCCAAGTTGCAGAATGAGGGGATCCGAACTGCCTTTCATCAGTTCCCGATCGAGCTAGCCCGATATCGCTGCCGGCCGAAAGCTGGTCTCTGAAAAGTTAGCAGCTCCAATGCTGTGGCTCCATGACTTGGCGGATTGTCGTGGTAAGCTTCGCTATTCAGTCGGAAGTGTCGGTTCCTGGCATTGCATGTGTGAAGGGTGTCATATCGTTGTCGTATTGACGATGCACATGCGCATGTCACATCATGTCCCAACGTACAAACCTCGAAACGAGGTAAAAATGAGGGCACGAAAAGACCGCAAAAACTCGCAGCACCTCGAGTCCTCAACCTATTACACGTTGACACTGCATTGTCGCTCGATAGCCGACGAATGCAACCATCAATGATCACAGCACGCGAGCAAGGATTCCTTGCTTCGCCATCATAAAAGCACCTCGAATCGACCGACAGCATCGTGGAGAGATCCTCAGCTTGATGAGCACGCGAGTCACGTGAAAGACGCCTTGTGGGACATAACTTACATGCGAAGCTGTCTAGGATCAGCGACTGGTCCACGACAAACACACGTGGGTCCTGGACTCGACCCTGTCCCGCAAGCTTCATGCGGAGCTGGAACGGAAGACTGAACCAGCCGGCGACATTCAGCGCCAAGCATTTACAATCGGACAGGCATGCACTTAGAAGCCACAGTTCGACGTCTGCCAGAGTTTTCCCTTACAGCGCTCAGTACAGAGAGCCACTGTGGCGTACAATACATCTGCACATGACGTTGACGTAGACAGCTGCCCTTCAAAGCTAAGCCACTGCTCGAGCAGATCCAATCACCACACAGATCGACTTCACAACTGAGAAACGCCGTGGGAAGCAAGGAACATTCGCGAACGCATGAAGCAATCTCCGGACGAGTTGATGTCGTGATGGGGAAATAGCCCCGTAAGGCGACGACGAGGGCACGACAGCAAAGCTTTTGTCGGACGCGGGGCCGCAGAAGCGTTCTCGGTGGCACTAGCCTTTCCCCCTCGAACCTTTCTATCAAGAAGGACCTGACGCACAGTCGTACCCGTGCCCGACGCGAAGCGAGTGACACTGAACCCTTCGCCTGACCCTGTCCTGTTTTGCCGTAATCGCGCGACAAAGGCCCAAATTTGTGCCAAGCTTCGACGCGGCTCGCGCGTGCGAAGATCTGCACAAGCAGTCCACGTCGGCGCGTCTCGGCAACATGTGATTGCGACTTCCTTGGGCTCACCTTCGGAACCAAAAAAAGACCTTCCATGGAAGCAGTCCGCTATGGCCAGATTCGGTGACAGGATCAGCATCACAGCGGTACGAAAACATAAGCCTTCAGTCGTCCTGAAGGCTGACTGGTGGGCTGACCGTTCAGGTACTGCAAGCCACATTTTGTCCAGTACTGTAATGGCGGTTCCGTGCCGAGGTAGGAATGCTTGTTGGTGCCTGAATAGCATGTCGGGTCTGGTCGAAAGAATGGGAAAACTAAAGCCCTGCAGATAATTACCACACAAGGAAGACAGACTCGACAACCAACTCAGACATGAATAGGCTCGGTGAGATTAGGCATCGAAAGACTTCGAAGGACCCTTTCATTCCAGCACTCGGCCACCTGAGTCTCCGGGCTCACACTGAAAGGCTCAGCTCCGGACAACCGCGTTGGAGGAACGGGTGATTTCTGTAATTCTCAAAGTTACGCCATTCTACGCCTGTAGAAAGACAGGGTCGAATCTCGGATGCGTGGACGTCGGTCGTCCGTTGAGCCGTGAAGAAACCTCGGATCACTGCGTTGCAGCTATGCTTGCCGTGTACCGGCAACTTACATGATTCTCGACAAAACAAGCCGATGGGGGTGCAAGTCGTCGTCATTCCTTAGCCATCTCTCGCTGCATCGTACCTACACCGCAGGACATCAGGTACCGGACGCTAGATCTGAGCAGTGGAGGAACAAGTATCAATCGCAAGCAAGGACGATGTGGTTACCGGCGCCGATAAGTTACGGCACAATACCGATGCCGTGTGTAAAAATGCACGACACGCACCAGCGACAATTGAAGCACCCCTGTGCACTGCGGTCGGAGTTGCGCCGTCAGAGACTCACGATTTTCGGCAAGGCCATAGCTGCTACACTGTTGCGTTCATGCCAGCTCCAGCGAATCAACAGCTCGCTACTCATCATAACATGATCGACCACACGCATCACTCCCACCTGATGAATGTAATGATCCTTGCAAAAGATTAGCCATAACGACTCGGCAGGTCCGAATCGCTTGTGTGGAATGAGAGTTCTTCGACGCTGACAGATAAGCTTGGTCGCGAGGCCGAGCACGCTGACAAGACTCGGACTAGAGGCTGAGTATACGGCGAACCCTGAAAGGGACCGACCATCACAGCGCCAGCGAGATGAGGTCAGGAGCACACTTTCTGTGTGTAGCTTGAGCAAGCGCAAGATGCAGCTGGCCTTGAATCAATTTTTGAAATGGCGATCGAATAATCGAATGGATAAATTTTCAATGGCTTCGGTCCTGGTACAGTCACGAAACTGCAGTCTACGGATTTCGAAGTCCTACAAGCGTCAGCCGAGCGTAAAATTTGCAGTGAGGAAACCATTTCTAAAATAAAATTCCTCGCGGGCGCTGGCCTTAAGTCGTATGCAGGGCGGGAGCCGTCTGGAACCTGTATATTTAGAAAATGAGGGCAATCGAAGCAAAGAAAAAAGGGGGAAGGCGTGGGATAGCCGACAATCTGCCCAACATGGCGCAAACAGGGCCTATCGACGCCGAGCGCGGCGAGGTCGCATAAGTTTGCTGGCTTCTGCCCCTCTTCTGCGTCGCTTCTGCTTGCGTGTCAGAGTTGCAGCAGGCTGAGACCAACTTTTCCACCAGAGTCGCAGGCACCGTTGAAACTTGATGAAAGGCGACGCTCACCAGCCGCTCACCAGCCGCCGTTTTGTTTGCCAAAAGATATAGTAATAATTTTTCGCAAGATGAATTTCGATGCAGCAGCAAACGCTGGCGGATCCCCACCGGCTCTCCTGCCGTAGCCTACATCTGAGCCAAACCACGCCCGAGACCGCGCCTCAAAGGTCCCGAGCCCAACCGATTTGCTGCACGCTGAACCGTTGACACTGCACTCTGCACCACCCAGCTCGTTCCTCTCCATAGACGCTTCCTCCGTCCCTTCTCCCACCCACCGTCCGTGCCTTCCTCCCTCACCTTCATCATCATCATCACCACCACCACCCCCCTCGTCTTTCCCGTCCCCGCCAAGTCTATCCACCTAGATATCGGCCTCAGGGAAGACTCTCGTGTTCCGCTACTGGCTCCATCAGTACCAGCATTCGCTTTATTTATCGAGCCACTTACTTTCGCATCGGCTACTCGGAAGCCTCGATCGTTTGAGTAGCCGTTTCCAGCCTTCGCCCATCTTTCTCTGACTTGATCTTGGAACAACAACATCTCCATCATGTCGAGACACACTCCTGCGTCTTCGAGGCGGACCTCGGTCGCTAAGAAGGCATTGACCTTGGCCACCGCCGCTCTTGCCCTCACTTCGCGAGCCGCCGCCGCGAACAAGGCTGGTACCTTCGAGATTGTCAACCACAACTCGCTCGCTTCCGCCATGATGCTTGGTGTCATGGACGAGGAGAACGTCTTCATTCTCGACAAGGCTGAGAACAACTCTTTCCGTTTGGCGGATGGTCGTCCTGTCTGGGGCTCATTCTACAGTCTCTCGGACAACTCCGTCACTGGCACTTCTGTCCAGACCAACACCTTCTGTGCCTCTGGTGCTACTCTCGGTAATGGTACATGGCTCGTGGCCGGTGGTAACCAGGCCGTCGGTTATGGTGGTGCCGCCCAAGCACAGAACCTCAACCCTTACCAGGACTATGACGGCACCAAGGCGATTCGTCTTCTGGAGCCCGGTAGCAAGACATGGATTGACTCGCCAAGCACCACTGTCCAGCAGGTCAATATGCTTTCCTCGCCAAGGTGGTATCCCGGTATCGAGGGACTCGAAGACGGAAGTGTCCTCTTTGTTGGTGGTGCTGTCGGTGGTGGTTACATCAACCGAAACACCCCAAACCTAGACCCTCTGTATGAGGGCGGAGGAGCTAACCCCACATACGAGTACTTCCCCTCCAAGGGCAACGGTTCTCAAGTCTGCCAGTTCATGGGCAAGACTTCCGGTCTCAACATGTACCCTCACACCTATCTCATGCCCTCGGGAAAGATCTTCATGCAGGCCAACTACAGCACGATTCTCTGGGACCACTACGCCAACACCGAAACCAACCTTCCTGACATGCCTGGTCAAGTCATTCGTGTCTACCCCGCCTCTGCTGCCGTCGCCATGAAGCCCCTCACTCCGCAGAACCAGTACACTCCCACCATCCTCTTCTGCGGTGGTAGTGTCATGAGCGACCAGTTGTGGGGTAACTACGGCGGCCCCGGTGGAGACATTCTCGGTATCACTGCTTCGACGGATTGTTCGTCCATCACTCCTGAGGACAACCAGGGCAACCAGACCCCCAATGTTCAGTACGTCAAGGACGACGACCTGCCCCAGGGCCGCACCATGGGTCAGTTCATCCACCTGCCTGATGGAACTATGGTCATTGTCAACGGCGCCAACAAGGGTACCGCCGGTTACACCAACGCTACCTACAACACCGTCCAGTACAACGGCCAGTCCATCGGTACTGAGGGTCTTTCGCAGGACCCCACCTACGTGCCCGTCCTTTACGATCCCTCCAAGCCCTTGGGTCAGCGTCTCTCGCAGGCTGGCTTCCAGCCCTCGACCATCGCTCGTCTCTACCACTCGAGTGCTGTTCTCCTTCCCGACGGCTCGGTCATGATTGCTGGCTCCAACCCTCACCAGGACGTCACTACCAACATGCCCACCGGCACCACTCCTCAGGCTTTCAACACCACCTACGAGGTCGAGAAGTGGTACCCTCCCTACTGGGACCAGCCCCGTCCTTACCCTCAGGGTATCCCTAGCTCGATCATGTACGGAGGCTCTCCCTTCAACATCACGGTCAACGGTACTTTCATGGGCAACTCTGCCAACGCCAAGGCCGCCAGCACGAAGTTCGCCATCATTCGTCCTGGTTTCTCCACCCACGCCATGAACATGGGTCAGCGTGCCGCTTACCTCGACTTCACTTACACCGTCAACGATGACGCCTCGGTCACTTACATGGTCAACCCTCTGCCCAACACCATCGCCATGAACCGTCTCTTCGTGCCCGGTCCTGCTTTCTTCTTCGTTACCATTGGCGGTGTTCCCTCGCACGGTAAGATGGTCATGGTTGGTACCGGCGCAACCGGTACGGGCAATGTGCCATTCACTGCCACTCTCGGCAGCGCCCTTGTGTCGCTTCCTGCTGCTGTCAACAGTACCAAGTACACTGCCCCACTGCAGGCGTTCAACAGCGGTTCGTCTTCTAGCTTTGGTCTTGGAAAGATCATCGGCATTGCCGTCGCTGGCGCTGTGCTTCTAATTCTGATTGCCGTTGGAATCTTCCTCTGGGTCCGTAAGAGCAAGAACTCGCGCAACGAGAAGCTTCCTTCTCGTCAAGTCACTGGCCCCTGGATCAGCCGAGATGTTGTTGGATCTGGCCCAGAATACAAGCGCGTCGACACCCCTGTTGGCTCGGTCACCGGGGGCCGCTTCGAGAGCTACCGCATGGCTGACACTGGAAGCGAGAGCAAGGAGGCCCTTGGCTACTACGACCAGCCTCGCAGTGGCAGCCGCGCTGGATACAACCCTAGCCCACTTGCTTACGACCAGCAGCATCCTCAAGGCAACCCAAATGCCTCGTATCAGCAGGGTTGGGGCGAGCATCACGCCGGTGACGCTGGGGCGTACTACGAGGACAACGCGAACAGGTACACTGGTGGCGCTCAGAGCTACGAAGATTACCCTCCGCGAAGCAGCTACCAGCAGGGGCCATACCACCAACAGCAGCAGCAGCGCCAGTACTACGACAGCCCGCGTCATCAGCAGGGCGGCTATCAGGGCCGCTGAGCTCTGCCCGAGCTGCAGAGTCAGTGGATTCGCCGTGAATCAGCTCTTTCTTTGGTCGCTTTGTCCTCCCACGAAAATCTCTTGGCACCATCCTCTGTCTTTCAGGAATTACTCTCTTTGAACTTCTTCCCACCACTTCTCTGCATACTTTTGTTTATCGCTATCCACGCACAGCAGAGCCACACCTTCTCTTGTGTCAAAATCATGGTGTGGCTGACTCTCCTTTGCCTCGCTTGATCTGTTCGGACAATATACAGTTTGACATTCTCTAACCTCATTGCACGCGTGTCTGTTGGATTCGTGAAACGACCTCTCCCCATGGCATTCGAGAGCACTGAGTTGAACAATCACCAAAAGATTCACACGAAGCCTGGCTGTCTTTGGAAGTGGATAAAAGGAAGGCTCAAAATGCATTGTCGTGACCGAAGCTTAACTCAAGTCACCGCTCGAAATTTCATCTTGACAGCTGCGGGTTGCCACTGGCAAACAAAGGGCCGTACGTCATTGCGACTCGTCGAATAATGGTGAAAGGGAATTCACATTCTGCCAAGCTTGCCTTTGACAGCACGAGGCAGATTGTGTTGCAGGCAACAAAGGAATCGGAGCTCGTATTGCGGAACAGCGCATGGATTGTTGGAGCTGTCAAAGATCGATCGTGAACGCTTCAAGTGACATACTTCTTTGTCTTGCTGACTTGACGATGAAAGGATGAAAGGAAGCTGGATTAGCGATGGAAGTTGCTGCTGGGCATCTGGCGTAGCAGCACTGATTCCTCCTCGCTCTCACTGCCCGATTCTTAGAAGGAGGGGCAAGCATTGGAGATATATACGTCGACAACGCTAGCTCGAAATCTTGGCGACGTCCTGACGTTGCCCCGGTCTTGTCAGCTCACACACACTCGTTGAGGATCACTTTCAAGCAATGACGAGCGAGGCCAAGCAAGCCACATACGCTCCGCTGCCACTGCACGGTGGACGGGACAGTGCGATCCCACTCGCGCTCGCTGCTCTCTCGCCTACGCACAGCAAACTCTCCTTCAGCTCCCGGCAAGATTCCTTGCGTTCCACACCCGCCTTCAAATCATCCTGCTTTGACGACAACAAGGAGAATGTAGCCACGACCAACGGCCATGCTCGACCATCTCGTTGCGAACAACAGGAACCGCGCCAAATTCTTACGGACATTACCAACTTCATCCTCTCTAAACCACCCAGATCTACCCCAAATCCACGTCCTCCCCCCCCACCTTCTTCCTCTCCTTCATCGCTGCATCCAGCGATCCGTCGAGCGCGCTTGAACGCCAGCCTCTCGCCCAAATCTTCTCCCCTGTCGCGTCAAAATCACCCAAGATCTACACTGCACAGGACGGTGGTCAGCGCGCAGCACAAGGCGAAACGCATGCCAAGGAGGAACGCCATCTCGCTCACAAAGCACGAAGCCCTCCTCCTCTCGTCACAACTCGCAACCCCGCCTCCCGCTGTCGAGCAAGCGGAAAAGCTGGATGCGTTGCAGGTGCAACTGTCAGCGGTCAGGTTCGACGTAATCCCGCTCGAGAAGAATCTGTTCGTCGTCGCTAGAGGCGACGGACATCGTTTTGCCTGCAGCACTAAGCCGAGTTTGTGCACTTGCAGCTCGACCAACAGCCAGCTTGCTATGTAGCCACGCCTTAAAAGTTCTAGCCTTAGCATCGCCATATTGTACTCCATCCAAAAGCATATCATGTATCTGTATCATGCACTGCTCGACTCCGCTGGTAGGAGCCGACTCAATACACCTAAAAGCGAAAGCCCTGATGTTGCCCACACAATCCGATCAATCGAGAAAAAGCTGTGACAAGTGCATTGTGTTTGGGATTTGAAAAGCGAGATGCATGGAACATGTTGGTACAACATGGGGAAAGTGTGAACTTTTTGGGTGTGTGTATGTGAGTGTGAGGGGTAGAATTACATGCAAAGACGGCATCACTTTGCAAAGATCAGAATGATGTGAGGATCCAGAGCTAGCTGAGAGAGCGCCATCTCGCTTTTCGTCATGGCTGGATGAACCTATGTGTGTGTTTTTCCCTCGAAACGAGTCAACGTCTCGAAACCAAAAAGAGACGCCCTGCTAGCCATGTAGTCCATCTGATCTATGAAAGCCATGCCGATGCTCTGCGTGAGTCACGCCGTGAGGCGCAACTGAAAGGGACGTGTGAGGGATGCTGGTAGAGAATAGAAACGATGCCGAAAGTCGAGACGAGAAGAATTTTGATTGGAAGAGTTGTCGATATTTACTCGTCGTCGATCTCGATCTCGCCAGCGTCGATGCCCTCGATGATAGCGTGGGGGTTCTGGCCGTTGACGGTGCAGCCGACGGACTGGGCGGTACCGAGGATCTCCTTGACGGTACCGGCAAGGCTCTTGGCGAACGACTTGAAGCGCATCTTGCGGGCGATCTCAACAATCTCCTCGAGGGGGATGTTACCACCGTGCTTGATGTTCTTCTCCTTCTTGCGGTCACGAGGAGGCTCCTTGAGCGCCTTGATGACGAGCGACGAGGCCGAGGGGACAACGGAAACGGCAGCCTGACGGTTCTGGACGGTAAGCTGGACGGTAACACGGAGACCCTTCCAGTCACCAGTGGCCTTGGCAATGTCTTCACCGACCTTCTTGGGCGAGAGACCAAGAGGACCGATCTTGGGGGCAAGGGCCGAAGAGGCACCGACCTCACCACCGGTGGCACGGAGGTAGATGATCTATTTTGAATGGAAGGCAAGAATGGATTCTAAGTCAGCAACGTGTTTCGAGATGAACGCTCAGTCGAGACATGCACGGCGCCTTTGCATGTGGTCGATCGAATGCTGCACAGTGCTGTAGTTGTCGAGGGTCGATAGACTTTGTGTCGCAGGGTCGTGACACATTCTAGAGCGCAGCGATTGCCGGCAAGCTTCAGTGCAAACGACAGAGGCCCGACCAATCTATGAGGCAGCAACGAACGTCCTTTCTGGTAATGACCGGTCCAGCTTCCTGTTACTCTTCCTCCTCGTGCTCTCAAGAGCCTTATCCTACGTCTTGGCACGGGAGATAGAAGACTGCTAGACCTGGTGCGCAGCTTTTGATCACCACGATGACCATAGCTTGTGCAACGTGCGATGCGATCGGCAGGTTGGCTCATCCTCCAGGCTCGATGCAAGCACTCGTTAAACGCCATGTCACCAAGACTGCACTCCGTCAAAGCGTTTCCCACCATCCACCATGTGCGATCCTGTCGATGCTGCCCCCCCCCCCCCCCCCCCCTTTGATTGTCAAGTGACATGCTGCTGCGGATCATGCTGACTGATATCCATCCCACCCTAGTCCCCCCTCGTTTGGCTCCCATCTTTGCAAATTTGTACGTCCAATGTGGCGGGGTCGATCTGTGCAGCAAGTCGATTGTCGTCGTCGAGAAGGGCGCCGTCATGTTGTTGCGTGTATCAACAATTACCTTAATCTCGTTGGGGTCGATCTTTGGCGCCATTGTGAATAGGTATGGATGTGATGGTGATCTAGACGGTGGAGCAGCAAGAGCTACCCAAAGCTTGAATCACCGGCCAGCCGCCCCCCCACGCTTCACACTCACGAGCCGGCCAACACACAACGTCACATTCGTCCTGAAATTGGCGGCTGCACAGCGCTTTCCTGGCTCAATCCGCAGGGAGGAAGAATTGGCTGCCGTTCTCAGTGCCAATCTGTTAGCGCTGCTGTCTCTTAGTCGGATCGACTTGATTTCGACTTGCGAAATCTCGGGCTGACGCTGGCTCTGGAATTTCGCCTGACTGAAACTTCGGCCGAAGTGACAAGATAGTCACGTGCTGGACCAAAAAACGCTCGTCAAGAATGTTGGTTGGAATTAGGAAGCTTCGGCCCAGCTCGCAGATCTGTCACTGCAACGCCTTGGACTGCCTGGGCCAAGCCTTGTCTGACTTTTGAGGCTGCAGACAGCAATGGCCAGCCAAGCCGAGTGTGCGTGTTTGAGTGAGAATTGGTGGCGCCGCTGCACAACCGCACAAGCAGCCCTGCGTCCGCCCGAAGCTGGAGAGCAAGTTGAGCTTCTCGTTGTCACGATTGTCAGGCCTTCTGCTGTTCTGTCACCACCAACTCATAAACATATCTATTCAAAATGTAAGTCGTCAGCCACTGCTGCAACAGCTATCAACGCCAAAGGACACAAGCTGCATGTCGGAAGGATACGCATGGCCAACCCAGGATCGTCTGGAAGGATCGCAACAAGCTGGCCCGGGAATGCATCAAGGTTATATTGACTCCATCATCAAGGCCAAGTAAGATGAAACCCAGGACAGGTCTGGGTCACGGGCTCGCATGTGCTCAAACCAGAGGTGGACGCAGATCTATCAACCAACATGGATATAGGGCTCGGATCAGTGTGGGATAGCTTTAAGGGTCAAGAGCGAAATGTCAGCGGAGGCAGATTGCTTGTAAGCGCTCACCTGGCTTAGGAAGGCAAGCTTTACTGTCAGCAGCAGCATGCAGGTTTTGTCATTGGCGTTGCGTCCCCAACTGTGTTTCTACCATTGCCGACATTTGCTGACCTTTGTTGTTCCAACCAAATCAATCACTCTACCACCACCCACAGGTCTGAGTCTCTCGTCTACAAGGGCTCCCTTGCCGCCCACAAGGGTTGGATCACTGCCATCGCCACCTCCCAGGAGAACCCCGACCTCCTCCTCACCGCTTCGCGTGACCGCACCATCATCGTCTGGCAGCTCAGCCGTGATGACTCCAACTACGGTTACCCCAAGCGCATCCTTCACGGCCACAACCACTTCGTTTCCGACATTGTCATCTCCTCCGACGGTCAGTTCGCTCTCTCCGCCTCGTGGGACAAGACCCTCCGTCTCTGGGATCTGAACACCGGCACCACCACCCGTCGCTTCGTCGGCCACACCGCCGATGTCCTCTCGGTCTCCTTCTCCGCCGACAACCGTCAGATCGTCTCGGGTTCGCGTGACCGCACCATCAAGCTCTGGAACACCCTCGGCGAGTGCAAGTTCAACATCACCGACGACGGTCACTCCGAGTGGGTCAGCTGCGTTCGCTTCAGCCCCAACCCCCAGAACCCCGTCATTGTCTCCGCTGGTTGGGACAAGGTCGTCAAGGTAAGTTTCTTCGACATTAAAATCCAGCAGATCAGAAGAAGAACGCCAAGAAGAACCGAGAGGCCATATCAGACAAGGAGCAACATTGGTTGGCAATGGAGGCAACAGCAAGGATACATGCGGCGGCTTGCGATGAAGAGTGCTTTTTCAAATATTTGCTACTATAGAGAGCATAGCTCGATGAAAAGATTCTAAAGTCACCAAGATCACTGAGCATTCACCCTTCTCCAAAGGGTTGCGCCGCGCATGGATGATGGAAGGAATTGCAAGGAGCATGGGTCGCAGAAGAAGAATGGATCCTGGCTAGTTTTCTTCTGATCGGACTTGGAAGATTTGCAATCAAGTGCGAGCATTCACTGACCTTTGTACTTGTCATTCCCTTTCTCTATCATTCCACGCTGCAATAGGTCTGGGAGCTCAGCAAGTGCAAGTTGAAGACCAACCACTACGGCCACACCGGCTACATCAACACCGTCACTGTCTCGCCCGATGGTTCGCTCTGCGCCTCCGGTGGCAACGACGGCATCACCATGCTCTGGGAGCTTTCGGACGGCAAGCACCTCTACTCGCTCGAGGCTGGTGACACTGTCAACGCCCTTGTCTTCTCGCCCAACCGTTACTGGCTCTGCGCTGCCACCACTTCGTGCATCAAGATCTTCGACCTCGAGTCCAAGAGCATCGTCGACGAGCTCAAGCCCGAGTTCACCAACGTCGGCAAGAACTCGACCGACCCCGAGTGCCTCTCGCTCGCCTGGTCCGCCGACGGCCAGACCCTCTTCGCCGGTTACTCCGACAACATTGTCCGCGTCTTCACCGTTTTGTAAATGGTCTAGCCTAGCCTCCTGGTGTCATGCAGGATCGGTGCGGCGGTCATCGATTCAGTGAAGAAGAGCATGAGTTCATGCATGCTCTTCAATTCATAGCCGCTCTTTAAAAAAGTCGAAGGAGCCGCCTTTGACGGGCCGATCTCCCTTGTTCCTTGTCAGAGGAAGAAGCGCGGTTGGTTTCCTACTTTTAACTTCATCATCATAAATCAAAAAATGGGCCTCTTGGTTCTGCTTCTCTCGACCATATCTTTTCATGTTTGTGCATTGCATGTCTGGTGGTGTGTCGAGCATCTCTATCTACGTAACTGAGCCTGGTGAAAGGCACTGTTTCCATTTCGGTGCCATTACGAATCTGAGGATGCAATGTTTAGACGCTCATCTTCATCTCGATCTTCTTGTGGCACTTGTAACCGATGACTTCAAAGTCGTCGTACTGGAAGTCGTCGATATCCTTGACGTCGCGCTTGAGGTTGAGTTTGGGGAACGGCAGCGGTTCCCTCTCGAGCTGTTCCTTGAGTGGCTCGACGTGGTCCTTGTAAACGTGTGCGTCGCCCATGGACAGAACCAGCTCTTTGGGCTCGCAGTCGGTGACCTTGGCGATCATGTAGGCGAGCAACGCGTAGCTTGCGATGTTGAACGGCACGCCGAGGCCCAGATCGCACGAACGCTGGTACATCTGGCACGAAAGCTGCTTCTTGCCCTCGCCCTTGGCATACGCGTCGAGGTTCGAGACGAAGAACTGGCAGAACATGTGGCATGGCGGGAGCGCCATGAGGTGGAGGTCCTTAGGGTTCCAGGCGCTAAGCAGGATGCGGCGGTCGGTGGGGTTGTTCTTGACCTTGTCAATGACTTCTTTCAACTGGTCGACGCCTTGGCCAGTGTAGTCGGTGTCGCAGTCCTTGTATTCAGCGCCAAAGTGGCGCCACTGGAAACCGTAGACGGGACCCAAATCGCCTTCCCTGCGGTGAGAAAGCCCACGTGACTCGAGGAACTCTTTCGATCCATTGCCGTCCCAGATATGGACGCCCTTGTCCGTCAGCAGCTTGGAGTCCGTCTTGCCCGCTACGAACCACAGCAGCTCCTCCAACACACCACGGAAGAACACGCGCTTGGTGGTTAGCAATGGCAACGTGCCGTTGGTCAGGTCAAAGCGCAGGCATGGCTGAGGTGCGAACAGGGCAAGCGTACCCGTGCCTGTTCGGTCGGGTCTCGACTCGCCCGTGGAGATGACGCGCGAGACGAGCTCGAGGTATTGGGACTCTTCGTGCTTCGCCGAGCCGAACGATCCTGGGGATCCCTGAGCATCGCCTCGAGGTCCAGTCTTGCTGGAGAACATACCGGCAATAGTGGGCTCCTTGAACGAATGGTGTGCGTAGCCCAGCACAACCATGGCTCCCGCGTCCATCTCGAACAGCCTTCCATTGGTCAATGGCAGACCGAGCCAACGAGCCACAAAAACTCGGTTGAAGTGGCCGTGGCAGACGAGCAGAACATCGCAAGTCTTGGCACCGACATCGTGTCCCTGGTTGCGCTTGTCGACATGACCCGATTGGAGCTCCCTGATCCTTCGAATGACCGAGTCGACACGGTCGCTCATATGCTGCGCCGACTCTCCCGGCAACTCGTCCGGTCTTTCGGGATGGTCCGGCGTACCCTCTGTCCAAATATCCCACCCGGGATGCTTGGCTCGGATCTGGTCCGTCTTGAGACCCTGGTACGCACCGTAATCCCACTCCCTGCAGTCCTGGACCACCTCGACCTCCGGAATATCCGCGCGTTGGTCCTGGGGGATGTGTTCGAGCATAATCTGCAGTGTCCTCTGCGACCGCTTCCTGGGGCTGACAAAGATATGATTGAGCTTTGTCGGGTCGATAAGCTTGCCATTCCCAATACCCACGATCGAGGGGGCGAGTTGACGCATGACCTCTTCGCCGTGCGGAGTGAGCGCGATGTCGGAGCGTCCCGTGTGCTGGCCCGAGATGGACCATTCGGTCTCGCCGTGGCGCGCAAGGAAGACTCGAGGCATAGACATGGTTGGCCAATAGTCGCTGTGATGGTGTAGAGGTAGAAGCGAGCGAGTAAGGAGCTCCTGATTGCTGTGTGTTCCCAGGTGTTGCTCTCTGAGTTGCGCGAAGGTTGTCCCTGAGTTTTTGGGAAATTGCCGCGAGCACACAGCATTCGCCTGCTGCTTTCGCGTAAATGCACACATCACATCACATCAAGCCACGCCAATAAACGCATCACGCGCCAAAGGGACCCCCGCCCGGCTTTTCCGCTGAGGTCTCAGAGCTGCGAATCCAGGTTCGTCCCAACTGCGCTTGCTGTCTCCCTCGTCAGCATCCGCTTCCGGAACACACACAATACGCAGCCGATGCATGCCGAGACTGATGGTCTACGGGTCTGCACGTGCACACGACTTCACTTCCAGCGGTCTAGGGAGTTGTCTACGGTCACATTGATCAGAATGATAGGGTTTTTGTACAAATGTTAAGGACGCTGGAGACCATATTGGCCTTGATTTTCTTAGATGCTGCTTGCCTAGGAAGAGAACCACGACGAAGATTCCTCCTTGCCCGATGTCATGTCAGAGCTGATGATCCTGTGCACATGGCAGAGGTAGTCGACATAGCTCATGGCATCGTTGTTCTGGTCCTCCACCAAGCTGTTGGCCAGCTCGACCTCGGTACCGTCGCGGTTCTGACGGGCGATCAAGACCGGCAGCTCGGGCTTGTTCCTCTGTAGCGCAAACGACTGAACGATAGCGCGGACCTGCTTGGACAGCTTGGTCGGCAGCTTGGGCAGACGCGTCATGCGAGCATCGATCTCTTCGAGCGAGTTGACGCCATACAGATCTTCCAGCAGCCGCGGGTTGACATTGGCGCCGAGCCACAGGATGCACATCTCGCCGTTCTCGAGCAGATACGCACCGTGGCCTTCCATGCGCAAGTACGAAGGTCGCATCAAAGCGGGTGTCTTAATGCGCGTGCCGTCGACCGTAGCGCCGTCGGGTTGCTGGATCTTGATAGGCGAACCGTCCGTATCCGACATGGTGTGCAGAGCGATCATGCGTGGGTACAGCATCGCCATGATGGCCGAGACACCTTGGCCGCGGAACCAGCGCATAAAGTAGGCACGCACGTCAGAAGTCACGTTGCCTCCCTTGATGCTCTTGGTCTTGTTAATCGCCAGAGCGTACAGTGGGAACAGCTTGAAGCTCTCGGGCAAGATGAGCTGACCAGGACTTGTAGACGAAGCACAGTTTCGGCGGTATGCGAGCAGTATCTTGACGCACTTGTCTGTGAGATAGTGGCGCACCTCCTTCAAAGGCTTCACGTGAGCAAGCGACACCAGCTCTTTGCAGTAGTAGGCCACAGCGCTGTCCATGTCGGCGTAGCGGAAGACATTGCCCAGCAACGAGGTCACAGGCACAGCGATGTTGTGACATCTCACGCGACGCTCGCCCTCGGCCGTTGTGTAGAGCACAGCACACTGGAAGTGAGCCTCGTGCTTCTCGTCCAGCTTACCATCGTGCTTGATCAAGGCAGCAATGCACTTGTCTGCATCCGTTGTGCCGAGCTCAATGTCCGTGGCATTGTGTTGGAAGAAGTTGCCGAAGTGGTCGGTGACGCGCAGGCCGTTGGAGCATCGCAATCGCATCGTCACGTTGTAGGCAGTCTCGCGCAGAACGGTGCGACGCACTTCGGCCTGGAGCTTGACGCTGTCGCGCACAGGGTCGAATCGAGGATGGAAGTACACCTCACCGCCGGTGAGACCGGGCAGCGTACCGATGGTGGCGACGTCGATGTATTGCGAAGGGAAGAAGAAGACGTTGATACCAATACCAGCGTCGACGCACTCTTCCGCGACACCACGATAGAAACCATCTTGCGGAACAAAGAGATTCTTCTCCTTCTCTGTGCCGTACAGCTTGGTATCCTCACGGTGCTTGAGTGCACCAGGCCCAACAGTAGGAATGGTGGACAGGAAGATGTTGACCTGACCGCCAATGGTGGAGAGTGCTGCCTGGGCTCCTCGCACGGCTGCACCAAGCGCAGCGTCACCGACCATGTTGTCAGCGAACATGGTAGGGAGACTGTCGAGGAGGCCCTCGATGAGGTGACGCGACTCCCACGCATCCGCCAGGAGACCATCGCTGATGGGCACGAAGGGCTCGTCAATATCGCCAACTACAAGCATCTGTGCCTGGTCGAGCTCTGACGAGAGGTTGTAGAAGTGGAGCGCGCGGTCGAAGGTGAGAATGGCAACACGCGCGCCTTCGACGAGACCGAAACCTGGACCCGTGCTGAATTCGGCATCTGGCGCACCGTTGGTGCCTTCAGCTTCAGAGCCTGCCTTAGGTCCATAGAGCGTCTCGCGAATTGACTCGACGGAGCTGGCAAGCGCACCGGATCGAACCGCACTGTAGCTGACATCGATGGCAAAGAAGTAGGTCAAGGGACGAGGTGCACGCACGGTGGTGCGGCCCTTGCCGATTTGCAGACCATTGAGTGCCTCGCTAGCGACCTTGGTGGCTGTCTTTGCCGCCTGAGCACCCTGGCCAGTGAGACCTAGCGTGGTTCCTTCGTAGTCCTTATTGGCCTCGGTCTTGGGATCGAGCTTGGCGGTTTCTGTGCGGGTGCTGGCTGGTGCGACAGGCAAGAGAACAGAAGAAGGAGGTGTAGCCTGGACTGCCCAGTACTCCTTGGGCACGGCAAAGTCGATCGAACCGCGCGACAGCTCTGGACGCTGGTCAAAGTCAACGCGACGTCCGCTCATGTCGAGATTGCAAAAGTAGTCCGGTGCCACCTCGGTCGCGGTACCGCAGAGGTTACAGGTCCACTTCTGACCACCTTCAACGAACACACACCATGGGTTGATATAGGCTCGGCAACGCTTGCAACGCGGAGGCCCGCTTTCGCCGAATGTAGCCACGGGTATCGAGGCTTCGTCCGGACGGAGCTGTGCGAATGGCTGCAAGAGCACTGCCAGCGGTAGCTGCGAGGTCGTAGCCAGCTCGTCGGTGGCAGGCATGCTGTAGGTGGTGAGTCGAAGGTATTTGGGCGAGCAGTTGCCTTGATCAACAGCAGCGAAGCTAGTGGTACTGAGTGGCATACCGCCTCGGCCACATGTGGCGAACCAATCCTTATCGAAGAAGTCCTGGTCGGCATCCTGCATCTCGACGGGGCTGGGAATCTGGTCTGGGTCAATTTTGCTTCGTGGGCCGGCAAATCGCTGACCAGCCTGGTGTGGCGGCTGAGCGATACCACCAGCGCCGCCAAGTGCCGCTTGCATGCCTGGAACGTTGCTCTGCTGGTTTGCTGGCAAACTGGGGCGTGCGCCGCCCTGAGCCATCATTGCACGGTTGTGTGCAGCCTGTGCTGGGGAGATGACGTTGCGTTGGCCAGGCATCTGGTCGAGAGCTGAACCTTGGTCGGCCTCGTTGAACTGATGCCCCTGCTGAGCTACCCTTGCCGCAGCGGCTTGTTGCCAGGGAGCCGGAGGAGGGTTGGGCTGACCAGGAGCGTCGTTCCAGCCGGTAGAAGCAGCAGGCGTAGCATCGGTGTGGTAAGCACGCGCACTGCGCTTAGTCTTCGCGGGTCCAGCTTCGCCTGAGGTTGGTGATGTGGGGACTGCAGGGCTTGGCTGTCGAGCTTGGAGGTCAAGACCGGCCATTTGCTGTTCCACGCCAGCCATAGCACCGGCCTGGCCAGGGGGTCGAGGGCTGAGCCTGCCTTGCATTGCAGGATTAGGTTGCAGACCGGGAGCCTGTTGAGGCGGGACGCCGGGCGCGCCAGCAGCCTGCATGCCTGGCTGTTGTGGGAAAGGACGACCTGGAGGTGGTCGCGCCGCGCTCATGCCTGGCGCTGGTGCTCCTGTGGGTGGTCTTGCAAATGGCATGCCAGGCTGCTGAGGACGAGGCTGCATGCCTGCATTAGGTGGTGGTCGAGCTCCCTGCTGCATCATCTGCTGTTGCGGCTGGCCTGACCGCTGCTGTTGGGGTGGGAACGGCGGCTGACCTGGACGTGGAGGAGCCGGCTGGCCCTGGTTTGGCTGCTGTGACGGGTTCATGATGGGCGAAAAGCGCTACTTCGGTACTGAACCGATCAGTGTCTACTGACAATCGCCGCGGTCGAGTGACCTAGCAGGCTGGTGTCGCCTTCACCCTTGGATAGGTGTCCAATCAAGGACAGAGAGTGACCTTGGCTCGTGTTGGGAGAAACGATCGACGTTGCCGTCGGACCTCGCGCTCCTTCTTGGAACAAAGTGAGGGCTTGAGCCGAGTATCGAGAGCGAGTCGAGGATTGTTGAGGAAGAGGAAGGATGTAGGAATGAGTTCGGAGCAGCGAGAAGTGTCGGAAGGTATAAGATTCGAAGAGTTGCGCGTGGCAGCTGGTGCAGTTGAAGACGGGTGACGGGAGAGGGTTGGCTCCCGCCCGTGCGCTGCTGGCCACGCCTCGCCTACGTGTTCGGTGTTGGCTCCTGTCTCCCAGCTCACTGCATGTTCCAGCACATCTTGGGTCTAATTTGTTTCAGAGTCGTGCGAGTGCAGTTGCATTTATCATAAGAAGATCTGCTCCGTCACGCGCCAAATTTAGACCGTGTGCGGTATCAAGAAACGTAACAAGCTGAGTTCTTCGTCCGTGGTACACGAGTCTCGGCTGGACTCCTACGACAGGGCTCTCAGTAACAGACAACACGCAAAACAGACGCAGTGAGGCTCAAGCTAGCAGAAAAGAGATTGCAGAAGAGATAGACATTGCTTTTGACAGAGCAGAACATGGAAAGACGTGGGAAGAGCATCTATCATGCTGTTCCAACGAATCCATGTGGATAGCGTCAAAAACCGAAGCAGAATGAGGCATGAAGTTTTGAGGCTTAGAGCTCCTCGTGGACGGGAGCCTCCTGAGGGGGAGCGGCATCCTCAGTGCCGGTAGCGTTGATGGGCTCGAGGTCGACCGAAACCTTGTGCTTACCGTTGAGAGCGATGAAGTCAACAAAGCCCTCAAGCGAACGGTCACCAGTGAACTCGATCCAGTCCTTGCTGCCAGCGGCCTTGAACTTGATGGTGGGGAAAGACTGAACCTGGAAGCCAGCCGAAGGAGGAATGTCGTTGGCAGTGGCGTCCATCTTGGCGATGAGCACCTTGTCCTTGTGTGCCTTGTACTTCTCGCCGAGGGTGTCGTAAGTAGGGGCAAGCTTCTTGCAGTGACCGCACCAGGGGGCGTAGAACTCAACAAGCATGTCCTTGTTGTCGTCACCAATCACAGCGTCGAACTCATCAGCGACAAGAACGTGGACCGGTCCGTCCTGGTCCTTGGGCACAGGCTCCGACTTGATCGAGGGCTTGATCTCACCGGCCGAGTACTTGGAGACAAAGTCGGTGATCTTGCCAACAAGGTCGCCAGAGAGGTCTTCGAGAGGGAACTTGAGGTTCTGCTCAATGTCCTGAACAGCAAACGCGGGCCAGTTCTCGCCCTGGATGTTGAGCGACTTGGCGTGGGCAACGTACTTGACACCGTCGATCCAGACAAAGTTCATCTTGCCCTTGTACTGCTTGGCAAGGGGCTTGAGCGACTCGATCTGAGATTGGAGGTCCTTGGACTCGGGGTCAGAGAAAAGGTAGGCAAGGGGGAGACCGGACTCGGCGTAGTTCATGAAGTTGTCGGCGCTGAGCTCGTCAACCAGAGGCATGGCCTGGGCGGCGACGAAGGTGTTGATGTCGTGTTCGGTGAACGAGCTGCCCTCGAACTTGACCTCGGGCTCATCGAATTGACGGTAGACCACAAAGGCGGGGGCGGAAACACCGGCCTTCTTGGCAAGCGAGGCGTCCGTGACAAGACCGAAAAGGTAGTTGTCACGGAGGTGGTTGGCAACATTGTTGACGATGTTGATGTTCTCCTCGTCCGCAGCGTCGAGGTAAGCGACGGCAACGACACGGTCCTTAGTCTTGAAGTCATCAAAGTTGGCGGCAGTCACATCGGAAAGGGCAGGGAGAGCCTGCTTCTTCATGTAGGAAACGATGCCGTCAGCCTTGCGGTTGCCGCCGTATTCGGTAGAAGAGCCGGAGCGGAAGACCTTGAGAGTGGGGAAGCCCTCGATGTTGTGCTCAGCGCACAGGTCGTTCTCCTCAGTACAGTCGACCTTGGCGAGCTTGATGCCATCAGCGAGAAGCTCGGTCGAGGCCTTCTCGTACTCGGGAGCAAGAGCCTTGCAGTGACCACACCAGGGGGCGTAGAACTCGACGAGCATGAGAGGCTGTTCAAGTACAAAACAGCAAAGGGAGAAATCGTTAGCACACGTTGGTTAAAGGGTAGCGTAGCGAAGGCGGGTGTCAGCCGCCAGTCAAAGCTTGAACACATACCTCGTTGGCAACACTGGAGGTGAAGTTGTCCTTGCCGAGAACGAGGACGTCGGACGACGACGAGGCCTCAGCAGACATGAAAGTGGCGGCGGTGGCCAGACCAGCCGCAATAGCGGAACGAGAGAATCGCATCTTGAAACTAGAACGTTGTGGACAAGAAGATCGACTTCTCTACCAAGATGAGGAAACAGGAAAGGTGGTGTTGATGGTGCGACGGGAAGGAAGGGGATACGAAAGCGTCCTACATATGCAGACCTTGTCCTCGCTCAGCGAGGCTCGCCAAGCACAAGCACAACTTAAAGCCGGGCCACCTTAGGCACACTCGGACAGACACACAGCACGAGCAGCATGCGGAACACAGAAATTGGGGTTTCGCACGCCTGAGTGGCGACGTTGAGCAGCCAAACAGCTTCTCGGGACACCGTGCACACTCAGCGGTGGGTTCAACCGAGCCTTGAATCGAGCATATTCTCAGTCGCCCGCACACACGCACGTCTGCTGCCTGTCTGTTGAAATTAAGCAGCCTCTCAAGAAGAACTGAATACGTGGCAGCAAGCATCTCAAATACCCTTTGACCGACACCGGCGTGCGGGAATGCACACGCGCACTCAATTAACACTTTGCGCTTTGGCACCTGAGGCGCACTGGCTGGCGCAATTTGGCTGCTTCCGGATTTTACGCGTCAGCTTGGCCAGCTTCCACCTCATCGGGCTCCGTCTCCCTTGTCAACGAGCACAAGCACAAATTCCCAGCCACACTGCCGATCCGTCCGAGACACGCGATTTGCAGCGAACAACATCAGACCAACACTTTGCTGCAGTCAAGGCTGCTTCTGGTTGCACTACATAGCACAGCACTGCGCGGTCCTCAAGTCGCTCTCATATTTGACCTCATCCCTGTGGTATGCAGGTTGCACCTTTTCATTGCACCCATGCAATGACTCAGCTGCGCCTTCGCCTGTACATGAAACGAATTGCGTGCAGAACAGGCTCGAGCAGATGAGTGTCGTTGTGGATATGATGGCTGCGGGTGCTTAGCCCCAGTCCATTCCCTTTGATTCAATCGGGTGGTACCGAAGTTATATGAGATCTGCACGGCTCACTAGCCTGTCGATGATGTGATCGAGAATGTACGTCGTCCAAGGCGGCCTTTCCACCCTTCCAAACGCTGTATCGGCGATCATGCCGAGATGGGCCTTGAGCTGCTTCGTGCGCACTTTCCCTGCCAGCAACGAAGAGCCGGACGGTGGAGTATCCATAAAGTCACGCATGACACGGATCAGTCGGCGCACTTCATCTGCACTTGGAGCCTCTGATCCGATCAGGACCAACTGCATGTCCTTGATGTGTCCTCCAGCAGAAGCAAGTGGGATGGACTGATCCGGCGATGCCATGAGATGATCGGTGATGGCCTCTCGAAGCATCGCATCAGCTTCAAATGTCGCCTTTGCATGCTGCTGCGCTTGACGACGCAGGCTGGCGAGTAGGTCTGGCTGGATGAGCAGCGACTGCTTTCTCGACTCCTCATCCGCGTCCGCCGCGAACAATCTTGTGTAGTGGAGATAGAACTCGTCGGCGAAGCGGAGGTCTCGGTAGTGCCGCAGCCAGGCTTGCGAGTCTTGGCTCAAGTCATGCTGGAGCTGCACGATGCCCAGATAGGCTGGCAGTACGAACATCTTGTCCATCAAGAGGCACTCCATCGCCACAGTACGCACCAGAGGCGCGATGGCATCCAGCTCTTCTGCAGAATCGGCCGTGCTCGTGACAGATGCTTGACCCAGGCAACGCACGAGCTCTCGATGCTTACCTGAACCTGCAAATCCTTGCATCGCTTCTCGTACTTCGGCCACTCCAGCTCCGAGCATCCCCGCAGCGTCTGTCGCTAGATCCATCGGCACGTTGTCCAACGTTCTTGATGACAGGCTCCTGCTGCCGTGAGGGTCGGCCGAATAGTCCAAATGAGCCATCTTGCGTTTCACAAACAGGACCTGCGAGGTGGAGGACGTCGATCCTCGCGTCATCGATGCCACTGAGCCGACGGCCACAGATTGCTCTGCCACCGATTTGCTTTCGATGCTTGCAGGCCAATATCGGCCCGAGTCGCTCTTAATTGGCCCGGACAGGCCTTGATTGGGAAGCAGCACTGGTGTGAATTCCCGAGTGGTCCTCGAGCCAGTGTCCTTAGACGCAATACTGACTGGCAAGCTCACCAATTGATTCGTGTCGACGTCCGTAGCAACAAGCAGCCGTGGCTCGATCGCCAGGTACCAAAGATGGTGGAACGCTTGCAGATGGGCGCGATTGTCACCACTCCAGCGCGGGAAGGGCGGCAGGAACGAGATCAGCAGCGCGGCAACGGCGAGATCGGATGTGCCAAGCGTGAAACGGCCGCCTCCAAGGAAAAGCAGGCCAAGCGCCATATGGGTCGCCATGTGGCTTCCGTAACATGTCTCGCTGTCCACATCGCCATGCGCTCTTCTCAAATGGCGCAGCAGGTCTACGTCTCCACTGCCCGCCATCACCATGCCCAGCGAGATTCTGACCTGGTCAAGCGCTGCTCTCACAGTTGCCTTACGAATCTTCGAGAAGAATGAAACTGTCTGCACCTTGACCTGCCGCTCCAGCTTGTCCAATTGCTCCCACAGACAGTCCCGAGCCTGCTGATCCTTGGATCCCGCATACTTGAGGCCGATAGCAAAGCACGCGCCAGCTTGCATGTTGATCTGGGCTAGTTGAGCAGCCTCAGAAAGAGGCTTGTCTCTGCTGATCCGCTTCTGCATCCATTCTGGCAAACAGCTATGAAGCCATGCCTTGGAAGGTTGAATCGCGTCCCAGAGGATAAGCGACCGCGCCAACACATGGGCAAACAGCACATCGGGCCGAATGGAGTCAAGCTCGTGCGGGGCACGTGGCGGGTCCAAGATTCCCGCAATCGTCTGGTTGCCGGTCCGTAGGTATACAAGACCGAAGGCGAGAGCTGCGGGCGCCGATGTGAGGTTGATCTCAGGTTCGTCCTTGAGGGTATCATCGTTGTGGTCGCTTCTCGCGAACAAGCCGCCGTGTCCAAGATCGCTGCTACCCTTGATTAGGTGCACTAGGCGCGAAATGATGCGTTTGTCCGGCAGGCTCTTCATTCTATCGCCCCGACCTTTGCCAAGATAGACTAGACCCAGCGCAAGTCCCGCAGCCATCGAGTACGCCTCACGATGCTGCGGTTGTATGTTGGCCATGGCGGACTCCTGAGCGCCGATCTGGTCCAGCATGCGCTTAGCAGTCCACAGGTGATTGCTCCCGAGGAAGACAAGCCCCATGGCGAGAAGACCGGCTGTCTGTGTGATCATCGACAGGTTCAGTGGGGCTGAGCCAGGCGGCAGGAAGGCAGTCAGCTGCATGCCTATGAGGTGGCGGGCGGTGGGATCAGCCGTGCCAACCGTGGACACAGCCATGCCGAGCAGGAAGCCGATCGTTAGCAGATTGTTGCGCATCTTCAGATATCTAAACACGTGGACTGGAGTCAAGGAAGGCAACTGCTTCATAAGCCCCAAACCGTAAAGGAAGCCGGCGTGACGTGCAGTGACTTGCTCGCCGAGATGGGCAAAGATCCATTTGGAGTCAACCCTGACGTCTGCAGTCAGGTTGAGTTCTAGCACCGACGCTACACCATTATGAAACTCTGGCCAGTCCAGACCTGATGATTCGCCTTTGGCGTCGGGCTCGATTGTCGTGCCTCGTGGCCGCACTTTGACCGCCAAGCAGATAGAGGCAATGCGCCACTTGTGCGTGGGAGAGAACGGACGAGATGTCATCAAGAGCATCGCTCTGCCGGGCGGAAGCGCCTTTGTACGTTCGCAGACAGCGGCGGCCGCGGCGCCGTGCTGCTCGGCGACCGCAGCCTCCGTCTGATTCTCGCCTTCAGCGACGTAGACAGCGTTGACCGAGTCGGTCTGTAACATCTTAACCGCATCCCTTAGCCGGAAGTCTTGACTGAACAGCTGCGCACAAATGGAGTCCAGCGATGCGCCTTCTGGCAAAGTCCGTATCAGCTGTTTGGGTAGATTGCGAGAGCTGGCCGATTGCAGTGAGCTGCGCTGCATCGAAGTATTGAGCACGAGTTCGGCACGTTGAATGGTGCGGTAGAAGTCGGCACTCTTGCCTTTAGGTGGTTGGCTCTGACAGCATCGAATGGCCTGGTACAAAGGCAACGACACACCAAAGGGCAGCTGTCTAAGCCGTTCGAGATCCAGACCGCAGCTGATCATTCTATCGACTACGGCAGCAGCGCGACTTTTCGGGCCATCATGAGCCCACTGGAAGACTGCGAAGACCTGAATCAATGATTCCAGCAGAGGGAATGCAGCGCATACGTGCTCTAGTGATTGATCTGTGGAGCCTCGGCGAATCCAGCCTTGGAGCGAGTCAACGTAAGCAGCCGTGCCGGAGATCATACCAAGAAGCACATCGTAAAAGTCGGCTGGCGGTGCCGAGACCATCGACACTTCTCTCGTTTGTGCAGCGCGCGAAGCGGGTGCTTCCACTTTGATGGCCGGAAAGCGAGAGCGGAATGCATCGGTCCAGGTGTCTGCGCCTTGATTGTAGGCTACTGCAGCGGCGAGCTGGACGATCTGGTCAGTCTCTCGATCTGTTTTCGACGAATGCAAGCGCGATTCCTCTGCGTACAGATAGAGCGCCAACAGGACGTGGTATGTTTCACCTGTGTGCAACGCACTTTCGATCGTTGGTGGGGCCTGCGCCGCTACTGCTGTAGGGGAAGCAGATTTGAGTGGGGCAAGACAGGATAAGAGCGGATCGTTGCCGAATAGACGCTCGGCTATCGAGTCGGCAACATTCTCATTGGAGGTAGCTGCGTTCTCGGTATGACTCAGCGCGCCGAAAGCCTTGCGAAGGGCTAGCCAATCCTCACTGACCGCAGCAGGTCCATCTGCTTGGAACGATGTCGGTTGCGAGAGAAAGCGCTCCTGTATCCATCGTGCCTTGAATTTAGCCGAAAGGGTACAAGGGAGCGCCTTCGTTAGCATCGATAATACCTTAGAAGTGGCTGAGCACCTGGGACGCAGGTTCATGTCGACCTTGACGCAATCCTGCGATCTAGTAGACACAAGCCGAACAGCACTGCAAGAGCCCGCGGCCGTTACAATTCGGATCGCAGATGTGTCTTCAGACAGCCGCTTCAGGCCATCGACGACTGGCCCATAGTTACTGAGGTCGAGCGGCAAGAGTGTCGAAGAGGGTGGTCCGAAGTGAAGCTCGCACTTTCCTTCCCGCGAGAATGTCAACAATTCTGTCGAGTCCCGTGACAGTAGTCGAGCTCGCGCAAGGCTTGAGCTCGCAATGGTGGAAGAGGCCAGAGCTTTGGATGGAGCCTTGCAGAAGGGCAACTTCCTTGTCCGCTCTGTCGATCCGATTCGTTGATAGCCCAAGCGTCTACAGAAGGTCTGATTGATGGATGGTACTGATAGAAAGAGGAATGCAGCATCGGCGTCAGCGTGACTGAAGCGAGCGCTTTCTACTTTGACCTGCGCGTTGATTGAGTGCGATGCCAGGCTTGACACTTTGATCTCGTCGAGAAGGCAGACACAAGCGAAGCTGCGCGCAAAGCTATCCATGCCGGCAATGCGGGCGAGGTCGACCTCGTTCTCGTCGCTTAGCCCTGTGTCTACAGTGTTTGTGCGAATACCGTCGGCGGCGCTGGGGGCTAAGTTGGACGTAAGCCTGCCAGCATCTAGGCTCGCATCAAAACGCGACAAGGTCATTGAAGGTCTGACCTTGGTGCCCGATGACGAGGTGCGATTTGACATTCGAGGTCCCGCATAGGGCGTACGGGCAGCTGCCTGAGAGCTGCGACGCAGCCGAGCGGCGGAGGCCGTATTGGTGCTTATGCGCATGCTGGTTCCACCAGCGCCCAGCTCTTCCATCATTGTGTCATGCTGATACGTCTGAGATCGGAGACGGAGACCATCGGCGGTATGTGAGATATTGCCCAGGGTGCGATCTCGTCCTTGGGTCGCCTGTTCGTCCTTGCGACCTGCGGACCTGCGATCTGCGGCACCTGAATGCATGGCACTGATACGACGACTTCGGCCGCTAGGATCTCTTCCCATTCCCGCGGATGTGAGTCCGCTGGTTCTTCGATCGAGGTCTATGCGAGCACTCCTTCGAAGATTGGAGGGATATCCTCTGCCCAGGCCATTGCTGTTGGAGCCCGCTGTCGCTGCAGGTGTTCCCAAAGAAGGCCTAGTGCCATTGTTGATATGCTGCTGATAATCTTCGTCAGCCTGGACGCCGTTGCTGTGAGGATCAACACCATCTAGCCTTCCGTTGCTTTTGGAAATCGTAAGCGTAGACGGAATTCGTGGCGTGGAAAGTAGTGTAGCCGTGGGCTTGAAGGCGTTGGGACGAGCCGCGAAAGCATAGACACGAATGGCAGAGTTCCGCAAGCTCATCGTGACTACAAACGACGGCACGTGTTCGTCATTCTCCGGTGAGACATAGACGACGGTCTCATCCATTTCACCAAATGTGTGTGCAGGACCATGCGTCATGGGCTCTGGATCGTCTGAGGGTGTCGAGGCGAAGGAGAGCTGCGGATAGCGTTCTACGGGCACAAGGTCGTCGTAGCACCGGGCAAGATAAAACACCATGGGCAGGAGGCGGCTCACATCTTGATCGAATGGAGAGGTTGGCGCATCGTCGAGAACGTGGGACAGACTGTAGCTCGAGTCGGTGGGATTACTCAAGTCTGGAAAAGGATAGCCAGCATCGGCAGGCACTGGCGGGGGCCTCTGCAACGTAGATGCTATGCGTTCATCTTCGGTCTCGATCTGACGCTGGACTAAGAATCCTACGGGGGCTAGAAATGCCTTAGCAAAGCGGAAGGGCAGGTCCATGTCGAATTGTTCACCAAGGCCCGGGAAGTGAACGTGGATGGCCTGCTCGAAGAACACGCAAAGCGCTCTTTGCAAATGCGGAGAGTGTTGGCTTGGACGTGTTTTCCCTGGTGCCACTTCGATATGATCAGGCGAACTGACTGAAAAAAGCGTCCAGAAGGCTTGCAGGATGGGGCTGGCAAAAGATAGAGTGCGGACGAGAACGCTACCCTGAGTCCATGTGAGGAGGTGGTCCTTCCAGTGGAGGTGGTCATGAGCGGAATCGTGGCTGTCAGTACTGTCATCGTGCCGTGGTGTTGCCGGATCCGCTTTGAGTTCACGAATCGGTGAGACGAAGGACCCTTGAGTGGTCGTTATTGATCTGGCACGAATCTTCTGCAGACGGGGGAAGAGCGCCGAAGTTTCGCCCATCAGTGAGGCATCCCAGTCGATGCTAGCATGTCGATTGCGCGACTGCACCTTCTCACTGATGCGGTGAGCCGCCGACATCCTCGATACTTCTGGTGGACGACGGCGAAGAAAAGAACGGTGTGACGGGCGGCGCGACGGGCGCTACGAGCTATGGCGGTGGTCGTAGCTCATGCTATAGTGCTGCAGAGTGTCGCATCCTCCAAGCCCGTTGCGATACGAGTGTCGTTATTGAGCATGTGTGCATGAGGCGAGGAAGCAGAGAGTCGCAACAATGTGATTAACAGCTAACACATCTGCGGTGAATCCGAAAAGTGACACTTCTCGCAGCGACGCGACCCTGAGAACAACTCTTCACGTCGGGTCCTCCACCTCGTTCCAAAGTCGGAGGCCTTGGATTTGCCTTTGCCAGTTGCAGCTCTAACACCCTCGACCCTGTCAAACTGAGTACCGGTACATCGGGATCCCGTCATTCCCTGCAATGATAGCTCCCGTGCATCTGCTGCGCGTTCGAGCTTCATGAGAGCACAGCAGTTGCACTTTGCATAGGCCTGTGAATGATTGCGAGACCACGAAAACTGAGCGGAGAGCTGAAGGTCTCCACGCATGTTGCCGATTCTGTAAGAGCACGGTCCCACCGTCAGGATCGGCTGAGTACCGGAGGCATGGGAAAAAGGCCGCTCGCTCACCAACGGAATAATGCAGGAAGCGGTTAGAGCGCGTGATTGCAACCTCGGATTTTTCGAGCACCAGCCACCCACACTGTGACTTGAACTTGGTCCCCTCGACCACCGACCGTTCCTTTGTTGGACCCGTAACATCATTCACTTCGACTCAGTTCGCACATCTCCGACGCCATCATCAACTGCACCGCTGCGCTCAACATACCAAGTCTTCCACAGTCCGAAGCTGTATTCGGGTCATACCGGACTCCTATCCTTTCCCGGGTTTTGTCCGCCTTTTGCCACCTTCTCTCACAAACGGCTTTGCCCAGATACGAAGCTTCGCGGCAGTCTCCGATTATCCGCCTCCTGTCACAGGATATCGTCCCTGACCGATCGCAAAGTGTTCTGAGATGCATCGAGCTCTAATCGGTCAGTCAAGCATGACTTCATCACCCGCCGGCAACACATTGCTGCTCAAGCGTCAGCTCACCGAGCTCCGCAAGAGACCCGTTGACGGCTTCAGTGCTGGTCTCAAGGATGAGAGCAATCTTTTCGAGTGGGAGATCATGATCATCGGTCCTAACGATACTCTCTACGAAGGCGGCTTCCTTAAAGCAGAGTTGATATTCCCGCCAGAGTATCCTCTACTTCCGCCCAAGATGAAGTTCATCACTCCCATGTGGCATCCCAACATTTACCCAGATGGAACCGTCTGCATCTCCATCCTGCACGCTCCTGGTAAGGACGAGTGGGGCTACGAAGATGCAAGCGAGCGTTGGCTGCCTGTTCACACAGTAGAATCGATCGTAAGTGTCACTACTCGAGGAAGATGATTCTCCGCCTTCTCTGCAGTCCAAAATACTGACCGCGTTGTACCTCTCACTCAAACTTTGCATCTTCGACACCACAGCTCATCTCTGTCATCAGCTTGCTGTCTGCTGACGTACCCAACACAGACTCGCCAGCAAACATTGACGCAGCCAAGCAAGTCAGAGAAGACATTGCTGGTTACAAGAAGAAGGTAAGTGACTCATCGTCGGCCGCATTTGCTCGTCAGTACGATTGTTCCTGACCCCGTATCTCGCCTTTCTTTCATTTTTCAATACAGGTTCGACGACTCGTCAGACAGTCTGCTGAAGAGGCATTTGAGTAACGACAGTGTTCGAGCAGCCGGCACGTATGCAGTCTGCTGTCGGTTTATTCTGGTCCGCGACTGGAAAGCCTCCAGCCATACCCGTGGCCCCACTCGTCTCCTAGAGGTTCCGAGCCTATGTCTTGCAGCATTTCCCCCACAAATCTATGGACCATCAGCATCATCTTTTCATGGACCCACTGCGGCATTCTCTGCCCTTATGCTGTGATGTGACAATCATCTGTTCGTCAGGCAGATGTCAGCGCACGTTCTAGTGAAGACAATGATGAGTGGATTGGTGCCGCACAGATTGCGGCGTCTAATGTTACAGATGGTGGTACAAATGCATTCGGTCCCATGAAGAGCTGTACGAAGGGATGGTGCAAGCTGGTCGGCGAATCAACGCTCAGTGGAGGTTCCCAGGCTCGACTTGAACGGACTACCAAAATTGGACCCGTATCCTCCAGCGGCGGCATATCCACCGGATACGGATCGAGGAACCGAGGATGCGTCGTGGAAGCTCTGTACCGAGACCGGTCGGCCTTGGCTGTAATGGACCATTCCATTGACGTGCGAAGAGCTTGACGAGAATCCGTAAAGGCATCCAAGGTACTTGAAGTCGTCGATGGAGCCATCAAAGTACTTTTGGCGCATTTTGAAGAAGGTGGTGGCTGTGAGTAGACTGTCGCTGCCAGCTTGGTGCTGCTGACCGATTCTGCTGACTTGGAGGTCATCTGCGACGTCTTGGAGACCACCTTTCAAGGTCTTGCAGCTCCTCATCAGGAACTTGATATCGTAGATGCATGGGAACCAGACGCGCAGCAGAGCGAAGAAGTCAGCCTCTTGTGCCGGCAAAGGGCTGCATGTGACTACCTTGAGCAAGTAACCAAAGTCGTAACCGCTGTTTGATCGGGAAATGGAATCGCAAAGACTCGGTCAACCAACGCTCCCAGCAACAGTCTGTCCTGAATGGTCCATCTGCTTGCGTTTACATACCTGTGGAATGACACCCATTTCACATCGTCGAAGAGGGCAAGACCTGATGTAATGAGCAGTTCGCCGAAGTGCTCGACGTCGATACCCATTCTCTCGTGGCGATCGAAGTCCAGTCCGGCCTTGGTCAGCAAATCCAAAGAGTCTGGTGCGCACATGTCCTCGCTGTTGAATGGGTGAAAGGAAAGGATGCCAAGGTTGTATGAGGTCAGTACACTCATTCGCATTGACGAAATTAACTTGCGTACGGAGAACATACCTGATGCTAAATCGGAAGTTAAACTGCCATGTACAGACATCAGGCGGTAGGTTTCCGTTCTCGTCGCAAAGTGTGATGCCGAGCTGAATGAGTTTGAGCAGGTCGACATTGCAGCGCAAGGTCTGGTAGTGGTAATCTGAGGAGCTCTTGAACGTGCCTATTGGCCTAGCAACAATGCCGGGGAATTCGGTGTCCTGGACAGAGAAACAAAGCGGACGGGACAGCAAATCCAGCATATGTTAGTTTTCGAGTCTGATGAGGTTGGAGCGCTTGGGCTATCTCGTCAAACTCACCATCGCCACGTATGGGTACTTCTCAATCGTCTCCCGCAGCAACGCCATCTCCATCTCAAGGTTTTCCGCCCATACTTCTCGTATTCTTCCGGCCATACCGGTGCTCTGATGGGCTAAGTTCTGCCCGATTGCCTCGTATAATGCGTTAGTGGGTTGCAGAAGAGGGAAGGGAAGCGCTCAGCTCCTCGGAGGCGTGCGTTGTCTGCTGGTTGCTTTGTTGAATCAAAATTGCTTTGTTGGCGAGGGAGCAGTCGTTTGGGTGATGTTGTTGGCTCCAGCGCGATTGATGCTTGCTCGAATGCTGTCGAAGATGTCGATACAAAAAGAGCTATGAAGCAATGGTGGACTCAGGGGTGGTGGTGATTGAATGGCTTCGAGCCTTGAGAGAACGCCGGTTGTGGTGATCGGGTGCGCAGTGCCCATTTCAAGCCTGATTTCTCTCCCGTTTTCCGAGAAACGGCCGAAGCTGGAGATTCAGGCAATGCCTTGGATGCGGGCATTCCGCTGTGCCGCCTGTGTGTTGAAATTAGCGCGTCGCAGCTCCACTTTGATAGAGGTGGAGACACGCAAGCGCTCAACACCAACAGTTGTTACAGTTGGTCCCTGCCCATTCTAAACGACCTCTTCAGCACTCCATCACTTCTCCATATCTTCCTCTTCTTTGAAGCATACATTTCCGGTTCTGCATCCTTTTGTCATCACCATCGCATCGCGCACCACCGAAGATATCCATTCACAAACAAAAACAAAAAAAAAAAAACAAAACATATCGTCTCTCCCATTTCAAGCAACGTAGCTGGCTTCGGCGCAGGTACACCACATCTCTCACAATGGTCTTGGAAGCAACAATGCTGGTGCTCGACAACTCCGAGTGGATGCGTAACGGAGACTATACACCCACTCGTTGGGAAGCGCAGGCTGATGCAGTCAGCATGATCTTTGATGCGAAGACCAACTCGAATCCGGAAAGCGAGGTCGGCTTGATGACAATGGCTGGAAAGAGTCCCGAAGTCCTGGTCACGCTTACGCAGGACATCGGCAAGATCTTTGGAGCTCTTCACAGAAGTAAGATCGTTGGTAACGCCGACATCGCTACAGGCATCAACGTTGCCTCGCTCGCACTCAAGCATCGTCAGAACAAGAACCAGAGGCAGAGGGTCATTGTCTTCGTCGGCTCACCCGTCCAGCAGTCTGAGGAGGACCTTGTCAAGCTTGGCAAGAAGCTCAAGAAGAACAACATTGCCGTCGACGTGGTCAGCTTTGGCGAAGATGCGGAGAACGAAGAAAAGCTCTCCAAGTTCATCGAGGCGGTCAACAGCGGTGAGAACAGCCATCTCTTAAGTGTACCTGCTGGCCCTCAGCTTCTCTCGGATATCATTCTCTCCTCCCCGGTTCTGCAAGAAGAGAGCGGTGACTCAGGTGCCGGTCCATCCGGTAGCGGCGGCGGATCCAACAACTTCGAATTCGGTGTTGACCCAAGCATGGACCCCGAGCTGGCAATGGTAAGTATGAAAACAAGACTCAGAGTGCGGAAACCACCTTCGCAGTCATCTGACTCCGTCGGATACTTTCATGACCGGAAAAACTTTGAAATCTGTCCGATTGCTGACACACTTGTTCCAATGCTTTTCACGCTTTCATCGGCGAATAACAGGCCCTACGATTGTCGCTCGAAGAAGAACAAGCACGACAGAGAGCCGCAGAGGGTGCCTCGGGCTCGCAAGCTCCGTCGCTTCCCACCGTTTCGGAAGGCACTGAAGTCACAGCAACTGCACCTGCCGCAGCGGGATTGGCCGGCAGCGGCTCGATGGTGCCTAGAGGGGCAGAGTCGATCACGGGCGAAGGACACAACGCGACCGACGAGTCGGAGGAAGCGATGCTGCAAAAGGCGATTGCCCTCTCTCAAGCCGGCGAGACTTCGCATAACAACGATGAAGACGTTGACATGGCCTCGGCAGAATCATCGGCCGGTCGCCGAGCCGTCGTCGCCGGTGCAGGCGAAGGAGAGCAGGACGAAGAGATGGACGAAGACGAGGCGATCGCAAGGGCAATCCAGATGAGTTTGCAAGAGGGTGACGGTCAGGAGGAGAGCAAGTAGATAGATTTGATCAACGTCGCGTTTCAAATGTGCATGCCAAGACGCTGCGCCGCCTTTCTGAATGGCCTGCTGTGCTTGTCACTCAGAATGTGACCTTGTTTGGGCTGCTTGATCCAAGTGTGATTGCCAGCTGCGTCGTGACGTTTCTGTTCGTTTTCGACAATGTTCGGTGGTTCCGATCGTGAGAAGCAGCGTCAAAGCGTCTCTTTCGTATATGAAAGGTTTGGGACTCGGCCTTGCGAGGCTCGAGCCGCCTGAAAAGCGCGTTTCAGCCCGGCTGGACGGCTGAAGGAGAGGGTCCGCCCGACGGTATCTTCCGCGGCACAAAAGCGACTTCAATACTGTATATTGTCGAGGGTGCGGAGCACGGTCCTGCACGATCCAGCCAGACAGAAGCGTGGCCTGCATTTCATGACATCGAGCACCATTGTTCCGGACCAGACCTTCTTGTCAATCTGAATCCTCGATGCCATGGCTATAACGGTTCGCAGCCAACTCACTGCAAAATGGCACAGCCGCTCTGTTGTGAGACAAATTGTTGGTGTCCGAGGCAGTTGCCGACGGTGGGTTCATTCGCGTGTCGGTTTGCTTCCGAAGGTCACTCGGAACAATGTCAACGCTCGAGTTGTCGTGTCCGTTAGAAATAGGCTTCATGGGAACCTTGACCTTGCTTCTAGCCATGTCATGGCGGAAGCCTCTGCGAGGCAGAAGCATCCTCATTCTAGCCAATTCACACCAGATCGCTACAGCACGGTAGAGTTGCTGCCCCGTGCATCTTGAGCTTGTTTGGTTCCCTTCGTCTCATCACATTTCTTTCTTTCCAGATAGTCACTCATTCTTATCGCGAGTGCATGTGCCTCAGAACCTCCTAAGCCGAAGTTCTTTGGGAGAAAGGGCTTGTTGATGAACTCAGCCTCTAGTAGGCTGAGCGAAACCGCCTCGAAGCTTCATCAAGAGGCTTTAGAGATGGACCCACCTAAGCAAGTTTCATTTAAATTGAACGGGTTGTCGAAACCCCATCTTCAGCCTTCCCCCCCCAGCTTTCTTCCAAGGACGTATGGAGCTCCTGGCCTCTTGTTCATTTCAACTACCTCCGCGCAGCCTTGATCGTTGGCCTGTGCCGTACAGACGGCATCTTTACTTTCGCCACGCCAGCCTGCCCCGTGACCTCGATTGTCTTCACTTCTCGTCCCTGATCCCACATTCATCCCTCTAACAAACATTTTCAGCGGCTACTTTAAGGCTGCCTGCCTTTCCACCATGACTACGAAGAGCCAAGCTCCCAAACATTCTCTTCCTCCCAAGGTGAGTCAAGATGTGTCGCCAAGCATTGGAAAAGAAATCTTACCATTCCGCGTGAACATTGTTACTGACGTCGAAATTCTTTTGTCAACGTGCGCTCTACAGCCCATGGTCGCTTCCCCGGCAACGGTGGAAGAAACCAGCCTTGGACTGACTTGTATGACGGATCGGACTTCTGTTCCCACTCGCGAGCGTTTTCCCATAGATCAGAGCACGATGGCGCTAGCAGCAGGGCAGATGAGACAGGGAAGTACGCCCGAGTGGTGCAACACACCCCGTTTTCCGACCCCAGGGTTGACAGCAAGCTCGCTTTCGTCGTCAACGTTCTTCGGAGAGCGATCACCCGTTATCACACCTTCAGTCCATGGAACGATGCACAACACCCTCGACAATCCGGGCATGTTCCCAACGCTACCTGACTACCGCAAGGATGGAATGCCTGCTGAAGACAAGTCGGGGGCACGCGACCTGGGCTGGAAAGAGCACATGGGCAGCTCGGCCATTCTTCCCTATAATCAATTCGGAGGAAGTATGGACAACGTCACAACTTCTTTCGGCGGGTTAAACTTGGACGAGCGGCGGGATGGCACCCAGCTTCGTTCTCCAGATGTGACATCGCACCACGCCTCCCCCTCTCTGACCGAACCAAAGTCAGAAACGCCGCTTCTGATCCCGATGCAGCCTACGGGAGCAGGTGTTGCTCTCACTTCAGTGGTGGAGTCGCTGGCCTCCAAGGGCTCGAAAGCGGCTGCTGAAGATCCAGAGACCGTTGCCGCTGCATACAAGCTGAGTCAATGGGGTATCGGGTAAGTATATAAGTTGCTGCATTTTGCTAAAACCCGCGAGGGAATCCTCTGTTCACCACTTGTACATTCCGTTTGTTCTCCCGTATGCCGTCCTGACTACTAAAGAATCGGTGCCGGTATCAACCCGAAGGTTGTCGCAAACCGTAACAGCACTAATGGTCGAAGCTCTCCGAGTGATCCGCCGATCGTCAATACTGGCAACTCCGGTCCCATGTGCGTCCAGCGTGGTGATTGGATTTGTCTGTACTGCAGCTTTGTGGTAAGTAGGATATCGGCTGTCATCAGCGCTCGGCATTTCAGGAACCTTGCTTCGGTCCGACGTGACGTCGCAGGAGGTTTCTGTCTCTCAGACTCTTACATGTACGTTCTTCATGCTAACCGATTGTCCTCTGCTCTTCCTCTTTCGAACATCCTGATTGTGGTTGCCAGAATTGGAGGCGACGCTTGGTCTGCGTACGTTGCTCGCCCAATGCTCAAGGCAACGAGATTGGCAGGGGCATCCAAGAAGGTGAGATGCTGGCGAAGAGGCTGGCCGCTGGCCTCGATACGAATACAGAGGAGTACAAGAGCTCCGTTCGAGCGCTTTGTGCCGACAGCAAACGTGCGGGAGAGGCGTACCCACAACGACCTCAAGTTCATGGACTTCCCCGCAACCCGCTTCAGGCCTATCCCGAGACTGCTTACCCGATGATGAACTCGATGGCAACGCAACACAGTCAGAACTACAACGGTCCGCCGGCCCCTGCCAACTATCTGGGACTTCACCTTAGTTCAACAGCTCAGCAGCCTTGGCTTCAAAAGACGGGCCGCCCTGGTCAGCTCCCAGAACAGATGCCAAGCTCTCTCCCTGCGTACGTCCCAGAGCTTCCAGCCCCATTCGAGCTTCAGAGCTCCGTGCAGCAGCAGCAGCAGCAGCAACAACAACAACAACAACAACAACAACAACACTATCGCCAACTAGGACCAAGCAACATGGGTAATCCGTACGAAGCATACTCTCCCCAGGTCCCTAGTCTTACCGCTGCTCAAGCAAACACAGGCAGCACCGGCTACGAGCTCTCTCACACAAGTCTTGCACCTCAAAGCTTCCAACGAGAGCATTACGATGATGTTTCTCGACGAGGCAATCTACACCGCTCGGCAACTTACCCCCGCACGGAAGAATTTCGTCCGACGTCTGGTTTTCCCAGCCCAGCACGACAATCATACATGCCTTCTGGCGCCGTACAATCGCCACGCATTGCCGCTGAACCCGTTGCTCAACCATCCCAAGAGGCCTCTTCGGGTCTACCGCGCGAGATTTGGGCACCAGCGCCCAAGCGACCCACAGTGATGGCCGTGGATCCCGAGGATGTTTCGAAGGAGAAGCGTGCCAAGCCGCAACCCATCGGTACGCGATCGACCGTCACCAAAACGAGCACCGCCGACGCTGCAGGAGGCAGCTACAGTAACAGCTGCAATGGTGTCGCAGGAAAGGATTCGACTTGAAGGAAAAATGATCTGATGGATGCATGCGATCGTCGTGGTCGTCAAGATATCAAAACAAAAACAAAAACAAAAGATTTCGGTATGATAGGATCTCGGACCTGGTTACTGTATGTTGTGTACCCTTTTGGGTGGTTTTGCTCTTGGTTTGTTTCCGTTCTCTTTGTCTCGTTTCGTCTCACAATTGTAGGTAGTCAAAGGTTCGATCAATGTTCAGCCCTGACGCTCCTCTTTGTTGCTCGTAGTCCGTGGTTTGTGTCTCTTGCAGTTTTGAAGTGGCAATCAGTGCACTCACTGACAGGCACGCACACAGCGTGCATGAGCTAGGATGAAATCAATATATAAAGAGAGCGAGAGAGAGAGAGCGGTACAAATACAAGCAAATCCCAAAGGAGGAGATTGAAGGTAGCGGGATGGCGAATCTAGTTAACTACGAGTTCAACTTGGCCGTTGGGGTTGTTGCGAGCGATTTCGAAGGCCATTTGGACGTCTTCGTCGTCGTTGATGAGGACGTTGTCGCCGTCTTCGTCGATGTAGCGCATGCGCAGGGTGTGGTCTATAGGTTTGTCCGAGCAGACGCGCACCTTCTTGGTGACTTTCTCCAGAAGGGCGTTGAAGGGAGTGGAGGAGAGAACGACGACGACGTACTTGTCGCCGTCAAAGTTGACAATGAGCTTGACGGCGGCCGACGTGGTTAGCGTTGTGGGCGTCGGAGGTTGTTGCTGCGAGAGGTTGCTGGAGCGCATCATGCCTGAGCTCTGTTGGTTTTGGTTCAGGTTGACGGGAGACGAGGCGGCGGTCGAGGACTGAGGTCGGGACTGGGCGCTTTGATTGGAGTCCGACGTTGAGATAGACGAACTCGAGAACCTCTTATCGCCGCCGATCTGCGCCTGTACGTTACTGTTGATGTTGGCCAGAGGAGGTGCCATGCCGTTGGCGTGTCTCAAATGCTCCGCCATCCCCTTAGGCATGGGCGGTGCCGGACCTTGCATGTGTGGCGGCAGCACGTACATTTGCGGGTTACTCGCTGACCTCGACCTGCTGTGCGCTGCACCGGAATCGGATGTGGTGCGAGACATGCTGCTAGCAACCGAGTCGCCTCTCGGTCGGCCCGACCTAAAATCGCTCGAGGCCGAGTCGGACGATCCATCGAGGTACTCGACTGCACCGCCATCGACACCTCCGCGTGGTGGTCTTGGGTAGCCCTGTGCCCCGTTTGGCTGACGCAGCTGCCTAGACGACGATGCCTTTCTCAATGCCTGCTGATGCTGTTGCTGGTCCGCTCCTGAAGAGTAGCTCAATCCTCTCGGCATCGGTGGCGGCACTGCGGGCGAATGCGACCTCCACTGAGCCATGACACTCGAATCCTGATCCTCCGTCCTCGCCCTCGGCCTATCCGCCGCCGCCAATGAGCTCTGTCTTTCTCTGCCCTCGGACCCTGGTTGCGAGAACCTGCCCTGCGTCGCCGGTGTGACCCTGCCGGAGCCTCCTTCGTAGTAGCTCTGGGCTGCCTCATCCTCCTCGTCGAATCTATACGAACTTGCCTGACTCTGCGTTCTCGACAAACCCGATGGAGGCAACTGCGAAAACGGATTCATGGGCGCCATTTCAGACAAGGGCGTCTGGGGGAAGTGCGAAGTCGTCTGCGTGATTCGACGGCCCATAGCGCCGGCACCTGCCATGTTCATAGCATGCTGCTGTTGATAGTGTTGGGCGGCGGCCTGTTGACGGCGCATATTGACCTCGTCAATCAGCTTGTTGATGGCTGTTTGCCAGAGCTTGAGCTGCTCCTCGTTCTTGCACTTGAGCGCAAACGACTCGTGATCCACATCTCCTCTCCACCAGACTTGCAACGCGTGCTGTCCACTAGGCGCACCGAGGATGCTGCTCATCTTGGAGTTCGCAAAAGCACCTGTAACGTTGTTGATGAAGATACGGCCTTTGAGCTGCAAGGTTGTCTTTTGCTTCTTTGACGTACTGGCAGCCGCGCCTTTCTGCTTGAGTAGCGAGTTGTTCTTGTTGTTCTTCTTTTGCGAGACAGGAGCAATCTCCTTGCAGCAAAGCAAGATCTTCTCAAAGAGATAGACATGGTACTCGCGCTCGGTGTCGCTCTTGGCAACCATAAAGACATCTGAGAGCAGCAACAGACCGAAAGTCTTGACGTTGTGGCCCTTCCAGTCCTCGACGCGCCATTCGAGCTCCTTGACCAGTTGCGCGTTCTCCTGGAGACGACTAGTCTCGTTGACCTTGTCAGTGATCCTACGCATGACCTCGAGGCCATCCTCGAGCTCTTGGTAGCGAGGCGCATCCTCGGGCGTCTTTTTGAGCAGCTGCTCTAGCAACAAGGGGTACTTGCAGATACGCTGGACCGGCTTGATCATAAAGGTGGGCAGCTCGTACGCTGGATCGAGGTAGCAACCTTGCGCGGAGGGCATGCCTTTGAGCCGGACAAGGTTGTGAGCTTCTTGGTTGATGAGATCCAAGGCGATGTTGTAATTGGCACAGAAGGGCTCGTAAACGGTGAAATCATCCTCCATAGACATGAAGACATGGCCAAAGTGCTGTTCGTCAGGTGGACGGCGGACATTCTCTTCCACGCAAATGAGGAAGCGTCTTTGGACGTCAACAAGCTTGTTAAGGTTACCAAAGAGGTTGTGAAGCGTGTCTGGCGGTAGAATGTCATACTGTGCGAGTGCGCGTGCGTAGTTCTGCAGGACTTCAAGATCCTGGACATACTTTCGCTCTGTGGTGAGAAGCTCTCGGATGACCTTGGCGCGATCATCCGAGGGGTGCTCCAGGTCATCGTTGTCGGATTTGCGGTCGGTCTGGATAAGAAGCCCGCGCTCTTCGAAGACATCGAGGAGACGATTGATGGTGCGGACCACCTTGACAAAGCCGTTGGTGTCGTTGAGATAGAGCTGGGAGACGGTGAAAATGTCGTCAGGGTCCCAACCGAGCCTCTCCTTGAGTGCGATGATGAACTTCATGACCTGCGCCTTGCATGCGTTGGCATTGGAGCGATTGGCATCTGGATTGACTGGCAGCTCGACTTCTGGATTCATGGTGTTGAAGAGGGCGCAGAGTGGCGAGCCAAGTCGGAAACATTGCCATAGTTGTGTGACGGGATCGCTGCTGGGTTTGCGGACCGGAGCGCCTGTAGGTGAGGTGGGGCTGTTGGTCGTTGGTGAGAAAGGATCAGAAGGCGTCGAAGGAGACGTGGCCGAGTTTGCGATCATTTCGTCCAGGTAAGCCTCTCCGAACCCAGGAACGCAGTACAGGCGGTCGCGCAAATTGAGACAAGCCTGATATAAGGAGGAACCAGCAACAGCTTGCTTGTTGGCGATGGTGTTGGCGGCAGCTGGTGCGCCAGCCATGAGGGGAGCACCGCCAGGCCCAATGAGGGAAGAGCCAATACCGCCATCAGCGGAGCCGGAAGCTGCGGAATGGTTCATTGGTAGCAGAGGTGACGCCGAATATGGCATAGACGAGGCGGGGATTGTGGTAGGGTCGAATGCCGGTGAAGAAGCGTTTGAGATGGACTGCTTGCGTGCGGATCTGAATGCAAGGGATGCGGACGCGGCCATAGTGGGTGAGGTCGGAGTGGTAGTGAACCGTGCTCAGAAGGACGAAATAGGATACGTCCTTGATCTGGCAAGGGATCAGAGCAGATTATGGCTGACGATGATGATCAGTGGTGAGCGAAGTATCAAAGGAGACTAGCAGTTGATCGATCCCAATCAAGACCCTTGCTGAAGCGAAATAGCAATGTCAGGTGCTTGTGTCGAGGTTTCAGTCCAACGAGCGAGGTGTAGGTGTTGTCGGGGCGAGCGAATGTTGGAAATGAGATGAAGTCCAGGTGTAAGAGGAGGCGCGTGTGGGGAGCGCGGAGCAAGACGGTGGGAGAATGCGAACGACGGACGAGGGTCAATTAAGCTCGAAAGCAGCACAGGTAAAAAAGGAATGCAAGCACAGCGATGGTGGAGGAGCAAGATTCCGGACCGGTCCTCGTGAGATGTGCGCTGCGAGCGATGGACGATAGCGTAGATGCGTAACAAGAAAAGATCGAGAAACAAGGGAAGCAATCACGGCTTGAAGGAGAGAAAAAGTCCTAGGTGCGAGGAGCGCTCGGGCGAGATGGAAGTCCAAGGCTGAGGATCCCTGCAGATGTGTCGAGAGCGAGAGGGACGTGGGTGGAAGAATGTTGGAGATGATGGAAGTGGTGGTGTGAGGGCCGGGAATAAAGGATGAGAGCAAAGAGGACGGAAGGACAATTGTGCGGATGAACTAGCGAGAAGGTGGAAATTGGATATGGCGGAGGTGCAGAGCTGCAGGAGAAAAGAACAGGCTGACAATCGGTCCGTCGGATACAGCTTGTCGGTCAGACAGGGAGAGCGAGCGAGCGAGCCAGATGAGAGACCAAGGTTGGATGGATGGACTTGGGCTGCCAACGGATTCGTTAATTGGAAAAATATGGGTACACACACGACGTGACTGAGTTGCAGCTGCTGGTGCAGCTGCTGGTGCAGCTGCTGGTGCGGGTGCGGGTGCGGGTGTGGTGTGTGAAATTGAGTCGGAATTGTGGCAGTTTAGCGAACATGAGGCAAGCTGGCGGCGCAAGCGAGACATCTCAGACCCTCCTCATTCAGCAATCCCACGCGGACAGCGGACAGGCGTAATGGCTCCAATCAATTACATTAGGTCACATTATGCACTATGGAACACGGAGGTTCCCGTAAGTGATCGTACAAGTCTGTACAGACGTTTCACGATCGGAGTCGAAACAAACCCTCACAAAGGAAGCTATCGGATGCTTTCAGGCTAAGCAAGGGGGAAAAGAGAGGGGTCGGTGTGGTTGTTACGGGTTCACAGTGACGGGCGTTGCAGTTATGCACTGTGGGCTGGCGGAGTGACGCGAAAGGAGGTGTAACTCAGTAAGCTAACGTTAACGTTACAGAACGGAAGAGAGTCGCATACGACGAATACAGCTACTTGGGATTTCAATCTGATCTGGGGATTCAAATCGAAAACGAATCCGATTCACGGCGGAATTTGAAAAAGGGGCCAAGGTGCATCAGTAAGGGGGGCTTGGTTTTGCCACGCCCACAACCCCTCGTCAGTCTCTCCATGATTGCAACAAATCAAAACACGCCCTTGGAACAAAAACCAAAATCCAAAAATCCAAGAAATCTCTCTGGAAAAACAAAGGTCACAAAAAAACAAATTCGGGGTCCAACCACCGCATCTAATCGAACCGTAACTTGGCCGTGTTGGCTTGTCACCGTTATCACCGAACGAAAACAAGCTATGCTGTGTCTGCGAGTGCCTTCTGCAATCTAGAGCTTACGTCGTTGCGAGAGAACCTCCCTTTGTCGTGATTGTCATGAGCAGCCACAGTAGTCGCAGAAGTGTACGGGTACACACCATCTCAAACCCCTGAGACTAACCTTGAAATCCAATTTTAACCGTATCGACTGCATAGCTACAGTAGCTTGCCTTTCCTGCAACTTGCAACCTGTTTCCACTTTTTGAGCTCGACCAGCCGAACAGCATTACGAAGGGTACTTGCGGGCGCGCACGAGCTTAATCTAGGCGCGCGCACCTGTCACCTTGACAACCCGTTCAATTCTGCTGCCAGCTCAATCCAGTATTGGCCGATGTGGCAGTGACCGGCGCTCTCATGCCAAAAGGCCGGACTCCGCTCGACGCCGTCTTTGGTTCCGCAAGTCATGACTGAGCCTAATGCTTCTCTGCAGCTGTCTACATGTTCGATGACCGAGTCTATCGTCGACTTGTCGCTATGCAGCGAACATGGTATAGTAGCCAAACCGCAAACAAGGGTCCAGCACGACGCCACCGATCTGGTTGTGTTGCGAACAAACTCACATCGAAGCTCGCCATTCGGCAATTGGTTCCAAGATGACCCGAGATACTTGCTGTGCTACTCTTACCTTGCTCGAAGGACGCCAAAAAGGAACACGAAATACGATTCTGTCGATCTGACCATCGGTTGTGCTGTCTCGACAGTCTGACGCCACCACTAGAGTATATCTCATTCTCTCAGATCACTGATCTTGGTCGGCATCAAGAGATTGTCCGATGGCCGCGTTTCATTGTTGACCTCCGTACCTTAACCCATTAAAAGACCCAGTATCTTGTTCTTCGAAGCGATCCCGGTGGTCCCGCCGCTCGCAGTTTGGACGCACGTCATGGTCCGATCTGGCAGAACTTGTGCGAGCAGCTTACGTGATTGGAGCATCTGAAACTGCACATCTGTCGCCGACAACCCTTGAACATCTCGGTGTGCCGTGCTCGCCTCTGTACCGCGTTCTCGGGTGTCGATTCTGATCTCTGATTCGTCAGAAAAGAAAACCCTAGCAGGAAACGAGGGTCCTCAGCTGGTCCAACTACATCCCGGAAAGTAGTCGCTAAACATACGCCAAGCCATCAAACGAGTTCGCCAGCGGTCGCTAGATTTGTACGGTGTACCCTGTTGTTCACGTCAGTAAGACGACTTCTCATCGAAGGTGTCATTGGCTCGCCTGCCATGTTGTTCTTTCTACCCTTCAATCACGATCACGGCAAAGCGTGTCGGTGAAGATCGGACACTGCTGTAATGGACTGCACGCTTGCAAGCGAGAGAAAATTGATTTTGCTAGCCGAGGCTGTAGATCATGTGGAACTTCGTATCGCGCTCTGCTGCTGTCAACGCAGCGTTACCAACTTTCCCCTTTCATTTTCACGCACAGGCATTGCCGTTAGAGGTTGCATATCAGCAGCGACCGACCATCTCGATCCCGAGAAGCAATGCTAGCCGCTTACGTCCCCCTCTCTTCTCAGCGTGGCTTGCAGTCGATCCGCTTAGCGAGGCCGAGTTTTCCAAACACGACAGGCCTAAAACTCTACCGCAAACAACAGGTGCGTTCGCCATGCAGGTGACACACCCCTAACTTCGGCACACAGAGCGACGCCATGAGCCTACAAATAAGCTTAGCTGAAATCGAGGATTGATTGCGAAATCTCGGATCATCTTCCGAGTTCGAGCGCTTTGTTATTTGCCCGAGGCCGTGCTGCATCTGGCTTCGTTGGAAGAATCGAGATCAAGCCTAAGCCTTACCTTTACCCTTGGCCTTGCGACGGGCTTCTGCAGCCTCCTCTTCGTGTGTCTCATCTCCTTTAGCCTCTTCTGTTGCTTTACCTTTGCCCTTTCCCTTCTGGCTCGATTCTGTCGGCCCGGCATGTGCAGCAAGGAGCTGCTTCAGGTCCGGCTTTGCTGCTCCATCTCCATTCGGCATCGCCGCCTTCATTGCTGCAAGTAGCCTCTGTTCGTCGATCGGGTCATCCGAACTTGCCTGTGCGTTCGGTTCTTCCGTTTGCTCCTTCTTCGGAGCCGAAAACTTGGCCTGCACTTCACGGTAGTGCTGCATCTCCTGCTCACTGACCGATGGTGTAAGCTCATGGAGCGCAAGCTCAAAGTCCCGACGGTTGACCTTGACTTCGATCTCCTCGGCGGTAGCCATCTCGGCAAGATAGTACTGAGCTGTGAGAGGATGAGGGTGCGACTTTTTGCCTGGCGTTGCGTTGATTTCTTCGATCCTGGCATCCACTTCGGAAGCTTTGCGTGTCATGGCTTTGAGCATAGCATCGGAACACAATGCGTAAAAGTCAGCACCAGTCAAGTTGAAGGGACACTGCTCTGCGATGCAGCTCAGATCGCCCACGTCGGGGTCCAGCTTGAACTTGCGAGTGAGAGCCTGCAGAATGTTGAGCTGAGCCGCATGTGTTTCTGAGACGGACAGGTAGAGCATGCGATCGAATCGTCCCGGACGCAACAAGGCAGGATCAAGCAAGTCTGGTCGGTTCGTTGCACCGATCACAAACACGTCGGTGCCTTCTGATGAGCCTGCCATTCCGTCGAGCTCGGCGAGCAACTGCGAAACGATTCGGTCCATCACACCACCGCTGTCCCCCTGATTGCCTCGCTTCGGCGCCACCGAATCCAGCTCGTCAAAGAAAATGACGCATGGCTTGGCGTCTCTAGCACGCTGGAAGACCCGACGCACGTTGGCTTCAGACTCTCCAATGTACATGTTCAGCAGCTCTGGACCTTTGACAGAGAAGAAGTTGAGCGAGCATGAAGTGGCCACAGCCTTGGCCAGCAGCGTCTTTCCCGTTCCTGGTGGTCCGTACAGCAGGATACCGGATCGCTTCTTGAGACCGTCGCTGAACAGTTCAGGATGCTCCAGCGGAAGCTGGATCGTATCGAGAATGTCGGATTTGACCGAAGCCAAGCCACCAACATCGTCCCAGGTCACATTGGGAATCTTGGGAGCGCCAATAGACTCCGAGTAGCTCGAGCGCGCCTTGTTCAACGCCTGGTCGAAATCTGCACCTGTGATAGCCAATCCTGCGAGCAGAAGGTCTCGATCTGAGATTGCTTTTGCCGAGGCAGGAAGCGCCTTTCGCACACGACTGACAGACATCAGTCTCGACCTCGAGGCGAGGTTGACGAGATCGGCTGCCACGAGTGCTGCAGTCTGCGTTGCAATATTCTTGAGATCGACGTCGGGACCAAGGATTGAGTCCTGGAGCGTCATCTCCAACATCGCTCGTCGCTCAGCTTCGTTGGGCGCGTTGAAGCTGACTTCGTGCTTGAAGCAGCCAGGTACACCCGAGGGGCACTTATCGGGGTCGCTGACCGTGCCAAACACTGCAACGGGCATGGAGTTCCGTTCCGTTGTGACGCTCCACAGTTCGTCAAAGCAGTTTTGCAGTGCCGTGGCGAGAGGTGGCTCTTGGCCTGTTTCGAGCGCCTGACTCTTTCTGGCGAGCGCTTCGATGTTTCGGAGAAGAAAGATGCACGGTGCACATTCGGCTGCCTTCTGGAATCGAGCACGCAGAATCCCTTCGGTTCGCACGTCTGTATCCGAGATGACATCAAAACAGTCCAGCTCCACGAGCTGCACTCCGGCTGCCTTTGCAACCCATCGAGCTACAGTCTTCTTTCCGCATCCTCGTGCGCCTTTCAAAAGGACGCTGAGATGAAGTCCAAATCGGCTCGCATTGTCCTGCAGCGTGGCCGTGAGAAGCGAGGACAGTGTCGCAAAAGGACTCGAAGGCGCAACGAGCGGCGCTACCAGCTTTTGCAGTCCAGGCGAAGTTAGCTCGGTAGGCAGACTGGGCGTATCGGATGAGACGCCGAGCCAGCGATCGCAGTTGACCACCCGGCACTGCTCTACGCCAGTCTGTACCATCTTGGTAACGTTTGGATCAACAATACAACCGATCTCACCGATTTGCGACTGAAGCGCCAGAGATCGTACGGCTTCGTCCTTGATCCCGCTAGCGACTGTCTTTTCAGGCGCAACCAGTTCTGAGCGCAGGTCGGTGACTTTGAAGTAGACTGTGGCAGTTTTGGCGGCGCCTGGGCCTGAAGGGAGCTTCAGATCGTGAATGTCGTCCGGTGCCGCGTCCGGGCCCGACTCTTGCTCGGCTTCTCTGTTGACGAAGCGCGCTTTGCTGGCCTCGATGGCAACAGCGATGATGTCGCCATTCCGGCAGATACGTCGGCGATCCTCGAAAAAGGTTCGCAAAGCTTCGAGGAAGAGACCCTGGTAGGCGCGATCTACACTGAGGGGCCCAGCTACACGAGCGATGCGGAGACTTTCTGCAAATGGAACTGGAACGGGGCAAGATCTGACCAAAGCCGAGACATCCTGTTGTTGATCCGCTGGCCGAGATCCGAGAACTCGCAGGCTGACGTTGCGATGCGATTCGGAAAAGATCTGGTCGCCGATGATGTTTTGCGCGAGCACCGGAGACATCCATACGGTCAGATGCCCATCCGCTGAGGCAGTCAATTCGGGAGACGAGAGAATGCGGACCAGCCTCGTCCTCGAGTTGTCCTCTGCACTCGCTGCGAGCCAATCACCATTGAACGCACCGAGAGATGCCATCTCCTTTTCACTAGCCAAGATCACGTTCTCCTCGTCGATATTGTCATCAGCTGTACCCGTGAGCGAGGGCCCTTCGGACGTGGTGGACGCGTGTGCGTACCAATGTGCGATGGCATTCACCAATGCGCCAGGGCCCTGTAGTTGCTGCAGCTTGCAGCGCTTTACACGGAGCGCTTTGAGGCGTGGTTCTGAATGAGAGACTGCATTGCTTGCAGTCGAAGGGTCGATGGAGATATCAAGATTGGAAAAATCCTCAAGCACGGTCTGTGCCAGGAAGCGCTCGTCGATTTCGAGATCGTCCTCGTCTTGAAGCTCGTCATCACTATCCGAGCCCTCGTGAGCTGCAGATTCTGCGTCGCTGCCAGCTGCTATCGAAAAGGAGTCTTCAGACATGCTGGAAAGCATGGAGCTGTCGGCTTGTTCAGCGTCGGCGGCCTCGGGATGTAAGGTGAGGAGCACTTCGGATACTTCTGCGGTGAAGACACCTTGCAATAATGGCTCGAGCATCACCACTCGAAGAGGGGCCACAGCAGTGCCGAGCTGGGGCCGGATAATTTGACCTTGGCGGAGGATCTTGCCGTTCAGCTGCTCGACCAGCTGTTCCTGACAGGTATTTGCTGCTTCGTAGCTGCTTGGCGAGGTTGCCTGCAGATAGACGAGAGACACATCGACCAAAGTGTACGGCTCTACGCAGACTCGCCTGGGCTGATCGGGTCGAAAGTTGCGAATTGATGAGCCGAGGGCGGAAGCGATGCTCTTGGGGGCTTCCAACCACAGACCGCTTGTTTCCTGAATGCTCTTAGCAGCATAGACAGCAAGCGCAGGGATGCTGGAGAGACGTAGGCGTCGTCCAGATGTTGGACGCAGACTGATGGCGATTCGATCCGAAGATGATGAGGAGGAGCCACTTGAAGCTGCGCCGGAGAGCACGCTCCATAGCGCGGCAGATACGGTGACGGTCTGATCTGAGACGGCTTCTCTCTTGCCGACGACAAGGTCGACGACGAGCTCCTGTGCTGGCAGCATCGGGATAGTCATAGCTGCGACGGCCGATCAGAGCTCCCAATGGCGGATGGCGTCGTCCTGCACCAATTCGGAAATTTGAGCGAGTTGAGAGTCGAGGATTCGTCCCTTTTCCTCTTTGGATGAAGGTGAAGAACGAAGAGCAACTTTGAACAGATTCCAGGGGATGCGAGCCGGTTCGTCCACAGCCGAACTTCTTCCCGAGCGTGAGCCTGAGCAGGTGTCGAGGTCCAATCAGGCTCAAAAGTATGGAGAAGCCGAATAAAGCGTCAAAGTACGGAAAGCGCGTGAACGAAGCTGCGAGGCTTTGGCCAGGGCCCTGAATCGCACCTAACCGGAAGCACCGGTGAAATTCCACATCCGGTTGCTCATCCCCTCAGAACGGCACCATCGAAGTATATGCGTACATGTCCGTTCCTTCCACAAATGACATGGCTACAGCGAGTTCTGAGTCGTCTCACTCCAGCGAGAAAGAGTGAGATCGTGGAAGGCATTGAAACAGCTGGAAGGGTGAGACAAAGGAGAAGGACAAACAGTCCTATCGGCCGGCCGGCCGGCTCTAGATCTAACAAATCCGATATTTTGTCACACGTGACCTGAGCATGGGCCGCAAATTTGAGCTGCGACCTTCTCAGTCTTGCAAGGCTCCTCTCCACTCCTGGAGCACAATCCATCTTCCCGTCTCCTTTCCCTCACAGCCCTTCATACGTACAGAAAAGACACAGAGACTCGACATCGTTGGAATTATGGCGAGCCAAGAAGACACTGGTGATCTCTATGCTGATCTCTACGGCGGAGATGGCACGGGAGCAGGCGACGTTGTAGACCTCGGTGGCGAAGAGAGACAAGCTGATGATCAAGATCTCATCGGCTACGACGACGAGGACAAGAATGCGAACCAGAACGATCACGGCGACCACGACAGCAGCAAGACGGGCGAAGATGGATCGACAGCTCCGTTCGGAAACTCTTTCATTCCACCGCCATCGACCAGCCAGCCTCAGTCTGGTCTGCAGATCAAGGGCAGCTTCATCCCGCCGCCAGCAAACCAGCCTCCTTCATCGTCATCAAATGCTCACGGCGATGTTCGGGACTTGACGCCAGCGGCTCACAACGATTCGGCTGGCGCAGGTCAGCAGAACCAACAGCAGGGATCTGACGGGCCGAATGGGGGAGACGGTCAGGCTGGTTCCGACGGTCGATCAGTCATGCCTCATGAGATGCCAGAAGAAGGGTGAGTACTACTTTCATCGTGTTCTGACTAACCATTCATAAGGCTTCACAGCCCGGTGATCAAGATAGCACCTTGCCTGGGGCCATGCCAAGAGGCAAGGGAGAATGCTTGATACCTGGAGCTCGCACCATCGCGAATAGATTGTATGACGTCGCATTGTACGGCCTGCTACGGTTGGCTACCGCCACGATGTTCCGTCACCTATCCATACGCTAGCCGATCGAGTAGCGTCGTCGCTATTCAAGCAAATCTCGCATCCCTTCGTTGATGTCACTAGGTCTCCACTCTAGCTACATAGACAGCATGTTGACCACAAGCAATCTGCATCACCTTTCACTACTATCGTCATCATCGTCGCTTTCATCGTCATCGTCATCGTCATCGTCACAACTATGGTTGTAATCGTCTATACATCATCTACTTCGTAACGCTCCTCACATTGCTTTGCAATGATGCTACGACGCACACATCGTTGATGATGGAATGCCAAATCATTCTCCCGATTTTGTCTTGCTTTTCGATACCGGTGCGACGTACGATGAATCTGCGACACAATCCACAGAAAAATGTTCATCGGCGGCCTGAATTGGGACACCACTGAAGGTAGATATCATTCCATCCACCCACCCATTCATGAAGCATCTGGAACCATGACGATGGGCTGGTCATGCATGCCTCCCACGCCATGATGATCTGCGATCCAATGCGTGACCCTAACTGACATTGCCCACTTCGCTAATTCCACATGTGTGCGCACTTGCTCGTACGTTCCATCTCATCTTTCTTGGTATAAACAGACTCGCTCCGTCGTTACTTCTCTCAGTTTGGCGAGGTGAGCCACTGCACAATCATGCGGGACAACGCTACAGGCCGTTCGCGCGGCTTCGCCTTCCTCAACTTTGTCGACCCCAAGGCAGTCAATACCGTCATGGTCCGCGAGCACTATCTTGACGGCAAAGTGGTAAGTGCTCCCACCGCCTTGATCAAATAGATTCAAGGCCTCTCTGATACTGACCTCATGACTGCATCTGAAACAGATTGACCCTAAGCGAGCCATCCCTCGCCCGCAACAGAATCACCATCACGGAGGTGGAGGCGGCGGCGGCGGCGACAGAAGTTACGGATCTCAAAATCAGAAGCTCTTTGTTGGCGGCTTGCCTCCATCAGTCACGCCTCAATCGTTCCGCGCTTTCTTTGAGCAGTACGGCACGCTTCTGGAATGTACCTGCATGATGGACCGTGAGACAGGCAACCCGCGAGGTTTCGGTTTCCTTACCTATCAGGACGAGGCGGTGACTGACCACGTCATCAACACGCGCCCCATCGTGTTTGACGGAAAGGAGGTGGACGTCAAGCGTGCTCAGTCCAAGAACGACCCACAATCGCTCCAAGCCAGGCGGCAGCAGGGCGTGCAGCAGGGCGGGTACGGCACCGGCGCCAACAGATACAACAACGGTGGAAACACTTTTGGCGGCAACAACAACTGGGCCATGAATCCTATGATGATGGGAATGATGGGTCAGGCCGGAGGTGCGGGTGGTCAGGGAGGATTTGATCCAAGTGCCATGGCGCAAATGTACCAGAGCATGGGATGGGGCAATCAGAACTGGAACCCGATGGCTTGGCAGCAGATGATGGCCAGCATGGCTGGACAGACCGGCACGGGAGGTTCGGGAGGAACGGGAGGCATGGATATGGGTGCCATGATGAACAGTATGGGCATGGGAGGTATGGGCATGATGGGAATGGGCGGCATGGGCAACATGAGTCCTCCCTCAGCATCCGCAATGAGCCCCACGATGGGTTCCGCACAAAGGAGCACCTCGAGCGGACCGTCCGGCAACGACGCAGTCCCCCCATCGGGCCCCAAGGGCCACACCAGCGGGCCAAACACTTCGCGGTTCCAGCGAGGTGGCAGTAGTCACAATGGAGGAGGCCGTGTGCCCACCGGTCCAAGCGGATACCATGGCTCTCGAGATGATCGCGAAAGATCACCCTCGCGAGGCGGCGGCGACAATCGCGGCCATCGACGAGAACGGAGTCCCAACCGTGGCGGTGACGACCGACGATACGACAATGGCAACCGAAACCGGTACTGATGTTCGCTCCAGTCGCTCACAATCTCTTTTTGTATCTATAGCACTCCAACGAATCTTTTGAAGCCACTGCATATTGAAGAAGGCTCGAACTGACTGTACTGTCTAAAGATAAAATCTCCTTACTTGGCGCTCTTTGCTTGCTTAGCAGCCTCGTCGAGCTTCTTCTCAATATCGAGGCCGATGAGCACATCAAGCGTGCGGACGAACCACCACCTGCCGCACTCGGCCTCCTCGTCATCCTTCTTAGCATCCTCAAGCGGGAAGCCGACGTGCTCGGCGAGCTTCTCGGCGAGCTTGTGAGTAGCATGCTCCCTTCCCTGGTCGACGTCCTTCTGAGAGATCAAGTCGAACTTGACGGCAGCGTTGAGTGCGCGTTCATCGGCGAAGGGGAACACGGCTCCCCACTGCGACTGAATCCTCCTCAGGAAGATCTCGACGCCGCCGGGACCCAGACCATTGACCTGCTCGGTCAGCACAGCCTTGACCTGTTCGGCAACCTGGAACGAGTCGTTCTTGTCTCCAGCCTTGTCTAGCGCCTTTTCGAGGACGGGCTGGAGGTTGTCCCTAGCATCACCCTTTTCGCCGCAGAGCTTGGTGATGCCTTCAGCGAGACTGCCGAGTTGGACGGCGGTCTTCTCCTTGTGCTGTGTTCTGGCTTCCCAAAGAGCGGCCCTTCTGCCCTCGTTGTCAGCATCGAGGAGGTCTTGGGCGGTGCGGAAATAGTAGGGCTTGTTGAGCAGTGTTTCGATCGACCTGAGCCCGAGTCGGTGCGAGATGGGCTTGCTCAGCAGGATGGCGCAGAGGAGCGTCTGGAAGGCGGTCAGGTCGGAGTTGGGGTAAGAGAGGTGACCCTCGGAGCCGGCGCCTTCGCGCTTGTTCTCGTAAGGCTCAGGTGGGGTGCGGACAGTCTCTCCACCTTCTTCGGCTGTGTCCTTCTCGCCCTTGTCGTCCGGGATGTCCGGGTTGGCGAGCGACCAGGCAGCGTCCGAGTGGAGCCAAGTGAGAGCGTCGTCGTACGACTCGAGCTGGGACTGCTGCACCTCGAGAATGGAATCAACGTTGCTGTTGGAGATGGCATTGCTGGTTTTGGGCTTCTTGGGAGCCGGCCCCTGGCCTCCATCATTGGCCTTGTTGTCGGCGTCCTCCTCAGCATCCTCCTGCTTGGTCTCAGTCTTGGAGTCGTCTTTCTGCTGGGTCTTTTTGTTGTCGACTTGCTCGTTGGAGCGCTTGGCCCCTTTGGTGTCCTCTTGGGCTTTGGCGCCGTTCTGGTCGCCGGAAGACTGTCTCCTGGTGGTCACCATGTTGATTGTTCTTGCTCGATGGGGCTTGACCGCTCTTTAGTAAAGTTGGAGGACGAGAGGGAAGGCTCAAGATGCACACGCTCTTGACATAAGTCGGTTCAAGACATCAGACGAGTTCAGGCCATGTCATCTTCTCATCCGGATTGCAGCAATGTGCTAAGGTGGAAGAAACGGAATGACGCCGGAGCCTTTCTCATCCTCGATCTTCTTCCCGCCCGTGCGGGGTCGCGGCTGTCACTTAGCGAGACATGTGGAGGCTTGTGTTGATTCTTCTAGCTTGTTAAGCTGTTGTCTGAAACTGAAATCTTGAGTAGAAATCCTCTGGTCTAACAGCAAAATTTACGCGCCAAAAAGGGTCCAGCCGCACGATGTAGATCATCAGCTGTATGATAATTGAGGCTCCGACGAGGCTGTCGCTGGTAAGCAGCCCAGATGCAGTTCGCCTAGTCGCCAAAATTCATGTGCGCGCTCTGCCGCGAAAGCCCACTCAGGGGCTAACTCTCCAAGCCGCTCATGCGAAATGATGGTCTACTGCTTCTGCTATCCACGTCTGGCCCACCGACTTGTCTGAACTTTCCTGTTTCCGGAAAGTCCCCTCGCCTGTCTTTATGAAAAGATTCTTCCCGCAGACCCTTCCCGCCTGATCTCACGACCAGGCACACGGGTAAGTGATTCCCTTTGTCTGGTCGAGCTAGAATGTGCTGCAGCTGCAGCTGCTCCTGCAGCTGCTCCTGCACAGAAGGTCAGGATGCAAATATTTCAATGGTCAATGGTCCATCAGATGGTTTGCTAGACTGGGGCTTGAACCTGCATCCTGCAACGCGCGCAGCGCAGCTTCGCCTACAGTTACAGTATTCCACACTGTCCGAGCTCGTGCTTTGTTTGGTACAGTAAATTGAGTAGTGAAGTTTCAGCGTAGTCGCATGCAGGTGGAATCATAAGGGACTGCATTGTTCAGCATTGCTCTGGATTGATGAGTGAACGAAGATGGCTTGATGACAGTCCAAACCATCGACTCAGGGGCTAGAGTCACAACAAGTCGAGTCGGGCCAGTCCCGAAAAAGTGCCGGGAAAGGGAAAGGAAATGGGAAAGCAGCAGCAGGTGCATGCACAATTAAATCGAGAAAACCTTTTTTTGGGCCCACTCATCCAGCCCCTGAGCTCAAGTCGCGTCGCTGCGCCAGCTGGGCGAGGCCTGTGTTGGCTCGGCTACGAGACTTTTTAGACCAACACTGAGTTGCTTGGCAGGTGTGTGTGTGCCAAATCCCAATGGGAGCTTTACCCTCACCGTCCCCTGACACCTGACACCTCTTTCCGCACCCTACCGGAGCAGCATCCATCCTCCTCCATCTCCGCCAACGTCATCCATCATCTCACCTTCCTTTTCTCCATTGCAAAGATACCCCAGCATCGTCGTTGACGACGAGCAATCACCGACACACTCGTACTCGCATCCTGCAAATCCCGCATCTTGCTTAAACACTCAGCCTAACACTCTAAAGAAGGGCATACAAGCAGTGCCGGCAGCGACATCTCACAAAATATCCCATCTTTGGCGTTGAAAACCACTCTACTGGCGCAATGGTAGCGTCGCTGCTTCTTAGCATTCCTCTGTGACGACCATTCATCCATCTTCGTCCTCACATTGCTCGATCGCCGCAAGACGGCTGCAGCCATACCTGTTTTCAAGATGGAGTCCGAGGCTATGTCCAGACAGGATTCTATCTCTTTTCCAACCATCCCTGACTCGCCCATCAAGTCACAAAAGGCGCCAATCCTACCCGTATTGTCCACATCGGACTGCTGCGAGGTCCAAGATCACGAGTGCATGCCCCCACCTCGCAGCTCAGCACAACCTAATCAATTGAAAGTCTTCACATCCGGCGCCAACGTGCCTCAACCGGAGCGACACTCAATCGCCTCTGACGATTCTTCTGCTGCTTCATCTGCTGATTTCTTCGGTGCCAATGTCCCCATCAGCAGGCCCATCTCTGCAAGCACACTCGCCTCGTCTCGCCCATCTTCCATCGCATCCAATGCTTCCTCTGCAAGCCATGTTCAGGGTCAGCTCACTGCCTGCGCCGACCTCTTGAGTCCCAGCTTGGCCTCGGCATTGGGTCTCATCCCCAGCAACACAGCGGAGATCGACTTCCCAAGGTCAAATCGGAACTCGGTGCATGGAAGCACTGACGGAGGAGCCGGCGGCTCCAATCCAGCACGAAGGCGTGTTCGGGCGCAGAGCGCCCACAGCGGCGCTCTCTCCACCCGCCGTCCATCCATGCCGATCGTGCCCAGCATGAATCATCGCATCAGTGTCGCCAGTGTTTCCAGCTTCGAAAGTCTGCCCGAAGACGAGATTGTTCAAGGCTTCCTCTCACCCATTAGCCTGCATCCCAACTCACGCAACAACAGCTACGAGCGCATCACCCGCAGCGCGACTGCAACGCAATCGCACACTAGCGACAATGCAGCCTCGGCCACCATCTATGCAAAGTCAGCGCAAGCCTCGCTCTCGACCTCCTCGCTCGGCAACATTTCGGTGGCCAACTCATCCCAAGGGGCTCTCCCACTCGAACACGTTCCATCCGATGCTGGATCTGTCATGTCTTCCTCCGCTTCCTCGTCGGCTCACAGTTCCGGTCCCAGCGCAGCTAGCCAGACCTCGACCCTGACTGCAGGCTCTCAACGTCCAAGTGTCTTTCTTCGCCGGTCTGCTACCTCACCTGTCCCATCGGCTGACGCATCTCTGCTCATGGCTCGTCGACAACGTAGCGCAAAGGAATTGCTCGACACCGAAAGGTCATTCGTCGCCAGTCTCAACTTGATTGATCAGGAATACTACCAACCTTTGATGGCTAGTCTCGGAAAGGGCAAGGGCAAGGTTTCTGCCTCAAGCCCATCAGCTCCGACGCCGATCCTTTCTCGCAAGTCTCTCAGTGACATCTTTTCCAACTTCTACGATATTTTTCAGCTCAGCAAGGAACTCCTCAGCCAGCTCGAGGAGCGACTTCAGGCCTCCTCCGCTCCAGAATCTAGCCAGATTCGTGCAGCTGGCTTGACCTGGAATGCTTCGACCGACTGCCTCGGCGACATCCTCGTCACCCTTGCGCCCTTCTTGAAGATGTATTCGCTCTTTGTCAAGAACTTCAGCGGAGCCCTGCAGCGCATCGAGTTTGAGCAGAAGACAAACGAAGCCTTTGCCAAGTTCCTCAAGGAGACCGATCAGAGGCGCTCGGCCAAGGAGAAGGTCGCCGATGCACCCGGGAGCGTGCGACAAGCTTTCGGCTATGGCCTTGGCTTCCAGGCTCATCTTCTGACCATCGTGCAAAGGATCCCGCGCTACAAGTTGCTCGTCGATGACCTTGTCAAATCTACGCCCGAGACACATCCTGACTATGCCGACCTCAGGCGCGCCGCCCAGATGATTGAGCAAGTGGCTTCCTACATCAACGAGAACGTCCGACAGCACGAGATGGTGCTCACTATGCTCGGCCTGCAAAAGAGCTTGCACGGACTTACCGAGCCAATCGTGACTCCAGGAAGGTCCCTGATCAAGCGAGGCACTCTGATGAAGACTTGCCGTCGCAACATTCAGCCCCGCGAGTTCTTCCTCTTCACCGACTGTCTCATCTATGCGAGCCCCATCTCGGGCAGCATTGAGTCAGCGTCCGCAGCCTGGATGATGTTGGCGCAGCGCGGTGGACTGTACGGCGCTACTGCATTGGAACCTTCACAGTCACCGATCATGGCATCACCATCCACATCATCTTCGTCACCCATCGAGACGGTCCTCGCACCGAGTCACACGGCTGGGCCACTGGGTCCTCGCGCGCGGATGGCATCCTTGCCCGAACCCTACACACCTTTGGCTGGAGCCATCTTCTCCCTGGCCGGCCATCAACTGCAATACCGGGGCAAGTTTGGACTTCGTGACTGCACCGTGGTCAGTGTTGAGGACAACTTGCACGAAGGTCTTCGCCACTGCTTCGAGATCCACACGCCAGAGAAGTCGTTCGCGGTGTATGCCGAGAGTGCGGCCGGCAAAGAGGCGTGGGTCAATTGTATCAGGGAGGCACGTGCTGATCACATGTCCGCTCGTCGAACCTTGAAAGCCGAGGAAGACAGTATCGAGGCTAAGCGAGAGAAGAGGCGATCTCTGTACAAGATCGATGCATCCAAGTTCTCAAATCGACGCCTTAGCACCCAAAGCCTTGGTGCATATCTCGCAGGCACTAACTTGTTGGGCGGGAATGAAGGTTCTTCACAAGCGACGGACGAGCAAGCTGAAGCAAGTGCTCCTAGAGCGGCTTCGCAAGAACGTCAACCTCTCCTAAGACGATCACGTGTTGACTCACTTCCCAACTTGATGAGCCCTCCGTCTTTTCCGTCGTTGGTCGGCGCTGGCGCTCATCTATCTCTTGCGAATCTGCTCGCCTCGAATCCATCGGCAGCCGCTGCCGCCGCGCCGCTGCGCGTACTCGAAGACTACAACGCACCAGTCTGGGTCCCCGACAACCGTGCGGACAAGTGCTGCAACTGCCACGAGCCGTTTGGTATGTGGCGTCGCAAGCATCACTGCCGACTGTGCGGCCAGGTTGTCTGCTGGACCTGCTCGCAACGCTCGTTTTTGATCCCTAGCTACCAGGATGAAGAACCGTATCGGCCCGCACGCGCATGTGATCAGTGCTACGACAGTGTTTTCCCATCGGATGCAGCCGACGAAGCTGAGGCGACTCAGGATGCGACTGGAAAGCCCGGCAGCTCCGAGATGGCGCCGACGACGAGTACCAGCACGGTTGACAGTGTTTCCCACACCCTCGGCGCCTACCGAATGACACCGGATAATGGGACCGATGCCGAGGGTAGCATGAACGGCTCGCCATTCACTCCTCCCATTGAGCGCGGTTCACCAGAACCTGATGCTGATGGCGACGAGCTGTCCTCCATCACGACCTCATCGACGGATGTTTCTCTCACAGGCCGATCGGCCATGGCTAGGAAACACGACGATGCAACCGTTCGACCTAAGTCGATCAGATTTGAAGCCGAAACTCAAATCATGAGAGAGACACGAGACGGTGCTGTATCGCCGACATCGTTCTCGAGCGCGATAGAAGGCTCTGCACCCACGGTAGCCCTCACCCAAGCCACGTCGGCTGAAGCCGGTCGTCGAGGCAGCGGTGATGATGAGCAAGTTCGCGGCGCAAGCAAACGCACGACTCCGATGCGAGCACAGGCGCTACCGGACTTGCCGACGCGCTCCAACTCGCTTGCATCGCAGCACCTGCCATCGAGATCGCCGCGGGCTATGTCAGCAGAGGCGAGGTCGAATCGTGCTTCGGCTCTGGAAGCACATCATCTGTTTTCGAACTACGGAAGAACCTCGCAGATCCAGGCGGCAACATCAGGGTCGGGTACTTTCCGATTGGTAACACCTCGACTGACGACGCCGGAAACAGAGCTTCCACCGGGCATGACCAAGAGCCGCATCTTTGGTCCCAGCATCATGGATGCGGGCTACTTTGGCAGCACAGCAAACACGATCAAGGAGGACGCTGAAGACGACAGTGCTGAATCGAGCAGCAGTATGGTCAACACCTCGGAGCCATTCAAACCTTGGATGCTGCATGCAATGTCCCCGGCGGGACAGGCGCCGCAGCTGCGACCGGCAAGGAAGCGTCCGCTCAGCGCAGCAGCGCGACTCAGCCACTTTTATGGACCCTTGTTGACCTCAAATCCTAGTGCGGGATCGGCCACGCCGCCCATTGCAGAGTCGACAGCAACCCACCCGTCAGAACAGCAGAATTCTTAAGATCAGCCGGGCTGCGCCTGTGCTTGGTCATAATTCGGCTCCTTTACTTCATCACGATATCACGCTCAGTATTTTTATGCATCACACATACCCCCGCAGAGCATATTCTTATCTCATTTCTTGCCTGAACAACAATGTATAGCGAAAAGTCCGATCTAGATTATAGTGGTATCATGTGTGGACAGGAATTATGTACATGTACATGTTATGGTTGGTATAATTTATGCAGGGGATCCATACGCAGCCGTGCCTATGCTATTGGCTTAGTGTGCGCCAACGGCGGGGGCGGTGTAGGCCGAAGCGGGGGCGATAGGCTGGGCGGTGGTGGTGCCGGGAACCGCAGCATTGTGGGTGTATCCGGTGGTGGCGGGCTGAGCATAGCCGGGAGCGGTGGTGGTGGCGGGCACAGTGGATGCTGGCACAGCGGTGGTGGTAGTAGTGTTAGGGTTCTGGGCGGCAAGGACCTCCTTGTGACGGTGCCTCTCCTGCTCGCCAACCGCCTTGTTGTGCTGAGCGCCGGCAAGGTTCTGCTCGGTGTGCTGGAGCTTGCCACGGTGATCGTTAAGGTTCTTGGTGGCGGTGTCAACCTTCATCTTCTTCTCCTCGAGCTTACGGACAGCTTCGTTGTACTTGGCCTGCATCTTCTCGAGCTTGGCCTGGAGCTTGTGCTCCTTCTTGATGGCCTTCTGGTGCTCCTTCTCAGCCTTAGCGTGAGCCTTGAGAAGTTTGGCGTCCTTCTTCTTGTCCTTCTCGAACGACTTCTGGGCAGACTTGAGCTGCTTGTCGTCAGCCTTAGCCTCCTTGGCGATGATCTTCTCTTCGCGCTTGATCTGCTTAGAGTCCATGATGGGTGATTTGTGTTGGGACGTGTTTGAAGTGTTTGTAGTGGTTTTGTGGAATAGAGACAAGCTTCGTTTGTGGTCTAGCGACGTGACTATATAGACTTTGATGGAGGTCCGTATGACTCTCCACACATGGCCAGGGTGTTTGCTCGGCAGAACGTTATTCACTGACGTAGCACCTCGAGCCGAGGCGCTAGACGAGTCATGACCCAAGCAAGCCCTTGGCAGCGAAGACTTGTCGCCACAAACACTCGACCATGTCATGCTATGCTCCTGTGCAGCGCAAGTAGAACTGTCTACTGTAACACATAGGGAACACAGCGGCGCGTCGAGGAGCGCGCCGGGCTATGACGTCATGACGTCATTTGCAACGAGCTTTCTTTTTTTAGGTTGGCAATCCGCCCTAAATTCCCAATAAGACTTATCCGGCGTCGGGGTCGGCGAATCGTTCTTCCATTGCAGCGTGCGGCGGCGTCCGTCGGTCGCTGTTCACACGACTGTATGACGCACTCATACGGTCATGGTACGACGGTGTTGGCACAACCCCTAGTTCGGTTCGGCGTGCATGACACGAACTTTTACGCCTCCCTTTGCGTTCTTATCAAAGCCTAACAGAAGTTTCCACAAACAACTCCGCTTGGCCGACGCCCGCTAGCGTCACATTGCCGGTACGGTACCGACTGGGTTACATTCCGTACCAACGATATGCTGAGCTTGGCGTATCTGAATGTGATCGTCATCCAGCTACCAAAACTTTGCAACGCTCATAGCGGGAGTCACCAAAATTAGAACGCTCGTCAGAACAGCTCTATTAACGTTGCGGGTCCAAAATAGAGCTCCCTCGCCGAGCCAACGCAGTCACACGCAACTGAAAGCTCGAACCCAATCTCTGGTTCGCACTGAGACCTTACTCAACCGAAACTGGTTCCCAACGTACTCTTTGACGGCAATAGTAACGTTGGAATGACAGCGCCTAGCTCCACAAGCGAGTAGCTGAATGCGCCACGCTACGCAATGTGGACTTCGTGTTGACGCCTCGGGTTTGACGGTTGGCGTTTGGCAGTCACAGCCACAAGCCACAATCACAGCCATAATCTTTGTTGAGGAATCATATTGGACATTCTCGGGTGAGCTCAGTAGCCGCCGTTTGACAGCATGAGATGTTCTATCCTGTTCCATGATGTTTCAACAAACGAATCCCCCGGCGGCTGAGAAGGTGTCTCTTTGCCACACGAGCGGGTCCTGTGACTCGGCAAGAATTGCGGTGGGGTTCCGACGTCAACATCGCCGTTGCGCCTGGTCGCAGAGGCTACAATCGGTCGCTAAAGAGGTGGTGTTGACGGGATCGGTGAAGAAAATAAATTCCTTTGTTAGAACGTGATCTCTCACAAGATGACTGAAAAAAAAATAATATCCCAGTGTTGGTTCCGCGCAACGGCGCGTCGCGCGCTGCTTTCCGCTAAAGTGCTGTGCTCTAAGCAATCAATTTACACGACGTGCCGAGGAAAACACACGCTCAATTTGCTTGCTCAGGCGCACTTTCTGAAGATCCGCAATTCCAACTCGCAATCACACCCTCATCACCATCACACACACTCCATGAACTAATCCTTCCATCGGACATCTGTACCTCCATCTCGCTCCGTCAATACCCGCATCCAATCCGAACAAAAAGCTACCCAGCATCTCAAGGCGCAAGGAAGAGTAGCACAGCATGTCGATCGTCCACCTCCAGTCGGTAGAAATCCTCAATGCCGAAGCCAAGTTCGAGGACCCCTACATCTTCAAGATCACTTTTGAGTGCATCTCGCCGCTCCAGGACGATATCGAATGGAAGCTCGTCTATGTCGGATCAGCGGGTGACGAAAAGTACGACCAGGAGCTGGACAATTGCATGGTCGGGCCTGTCCCAGTTGGTAAGTAGACAGATCCATTTAACCCAGACCTCTTCTGGCCTTTTGGTAGCTGACCCGCGCTTCTCTCAATCCATCTTGTGGCAATCTAGGAGTGAATTCGTTCGAGTTCGAAGCGGCTGCGCCATCGCCAGCCAAGATCCCTCCCGAGGATCTGCTCGGTGTGACGGTGATCCTGCTCACTGCGTCGTACAGGGACCAAGAATTCATCCGTGTGGGATACTACGTCAACAATGCATACGAGAGCGAGGAGCTCAGGGAAAACCCACCAGAGAAAGTCGACCTTACCCAAGTTAGGAGGGAAGTCCTCGTGTCCAAACCAAGAGTCACACGGTTCAACATCAAGTGGGACGACAGCGCACCAGCGAGTGCGGCCCAGCAGCAACAAGGGGAGGCAGTTCTGGTGTAGACCATCAAAAGTTTGGGTCAGGGTCGGGTTCTGTAGATTGTAAAAGCAAGCAAATCGTCACGCATAAGAGCAAGATGGTGTGTGCAAGTGGTTGCTGATGCAGATGCAGATGTGCGTGTCCGGACAAGTACAATTGTAGAAGATGGAGATGATGAGATGCTCGGCTACTCAGTGAGCAGGGTATTGAATGGGGTGAGGAAACACGCTAGAATACTGATTACGACCTGTGCCTCCTGAAGCTGGAGTCGGGACAATGTGCGTTCAAAGGCCAACACCAGCGGCCGTATCTGCCAACGACCAGCAGCGCATCGGTCCTATTCCCGAGCCTTCCAAAGGGTTCGCCTTTAACCCGTACCCAAATCTAGCTGCCAGTGGGTCAGCATGAACCGCAAACTGCTTGGTCACTGGCAGTAGCCCCTGTTCTGCCAGCCAATCTGTCATTGCTGCCGTTCCACTCAGCGAGTTGAAGTGAATCGCCTCGGCCCGACTCTGGAAACTCCCCTCCAACATATATGCCAAATGCCTCTGGATCAGTGCCGTATGCAGCCCCCAACTCGTTGCGAGATTGTGAAAGAACCCAACGGCCTCTGTCGGTGTCTTTTCATATCCAGAAAAGAGCGCAGGATTCGCCAGCAGTCCTCTCGCGCTCATGGCGCCCCTGCACCCGGTCTTTGCCCTATACTCCATCGCATCATTGAGCGTCCAGACATCGCCATTCGCTACGCAAGGTACCAAGCCGCCGCTGCCGCCATCTGCAAATCGCGCTGCTGCTCCACCTTTTGATCCCCATGCTGTGCGGAACCCACAGGCGTTGGCGGACTCGACGGCGAACCTGATCGCATCCAGATCCACCGGATGGCTCGCCGAGCTCTGCCATCTCGTGCGTCCGTGGATCTGCAGCACCGATGCTCCTGCGTGCAGCGCATTGCGCACGAGGGCGTCTGTAAGCTGCAGGTCTGGGTCGACGCGGATCTTGACCGAGACGCAAAAGTCTTCCCCCATGCGAGCCTTGACTGCGCGCACCATGTCCCGCACTGTCTCCGGCTGACGAAGAAGATACGACCCCAGCTCCTCCTCGTATGCCCATGGTTGAGGACAGCCACAGTTGAGATCGACGCCATCGACAAACCGCCCAATGAGCTCCGAGGCATCTGCGAACGGCTCCGGCGTGCTCGAGGCGAACTGCGCTACCAGCGCGCCGCGCACGCGCACCTTTGCCCTGTCGATCCTGGCCCGGTCAGCGTGGGCGTCCCGTTCAGCTTCCCCAATCGTCTTTCCCTCCCCTTTGCTCGAGTGTTGCTGCTGAGCGAGCAGGCGCTGCGCACTCTCACTGCCCTCAGCAACACCAGGAAGAAGCTCGTATGTCCCGCGCTCATACTGATTGGTGCTGAATTCCGAGTTGCGTGCCGCTTCTGTTCTGCTGAATTCTTTCGCAAGAATCATGGGCGTTGTTGTGATGTGCGTTTCGTAGCGCGCTACGAGGGTACGGAAGGCGAGCTTCGAGTAGCGCACCATGGGCGCGCAGACGTTGAGGCCGTGGAAAGCATCGAGGAGGAGATGTGGCGGCAATTGGATGGCCTCTGGATCGTAGGTCGGGCAGAATGTTCCCGAAGGAGGTGGCTGGACGAAGCCGTTGATGTCCCCCATCGCTGGTCGATGTATGCTCTTGCTGTTTCGTCGGAAAGATGTCTGAAGCAAGTACGAAGGAGGTCATGCAGGAGGTGCAGCCAAAAAGTTCAAACTTCCGAAGCCGAAAGCCGGGCTTAAATTTTCGATGGTGTTGAAATGTTAGACTCTGATTTCGTACGGGAAGAGCGAAAGCTGTCCAGATACGCAGGGTCTAGACCGCGTGCTGATTGTGGCTTGGCGCTCGTTGCATCGATGGAATGCTGCTGAGACCCAAAGGTCCTCCTTTTCTCATGTGTCTCTACTCTTACCTATCAGCCAAGCTGAAGTCGAGCGGTCTTTAGCGGTCTTCTCCAACTCATGCTCATGCGACTGCATGTTTGTCCCCAAGATGTTGCGAGCGCATCCGGACTCCGTGCCCAACCCCGACTTGGTGCTCTCATTATCGCGCTTGGCTGGCTTTGAACGTAATCGACAGTAGCTTCTGCGGGTCTAGACACGGGATGAAGAGTCTTCTTTGTCTTGTGTGTCGAGTGGCTGAAGAGAGGACGTGGGAACTTGTTTGCTGATCACGAGGCTACCGATCCTGGCGAACAAGGTTGTGGCTGGGCTACGTCAGATTGCCTTGACATTCCCAACTTCCCGTTATGGTAGGGAATTTGACTCGCGCTGCCAGATTGGACCTGCACAAGCCTGGGTGTAGGGCTTGCAGCTTTTTTGCTTGGTGTTCTCGAAGTGGTACGGCGACAGTACAGCAAGACTTCACCAACCGGGAAAAATTACAGCAGAATGACAGCTCGCTTATATGCACCGGCGGGCCCGAACGCTATGAAGACCCCCTTGCGCGATCCTTAGGTATCTCTTTGGGAAAGTGATATGATTGATTGGATGGTTGGAATGCGACTCTCTGGTCACGCCATTCAAGTGTTGCTCACAAGCGACATCATTAGCAAGCGAGGACAGTGCGGATGGAGTCTATGATTGAACACAGCAGCGACAGGGGGCATCGTGCGGTACTGACACAACTTAGAACTCCCGAAATGTGGGAGAAGAAGGGGCGGAATAATTTGTGTAGCAGGTGACTGAGGTCAGCTGCTGGGAAAAACACAGCTTAAAAAAGTAGCTTAAAAAACAACCTTTTTTTTTTTTTTTTTTTTTTTTTTTTTTTTTTTGGTGATTTTGCCAGGAGCTCAACCGCGGTCGAGTCGGTATTTAGACCTGCATGTCTGTAAAGATAGATCGAATACCTAGCACACTACAGTGTGCTCGCCCCGATGCAAACTTGTAATAAGCATTGTTGCCCAGGTTTGGTCCTCTGCCGTACTGATCGATGTGGACAGTTCGATTGTACTGCACTGTATCGCTTTCACCCCCTTCCGTAGCATATAGGTCCTCAGTCGCACAGGAAAGTCTCAGGGTTTAACAAGCACAACATCCACCCGTAAGCTATACAGCAAACATCACGGGAAGCTGCAGGTCACCGGCCGATGAGACGGGAGAAAATTCCGAGACCCTGACTCCCGAGGGTCAAGGCTGTTCTGTTCTGTTTATCAAATTCGCGCAACACATATGTGGCTTCCTCTCGAGGCTTTGAAAGAAAAACTGTACGAGTGACAGATCGGTTGCGGTGCGCCTGGGATTTAAACAGGCTGGACAAGCGAGGACGGACGAGACAGGGACTCTTGAAACGAAGCAGAGGGTGGCGAGGGCATGGAAATCTGCCCTTTGCCACTCTCATTGGTTCCGCTGGTCTCAACCAAAAAGTATGGTCGGAGTCGAATTTGTCAAAACATATACAGTTGGTGGCAGGCATCAGCTCGAACCGGCACAATACTCTGTCAAGCATACCCGGAGCAGCTGCATGGGTAAGCCACGCGATTCGAGGAAGCCACCTTCTGTCGTGATGAGAGTCTTGCAGAAACCAATGCAGTACAGCGCTGATTGAGCTGTACGCACGACATCAACAGCTGTCCAAATGTGCCTATTTTAATTTCGTCGGCTGCCTCAGACATCTTCGTGATCCTGGCAGCTCTTGCACGCTCACTATTTCCACTCTCTTGCCAGGAACACGCCGCATACAATCAACTTCTTGGGGCCATCTTGCCCTCATCATGAGATTCGACGCTTCTGCCTGGCCTCATCTTTGGACCTGTTGAGGCTCATTTGAAACCGCGACATGGCGCAGAATAAGCAGACCTCTTCCCGATCCTCGTGGAATGAGGTTGACGAAGTGACAGACTAACATTATGCTCAGCTCACGCTTTTTCATGCAAGTGGCATGTTTCTTTGGCTCATTTGTGGCGCTTCTCCTTCAGCTTTGTGACAAGTCAGTACAGGCCGTTTAACGATGTATAGTTTGAAATTGACGGTCGTTCTGCACAAGATCGCATGCTTATCAATGTTTTGAATGCGATGAGATTAGATGTATGCACGGCAATGGTCGAGCAGCCGGAGGAGCCAAATTTAGAAGGCGCATCGAAAGCTAGCAAGGCAGCCAGGCAGCCAGCAGCGCACAACGATGCGTCCCGCCGTTCCTGGCGTCCGGAATTCGTGCACTGCATGCCTAGAGATGCAGTTCAAGCCGAGCCTGCTCGATTTCAGTCACTGGGCCCCACAGCCGGCTCCGCTCCCTACCGACCTTCCTGTCTTGAGCGAGTCGAGGTCGGACAGCAAATGCTCCCTGGATGCTTCACCAGCTAATGAATTTCGAGACTCAAAGAAACAGCGCAAACTTTCCGAAAGCATCCTTTCCTATCCCACCCAGAGTTCCATCGCCGCTTGGGACTTTCCCAGTCGAGTGTACCCTGACCGCTCTTTGTCCCTTCGTCGTCCCATCATCACTGATAGTGTCAGAGTATGCTGTGGTCTGAATGTTGTCAGAATACGAAGCTATTATACTGCACAGTCTCGCGCTACGCGTGTAGAAACACGAGAGATTGTGGCTGAGAAGGGCGAGAGACGAAGCTGGCCCTACTGTTGGGCTTGCTCCACAAGAAAATCCGTCCCACGCCCGAGCCTGTAGATCATCGCACAGGAAACCTCGGGACGGGCTCGCCTACACGCGCTTCCATTTTGCAACTGTTCACAATAATGAGGCTTGCTTGTTACTCCGCTGCCTTCGTGCTTTACCGGTACCGGTACCGGAAACGAACAACACCTTTGTTACCTTTGTTCGGCTTTTCTCCGACAAGCAGACTCAGATTGTGCGACAACAGAAGGACACTCTCATAGCTCTGTATGTGGCGTCATGATCTCGTGCATTTGTCTCGTGCATTTGGGAGAGGCAGACTCGCATGCCGGCTCGATTTAATTTACACCTGCTCGAATTTCCTTCAGCGGGCCAGTCTCCTCGTCCCCGTCCTCAATTGCCGTTCTCCGACCTGATGATTGGATCCTGCATCCAGCGTGGCTGCCGAGTGTGTTAAGGGTCCTGCTGCTTCTGCCCAGTATGTCCGCTGAGGTTTCTCCCTCGTCCGCCCTTCCTGCTAGTACCGTACGGTTTCACGAGAAAGTGAACTGCCCGACCTCCTCCTCCTCCTCCTCGCAGGCATACAGTCCGCTATTTAAGTTTAGGAACTAGGTTGTATGCTCTTTCTGTCCTTCCCACACTACATGCGCTTTCTTCCACTCCCGTTCCCCACTCTTGTTCCGTAGCTGTATCGAGTTCCTAGTTCACTCTTGTCTCCCATCTCCCCTCCTCATCACTTCTTGATCTTGTCGTCGACGCTCGCCTCACGGCGACTCAGCTCGCGCGCCACTATTCTGGCACATCTGCTCGTATCAGTGTCGCGTTCCTCTCCTGCACAGTCGCGTTGCGCTGCCATCACGTTGTACCAAGCTCGCGTCTGCTTTTCGTGACCTTACCCTCGCGTTTTCCGCTGTTATCGCTCTCACCTATCCTCTCATCCACGCTATCCAGCACCTTTCAGCAGCGTTGACCATCATGACGCCCGTAACGCACAACATAAACGACTACTATTTCAACACCTGGTCTGTCCAACAGCAGCTCTACGACAACGGCTCGACCAGTCAGCACGCCAACCACGCCCACAATTACGCGGCCACCAACACTCCCGGCCAAGATGCCTTCCACTATGGCCAGGCCCCGCAGAACCCTTTCACCGCTTTCAGCCACGCTGGGCAGCGAGCTGCTCCGACTCAAACTCGCTGCCAAGAGGCGTGCACTTTTTGTCGTGACAGGTAAGTGAATGTTTGGTGCACGCGTCGCCATGGATCACATGACTTACAGAACGCTTTTTTGACATTTGGGCGAGCAGGAAGATCAAGTGCAACGGAGACAAGACGGGATGTCAGAACTGCTTGAAGAGCGGCAGGATCTGCAAGTTTGAGCCGATTTCTGAGGAGAAGAAGAGGGAAACGCGCGAGAAGAAGCTCCGCGCCAAGCAGGCCAGGGAAGTTGAGAATGCTAAGGCGGCTCATTTGAAGGCACACGGTAAGATTTTTGCACACCAGCCGTACAAGAAAACCGTCAAGAAGGTTACTTACGCCAGTGGCAGTACCAGCTCGAGCTTCAACGCTGGTTTCTCGCCTCCGCCTCTTTCTGCGCCCTACTTCGCTAACGAGTCGTACTTCGATGCGGCGCCTAGCTCGGGCCAGTCTGTGGACTTGTCGCCGACGTGGTCCACCAGCGCTGCTGGCTCGAGCCACCGAGCCGAGCCCCCAAGCCCGCTCCCTCCCGTTGTCGTTAACGAAGCTTGGGTCCCCACTGGTCCTCACTCTACTGAAAGGGCCGGTGAGGCTTGGCCCAACATGGACACTGCTTACCCGTACCATAACGCATACCCCGCCGCCTACCAGCATGATTTGTACCATTAACCCATTAGCAAGGGTCATACCCCGACACAGTCTCGGATTGCTTAGAACGTTATCTTTGTCTCATATTTCACGGTCGCACTCTTCACTTCACTTTCTAACTTCACGCACAGTCTCTCTTTATAAAAACACAAGATGATATTTCTGTGCAAGTGTGAGAGCAAATTACTTGCCCTGAGGAGCGTCCTTGAAGGAGAGGCAGTGCTCCTCGCCCATGGCGCTGACGATGGTGACCATGAGGTCCTTGCCGTCTTCGAAGGCGGACTGAATCTGCTCACCGAGCTCACCGTCGGGAACACGGACGTCGTCCTTGGTGTCACCGTCGTTGGTCATGAGGTTGAGGTAACCATCGTCGACGTTGACGAGCTGGAACTCCTCACGCTTGACGTTGGGGACGTCCATGTTGTGGGTGGAGGGCGAGATGTCTTCGTACTTCTTGCCGGTGAAGATGTCGGTGGCGACAAGGTGGACCTTGGCGTGACCGTGCTTACCAGTCTTTGAGGTAGACATGTCGACGATCTGTTGAGTGTTTGGGAGGTGGGACAGGGGCAGAACGAGTCAGTCGGTTGTTCGAGTATGAAGAGATCCAACAAGGTGCAAAGGTCTCCGCCGCAAAGTCCATGTAGGATAGGCTCGGTGTGCTGCGCCAATGAGGAAATCCATCAACTGCCACCTTGGTCGAGGTTGAGTAGCTTGCGCTGTGGTGGTAGGCAGAACGGCTTTCGTTGCTTGACCTTTGCTGCTTGTAGCTGAAGTGCATGTTTGACCTCGAGCTGATTGGCTGTGCCGAGCCAAGAGCAGCAAGAAAAGTGTGAATGAAGAGAGAAAACTTACCTTGCAGGGACGACCCTTGATGACGACGTGACCGTTCTTACGCAGGGCAGAGCACTGCATAGGGTAGGTGAGCGACGAACCGGCATCGGCGGTGTCGAAGGTAGCGTTGTGCTGCTCGTCGTCGGAGGCGGACTGTTTTCGTGATAGATAAGATAGGAGATGGGTAAAAGTAAGCACGACATGATCACCACAAATTGCAGTCGAGTGCTTGATAGAGACCTGTGCAATTGCGATGCCATTCGACGTGGTACAGCTTGAGAGCGCCGATCGCGGGATCCTGGAGATCAAGGGAATGATGCCGTCGCTATCGAGGCCAGACAGCTAAGGCTAGTTCGGCGGCAGGTGCCTAGATACTAAGACCGACAATGCGAAGCTGATTGTCCCATGCGTGGTAGCAACAGCGAAATGCAATCCGTCTGACCGCCGTCCGTTCGAGATGCTGAAAACGTACCATTTTGACTAAGATGATCTACTGGGGATAGGTAGGTGTGAGAAAGGAAGCAAGTGACGATCGTGCCGAAGAAGTTCAACTTTGCCCGTCTGCCGCTGTGGGACTCTGCGTGCTTCTGTTGGCCTCTTCTTTGCTCAGCAGTGGAAAAAAAAAAAAAAAAAAAAAAAAGAAAAAATCGACGCCGCCTGCAACAACGCTCTGATCAAGAAGAACTGTTCTCTGCGGTCGAGAGATTTTGGCCAGCGTCGGACGACTCTCTCTCGCGCTCAACCCTCTTGTCTTGTGCTGCACAGCGAGGGAAAAGTTTTTCAATTCTTCGAGTCGCCAACTTGAACTGAATTGTATTTATCAATTCAAGTGAGAGGCAAACGAAATTCAAATGAGAGCTAGCAAACCTCTGGGCACCATTTCAAGCTCGCTCGCGGGGGGGACCTTGCTCTGCAAAGCGGAAGCTTGTTCGCTCGCTCGCACACGCCAACCATATTTCACTTATTCGTGGCACATGAACCAAGCCAACCCCACGATTCGCCCTGCAATGCCTTTGTCCGATCCAAGATGTCGATCGCTGATAGTATCAGCTCTTCTCGCTATGTCTGCTATCGAGGGCCTCTCATCTATATCATCGTTGACAATGAGCCATGAGAACGAGAACCAATAATGAGTGCGGGCAAAGCCAGGAAGAGGACGAGAGCATTGTTTCCGCGCTGCGGCATGCGTTGCTTGCAGTAGGCTTGTAGTCGCACGAGAATGCGAATTTGTAGCGAGTGTCAAATTCCATCCAAGTCCCATCTGAAACTCGGGGCGAAAAGTTTCGAGAGTTGCCAACAAAAAGGGAAAACGTGACCTGCTCGACATGCAACCATCATCCCGTGACCTGTCCTTGCGAATATTCCGACCTCGCCCCTATACGCGAAGCGTGGCGCGAGACCGACACTAACCCTGCAGCACGCTTGCTCCACATCAATCGAGTCCAACACTTGGGACCTACATCATCCCAGTGTTTGTCGCCAGTCATCCACGGCTCTCTCTCACTCTCGCTGGTCGTCGACCGAGGGTAGAGGTCGTTGACGCGATCAGGCCGGGACGCGTCCAACACCATCTCGATCAACGCAGTGGTTGCTTGGCACTTGCAATATCATCCACGTTCTCTTTGCACCTTGACGGACATTCAGCACTGAATCAGCAGTCCCACTCCACTGAACTCGCTCGTTGACCGATCAATCACTGGCCCGACATCATCAGGCGTGGACGCGATTGTTCTTGACTAAAGACGCCGACACCAAAGTCTAGATACCTCCACGTACCCACACGCCTGTCAGCCATGTCTGCCGCCACTGAAGCTGCCAACAGCATCGCTGCCACCGCAGAGGCACCTTCTCACGACGACTCTCAGATCGACCCGCGAACCGCACCTGACGGAGACGCCGAAGGGGATCGCGACCACATTGAACGCGATGTCTCCAATATCCTTGCTGGCCTGAACCAGGAACAGCTCGCATCCATCGTAGCTGCCGCTCGCGCCTCCGAAGCACGCAACCCAGACACCGACCCCGATGCCCTTCCTGCCGCTGCGGCGTCTGCGCTCACTTCGATCGCAAGCGGCTTCAAACGCACCGGCTCTTCCGACGAGAAGCTCGAAGACGGCACATCCGGCAAAGAGCTCGAAGACGCGATTGAAGCTGTCAAGAATGCCACCGACACCGCCACTGCCGCCGCCATTGCGAGTCTCGGCACGCTCGCCACCGCGTCCGCGTCCTCCTCACACCAAGCCTCCGGCGTCGACGACAGTATGGACGCGGACGAGAGCGTGGACGAGTACTCGAACGCCAAACGCGCCCGCACTTCCACCTCTGCCTACCCTGAACTCGACCGCCTCCGCAAAGACAACCACAAGGAAGTCGAACGCCGCCGCCGCACTGCCATCAATGACGGCATCACGCAGCTCTCGCACATCGTCCCCGGTTGCAATGCGAAAAACACCAACAAGGGCCAGATTCTCCACGCCGCCGTGCGCTACATCCAGGATCTCAAGCATAACGAGGCGAGCAATATCGAGAAATGGACGCTAGAAAAGCTGCTCATGGACCAGGCGATGGGAGATTTGACGGCGCAATTGGAGGACGCAAGGGCAGAGAATGAGAGGTTAAGAGCAGAGTTGGAGGAGAGATATGCTATCGAACAGCAACTCCAGGCCGGTGGAGCAGAGGCATCAGCGCCGGCGGAACAGGAAAAGTCATAACTTATATATTGCACACCCACGTAGTAATCCAAAACATCTTTGTATTTATAGTCCCTCTCCCCTCTCTTCTACATCTCGCAAGCAACGTTTTCGTGCTATCACGCGGCCTCTACCAGCGCAACGAGAGGTTCTTGTTCCTCACCATCGGCCTTGTCACCACGATGCCCACGGACAGGATGGCGAGCGTGAGCAGCAGCTGTGGCTTGTTGAAGCTCTCCTGCAGAATGTCGAACTGTCCACTCGGGCTGACTCTTGTGAAGAAGCTGTCGAGACCAAAAGCGTAGACCGTCGCAGTGCTCTCGAGGAGTGCCGGGCCGGTGGCGATGCCGTCGATGCGGGCGGCGGGGAAGAAGTGGTTGACGACCCACTTGGGGTCTTCGGGGATCAACGGCGAGTAGGGGACCATGTACTCCTCGGCTTCTGCCGCGGTGGGCTTGCCGATGGGTCGGCGTGGGTCGAGAAGACGCCGCGGGACCGCGACGATGGACTCGCGATCCGTCGCCATGAGCAGGTTCTTGTTAGAAATGCCAAACTTGGTGCTCGTCGTTGCCAGCGCCGTCACAGCTCCGCCCGTGTACATGAACGACTGCACGTACGCTACCGGCAGGTTGGAGCGCGAGGAAGAGGTAGAGTCGCCAGTGAACGAGCTGAAGTTGCCCACCAACCCACTCCACGATGACGAAATCGACTTGGACGCCTTGCCCTTGGTAGCATCGGCCTCAACTTCGGCAGGCGCCTCGTATAGCTCGACCGTCACAATGTGCGTCGACAATCCCTCCTCTGCGTTTCGAACAGAGTAGGTCGCGGTCACCCAGTTCTCCACCATATGCGCCTTGACAGGGTACCCGGTATCCACATCATCCATCTGCAGCTCGTACAGCACTGCGCCCGTGACCGTATCGAGCAGATACAAGTGCGCCTGATTAGCACCCTCCGCCACGGTCACCACCAGCTCAGCGTGCGGGTTGAGATACTTGTACAGCGTCGACCTATCTCCCAACACCCTACCGAACGACGCTACGGGATCGCCCTGCTTCGCCTTGACCACCTCCACCACTCTCTCGCCCGCGGGGACGCTCCACTCCCACACGCGCCTCGACTTGTGCACGCTCGCCAACCCCTTCTGCACTGCATACCCGACAAAGCGCGCACCAGCGTCTTCCTGGACCGCGAAGAAGTATTTGTCGGAAAGCGGCTCGAATTGCTCGGCGACCGCAAGCGTGTCGGGGTACAGGTAGAAATTGTTGCCCTCGTCGATGAGGCCGAGCGACTGCTGTCGTTCGATGGGGTCTTCAACGCTCTGCGGGAGCAGAAAGGCGTCCCGGCAGCTGCCGACAAACACGGTGCGGCCGGAGGAGGCGTCATTGAGGAACTCGCCCGTGAGCGGGTTGAGCTCAAACACCTTGGTCGTCGACAGCTGCGGCTCGAGCTCCACCTCGGCCACGATCGCCAGCAACGGACTCTTGCCGTCCGTCGACAACTCTCTGACCGTCTGCATCAACTTAATCTGCACTTTCGGCTCATGCGATCCTTCTCCCATGCCGTAGCCGATGAGTGACTTTTCCCACACCACGGCATCGTTAGCGCGTGTGTCGAGCGCGTACAGCTTGCCCTTGGCAGTCGCGACGACGACGATCTTGCGGAATCCGAATGGATCGCGGAACAGGTTCGACGTCGCATTGACGTCGACAGTGCGCGGTGCGAGCGAGGTGGGCTTGGCTTCAGTCTCGGTCTTCTTGCGTGCGGGCTTGTTGCCCTCCTTGATCATGGTCGTGGCTGATGTAGACGCGCCGCTGCCACCAGCGCTGCTTGGCTTGGCGGCGAGCTCGTCGACACTGCCATACGAGCCTGTGACAAAGCGCCTTGCAAAATCCACGGTGTATTGCGGCAGGTCCTTGAGCGAGACGGCGTGTCTCACTAAACGCTGGACAAAGCCTTCGCGCTCCAACGCCGCGGCTCCTCCGGGGAGTGCTGTGAGTTTCTTCTCCGGCAAGTCGACAAACACTGCATGCGTTGTCTGCGTCAATCCCTCCTCTTGAATCCACTGGTGCTGGTCTTCCAAAAACATTCTCACTGATCCACTGGACGTGACTACCGCCGTACGCGATGCAAGCTGGTACTGCCCGACCATGCTAGCCTCGAACGTGGCTGCGAGGATGCTGCCATGCAAGTCATGATCCCACTGGAACGAGAAACCGCTGACCTGGCCTTCACCGCCGTTGTTGGCGTCGGCCCAGAGGAAGTGGAAGTTGAGCAAGTGCTGCGAACGCGAAAAGAAGATGCGCTGAATATACGCCTTACCTGCACGGTCGTAGGTGCCGGCGTAGACGGCGTCGTGCGCTTCCTCCTCGAACTCCCAGAAGCTTGTGAACTTGCCAGCGTCCGAGACTCGGAGCACTTCGGCAAGCCCATCGGAGCGACGGGCGATCAAGAGGCCCTTGTTGTGCAGACCGGCGTCGACGAGGCCGGTGAATGTGGCTTCGGCGCGCTTAGGGTAGATGACTTGGGGCTGGGCGAACTTCTTGTTGGCCGGCTCGAGCGGGGCTGCGCGGACAGTGCCGTCCTTGTTCAGCCAGGCGACCCAGGCGCCAGGGTTAGCAGTGGCGGGGAGGTTGGGAAGCTTGTCCCACGGGAGCACGACGACATCGGCAGCCGAGCTGAGGCCAGAGGAGATCTCGTGGGTGGTCAGAAGCTCGCCAGTGTGGACAGAGAGAGTGGCGACCGAGAGCGAGTTGTAGGTAGACCCGGTGTTGCGGAGGAGCGAGACGACATAGACCTTGTCACCCCTGGCGATGACGCGGATTACGGAGCGCTTCGAGATATCTTGCTGAGGCTGCCATGTCCATACAGGTTTGCCAAACTTTCCGTCGAGTCTGCGGACGGTGCGAGCGTTGGAGAGGACGACGACATCGGGCGGGAGGTCTTTCTGGACTTGGGCAGTGAGGAAAGCGGCATCGGTAGCGGGGAAGCCTGGCTCGGGCAACAAACCGTCGTTGATGTTATGTTGCGCTGATTCCCAAATGAGATGACCGGCAAAGGCATGATACATGCAAACATTGGCACCGCCGGCTCCCGACACGACGAGGGCGACCTCACCGAACTGCTTCTGCACTAGGACCTTGTCATTTTGCTCAAGAATCTGACGCCAGACGATGGCACCGTTGCGAGGGTTGAGCGCACCGACAGCGTTGGATTCGGTTGCAACAAAGACGGCGGTCTGTGCCTTGTCCTTGATGTCGGCTTCGGGTCTGATGATGCGGTGGAAGCGCGGTGTGAGGTAGGAAGTAGCCGAGGCGTTGGAAGTGTGGGGGACACCGAGACGGGGCACGTGCCAGTCGATCTTGCCAGCTTCTGCCCTGGAGAGCGCAGCTGCATTGTGTGCGCCGAGGAGAAGCACGAGCAAGCTAGCGAGGAGGATGTATGCGACGAGACGGCCCGAAGCGCCACGCCAACGTGCTGATGTCGGACGTGTGCGCAGCATATCGAAGAGGAAGCGATGAGTGCGCTGCGCTGCTTTGACGGCGCGTTGCAACTTGGGCTTATGACCGTACTCGAGCTTGCAAGAAGTGATGGTGGGAACGAGGGTGAGAAGCCAAACAGTCGCTTGACATGCGCAAACGCAAACGCATTAAACTCTTGTGACCGCGGTAGCAGTATGCGTTGTACAACACTTGAGAGTTGGACTCAGACTCAGACTCGGATTGAGCAAAGCGTGTTCTTCTTCTTGACACACAACCAATGCACGGCCCTCTCTGTCCGACGACACAAAGGTGCACACAGCAGCGCACACACGCAACCGAGTCCGAGGTTGAGTTAAGCCTAACATAAATCGAATTCTGCGCCAAAATCGAAGCTTTGCTTCAGCAAATCGGCGATGTACGCCGAGCCGACGCTATTCGCAGCGCCAAATGAAAGCGGGAAAAGGGCAAAATAGGGTCCAAACTGCGCACAGTCAGTCTCTGATTGCTCAGTCAACTCAGTTGACTCAGCCGCGCAACTCCACAATTGCCAACTGCCACTGCAGTAATTGAACGGGCCAACGCACAGCACAGCACAGCACAGCACAGCACAGCACAGTGAAAGAGAGGTCTCTGTGCCGATTGGCAGCAGCGTTCGGTCCAACCTCGCTCCGTCTTCGCCCCCGCATTGCATCCATCCACACTTGACTCTCACTCTTCTGCACTACACTTGTCTTGCTGACACCCTCGCTCGTTATCCGACATCTGCCTATGCCCATCCCCGCTTTGCTTAAAACCAGCTTACCACCGCGTCAACGCTGCTTTGGACGAGCTCCTTTGTCTTGGCGTTCGCTGCATATAGCGCGGTCTCCACCTCATAGCGGCGCAACCTGCCATTGGCTCCGTCTGTCCGCATTCCGACGCTGTTTGCATCAACACCCTGCATCTTCATTCGGCTTTCTCCGGCTGTATCCATCCGCAGCGCAGCCCAGTTCATCTCTCTTTGATCGCTGCCACTTGCTTGGCGTTGCGCGACAAACTCGAGCCCGAGTGAACCAGCGCCACATCGCATACTTCCTTTGACCTCTGCTTGCCTTCGGACCGTCACTCCGTCCACACACGGACAGGCTGGCAGGCACAATACGTTTCAACTATCTCCTTGCATTCCCTCCTCGCTCTGTGACAAGTGCAGTTTAAGTTCACAATGCCAAAGGACGACTCCAAGACCAATAGACAGGATGCCTCTGCTTCCGGCGGTAAGGATGACCCAGACGCCAAAGACAAACCCAAAAAGATCCTTCGTGCCTGCGATGCTTGCCATCATCGACGTGTGCGATGCAACCACAACAACCCTTGCGACAATTGCATTCGTCTCAACATCAATTGTACTTGGATAAAAGCCTCAAAAGGCAAGCAAGCTTCGGGCCGGCGCATCGACCTTCTTCGCAAAGGCCACAATCCAGCAGCAGCCGAACTAACTCCCTCCCCATCCAGGCCACCCACTGACCATTCACCCATCGCAGCACCAAGCCCTTCGGGCTCCAGAGCCATCCTTCCTCCGCCACAAGCACACTCTCCTCGTCACTACCAGCCACCACTTGCATCTTCTGCCATGAGCCCTCCAGGCATTCCAGCCAGTGCCAACTCGCCCTCCAGCCTCTACTCTCGCGATCCGCCGCCTAATTTCCATCGCAATTCCTACGGTGGTGGCGGCTACAGTCGACATGATCCCAACAATTCATCGGGGCCTTCTGGTCCTGCTCAGCATCCCTCGCCCGGCTCCCATTGGTCCAGCCCATCATCGCGCTCACCTGGCCATCGCTACTCGCATGGTGGCTATGCGTCGCAAGGCTACCCTCCCCAGCACATGTCCGGCTCATCCTACCCTCACCATCATCACCACTCGTCCTATTCGCACCACTCGCCATCTTCCTCGTACTCGCATCACCAGCCGTATTCGCAGCCGCCGCCTCATCACGCACCACAACCAGCACCACCGCAGCGTCATCCTTCCAATGCAGGTCTTGGCGCAAATGGCCCAGCTGCCGCTTCACAATCGGGCTTCCCTCACTCGCAGGCTTTCTCCGACGGTCTTGGCGGGTCTTTCTCAGAGCTCGCCCCGGATGTGGCTGCCAGTCTCCGTCTGCCTGACTTTGGTACTTCCTTGGCAGATTCTTACCTCAATCCCCAAGAAGGCGAGAGGCGAGTCAATGTGCTGCTGGAAATGAACTCTGGCGGCGTGCCTCCCGACGCACCTGCTCATCCCAACACTGGCAACGGCGCGCATACCGACAGCTACAACAACAACACGCATGATCCCTTCTCCAATGGCCGTCAGACTTTTCTTGACGTTCTCGGTCAATCATCGCAACTCTTTGGAGCACCTGGCTCTACACCTGGCTCTGCCACCTACTCAGACACTCATCCCGGAGGTTCCAATGAGCCGCACCCGCTTTCAGACTCGGTGCTGATTCCGTGCATCAAGATCTTCTTTGACCGCTTGCAATCCATCATGCCCGTCTTCACCGATTGCTGGATCTACGGCAAGATCGACCGTGGGGAGCACCGCACTGATCCTCAACTGGGCGCCATGCTCGTCGCTCTTTCCGCCTTTGCGCTCTGCCAGCCCGTCGACTCGGCCGACCACGTCGACAGCTCGTCGCGCAAGAGCAAGGTGCGTTGGCTTCTCGAAGAGTCGGTCCGCATGCGCAACTCGGCTCTCTTGGGATCCAACCCCTCGCTCGAAGCCATCATGTGTTCGTTCTTTATCTTTGGCACGCTCTTCGGGCTGGGCGAGGAGAACGCCGCCTGGTTCCGTCTGCGCGAGGCAGTAACGCTCGGCTACCTTTTGCGCATCCACGAAACCTCGTCATACGAATCACTTGAAAAGGACGAGCAGGAGCGAAGGTTGCGTGCGTATCTCCTCCTTGCTATCACCGAGAGGGCGTTTGCGATCCAGTCCGGCAGCAGCATTACATTCCGTGGCAACCCGAGAAAGGCAACCGATGCGATCCGCCGCAAGTTTGATGTGTCGCAGCTGCAGGACTTTCCCAACCTGCAAAGCCGGCTGTTCGATGTGGTGGACGAGAAGTTTGTCGACTGCTGGAATCGCAAGTGTCCAGGTCCCGGGTGCGATTACTTGGATGCGAAGAGGGCGTTGCAGTTGCATAGAGCGATCAAGGAGTCGGATGAGGACGAGCAGGCGGAGAAGGAGGCTTTCCGTGCCTCATCCTCCGCGGGAGTAGGAGGGAGGGGCAGGGATGGCAGCCACCGTCATCATCCCTACAACCATTACGGTAGCGCAGGTGGTGGAGGAGGAGGGGGTGATGGACAGCAGAGTAGCGGTGGAAAGGGCGATTGGGATCGGGATATGAAGCAGAAAGCCGACGTCGAAGTCACACGTCAATGGCTGCTCAACCGCCTCTGGATGATTTGCCGTTCTCACAGCCTTCTCAGTGCTGACGCCGAAGACAAGCCACTGCGCATCGACTACTCGATCGACATTGCGCGCGAAACGCTCCGCGTTTGCTCCTCGCTCTCTCTCCGCTCCATGGAAGCGCACGGCATCGGCCTCACACGTAAACTCAACGATATTGCACAGACGCTCGTCATCGTCTGCCGCGACTACCCCGCCGTGGCCATGTCGGTCCCGTTCGAGTCGGACCCGATTCACGTCGACCCGTCGCAGTTCGGCCCGCACTTTGGTCCCTCCCCCGCCGATCCCTCGCATCACCAATCGCCGCACTCGGCGTCGGAACATGCGAATACAGTCGTCGCGGACCACCCGAGTACCAACTCAACAGGCACGCTGGGGGAGAAGCCATTGTGGACAGCATACGCGATCGAGGCGATTTTGCACAAGTACCTCGAAATCTTCAAAAGGTTCCGCGCAGGCGATCACCCTTACCTCCCGCTACTCGTAGAAGCGTTGGGGGAGCTGCCAAAGATCAACGAGTTGGGGTTTGATATGCTCTGGAAAGAGCTTGGGTTGGGGCCGTTCCCACAGATGCTCACTTAGCCTCCTCTCGCGCTGTTGAATGTATCAAATTTGTAATGGTAATCGTCGTGTTTGTACTACTACTCAAACTCTCTACCCAAGTGATTACATGTGTGAAACCGATTAGGGATGAAGGTGAAGGCTAGACGGCGTCTTCGAGCACGAGGCGTGGGACGACTTGCATGGCCATCAGTTCCTGAAGCATCAACTTGGTCCCGTACGGGATGGTGAGTTTGACCACATGTTTGCTGCTTGCGCAGTACGGGCAGTAACCGTTGTAGCCCATCAGGCCGCAGCTCTGGCAGGCGTGCACGGTGAAGGCGTCGGAACTGATCATGAGCCTCTCCAACAGCAGCTGCGTCGCGCCGTACCCGATCAAACAGTCGCGCTCCATCTCTCCCAGGCGCAACCCGCCATCGCGCGAACGGCCTTCAGTGGGTTGGCGGGTGAGCACGGCACGAGGACCGCGAGCTCGCGCGTGCATCTTGTCTTGGACCATATGCTTCAACCGCTGGTAGTAGATCGGTCCAAAGTACACGTAGCACTCCAACCCTTCTCCGGTAATCCCCGAAGTGAGGTACTCCTTGCCCGCATAATTATACCCGTTCTCCACCAAAATGCGCGACATGTCCTCCACCTTGCTCCCGCCAAACGCCGTTCCGTACTCCAAGGTGCCACGGATAACGCCCGCCTTGCCCGAGAGAAGCTCGATCATTTTCCCCACCGTCATGCGCGACGGGAAACCGTGCGGGTTCATAATCATGTCCGGCGTAATCCCGTCGTCCGAGAACGGCATGTCTTCCTGGTTGACGATCAAGCCGCATACGCCCTTTTGCCCGTGACGTGAGGAGAATTTGTCGCCGAGTTCGGGGCGGCGCGTTTGGCGGATCAGCGCTTTGATCAGCGTCTGGTCCGAGTCGGTGTCCGTAATCAGCACCTGGTCGACATATCCCGACACGGGAGGTTTGTACGAGAGCGGTGCGGACTTGTACGCGACACTAGCGGCCGCGTTGGAGGCGCCGATCATGATCGCCGCGCTCGAGTTGTCGTTTGCGTTGACGGGGGTCTGCTTGTTCACGTACACATCGCCCTGCTCGACCCGTTCTCCGACGCCGGCGATGCCGTCGGCTTCCAAGATGTCGTAGCGCTTCTGCCGCTTGCCCGTGCTCTCATCCACGGGCGCGTCCGCCAGCCGATCATGCGTCCCGTTCGGGTACTTCCTAATCACCGTTGAGCTCTTCTTCATCGTCTGACTCCTGCCATACCCGCGATCGAGCGAAGCTTTGTTCAGAATCAGCGCGTCCTCAATGTCGTAACCCGAGTAGGACATGACAGCGACCATCGCATTCTGCCCAGCGGGAAGCTTGTCGTAGCCGATCAGCTCGATCGTGCGCGTCTTGACCATCGGCTGCTGCGGGTACAGCATCAAGTACAGCAGCGTATCGATCCTAATCAACTGATTATACCCGATTGTGCCTTGGGCTTGCTTCCCCATGGCGCACTGGTACACGTTTCGCGGCGACTGGTTGTGGTGCGGGTACGGAATCAACCCTGCCACCGCACCGAGGATGGTGAAAGGTTCCATTTCGAGATGCGTGGTGAAGTTGGGCTGGATATCGCGCTCGTACAGCGCAATGTTGCTGTCGTTTTCCTCGTTGACGTCGAGGTACTCGAGCAGGCCGTGGCGGAGGAAGTCGTCGAACCTGCGTGCGCCGGATTTGAGCTCCTGGATATGCGCATCGGTAACGCGAGGCTGCGAGGTGAGCGGATCGACGATGATGAGTGGGCGGCAGATGCGGCCGCCATCAGAAGCGATGTAGACAGTCTGCTGGTCGCTGTTGGTGTAGATCGAGACGAATTCCGAGATGCGCCCGGCGCGGCGCAGCCGTCGGAATTGGTGGACGAAGCGGTGTGGGAAGCGTGTGACGCCTAGTACGTTTCCGTTGAGGAAGACGACGTAAGAGTCGGGGCGGTACAGCTCGGCACCGGTGAGGAGGTGGATGTCTTCGACACCGAGTGTGAACGCCACGCGCGCGATGGGCTCCTCCTCGATATCCGTCGTAATGTGCGTGGTAAGGGCCAGGTTCTTGACCAACCCACACGCCTCACCTTCGGGCGTATCCGCGGTACACAGCATCCCCCACTGCGACGGCTGCAGCGCTCGCGGCCCCGACACCTTCCTTGTCTTTTCAAACTGCGAGCTGATCCTGGTCATCATGCCCAACGCCGCGATATAGGACAACCTACTCAACACATGCGTGATACCCGCTCTCTCCATCTTGAACCTCTTCAAGCTCCAGTTTCCCGTCGAAATCGCACGCACGAACCCAGCGGTGATATAGTCGCCGTTGAAGTGGAACTGGTTGAACGCATCGAACTCGGCCGTGCGGTTGGGCTTCTTGAGCACTTTATCGATATTGAGCTTGAGATCCGAGTTGGATTTTTTAAAGAGATCTTCGAACAGGAGCGCGAGGAGCTGTCCGGCGAGCTCGAGACGCTTGTTGCCGACGTAGTCGCGGTCGTCGACTTTCTTCTCGTCCTGCATGGCCATGAGTACGCGGCGCACCATGGACGCGATGTAGATGGCTTTAGGCCGGAAGTTGAGCCGCTCGACGGGCACGTGGGCCATGATGACGGTGGCAAGGACATCGAGGGCTTCTTCGGCGAGCGGGCGGCGCATCGAGAGTGGTTTGCGCGACGCTTTCGCCCGTGCGCCGATGAAATCCAGCGCTTGCTTGCGCGTGTAGATGCCCAACCGCGCGGCTTCCTCGAGGTTGATGGCGAAGAGTTCCTTGTGGACAGCGTCGTGGCCCGCAACGAGCTGCAGGATCTCGCGGTCGGCCTGAATGCCCATGGCCTTGAAAGCGATTACAATGGGGATGTCCTCGTGCAGCGAGTTGTGCTTGAGAAAGATCTTGGCGTGCTTAGTGAGCACGTAGGATTTCGACTTCCTCTCATGCGTCGAGGATGTGACCGACGCCGAGACGGTGCCCTTTTTGGTGTCGGCTTCGACGATGATCCTGTTCTTGCTAAGCTGCTCCTGGACGAGGATGACCTTTTCGGTGCCCTTGACGACAAAGTATCCACCTGGATCGAGCGGACATTCGCTCATCTTTGCGAGTTGCTTTTCGGACTTGTTGGCCAACACGCACTTGTTGGACCTGAGCATGACGGGGATGCGTCCGATGGGCACGTTTTTGCGCCGGATGATCTTGCCTCCTCGTGTGTACTCGATGTTGACAAAGATATGCGCCGAGTAGGTGATATCGCGCAGCCGACACTCGTGCGGGGTGATGGGCCGTTGGAGCGCATCTCCATCGTACCTGCGTGGCTCACCGACGGTGATGTCGGTGTATTTGAGGTAGAATCTGGGGTCGATGTCGGAAGTGATCTTCTCGTTGGCCTTGATGATGTTTTTGAGGTCGTGGTCGACAAAGTAGTTGTATGAGTCGATGTGCTGCTTGACAAGACCTTTGGCTTGGAGGAAAGCGGGGACGAGTTCCCACTTGTCTTGGACGGCCTTGATGGGATCCATGAGCCCCTTGCCCTTGTAGTTGGCCGCTTTGAGTGCCGCGATTGGATCATGGCCGCTGTTGGGGAAATGGGCGGTTGCAGCTGCCATGTCGGCAAGACTGGAAGGGAGCGCCATTGCGGCGGTTCTTTGAGCTGAATACAGCGGCTCTGGCTCAGCTCCCAAGCCACTGGAGACCGCTACTTGGATATTTCTAGCAAACGAGAGAGAGAGGGCGATGTAGGTGCCACCCACTGTGCTGCTGCGATTCAGTCAGTGGGCAGGAGGCACAAGGCCAGAGTCAAAGCCAAGCCTGCTGTCGGGATGAGAGAGTGGAGGGGCTGGCCAGACCAACGAAGAAGACAAGCGAGCGCAGCTGTACGCGAGGTTGTGTGAGCAAACGTTGGCAGCCACGCCTCTTGCCAATGTCGATGAGCGATAGGATTGTGATTTGGAGGAAGGAAGAAGCGTCGAAGTGCAACACACACACACACATCACAGCTCAGCACAAATTTGCCATTCTCGTTGCATTTTGCTGCGGTTCTTCGTCGGTACATTGCCGATTCCCGCCGATTTTTAAAACGATCTGCCGATTTTAGTGGTACAAAGAACCGCTCTGTCTCGGTGATGGACGCAGAGTTTGGCCAAATCTGCCAAAAATGCTGAGACGACCAAAGCAAACGCAACGCAACTGCCGCTCCTCGGCTCGAAAAAGGGTCTCAACCAAACAGTGATTATTGCATGGCTTTGTCGATCGACTGACTGCACCTGTGATTGTGATTCTGATGCACCGACCTCTCTTGACACTCTTAATCACCGGCTTGCCTCGTCGCCTTGACCATTGCCTCAAAAGACCTCACCTCCAACAAGTCTGTGGTCACTGAGCATCTTGTTCAGCTCTGACGCAGCATCGTCTCGCGCAACATCATCGGCTTACCCAAGCAGACAAGGTTAGGCTTTCGAAGACCAAAGACGCCGAACGACCACATAATCCTGCAAAGCATCGGCTTTGGTACATTGTCTTGCGCACTCTGTATCACTGCGATTTATACAGACATCCCACTGGCTTGTTCCTCCACGCCATAGTCACCCGGCTTACGCTCACCGACTCGATAATAGCATCAGCACTAGCACTCCACGAGCTGCAATCGTGGTCTCCTCTACAACATGACAGTCGGCAATCCAGATACTTGGATAGAACAGCTCAGACAATGCAAGTACCTTCCAGAGCCAGACATCAAGGCGTTATGCGAAATGGTACGGGGCATCCTCATGGAGGAGAGCAATATCCAACCCGTCGCAAGTCCCGTCACTGTCTGCGGCGACATCCACGGCCAGTTTTGGGATCTCCTCGAACTTTTCAGAGTCGGAGGAGAGCCACCGGATACTTCTTATGTCTTTATGGTAAGCATACCACCGCACCCTTCTCCAGCCCCTTGGCAAGCATAACTGCTCGTCATGTTCAAACACCAACTCTCTTCTTCTTCCATCGCTTGTGACTTTTGACTACGCCTCGCCACAGGGTGACTTTGTGGACCGAGGCTACTTCAGTTTGGAGACATTCTCGCTGCTCATGGCGCTCAAAGCAAGACATCCCTCCCGAATCACTTTGCTAAGAGGAAATCACGAGTCCCGACAAATCACTCAGGTCTACGGCTTCTACGACGAGTGCCAGCGCAAATACGGCAACGCCAATGTCTGGAAGAGCTGTTGTCAGGTGTTCGACTATCTCAACTTGGCAGCTATCATCGATGGTCGCGTTCTCTGTGTTCACGGAGGCCTGAGTCCAGACGTAAGGACCTTGGATCAGATCCGCATCATTGCAAGAGCGCAAGAAGTGCCTCACGAGGGCGCCTTCTGTGGTAAGTAGCCTCAGACTCGATTCATCTCGACAGCATCACAGCACCACTGACATTATTCGTGGATCGTCACTTTGCGGTCTCGATACAGATTTGATGTGGAGCGATCCTGACGACATTGATACATGGCGAGTCTCGCCACGTGGAGCCGGCTGGCTCTTCGGCGGTGCCGTCACCAAAGAGTTCAACCACGTCAACGGCCTTTCGCTCATAGCCCGAGCCCACCAGCTCGTGCAAGAGGGCTACAAGCTTATGCACGACAACAACATTGTCACCGTATGGTCCGCACCCAACTACTGCTATCGTTGTGGCAACGTCGCCTCGATCTTTGCCGTCGATGACCTCATCGCGTATGAAAGCAAGGACGCAACTTCGGCTCTCTTCGACTCGCCAAAACAGGGCGAGGATGAGCGAGACGATGCGGATAGGACACAGAAGATGCAAGCAGCAGGTGAGGGTAAGAAGCCATGGGAAGCGACGCAGGAGAACTTCAAGATCTTCGACGCAGTGCCAGATCAGACGAGAACGGTCACAATGCACAGTCAGTATTTCCTCTGATTATCATCATTCGTGGCGCAAAGGAAGGTTCCAATCGACAAAAAACGACCACAAGCTGCATCGGTCAAGCGCTCCCTGTTGTTCTTGTGTCTCAGTGTATTTGTAGCTCGATTCATATCATCCCAATACAGACACTCTCATCCCTTGTCCGACTTCGACTGATCGTAACTAGACTCGGATGACGGGATAAAAACAGTATGCTTTGCGAACGAGAAAGAGTAAAGCCTAATGGTACAAATACAATTGAACAGAGCATCAGATCGCGACTGGGGGGCAAGACGTGGGTATATATGGGTTGAATGTTCTCGGGCAAGAAACTCGCTACGAAAAGTGAATTCCCTTCTCATGGAACGCGGCGAGCAACTTGAGCAGATCGTCGATGTCCATCTTCGCCGCTCTGTCCTCAGCCGTTTCCGTCTCTATCAACACATCCTTGACAATATCGGCAAACGGTCTTTCCTCTGGCATGATCTCCTTGACCGCACAATACGTCTTGTAGTTGGACTCGAGCATGTCGATGACGCCTCTTGCGTCGAAGAACGAGGCACGTACTGTCTTGTTGCGGCGAGAGAAGACGATGCGCGTAAGCCCATCGAACTCCTCGAACGGAATCGCGGGGGGTGGGTTGAGCGGCGTAATTCGCACGACGCTCGACTCGACCTGCGGCGGAGGCCGGAACGAGTTGCGTGACACTTTCATAATATGGTCCACCTTGGAATAAAGCTGGACGTTGGCGGAAAGACGACACCAGAGATTGTCGCCAGGGCGTGCGATGAGACGCAGCGCAAACTCGCGCTGGAACATGAGAATCGCACAGCGGAACAGCGGCCGGTGCGAGAGAAGCTTGAAAACCAAAGGCGATGAAATCTGATAAGGCGTATTGGAGATGCATACGTCAAAATAGGGTAGATCGGTCTTGCAGAAGTCGCCCAGGATGATGTCGAGTTTGCGCTGTTCGGGTCTGCATAGTCGCAATGGCCATCGAACAAGGAAAGCAGGTTGAGATGTCAGTACGTTGTCGATCCAATGTTATTGGACCGGAAGTGCAGCAGCGGCAGCAGTGCAGCAAGCCAAACAACGTGCATATGAAAGGATCAGCTATCTTGGAAATTTGCCGCATTGTCCGATTGCAAAGTCGGGCTCGTACGAAAGATGGTAAATGAATTGGATCATCATATAGAAAGAGAGACGGGAGCGATCCGTCGTTGGTTTGCGATGTCGACGTGCACTGGCGACTGCCATTGCCATTGCTTGTGCTGCTGCTTGGGCTGCTGCTTGTGCTGCTGCTGCTCGAGACCAGCATTGGTAGTTGCATTGGTTGTACTCACTTTCCTTGAACACGCTTGCTCAATTCGGCTGCCATGCGTGGGTCCATCTCGACAACAGTCGTCTTCTTGGCCTTTTCCAGAATACGCACGGTCAAGTTACCGGTACCGGGACCGACTTCGAGGACCATATCAGTGGGCTTGAGATTGGCCTTATCCACAATGCCCTGTGCGACGAGAGGGTTCTTGAGAATGTGCTGGCCGAACTTGTCCGTGTTGAAGATGGGGTTCTTGGTGGTGGCGCTCGAGTTCTGGTTCGAGGCGTGAGCGGCGTTGGGATTGGCCGCCGATGTACGAGCCGAGCCTGGCCTAAGACCAGCTGATGGCTCATGCTGCCGCGACAGCTTTGCAGAGACTGCTCGAGGCATGTTGTCGTTGATCGAGATGATGTGGTAGGAGATGAAGAGGAAGAAGCAGACGTAATGGTCTTGGACTGAGTATCACAAGCCTCGTCTGAGCCAAAATTTTCTCAACTTTTTCTTGCAGGGTCTCTTCCCACACCGAGCTCAGTGGCTCAAAAATTAAAACTTAAAAGGCGAAAAAGTGCAACTGAGATCGGAACCGATTTTGGCGCGAATTTCAATGTTAGTTTCAAAGCCAATGCCAACGTCTGTGCGTGTCGGCGGGGAGAGCGAGCGAGCGAGCGAAGGCGGGGCGCGAGAGTGTGTTTCTCACTGCAGCGTGGCAGAGGCACACTGTCGGTGGATCCGAAGATTGCCAACACCAACATCTTCCCACGATCTTCGGCCCGTTCCCACCACCTTCACATCTTCTTCGGCGCTTTCGATCACCGAGTCATCACGGAAGCAGGCAACAAAGGTACATTAGTCAGGTTCGGAACGTCTGCATCATCGAACCACACCGCCGTCGAACCGTCTCGCCGATTCGGACTGTCCAGGTCTCGGCATCTACGGTTCAGCTCAGCTCGCCAACACCTATCTGCCACCGAGAACGCTCTCTGTCCGCAGCAACAACATAGTCGGCCAGCATGAGTCGACCTCGCTTCTTCAACGCTCCCCGCAAGGGTGAGAACTTTGAGCTGCGTGCTGAGCTCAACTCCGAGTACCGCGATCGCAGAAAGGATGCCATCAAACGTGTCATTGCCAACATGACCGTCGGCAAGGACGTCTCGGGGCTCTTCCCAGATGTTCTCAAAAACATGCAAACAGAGGACCTTGAGCAAAAGAAGCTCGTTTACCTGTATCTCATGAACTACGCCAAAACCCAGCCCGAGCTCGTCATTCTTGCTGTCAACACCTTTGTCAAGGATTCCGAAGACCCAAATCCGCTCATTCGCGCACTTGCCATCCGAACTATGGGCTGCTTGCGTGCCGAAAAGATCGTCGACTACCTCTCGGATCCACTGGAAAAGTCGTTGCGCGACGAGAATCCATATGTCCGCAAGACTGCTGCCATCTGCGTTGCCAAGCTGTACGACTTGAAGCCAGATCTTGCGGTGGAACGCGGCTTTGTAGGTATGCTCAAGGACATGGTTGGAGACAGCAACCCTATGGTCGTTGCCAACGCCGTCACTGCACTTACCGATATCCACCAGACTGCACTCGAGAACGACCCAAGCGGACAATCTGCAGTTTTCGTTATCGACTCGGACGTCCTCACCAAACTGCTCATCGCACTGAATGAATGCACAGAATGGGGACGTATCGCCATCCTCAACTCGCTCGCTCGCTATCGTGCTCGCGACGGAAAGCAAGCCGAACACATCTGCGAGCGCGTCATGCCCCAATTCCAGCATGCCAACGGCTCGGTCGTCCTCGGCGCCGTCAAGGTCGTTCTGATCCACATGGCCAAGGTACGCAACAACGACGAACTCATCAAGCAACTTGTCCGTAAAATGGCGCCACCTCTCGTCACTCTCATCTCGTCTGCTCCCGAAGTGCAATGGGTAGCGCTGCGCAACATCAATCTCGTTCTCCAGAAGCGCCCCGATATCTTGCAGAACGAGCTGCGCGTCTTCTTCTGCAAGTACAACGACCCTTCCTACGTCAAGCTGGAGAAGGTCGAGATCATGATCAAGCTCGCCCACGAACGCAACGTCGACATGCTTCTTTCCGAGCTCAAAGAGTACGCCTCGGAGGTCGATGTCGACTTTGTCCGAAGGGCGATTCGAGCCATTGGCCAGTGTGCCATCAAGATCGATGCTGCCGCCGAAAGGTGTGTCCATGTGCTGCTTGACCTCATCGCCACCAAAGTCAGCTATGTAGTCCAGGAAGCTGTAGTTGTGATCAGGGACATCTTCCGCAAATACCCACACAACTACGAAGGCATCATCCCCACGCTCTGCTCTAATCTAGAAGAGCTTGACGAGCCCGAAGCCAAAGCGTCCCTCATCTGGATTCTGGGAGAGTACGCCGACAAGATCTCAAACGCCGAGGATCTGCTCGCGCACTTCCTCGATTCGTTCACCGACGAGCCGTACCAGGTGCAGTTCCAGACGCTCACTGCGATTGTGAAAGCCTTCCTCAAGAAGCCGGACTCAAGCTTGGCGCAGCAGATCGTGCAGCAGGTATTGGAGAAGGCAACCAAGGAGTGTGATTCGCCCGACTTGCGCGATCGCGCGTTCATCTACTGGCGTCTGCTCTCGTCGTCCGACTCATCTGCAGGTAAGAACGTGATCCTCGCTTCGCGGCCGCCCATCTCGATCCCCACAACGACGGTGCCGCCGGCCCTGTTGGACGAGCTGATTTCCGAACTCAGTTCGCTCGCGAGTGCGTACCACAAGCCTGCAGCGACGTTTATCGGCAAGGCGCGGTTTGGCGCCGACGGCGTGCGTGCGCAGGCGGGCGATGGCGAGGATGAGATTACGCGCGAGAAGGCGCTGGCAACATTGGTGCAGGGGCAGAAGTCCGAGAACCTGCTCGACTTTGGCGATGATGACGTCGATGCGTCGGCGTCTACGGGAGCAGCGGCGGCGAGCAATGGCGCAGGTGCACTGGGTGCGTTGGCAGGATTGGACGATCTGATGATGGGCGCAAGCGTGTCGTCTCCGAAGCCTGGGGTGGGGATGTCGACGAGCGCGAGTGCAGGTGGCGGGTTGAACGATCTGTTGGGTCTGTTCGACGCAGCGCCGGGAGCCGAGGAGCCGGGCGCGCAGAGTGGCGTACAGGCGCTCAAGGCGCTCTCGGCAACACCAGCGGCAGCAACACCGATGGCGGGAGGGTTTGGGTCGCCAATGTCACCCATGTCTCCTTCAAACGGCAACAGCAGCGCGGGTGTGACAACGGCAAAGCCCGCACAGCCGACGACGTCGGGGCAGGACGATCTGCTGGGTCTGTTCTGATCAAATTCACACAACTCAATCGACATGTCACGATGCAATGCAATCAATCCTCAGCCACAATCCAAGCAAGAAAACTGAGCACGAGATCTGTGTTTCACGATGTAATATACAAGAGGTAGGGGTGTGGAATAGCATTGGGCCTGGTTTAGACGGAGAGTTCGGCCTTTCCAGCGCCCTTAATGGCGTTCTGGTAGGGTTCGAGAGCGGGCTTGACCCATTTTGCCAGGAAGCTGTCGACCTGCTGTTCGGCGCGGCCGGTGAAGCTCTTGGGGTCGAGGAGCTGGTCCATCTGCGGGATGATGGGCTGGAAGTACGGGTCGTCCTTGATTCTTGCGATCAGGTCGTTCTCCTGACCATGCTCCTTGACCTGGGCAGCGGCTTGGTGCGAGAGGACACGGATGCGTTCGTGGCACTCCTGACGGTCGCCGCCCGCTCGGACCATGGCCATGATGACGTTCTCGGTCGCCATGAACGGCAATTCGCTCTGAATGCGCCTGGCGATGATGGCCGGGTAGACCACGAGGCCCTCGGAGACGTTCTGGAGGATGGTGAGGATGACGTCGGCGGTGAGGAAGGCTTCAGGGATCGAGAGGCGGCGGTTGGCCGAGTCGTCCAGCGTGCGTTCCATCCACTGGGCACCGGCGGTCTCACGCGCCGAATTGACCGCGTTACCCAACCATCGCGCCAAGCCACAGACACGCTCGGAACGCATAGGGTTGCGCTTGTACGCCATGGCCGACGAGCCGATCTGGTCCTTCTCAAACGGCTCCTCGACCTCCTTGAGATGGCACAACAGCCGGATATCCGTAGCCATTTTGAGCGCGGATGCGGACAAGGAGGAGAGAGAGTTGAGCACGTCAATGTCGACCTTGCGCGAGTAGGTCTGGCCGGTGACGGGCATGGCGTGTGGGAAGCCGAAGAGCCCAGTGACGCGCTCGTCCAGCGCCTCGACTTTGGCATGGTCGCCATCGAAGAGCGCGAGGAACGAGGCTTGCGTGCCAGTGGTGCCCTTGACGCCGCGGAAACCGAGGTCGTCGCGAGCACGCTGAATGTTGCGCAAGTCCCACAGGAGTTCCTGGATCCAGAGCGTAGCGCGCTTGCCGACGGTGGTGAGCTGCGCGGGTTGCATGTGGGTGAACCCGAGCGTGGGGAGAGCCTTGTACTTTTCAGCGAAGGCGGAGAGACGCTCAATGACGAGAGCGAGCTTGGGGAGGAGCAAGTCGAGACCCTTGCGGAGAAAGATGAGATCGGCGTTGTCCGTGACGTAGCACGACGTGGCACCGAGGTGGATGAATCCAGCGGCCTTGGGAGCGACGAGGCCAAAGACATGGACGTGCGCCATGACGTCGTGACGGCGACGCTTTTCTTCCTCGACCGCGAGCGCCATCTGGCGCTCATCGAGCGTGAGGTTCGCCTTCATCTGGTCAATGGCATCCTGGGGGATGTCGAGACCAAGCTCGCGCTCGGCAATGGCGAGGTTGAGCCAAAGCTCACGCCAGGTGGAGAAACGGGTAGCGTTGGAGAACAAGCCGGACATCTCCTTGGACGCATACCGGCTCGAGAGCGGCGACTGCCATGATTCGAACGAAGCCATCTTGAGTAAAGAAAAGGCAGAGAGAGGGAGAAAGGATCGACCGTACCGTTTGAGGGGGATGGTTGAACGGATGAAGGAGTGATCTTTCAAATGAGGGTTCAACAGATGCGGAGCTGCAGCGCTTTCTTCTTATCCGTAGGCAACTTTGTCCTAAGCCAATCACTCCTCTGCTCTCCGCAACACCTTTTCCTTTCGCACACGCCATCTCCTGTCAAAGCATTACATCGCATTCTTGTCGCTTTGCTTTCTGCAGCGCTGTTGGAATTTTTCGAGTTTTTCCTAAACGCTCCGCCGACAGGGGAAGAAAAAAAAAAAAAAAAAAAAAAAAAGGGTGAGCGCAAACGTCTCGAGAATTTAAGCCTTTTCCGCTTTTTTTTTTTTTTTTTTTTTTTTTTTTTTTTTTTCTTGTTCATATCGGAGGGTCCGTTCCAGCCAAACTCTAATTCAGTAATTCAGATCGGGATGACTTGCACCGATATCGGGCTGCATGGACCCTGAGAAGGTGTGCGAGTTTGAGCTTCCAAACCAACACATGCACAGAAGCTCGCTGATTAGCCTTATGCTCTCGACCACATCGAAAGACAGGAAACAGTGAACAAGGAGTAGTTTCAAGCAGTATGGCGATCGCAATGCCAACGATACAGGACGATCCGCTCAACACAGTCGCAGTGGTTCCCTTTGACCTTGCGCCTTCCACGGGAAGCAGAGCAGGTTCGGCGAGCTCGTTGGCTGCGGCAGCGTCCAACTTGATCAGCGCTATCGCTCAAGGCTCTACTTCAGCTCGGCATGATGTCGATCAACACAACGGAATCGGTAATGACAAAGACGAGAGCGACGACGGCTCAAGTTTGTTCACGTACACGGCTGTTGCGCAGACTGGCGACGCTTCGCAACATGCTTGGTACGCCACTACCCCTTACCACATTTCGAATCGATACTACAAAGCTGACGTCACGCTCAAAGCCACTAGATCTGTCCTCAACCACTCGGCACGATCCTCATCCGGGGAGGATGTGCTGTCACAGCCATACGCAGCATACCTCGTCGTTGTCGACCGCAGCCGCAGCCTCGAGCACCACAAAGCCCTCGCTGCGAGTCTAGAAACCAAGGTCGCATCTGGGTTCGATGCCGATATCAGCATCATAGCTGGCGTGTCGATGCTATCTTTATCTCATCCGCAGATGGTGACCGCACTGGACGACGGGCCGAGATCGTCCGCGTCCGCTCGACAGTCGCAGCAGAATGAAGCAAGGGCAAAGACGAGCGATCTAGTAGCACTCTACGCAGATTTTGGGTGGGAGTTCATCGCGATCGACGACGATGTCGAGTCGGATGGCGCGCAAAGCGTCGGCTCGGATGATGGCGAGAATGATGCGGGTGGTATCGAGAGGATCAGGGAGGCGTTGATGAACCACATGTGGAACGGGCTGGTACGGAAGGATCCTGCTGCAGCGAATTTGAACAACAATACAGCAGCACAAACAACACGCACACTTGATGCAACAACTCACATGGGATTCTCCGAAAGCGCCAATGCAGAGCACAGGAATGACGGCGGAGACGTCGAAGCAGACGAGACGTCACAAGAGCCGGCAAGTAGACTGCATGCCTCGGCTCCAGAGGAAGGCTTCGAAAATTTGCCATCCCTCGATCTCGCCACCCACGCCGAAACGAGTGCGCTGGACGAGCAGCTCGCCAAGCTCTTCCTCGACCGCGGATCTGCTGGAGGTGCCGATGACCTTGCGCAGCTCGAAGCATTCCTTGAATCGCAAGACCCCTCCTGGCCCGCACCCACCGCTACCAAAGAGACCAACCCTAGCCCTGGCTCGGCGCAATTCGACGATGATTTCGACAACTTTCTCCCCTTCCAATCCGCTGTCCCTCCCACTACTTCCCACGCAGCCGCAGCAGCAACAGAAGGTGATGATGACTGGCTGGACAACGAGCCATCGATGAGCGAGATTTCGCAGATGCAGCACCAGCTCGTTGGACGTAATGCTGCGGATCGACTTGAAGCCGGCGCGCTCGGGATGGGGAGCGCGAGTGGGGGTAATGCTGCGGATCAGGACTTTGCCGCGCAACTCCAGCAGCTCTCGTGGCATGCTCAGCGAGTACGTAACATCCAAGATCCGGATCAGCGCAGGAAAGAGGCAGCGCTCGTAGCGCTAGCGTTCAGCATGCAGTGGTCCGGCGACGACCCATCGGAGGGCGGTATGAACTTCTAGAGACACACACACATAAAAGCACATTACACTGGGAATGGGACCACTGTTGTTCTGAAATTCATGGAATCATACTTTGCTCGTTTTGTAGTAACAAGATCCGTCGACTTTACTGGGCCTTCTTGAGACGCTCTTCAGCAGCCTTGAAGTTGATGACGTCCCAGATGGCCTTGAAGTAGTCGGCCTTGACGTTCTGGTACTGCAGGTAGAACGCATGCTCCCACGCATCGACACCGATCAGCGGCACATGCGACAGCAGCGGGTCCTGGTTGGCGGTTGTCACGATATCCAACTTCTTGGTCTGGGGGTTGTAACCGACCCAACCCCAGCCGCTTCCCTGGATCGCGGCGATCTGCGCGTTGAACCTAGTCTTCAACTGGTCCAACCCGCCAAAATCCCTGTCAATCGCCTCCTTGAGCACGCCATTGGAGAGTTCCCCACCGCCCTGCTTGGGCGGGGCAAGGTTCTCCCAGAAGAGCGTGTGGTTGATGTGTCCTCCGCCGTTGAAGTTGATCGCCTTCTGAAGTGCGATGGCGGACTTGACGTCCTTGTTGTGGATCGCCTCGGCGAGCTGCTCCTCGGCAGTGTTGAGACCGTTGACGTAGGTCTGGTGGTGCTTCTTGTGGTGAAGCTCCATGATCTGGCCCGAGATCGCGGGCTCGAGTGCGCCGTAATCGTACGCAAGGTCGGGAAGCGTGTGCTTAGCGCGAACAGCCCCAGCAGCGAACGTGCGGGTTGAGGCGGCCTTGGCAGCAACGCCAGTGGTGCAAGTGAGAGCGGTGCGCAACATTGTGTTTCAAGTCTTTGTTGAGGGTAAGATGCCATGAGACCAATTTGATGGAGGGGAGGAGTCTTGTTACAACGCTTGATGGAGCAGCTGCTTTTCGACGATGTTCTCTCCCCGGCTCAGATCGGCGTTAGATCAAGGTGCACGGACGTTTGCTTGGAAACCTCCACCTCCCTTTTGTGTGAAAAAGAAGAAAAGCCGAGCGCAGCTTGACGCAATTTCCTCGCCCTTCGCTTATCGGGATCTCTCACCACACCTGGCTTTCTGAGAAGATGAATCGGGCGCAGCTTTGACTTCGCGTCGCGTAAAGTGAGTGTCGGTGTGTGGCTGAGTAATTTGAATTTGGCCAAGTTACGCCCTGCAGTTAGCAGTCAGCTGTGTTGCGAAATGTTGGCAAAGACCAACACTTTTGATTCGGAGTGTAGCCGAATGCTGCTGCGCAGTTCAGACGGCAAAGCCGACATCATCAACCCTGTCTTACTCAGCCACTTTCATATCATCAGGCCAACAGCAAATGCTGACAGAAGAGAGGCAGAACGTCATGACGACGACATGATAGACGACCCAAATTCCTCAAAGAGGCAAATAGTACCAACGTCGGACGATGAGGACATCTTTTTCATCTCGCAGTCTTCACAGGATACGCGGAGTTTGTCGAGGACTGGGACGGAGGAAAAGGGCAAGGACGAAGCCCACGGAGATGATGCGGACCAAGATGAGGATGACGACCACGAACCTGTCTTGTCCACAAGGCGCTTGCCTCGTGTGCAGCAGCAGGAGAGCCAACCAATAGAGGAAGCGACGACGGCACTTGGATCATACACGATAGACCAGCTCGCAGAGCCACAAACACCACCATTACCTTTGACTAGTGCATCCGAACCGACACCAGCATTTGGGATCCATACTGAACAGTCAGCAGCTTCAGGCCTACCAGACAACGTTTCGTCAAGCTCGCCAAGACCAGGAGTAGCCACTGGAATAGAAGCTTCTATCGCAGACGATACAGGGAACATCATCTTGCGTCCCAGCGATGCATTGCCGTTAGCGTCTCAACAGAGCGATGCGACAATGCCTCTTGTTTCCAGCGCCGGCCCGTCCCGCCAACCGAGTCCGACGCCATCCCTGGTTCTCGCTGCGAGCAACAGCTTGATACCACTAGAGATCCCAAACGAGACGGAACAGTTCCTCCCTATGGACATAGACGACAATCGGCTCCCTTCACCTTCCAGAACACCATTAGTCGACACACGGAGAGGTGTAGCACCAAACGAGCAGGCTCGAGCAGAGCGCATCTCTGCAACAGTCGACCATGGCGCATCTCTGGATCTTCAAAATTCTCCCTCGCCGCCACTGTCTCCACTTCGCATACCTATCCGACGGCATAGACCACAATCGCCATCTCAACCGCAGCATGCGTCTCAACCGCCAAACGCAGATCAAACTTCTTCTTCCCGTCAAAAACCCCACGTTGCCAACGATGAGCAGTTGGCAAGAGCAGCGGCTGCTCAACCGCCGACCCCGCCTCGACGCCAGCTCCGTGCCAGGAACGCTGCGCAGCTAAACCCATATACCCTCGAAGCCATGCGCTACCAACGTGCGCTCATCCGCAACGACTGGCAAGATGCTGTCGTCAGTCAGCGAGAGTGGCATCGTCAAGAGCGCAAGAGGCTCGCCGAAGAAGCTGCGCGGGCCGAGAAAGAGAAAGCCGCCGCTCAGGGCTCAGAACAAGAATCGCAGAGTCAGTGGCTTGTGCCAAGCTCCGGTCCAAGCTCGCAGGCCGATCCAGACGATGTATCGCTGCCGTCTTCACCTCCGCATTCTACATCCACTGGGGTATTCGTTGAGATTCCAGCTTTCACCGGCGCTGAACTGATTGCTCCATTTGCTAGCGGCTCACGGCCTCGCAGGCCATCGCCATCACCTTCGCAAAGCGGCAGACTGCCCGAGCTTTCCGAAATGCTGGCAAAGTCCACCAAAAATCGTCACAACCCCGGTCAAAATGCACCTGCAACCTACAAGGGCCATCGCAGCATCGCTCGAACAACTGCAGTGAATGGACAAGGACAACCTCCGAGTGTGGAAGAATCACAGATAAGCGAAGAAGCCAATCCACCTCTGCCACCACCAACACGCCGTAAACACAACCTCCTTGCCTTGTCGCCACCAGACACTGAAGACCAGCCGCGACGTTCGACTCAGGCGAAAAGTAATCAAGAGGCAGTGACGGTTGAGTCATCGGAGGACGAGCGTCCGCCCCCGTCGGCACCCAAGCCTAGGAGAAGGAGTCGATGGTCCGGTGATGGTTCAAGTAGCGATAGTACCGACTATGAACGTCGCTTCCGACAGCTCAAAAAGATGATGCCTGCAGGTATGGCTCGCAAGCACATCCGAGACTTGAGAGCCATGCGTCATGGCAAGGCATATCATTCCGACGGTCACGTCTCGTCTTCGTCCTCTGATGGCGGTCCTCGAAGCAAGACGGGTGGGGCAGGAGCGGTCAGACTACAGCGGCAGCAAGATGATCACGCCTCGGAAGACGAAGAGCTAAGACCGGGGCAGACTCGAAAGAGATTACGACGACACGACAGCACGGATGCAAATCCTCTCCTGATTGATCCCGACTCTGACTCATCCTCTTCATCATCGTCATCGTCCGTGTCATCTCAAGCGTCGATAACCATTACCCACTCAACGTGGCTGGATCCGAAGAAGGGATCAGAACAGATCGATGAGGCAGACGAAGCCGACGAAGCTCCGGCTGTGTGGTGGTCCGTCAATCGCCTGGATTCGTATGTCCCTTTTCGGGAACGGGACGCTATTGATCGCATGCTCAGCCGTACAGGTGGTCGCAAGGCTAGTAACAAGACGGTATCAAAGAAAAGAATGGGCCTTACAAGTCACCGACAAGCAAGGCTGGACGGCTTCGTCGCCCCGCATCGACATCGCGAACGTCCGGAGACGACTTCTCGATCACATCTGCGCGAGATCGACCAGAATCTGCACCGGCGTCCGGCTATCGAAGTGTCCGAGAAGGATGTCCAACAGCGGACTCAGAGAAGAAAGAAGAAGAGGAGGAAGCTAGACCCTCGCGTGGGTCGGACCACCTCGTCCAGCACACGGCAACCTCACATCACTCTGCGCAACCCCCCCGTGGTCTGTCCACGCGTCCGACCACGTCTAGACTTGGAACAACACGACGTTCTCTTTGCTTCAAATCCACTCAGGGCTACAAAGGTCTTGCGTAGCGAGTCAAACAACGATGATGCCATGGATGAGGAGGACGCGTCGGACGACGACGGTGGATGGCGAGACTTCGGCAGCATCATGGTCGATTCCACTCCGTCAGCACTCCCTGATTCGCGCTTAGCAGCACCACGAAATCGGACGACTGTGGTGCCACAGACGCTGGTGGCCATGACAGCAGGCCGCGGTGACGCGCCTTCTACGCCGTTCCGCGGCAACCATCCATCTCCTAGCTTGAGTGTGGCTTCGAGAGGCATGGAAAGACAAACGTCCATGATTGATCGCAGTCCTGGGACGCCTACTCGAGTCGGACAAGACACACTTCCTCAACGGCTTCAAGCCAGACCTGCGGCCGGAAACGTCGACAGCCCGGTTTCACGGTCGGGTGCCACGACCGACGGGAGCAACACGGAAGTCTGGGACGATTTCGAGGGCATCAGCTTGAGTTTCGGTATCACTCCCCTAGCAGCCGGGAAGAACCTAGATACGACCACATCGCCGATCATGGCGAGACTCAGCGATCTCATTGCGCTACCAGACAGGCTGTTGCGTGGTGAACACGTTCCTCGAACTTGGCCTGGGGAGGTGTTGCGCTTGGGCGAGACTGTCCTCACTATCGACATGAACCATGCTGCCATGTACGAACAGTTGCCATTCTTCATGGATGGCCTGCGACTTCAAATCAGCCGCTCTCTTGGCACATTGCCCGAGGCGGACTTGGAAGACAATGAACATACAAGACGCCATGCTTGTAAACTGATCGCAGACACCGGATCCTTTCTCAGCTCCTGGATCGTGCAGCAGCTGGCGATGGACCCTACAAATGTATCGTCCATATTTGCTAGCTACCAAGTCATCCTCGAGAAGATCAGCAAGCTGCAAACGTCAATCGTGTCTCCACAGGATGCGCACAAAACGGATCGGGCGTCTCGAGACCACTACCAGCTGGTTTGTCTTCATCTAGCATGGATGCGATTCGAGATTTGTTGGTCGTTGATTGCAATCTGCGATTTGGATCCTAGTTATGCTCTGGAACCAGAGGCGCCTAGCGTGGAAGTGCTGCTTGGCTACGCCAGAGCCCTCATTTCTCTGCTTCTTCATTATGGGCTTCACCGATGCGTCAAGCATCTCCGGAGGGCCCTTGCAGCGAATCGATCCACGGATGCGCCGCATCTTGAGGCGATCATGGACGAGGAGGAAGTTACAGGTGTGACCTTGGACGAGCCGACATCCATGTGGCTGGCGACGATCCATCTGCTTGACTCGTTCGAAAAGGGTCGCGGCATTTTGGACGGGCGACTCTACTGGAATCAGTTCGAAGCAGCTTTTCAGCGGTGGGACGAAACAATGCCCAAGCGTGCGCGTTTGCTGCGCTCAGAAAGCCTTTGGTATTGCTTGTTTGCGTGTGCCCAGTTCTCACAAGTTTCGCCTCAGGGTCACACGCAGGCGGCACCGCTTCTTCGGGAGTGCTGGTCCTTGGTGACACGAGCTCTCAATCTAGTCAAGTTCCGGTCAGACGAAAGCAACGAGACGGCTATGGGCTGGCATATGCTGGCCAAACGCGATGCCTATGTGCGGATCGTACTGCAACGATGCTGTCTTTTGTCGTCGGAATGGAGATGGACGATGGGAGGTGCGGAACCCACGCTGGCCCGGCTGTTTGACATCTTCAACAGCCACAAGTTGGCCGATCTGCCGACAGAGTCAGGGCACGACTTTCCTGCCTTCCTGCGCGATTTTGACACGAGCAAGCTCCAGGTGGCCGACGTAGCGGACGGTGAAGCGCTGTCGGATCCCAGCTTCCATCTTTTCGTCAGACTACTCGCTCGCACTGGTCAAGAGCTGCGTGAGACGGCGGCAGATGCCAAAGACGGTGACCGTCGCATCTCTCGGCTCTTTTCTCGAATGACGTCTGTCCGTGTGATGCCGTTCACGCGCTCTGATGTTCCGACAAGGTCGCAGCGCTCAGTGTTGTTCAATCACTATTCAGTCGTGATGCTCTTTCTCCACCTCGTACCGAATTCATCTCCACAGAGATTGAGGCAGGTGCAGAACTTCTTGCCGACTTTCAAGGAAGCGGACTTCCTCAGTCAGGTCACCTACATCCGTGCGATGATGTACGTCGCTGTCATCTTTCGCCACCACCAGGTCGACCTTGCTCCCGTGACAAAATGGTTTGCCGAAACGATCACTGGACTTCGACGCGAGTATGAGGAGATCGAGTCGACGACAAAGCAGTTCGAGCGACAGCAGATCAAGAATTCACTTCAGCATCGCGGAGGGCAGCCGTCGAAGGCAGATGCCTTGCGCATGACAGCCATTTTTGAAAATGCACCTGCCCGGCAGGCGGCACTGCGGAGGAAGGAAGAAATTGCCAGACTTCTGGTGGTGGCCTTGCGATCTATACAGCACGTGATTCGACACGATGACCTGAACGGGACGAGGAGGGAAGATAGCGCAGCAAAGGAGCGATTGCCTGATCAGCTGCTGCTCAACTCGGCATGGATACAAGATGTCCTCGAGGCGCAGATCGCTCTGGAGCCACGTATCGGGCAGGAGGTGCTCAAATGTATTCAGACGTTCTTGCTGGCTCGGATGCGCGTCCTACAGCCGGCAAACGACAGGGTCCCGAGCACTACAGCGTCTACAGGAGGTGTTGGTGGGGTGGGGAAAGAGATTGGACCTGGTCAGCGTCGCGACGAGGAAAGCCAGGACAGCTTTGCCGAGCTTTTCGAGGCGGAGGACGACTTCGACTTTGAGGATCCCCTTCTTGCGCGGCTTCTCGACGGTGACGATGCACCAGCGGCCGGCGATGCTCGGGCTGACGCCGACAACGACAGCGCGGCAGTCTCTGCTGTCGCTGAGAGGAAGAAATGGGATCGCTCCTTTGCTGAGCTGATCAAGACCACGATCTCACCCTCACTGTTCCAGCTGCTGTCGAACATCTACCATCCGGATCGTCGCATCGAAGCGGCGAGCACCGGCTCGGTAATTATGTCTCTCGGGGTCACTGAGCGACTCACTGACCCAAATACTTCACACGGTGGACGAAATCACAACCCGATGGACCGGCTTCTGAAGGCTGCCGAAGCTCGTCAATTTGTCGAATTGGTCGTCGACTGCTGGGCGGGCTGCGCAGACGTGCTCGTCACCAACGGCATGCGCGAGTGGAGCTCGTACCTGGGCTTCGGCAACGAGTCGTGGAAGCGCATCGACGATCCTATCGGACGGCGCGATGTGGGGTTGCGCTTCTTGCAGAACGTCATCACTCTCGATCCTGGCGCAGTCACAAAGAAGGAGTACGAAGCGGAGTTTGTCGGCGTATGGGCCCAGACGGCTGTGGCCAGAGTGCTGTCCGTCCAAGACGTGTTTACCAAATCGCTGATCGAGGTTGCGGGCAAAGGCGAGCTATTGGCCGCTCTTGTTTCTCAGTGGCTGTCTGCGTTGGTAGATCTTGACACGGAGATGGACCTGGACACGTTCACTACACACCGCCAAGCGCTACTGAAGGCAACCTACACTGCGCTCTCTACCCTGCTCACGGCGGGGATGATCTCGACAGGGACGGTGTATGCGATCCTCTCCGCGCTCCTCTCGTCGCTCCGGGCATATGTCGACGATGCCGAGAGAAGCGGAAGTTTTGCTGCAAGGGAGTACGCGAACTTTTGTCAGCAGACTCTGGCGGATGTAGAGGAGGTAATGGGCGGAGTGGGCGTGTTCAACTCGCTCAAGGGAGACTTCACCGTTGTGAAGCGGCTGGTTGACACCAGGCTGGCAGGTGAAGGGAAGCTTTGGATCAATGCACAAAGACATTCAGAGTAAACACATGCAAACAAGCAGCACACCGATGTTATCGCCGTATGTGCGTGCGTACGCCTGAGTTCAGCTGACGTTGCCAGATTGCGCCTCTGAACCGTAGAGGGCGAACGGGCAAAGCGAAATTGCGCTCGGCTGGGTATACGATAACATGCTATGCTCCAGTGTTGTTTGATCTAGTTGTGTGGACCTGATACCTTCTGCTGTGCTTGTTGCAAGACCTCCAGAGACGCTACCAGCTCTGTGACCGGGCCATCTCGCAACCGATCCTGCTTTTCCTCTTCGCTTGACGGCTTGCCATCGAGCAAATCCGTCACGAGGGCGTGCACGCTCGCACTTAGCGCGATGAACGCCGTCACGAGCGGTGCGAACGTTGGCGCGGGCGGCGTATTCAAGTGGACGCTCAGCGTGCTGCCTGCTGCCTCTGCCCTTTCCTTCACCCCCAGCAGGGCGACTTCTAGCGTCCTCCCTCCATCTATTGTGGTTCTAATCAGCTCCGTGGCGTCGGGGTGGGAGAGGAACTCCCCCGCCATATCAGCCGTTGATCTGCGCTCGAACTTTGCTACACTCCCCCACTCCCCTTCAGCCTGCTCCTGCTGGCGGAACGCATCCATCCCTCCGCCCAACCCAGCGTAAATGAGGCAGCCCGCGCGCACGACCTCCTTGGCAAGCGGAAGAAGAGTGCGGTTGGAACGACGGAGCGCGTTGAACCGGCTCCACCACAGCGCCGAGTGGAACTGCGACGCGTTTTTGTACCACATCCGATCCACCAGCGTTAGCTCGGAAGAGAGAAAGGTGAAGGTGGAGAGGAGGGTGCGCAGGGTGTGCTTGAGGATTTTGAGCTGCGCTGCGATGTCGAACTCGAGGTCCACGTGGGTTGAAGTTGATGCGGCGAGCATGATGGTGGTGGTTGGAGTCGAGGGAGGTGAGAGCTTAGGGTTTTCCTTCTTGGCTGCCTCCAATCCTCGTTGCGAGTCTGTGTTGGTCGGTTTGGACGGCTTTGGCTCGAGTGCTTTCGCCTTCTTCCTCTTCGTCTCCTCCACAGATGACGAAGCAGGAGTGGAGAAGCTAGTTCCACCCATCAACAGGTCCACCGCACTCACCTTGCCTCCTCCTGCTCCCACCGACGCTTTGACCGTTTTCTTCTTCTTTCCCACATCCGCGTCTTCTCTCTCCTTCCCTTTGCTTGCCTTGGGTACAGTGGAGAAGATATCGTCCAGCATCATGCGCGATGCCGACTGCGACGAGCTCGTCTTCTGCTTCTCCTTCCCTAGGGAAGAGGTGGTGGGCGCATGTTTGCGCTTCTTCCCCGCACCACTCCTCTTACTGTCGCTTGCTCTTGCTGACATCGTAGCCGTCGCACCTTGAGCTTGGATTGGCTGTGCTCGGTTACGGAACCGTCAGCGAGACTTCCATGTGCGGTGCTGTGGTCAAGACCCGACGAAGATGCGAAAGGAAGTTGACGGGAAAGAAGAAAATGACATTCCTGGGACAGTGGAGAAACTTCACAAAGTGGAGGCCAATTCTCAAAGATCCGACTTCCGAACGGCACCATACTCCTCAGACACATACTATGACCATCACAGACAAGATCCATCCGAGGCTTAAAGAGACCGTGTATTGAACAAGGAAGAGAGAACTAGAGCTGCCTAGAGATCCTAGCGTATACACTGTTCTCGCCGCCCCTTGCGCTCGCCCGCTTTTCCGCCTTTTCGATATCCGCATAGACGCTTTTCCCCGGCAGCTGGCGCGAGCTCCTCCTGGTCGGCGTGTCGGGAACTTGGCCGCCTCCGTACATTGAGTTCCTGTTCGCCGGTGAACGCGATCCAGAAGGTAAGGGAGGTACGGGGTCGTCCCTCAACTGATACCCCTGCTGTTGCTGGCCTCCATTCGCATTCGCATACTCCACCCCTGCCTGAGGCATCGGCGGCAGTCGACTCTCCCTCTTCCCGCCCTGCCCTGGCCTGATGGCGCCACTACCACTCGTGGACATCCCTGGCGTGCTCGGCGCACTCCCCATCACCGAGCTTCTCGCCGGGCTCCCTGCCACAGCCGCGTTCGCCTGGAGCGTGTGCATCGTCGCCATCTGCTGCTGCAAAAAGTCGCCCGTCCCCGGCCGCATCCTCAGCAGCTTCATTGCCATCTCCAGACTCCCATTCGCCTGCGCCTCGGAATCCTCCTCGCGCTTCTCCTGTTTGCGCTTCTTGATGGTGCCCAGCGAGCGCTGGTTGAGCACGCTCTTGTCCTTCGCGCGGCGTTGGGTGCCAGCGCGGCGCATCTTGGCCTGCATCCCGCGCACGCACTCCATCATCAGCTCGTCCGTGCTCTGATCATGTAGCAACAAGTAAGACAGGATCTCGTGGTATTTGACTCCTTGCAGCACGTCCAAGGGTACACCGTGCGTGACACCGGTCTCGGCATCGTATGCGTTGAAGTAGTTCTTGAGGAAGCCGAGCCATTTGAACACAATATCCACCTCCTTGTCCGAAAGCTGCGTCATCGACGACGGCGCGTCCGACAGCGGCGGGACGAGGATCGACTCGATAATGTTGAGCACCTCCTTCCACACCTTGGTGAGCACCAGCAGCGCCTCGTTCTCGGACAGATTCGCCTTGAGCGTCGCTAGACACTCATCGAGGTAGTCGAGCAGCGGGATGATGGCCGCCTCGATCTCGTGGTCGGTCAGCTGTGCCGGGCGTGTTTTGGGTTTCATCTCGGGTTCGACGGGTGGGATCATGGAGGCGTTGACGTTGGTGCTCGCAAGTGCTGAGGCGTACAGCGCCTTGACGCCGCCGATGGCTTTGTCGAGGTTGATGCCGCTCGTCTTGACCAGTGTCTTGAGCAGCGAACGCGACAGGCATTGTCGGATAAAGACTGACATCTTGTCGACGATGATGCGCACCATGTCGCTTTCGGCTCGCTTGAGCGATCGGAAGCCACGACCAAAGTGGTACAGGATATCGTCCTTCTCGCCCTCCATGCTCACACGCATGAGCAGTCTCCCTTGCGTGTCGAGATCCATCCACAGCTCGTGCGACAGGAAGTCACCAAAGTACCTCGGATCCAGTTTCAAATACGCTCGGCCGCACAGATTGTGGTCACCCACCAGCTTTCTGTCCCACACAGTAGCCGCCACCCACATGGACTGCTCGACATGCACATCAAACACCTCGTCCCACCTCGGCTCGGAAGTCTCGTAGATCGTTCTTGTCTTGGCGATTTTCTGCCCCCTCTCATCACTCAGCGTGACGAAGGAATCGATCCTCGAGCTACCCCCCGAATCGCGGATTGGCTGCAGATTCTCACCGAGGACGATCTTGATCGAGAAGATGAAGCGGTTCTGCATGCGCTTCTCGGGCACCTCTGGCGCGTGGCGTTTGACGATCTCGGCCTGTTTGTCCGCGTCGATCTTCTGGTAAAGCTTGTCGAGCAGCACTCGCGCTGCCTCGATGTTGTTCAGCCGAACACACGAGGTGGCTTGGAAGTGGAATGGCTCTACCTTCTTCTCGCCCGAAAGCGTCTGCTTGGCTTTCACCATCCATGCCGACTGCTTCTGCGCCATATCCTGGTCCTCGGCGGTGCGTGGAAACATTTCCTCCATGAACATCTCCTCAACCCGGCTGCAGTACTGCTCAACGGCGCGGCTGACAATCTTAGAAAGCGTCGTGAGGAAGCGTGCATTCTGATATGCGTCAGGCCACTTGAGACCAAGGATGAAATCGACGGGTTGCTGCAAGGCGCCGAAAAGGTCGTCAATACTGCTGCTGTGGACGGCACCTTCGCTCTCGATGGGCGTGAACGAGTCGTTGGCGATGGCGTTGTGCACCCACTCGGTCGTCTTCTTTTCCGAGTTGACGAGCCAGTGGCGGATGTGCGGCTCGAACCAATCGGTCAGGCTGAAGCTGAGCTCAGCTTCAGGGCAGAAAGCCTTGTACATGCGCAGGAGCGCCTTGACGCGGTTGTAGAGTGTGAAAATGTCTTCCAACGCAAGCGGCTCGTGCTCGCGCATGGCGTGGTCGACCACCTGCTGCTTCATCGAATCGAGGTCGTCCAAAAATAACGGCACCTGCTTTTCGAGCAGCAACGAGACCGGATCCACCGACCCCAAGATGGGTTCCGGGTACCTTTTGTCCAGCCTCTTTGCGCCCTTCTCGAGCCAGTCGAGCAACTGCACCAGAGGCACCACCTCGTTGACCACGATCTGTGAAAACAGCTCTGTCGTCTTGGCAGTGTATTCGTGGATCGCCATGATGCGGATCGCATCCTTGAGCTCCTCCACTTGCTGGTCCAAGCTGACAGGCTCGGCTTCGAGCCGCTTGTCCTGACGAACAAAGCCCGTGGCGTGGAGGTCCTGGATGATGACCAGATACGGCTGCACATCTTCTGCCCCGACATTGTGGATATCTTGGAACGTCTCGTAGAGGTACCTGAGGAAAGCCTCAAACAGAGACGAAAAGAGCTTGACGAGCGTCGCTTGCTCGGCCTGCATCCACAGCAAAAAGTCGTAGCTGGCCAGCGTTGCCTTGACGGTGGAGAGCGATTCTGAAACACAGTCGAGCGGCACCTCACCGGTGTCAAACTTTGCCTTGATGACCTCGAGATTAGACACGCTGAGGAACGGCAATGGGAGACGCCAGCGGTTGGCACATTCGTTGAGCAAGTCGACGTGGCTCTTTGACAGGATGCTGAGTGACACCTCCTCTTCTTCTGGCTGGTGCTTGATCATCTCCAGATCGTAGTCGATGCAGATCTCAAGAGCTCTGCGATAGTATGCACGCGGATCGGGCGGAATGTAGACAAAGGATGCAAATGCATCGTCCTCGCTGCCGTCGATCGACATGCCCGCAAACTCGGCATCCGGAGACGTCGTCGATGAATTGTCCCCTGAATTACGACCGCTCGCACCCCCGCTGAAGGAATCGGGTCGAGAAGAGTTGGTCCGAGTGGGCGACAGCCCTGGCACATCCGTCGAAGTGCTCTTGAGAAGTTCTGGATTGAGTGTGCACATGTCCATCATGATCTGCGACAAGGACGAAAGTTCCTGTGTCCTCCATCGCTGATATGCCTCCTCGGATGCAAAGTCTTGCTTGCGGCCGGGCCAGGGTTGCTGAAGGTTGATGTTCTTGACGCATCGCTTGAGGTCGGTCATGGCAGCCTGCTCTGTGCATGTTTTCTTGACGAATTCGATGTCTTGGCTGAGCTGACTGAGCTCAACCGAGAAGAGAGCACCGACGGTACGAACCATGCTGTTCTCTGCAAGCGGATTCAAGGTGGTGGGTAGCGTGCTGGCTGAACTGGTGCGGCGGCTGGTGCTGGCGGATGCGGGGTTCATATAGTCCCTGCCTGCAGAGTAGCCGTTGGACCCCGAGGACACTTGCTGCATTGGTGTGGAGCCTGATGATGAGGCGGATGTATACGAGGATGTAGGAGCGAGTTTGGACGAGTATCCTTCGAGCCTTTCTGTAAGCTCTTTGGGAACGCCGCTGACCGTCTTCAAGCATTCGCGAATGATGTTGACGAATTGACCGACTTGATTGTTGAGTTGATGCTTCCACTCATCGCCTGTTGACCGCTTCCTGAGGCTCGCCTGGGCTGTTGTGACAAAATGGAGAATGAGTTCTTCGATCTTGCGGTTCTCCTTGATTTGCTTCTGGAAGCTTGCTTCCTTGAAAGTGCCGTAGAAGATGCCGATAGTCTGTCGCAAACTCTGGTCCTTGAAATGCGGATCGCGCCCCATAGCTATGAGCTCGAGACGATCGTTGAGGCGTTTGATGAGCTTTTCTGGAAAGCGGACGGATTTGGAAGAGCCACCGACATCGCGGACCATATCAACGAGAGCAGCGAACCCCATCCAGCTGTCTCCTTTTGACGACGATTCATTTGCCTTGTTGGCTGCCGAGGTCGAGCCGGAAGCATATGGCGAGGCAGCTGCATTTTGAGCAGTCTCTCGCGCCTTGGCCTTGGCTTCTCTGCGAGCCTGATGTAGGTGAGCATGATAAGCGACCTGGAGGAGAAAGACATAGACGTCGCCGTCGCTCATGAGCTCGCGAGCATAAGCACTGCGCGTGCTCTTGATGCTGCGTGTTGTCATCCTGCTGCTCCAAATATGCGTCGAGTCTCGCCGACTAAAACCAAGTGTCGATGATTGGAGTAGGCACCAGCCCAAGCGTCAATCCGGTGTTCAGTGGCTTACTTCGGCTTGCATCGAGGAGCAGGCAAGCACATGCTCGGGTTAGGACTGGCCGATATGGTGGAGCTGGTCAGATGAAAGAAGGAGCGACCTGTGCCACGACTTGGGAGTCTTTGATAAAAAGCGAGCGAAAGCGATGCAGCCTTTGCTCGGCAGACCTGGCTCGAGCGCATAATGTTCGGATGCGATCAAACCAACGTGCGTGCGCGATCCTCCAACTGAGTTACTCTGTCAGTGCATCTCTTTATCCATCCACCAATCACTGCAAGCATCACCATATCAAGTCTGGACATCACCTGGCCCCTCACACACCATGTCCGGGTCACATTACGCTGAACCTAAACCTGACCCGCAATGGGATCAAGTCCTCCTTGCGCAGCAAGACCATGGTTTGTCTGCCGAGCTGCCCCGCCGCGCCTCTATCTATCTCCACAACAAGCTCACCTCGGAGTTCGAGCCCTCAGCCTGGCCTTTAGCGCAGCTGCGTAACTTGCTCAATGACATCTTTGGCGATGCCACGCCCGGTGTTGACATCCCTTCCACCCCCGACTATGCTCAAGACATGCTGCAAGCGCCCCGCACGCCTTGTACTTCGCTGGTTCCCCTCGGTTCCCCTCGGTTCCCCTCGGTTCGGCTCAACCAGGCTCTCAGACGCTCCTCCAGCAAACGCCTAGAGCCCGGCGTGCCAACCAGAGCCTCGACGCCTTGTCACAACTGCCAGCCTGGCAGAACCTTCTCTCAGTACACAACGTTTTGGTGCAAAGTTTCCACAAACCCTTCTTATTCTCACTCAGCATTACAGGGATGGCTAAAGAGCTAATGGATAAGAAGATCAGTCTCCTCCCGGTGCTGTCTGACCTGCAGTACGCCTTGACCGACCAAGTCTCGCTCGAAGGGGTGCTCGCGGATGCCTATCGACATCTGTTCGCCGGCCGATCACAACCCAATGACTCCGTCTCGTCGCAGCGCCAGCTTGCGTACCTTCTCGTCCACCTTGCTTCTTCAGCCATCCGTATCTCGAATGATGTCGAAGTTCTAGACACCAACATTCATCTCACACAACAGTTCGGTCGCCGTTATCGAGGCACAGCGCAGCATCGCTTCCTCGGGTTCATACAAAGGCTCAATCAACTAGACCGGCGAAGCAACGACACGTTTAAGCCTTACTTGCGTAGTACGCCCATCGTTCAATCCAGTGGCACCGGCAAGACACGCATGGTCATCGAGCTCAATCCTCTCACGCCGCTTCTGTACGTCTGTTTTCGAAAGCGCGAAGCTGAGGGCAACGCAAAGGCAGGCTATCCCTTGCCTGACCAAGGCGTGCGCAAGTACTTTGAGGATGCCCACATTTCGCATCCCCACCTCTGCGATCTTCAAGTCGCTTGCTTCCTGTCGGCTTGGTTCGAAAGCCTCGTCAAGCGTCTTCAGCGATGTCCTTCCAGCCCTGACAAAGCCGCCAATCTCTTGCAGCTCAATCGCCTCGACAGAGCCAATCCCGGGCGCGATGGTTTCTTCAAGGAGATCTCAGAGCTTGCTGCTGACAAGCTCCTCAACGCACCAAAAGCGCAACGAGTCCAGCCCAGCCTTGACGCCTCGGAACCCGACCGCGACAGTGTTTTTGAGCGCTGTCTCAGCGACAACCTCGGAGCTTTGCATCATGAGCTCGCCCTTGTCTGCCATCACTTGCATTCGACAAAGAGGTCCGCCGACGACCCCATTCCCCCCGTCGTGGTTGCCTTTGATGAGTGCGTCGAGCTGGTCGTTTCCAACTCGAAAGGCAACAACCAGCTCAACAGCCTGCTACGAGCATGGCACTACATCCGCGAGGTCGAAGATTCATACGATCACTCGAAAACAAATTTGCCTCGTCTCTGGCTCGTGCTGCTCAGCACCAGTAGCAGTGCCGCTGCTTTGGTTGAGCACGCCAGCCTCCAAGCCTCACTGCGTCGTCGAGATGCCCACGCCATGCCCACCTTTGTTGGTGTTGGCTTTGACACGCTTGCAGAGGAACGGCCTGGCGTTTCTCGCGCTATCGATGCTTGTGGATTTGAGCAAGTCATCAACTACGGTCGACCGCTCTGGGTTTCGCTTGCACGAAGCGGATTCTGGGCAACAGCCATCGTCAAGCTCCAAGCCGCCTACAAGTTTGACGCAAACGATCCTGCGCAGGTCTTCAACGTCTTGGCATCCCGCCTGGCGCTCCGCTTGGTTCCTGCCCACTGGGGTGACTCGCCGTTGTTCGGACAGCACAAAGCGTTCCTCGACCAATGCGTGGACCGACACATGCGCATTGTGACCCACGTTTCCGAGCATGCCTCCATGCACGTTGATTCGCCGTCAGAGCCAGTGCTGGCTATAGCGGCATCGCTCATCATGGTCCCCAAAGCCAAGCAACCCAGTCAGGGAACGCGCGACTCCAAGGCGCGCAATCTGTACGGTACAATCTTGAACAACTTTCGCACACGCTGTCTCCCGGAACACGACGTACCGATGTTCAAAGGGACCGACGGCGAGCTGGCTTCGCGCATCGTCTTGACAGTGGCCTGGGACGCTGCCAAAGAGCGCGCATTGCAAGGTCAACCAAGATCTGGTTCTGAACAGGCTTCTCTGCTCAATGAGCCTGTGCTCCTGCACAATATCAGCACTTTGACGTGCTCCCCCATTCCTTTGCCAAGTTCACTCCTGAGTACCTGTGGTGTTGCTGGAAGCGAGGCGTGGCGCTTCAGATGGCCCACTCGCAAACAGGGATCGACGGCATCATTCCGGTCTTCATCGGCGATCTCCACAAGCCCTTTTCAGGGGCCAACAACATCACCTACGTGGATGGCGACGTGCCGTACGGCGCTCGGCACATGACCTTTGTTGCCTGGGAGGCCAAGAATCGCAAGGATCCTCAACCCAGCGCGCAGATCAGACCAGGTGGCGGAGCGTCAGTGCGCAGCCTAGACCTGGCTGGTCCGCAGCTGCTACCGCCAGCTCGAGCGACTGCACAAGATGCCAACGATGCAACGGCGGCTGCGCCATTGACCAACCGTGCCCTGTTCTGCGTCCTCTTCGACCTTGGCACAAAGACAATTTTCCACTCGACTAGGGACCAGAGGCCTCAAGTTGAAACCCTCTCGGCTGCTGAGTGCCCTCATCTTTGCATATGTGGCATCACTGACCCAAATGCCTACCCTTGCTTGGATGACCTGGAGATCCGCCCCAGCTTCGAAGCCCTCCTGAACGATGGTGACGCCGAAGGGTCCATTGACGACGACAATACGATTCCTCATCCATTATGGAACAAAAGCTTCAATCCAACTTGGCCCATCCTGCTCATGGCTCTGCCGCTGCTTCTGCATTTGCTGCATCTATCTCTGCAATTGACAGCAAGAGCGACAGACAACAGCAGAGGATGGACTGCGATTGAAGCAGACACCAGTCCATGCCTTTCCTGTATCATTTGTGGGGTGATTTTCAAAAGCCGCTGTATCCAGCCCAGAGACTACGAAACCATGCAATCACATCAATTCACTGACCGTCGTGAAATGACACACCTCAGTTGCGAAAAGGTCAGGCTCTAGAGAACATTGAGAGGATCGCGATCGGACTTGGAAACCGAGACGGAGTACTGACCGCGAAGCTCTCGTCGAAGCCAGTGCTGGAGCACGTCTCGCAAGTATTTCCTGTGCAGAGGGCAACGTTGGAACCAGGCAAAGTCAGAAAAAACATGCCGCTCGAGTTGAGGGTAGGAAGGCAGCCGAGGTCGTACACTTACCTTTCACTGTTGGTGTGGTTTGTCACGATGACCGACGAGCCTGATGCCTTGTATGCGAGCACCTCGTGGTGACTGAGCTCGCCGGTAAGGTATAGATCCGCCTTGGCAGCGGCAAAGACGCTCGATCCAGAGCCAGCACAGACAGCAATGGTCGAGATGGGCTTGTCAGAAGCCTTGCAGCCTTGAACATGCGGCAAGTCAAGATTCTGCTTGACCCTTCTCACAATCTCTTCAAACGACTGCGGGTTGTCGAGCTTGACGAGTCTGCCCATGCCAGCTCCTTCGAACCCTGATGGTGGATTCTTTGTAGGGCTGAGGTATGGGTAGACGTTGCTTCTGAGTCCATCGATGGCCTCAGCAGAGCTTAGTTCATCAAACTTGTCACTGGATGAGACAACTTTCCCAAGCCAGTCGTTGATACCTCCGGGAGTCGCGTCCAAGCTGGTGTGCGGACAGTAGACACTGATACCTGCGGCAGCGAGACGCAACAAGCTTGTCTGTTGCGGGTCTGCAAATGTAATCGACTTGAGGCCTCTAAAGATGACAGGATGATACACAACAGCAGCCTTGATCTTTTGAGGAGAAGAGAGGATCTCGTCGCAAACGTCTGTTGTGAGGTCGATGGCCAGCATGATACCCTGTTCGTCGTTGTTAGGCTGTATCGGCGGTGCTTGAAGCAATATACCGACATTGTCAAATGAGGTGTCTGCGAGCTGAAGAGGCGCAATACAGTGCATTGCCTCCACTGTCTCGGCCAATATCGGGTTCCGCTTGACCGTCTCGGTGATTTGCCAGTTAGGCTGCAACATGATTGAGATCCAAGCGCTTGATAAAGAATATTTGGGCGAAGAATCAGGGTTGATGCGGCTCTTGACGCTTGGAATCGGGAGCAGAGACTGCACAACGGTCTTTGCGAGACTCTTATGGGATAGATGATGCCCATCAATATGACGCGGATGCGAATCGACAAAGGTGAATAAGACGGGAGAGACGATGTGGCGAGGGGTTCAGTCGGCGTCAGTGCGCAAAGGAGGACTCTTGTCACTGAGAAAGTGGAGGCGTTGCTGTACTTGCTGTACCCGTTCCCCCCTTTTTTTTTCAATATTTTGACTTTTATTTTGTCTATTTTTCAGACACAGAAACGAGCTTTCCACACAGCGGAGCCCACGCGCCGCTTCATGGACCAAACCCTACAGCACAGCACATAACGGTCGACCCGAGCGAGAATTATAGTAAATTTAGGACAAGCGAACAACAGCAGCTCAGCTTGGATCGGTCGATTGGTGCATGTGACCGCAAACTCAGCTGGCATGACACCGACGAGATGCTCGACTCGCGTGTTCGGCAAGCGGTGGGTGTGGGTGAGCCTCAGTGTGACCTTTTTTTTTTTTTTTTTTTTTTTTTTTTTTTTTTTTTTATAATTATCACACCGCCACCACCATCTCAACCCATCACCAGTGCCTACATCATCTTCACCATTCCAAGCTCACACTGATTGTCTCGCTGCGTAGCAGACGTGCTTTCACTGCTTCTCACTAGGCCAAACATAATCACAGACTCGCGTTGCTCCATCCGCGCTTTCATCGACACGCCCAACTGATCTTTACAAGGCGATCTCGCATCGTAACTTGGTATCACGAGGCCCTGATCTTGCTTTCAACGTATCTTGGCTGCCTTCAAAGCATCTCTCGGCACCCCGAACCAAAGCACAGCCCTCCGTCTCTAGAAAGCTGCAGGCAGACAGACATCCATTTTCTCCAAGACCCGAGATCTATATAGCCTATCTCAGTAACCATGGCGGCTGCTCAAACGAATCCACGTCAGTTGCAGTTCAAGCTGGTTTTGCTCGGCGAGTCGGCCGTTGGAAAGTCGAGCTTGGTGCTCCGATTCGTCAAAGATCAGTTTGACGACTATCGCGAGAGTACGATTGGAGCTGCTTTCCTCACGCAAACCGTCAGCTTGGACGCCCAGACTACTGTCAAGTTCGAGATCTGGGACACTGCAGGACAGGAGCGTTACAAGTCTCTGGCACCCATGTACTATCGCAACGCCAATTGCGCTGTGGTGGTATACGACATCACTCAACCTTCCTCGCTTGACAAGGCCAAGGCATGGATTCGCGAATTGCAGCGACAGGCGGATCCCAATATCATTATCGCATTGGCAGGCAACAAGGCCGATCTGGCCAGCACACGTCGCGCCATCCCCACCAAAGAGGCCGAGAAGTACGCACAAGAAGAAGGTCTGTTGTTCCTTGAGACTTCGGCCAAGGATTCGTCGAATGTCTCGGAACTGTTTACCATGATTGCACGCAAGCTACCGCTGGAGCAGGCAGCTGACGCTCAGCGTGGTTCAGCCGGTCGGGCTGGCGCACCGGGTGGTGCTGCAGCTGGTGCAAGGGCAGGAGTCGAGCTTAGGGGCCAGCAGGGCGGTCAGCAGGGCGGTCAGCAGGGCGGTCAGCAGGGCGGTCAGCAGCAGGATGCCTGCAACTGTTAGAACGACTTTAGTTTGACGAGTATTTGATACCAGCCATGTCGCCGTCTCAATCTCATGGCGTCCGAGTTGGGATGCACGGGACGCACAACATGGCAGCATGCCTATCCTGGATATGATACGAGGCACGATCAGCTTGCACTTGGTCCCCCTGCTCAGGGCCCAGGCGCATATCATTTCGTGCGATAAAGTCTCTATGCTCCTCCGTACGACGGTAAGCACGATCTGTCAGTCCGATGTAAATAGCTTGAATGTACGTCTGCGGAGAGCTTCCTCCTTTCGAATGCTGCCAACGTGATGTTGCAAAGCGTTGAAGACGAGTGGGTGGAAGAGACAGCGAGACCTAGGCTGAGCTTCACTTGTTGGATCAGAAAAATGTCACAGGCCGTACTCTTCGTAACATGGTTGTTGCTGCATCCATGTCAGCTCGAACGATAATCTGCTGCGCCCTCTTTGATAATCAAGTCGTAGCAGCTTTCATCATGGCTAGATCCACACCGCGGGGGGGTCCGAACCCTAGGTCGACGTCGAAAGGTGGGAACACAAAAGCCAGAGAAAGCCTCCATCTGCCAAGCAAATCGCCGGTAGAGTGCTGTAGGATACATTTGCACCTTACGACGGAATACAAAGAGTTGAGAGCTGGGTGTCGGTATTTTTTTTGGGATTTGAGCTTTGCCTCGAAGGAATGGTCAACCGGAAGCTCAGGTTGACAACAGCAGAGCAACCACCCCGTAGCCGACACAGCCTGAATTTGGCAGCAGTGTTGCTGGTCGGCAAATCGAATTGATCCGAGTTCTGTTGCACTTACTGCGCGCTGCCACCAGACAAGCGCTTCTAAATTTGAGTGTCGCCATGTCAAAGGGTGGTGCTTCAACCACAAGATGGTGGCCAAATGCAGAGAGTTTGGTTCGGAAACTTTATCGTACCGTTAAAGTGGGCTGTCTTCGGACGTTTCGCGTGCATCTGCAGGTAGTGGGATTTGAGTTCGTCGATGCACCGCACCGACCTCCTCTTTTCGCCATCGGAACCCTGCACTTGCTGCGCTCCTTGCCTCATCCGCTCTCGCAGCTTGTAAACGACATTAGTCCGCGACAAGCTCTACCACCAACCACAACCACTCAAGTCGAGCTCACGGTCAACTCGGAAGCAACTCAGCATCAAGCATTGGCCTGGCACCGTTTAGCTTTTCAACTCTCAAGCTCCCGGGGTGAATCTCACCACCTGCATTGGGTGTCGGCAAACCCGAAGTTGCCCTATCCCCTTTCCCATTGCAACATTCTTCGACAGACCATGGAATTGCTCTGAGCACTTGGCATACACGATCCGTGCATTGCGCTCGATCGATTGCACCCACGCTTGCTTTGGAACCATTCGAGGTCGTGCCTTCTGCGGTCGTATCATTTCGGACAATCCTTTATCGACCGAATTGGGTCAGTATACAAGCCAACGGCGTGAGACAGTCGAAATGTCGATGTCTTCATACCGCATCTGTACACAACATAGATGAAAAAGTTCTTCAGGCCCAAGGAGGCGGGGACCATTACTCCTTTGCCTCCAACCAGCCCGGCTACATCCACCTCTTCCTTTTCTACTCTACGGCCTTTTGACGAATACCAAGCCAGAGTCGCCTCACAAATCGGATCGAGTCGACCGCTCTCCTATCAAGCTCCTTTGGCTCCGTCACGCTCTCGCGGCTCCTCAGATGAATTGCGATATTCACAGCCCCAATCGTCATCACAGCGCCGTAGTCAACAGTATGATCAGTCCGACCCAATGCAAATCCATTCGACAAAGAAAAATCGCTTCTCTGCTAGCTCCTTTCCGTCACAATCCGCACAAGTACCCTATGAGTCCTACTCGGATCCTATCCCGGAGCATTTTCAGCCCTACACTTCATCGTACCACCGCGACATCTCCCACCATCAGCAGCCGCGCCATACGCAAACTTTTCAACCCGGCTCAAAACGCTCCTCTCAGCAGCTGCCGTCCGGAGTAGCCACTTTGTCTCTGCTCAGATCGCAGCAGGTAGCATCACCACTGTCGCCCCGCCGCCAACCGAACCACTCGGCAGCTTTCGGCACTGCATCAGATCTTTCTTATCAGAGACAGTCCGAGCCTCTGCGCCTATCGACCTCAAACCGCAGTATGATGGACGCGGTTCGGACAGGCTACCGTACACCGCAAGATGACGAAGATGACGTCGAAACTCCGGTCGCAAGTCGTGCTAGACAGTCGGCTGCATACCCTGTCTACTCTGGGCCGAATGGCGCACAAGACGCCGGTGAAGTGCTCGTCTCTCAGGGACGATACGAGGAGACAGTACTGACCGAGTTCAAAGGCAAGGACAAGGCTAAAGGCAAGAAGTTGTTCGGGTTTGCAGCCAGCGGCAATCACAAGAAGGACAGGCACGAACGCGATAGAAATACAAGCCCATCTCCTCTGCCGAATTCTGGTGGAGATCGCGACGGATTCAGGCTCCCATCAATCCCAGTGGACTCACACCCTCTGTCAGGCAACGAGCGAGCCAAACAAGGTGGTTGGATGGGAAAGTGGAACAAACTTGCCAATCAGCAACAAGTGTCGCGCGTACAAGACAAAGAAGCTGAAGAGTTTGTCGTCTCGAGAATAGGCTGGCTTTCGGGCAGTGCAAATAGCGAGCAGGACTGGATGCAAATCTTGCCTCTCATAGACGTGATTTTCCAATCGGAAGCTGCGAGCAAAGAGGCAGCCCGAGCTCTACGCAAAGAGTTCAAATACGGCTCGGTCGATACGCAGCGTCGTGCTGTCCGCGTCTGGGCTTTGCTCACCCTGAACTCCAGCGACCGGTTCCGTTCCCAGATCGCAAGCAAACGGTTCTTGGATGCAGCTGAAGAAACGATCGCCTCTTCCAAGACGCCCTTGAGCGTCAAAGAGACCATGCTCAGGGTGCTCGGCGTGCTTGCTTTCGAATTCAAAGACAATCCGGAGCTGGCAATGGTGACAAAGTGTTGGAATAAGATTCGGCCCAACGATCGCCGCAAGGATGGCGAACCGCTGGAAAACGATCTCTTTGAATTCCGCTTGCCGCAGCCGAGAGTCAACACCAACGCAGTCTCTCAGCCCTTCAGTGGGGGCTCCTCACAGCAACAGTCGAACCACGGCCATAACCACCCGGAACCACATCCAGATGCCACTACAGGCTTAAAACCTACAGCGTATCGAACAGCTCCGTTCGACTCAGCGCCCCCACCACAATCCTGGCAACAGCCTCGTAATGCGCGCCACCCAGCGCCATCGCCGGGGCCAGAGGCTGCGCTATACTCGAGTGCACCGCGCGCCTCAACAGAGCATGCGCAGAACGGGTACTCAAGCGATATCGTTTCCAATCTCGAAGCCGCTGCTCAATCAACGTTTCGCCGCTCTGCCTCGATTGATAGTTCTGTTCATTCTCACGAGCCAATCACGCATGACGAGGACGTGCGTCGCTTACACGAAGAATGCAACGTTGCTCGCAGTCACGCTTCGGTCCTCACCGAAACGTTGGTGCACCAGGGTCTTGGGACTCACACGGCAGCCCTGATCGAGGAGTTCTACGGCAAGGTGATGCATTCTCAGGACCTGATTGGGTCTCAAATTCCTTGGGCTTCAGCACAGGCAGACCGCTCCCGCACAAGCAGTGCTACAGGCGAGACTAGGGAGGAAGTTCTGCTCGCAGATCTACTTGAAGCGCACGGAAAGGTAAGCGAAGCGCTGCTTATGGTGGACGACGCACGTCGAAGGCTCGACGAGGAAGAAGAAGAAAGGCAAGCGCTGGAACGCAGCAAAGTCGAAGTCCGACTTGACCGAAGTGCACTAGCGCAAGATGTGCAGACTGGAGAGCTGTACGATCTCAACCAAAGCCGAGGAAGGGGCTTGCTTGGGATGGAAATGGAGGCCAAAGCTTCGGGATCGAGATCGCCTTCTCCGGCCCACGCGATGCTTCCTGCAGTGCTCACTCCCGGATCGAATGGAGGCCCTCGCATCTCGCGTCCTCTGCCCGTGCCGAGGTCTGAACAAAGCTCGGACACCAACTCGGCCCGATCTGCGTTCCACAACCACCACTCGACGGCCTCACGCGCATCGTTGAACCAGTCCGTGGGGTCCGACACGCGCACGCATTCGAGAGAGGCAAGTGTGGGCTCGCAGCTCAGTCCGCCCACGCAGAGCGGGTTGAGTGCATCGCCAGGTAGGAGCCTGCCGCTCACGCCGAATTTAAACATCAATCTTGCCAAAGCGGAACCGGCAGAGGATGGAGATAATGACGACTTGCAGACACCCATCGTGCCTAGCGAAAAGGCGTTGGGCAAGAGGAGGGCTATGAGTGTCAGATATCCCACGCCGCCACTGCCAAATGCACCCGCAGTGCCGGCGCAGACGAATGGACTGGTCAATGGGATCAACGGCATCCACATTACTTAGCCTTCGCACAGACACTGCTCAAAAACGCAGCAATGGAAAGGGATCACACGCATGCACGCAGACTTGAACAGTGACAGTATATTCCGACTGTCTGGCTGTGTTTTGTTTCGCAAAGGATAGAATGCTGGAATTTACCCTGTCTTGTCGGTGTTGTCGTCGGTATATTTCGAGTAGATCGGTTTGGGCTGAGTCTTGTTCCAGGCCTTTGTGAATTCGGGCTGGTCGTCCTTGTCGGTGTTTGCGTACTTGAGTAGCGCCTCACGCGGGTCTTCGTTGAAGTTGGTGTTCTCACCTCCGTAAAGCGACTGGACAACGTGCTGCATGGCGCTTGCGCCGATGCGGCCGGCTTTGCCTGGTCCGTTGACGGGCGGTTGGGGCATCTTTGTTTTGGTTGCGTCTTTGCGTTCCTTGGCGAGCCTTCGGCGCTTTGCCGATTCGCTTTGGCTTTGCGGGAGGCTGGAGGGGTCAACTGGATACGAGTCGACTGAAGGAGCGTATTCGATGGACGAGTAGAAGGGTGTGCGAGCTTTGGGCGCACGAGATACCGCGAGCGTAATACCCTTGCTGCTGCGAGAGGGGTCGTAGTAGATGCGCAAAGAACCATCGCGGAACGTGCTGAAGAGCTGGTCTGTCGCAGCTGACCATTTCAGCCGCACCGGAGACGAGGCCGAGGTTGAGTAAGTCTGCACAATGTCGAGATTAGTCGAGTCAAGCACTACGAGCTTTCCACCAGTCGTGTTCGACAACTCTTCATCGTCTTCTCGATTACCGTCCGTTCTGGTGATGGGTACAGCAGAGACTGCTGTTATGATGCTGGATGCACCGAAGGGATCGAAGATGACACTTGTGTGTGGCGACGTATTCGCGAGCCGATCCCTTGTCGCTACGGGAGATCGAAAAGAGCGCAGATCCCAGAGCTTGACCGTCGCATCTCCTCCTCTAGAGACCACATTGTTCCCGTTGACCGCGATGCTACTTGTGATGCTATCCGCCTCGTGTCCGTGATCGACGCTTCCCCTCGGCTTGGAGTTAAGATTCGATCGCAGGTCCCAGAAGCTCAAAGCACCGTCCTCGCCCGCAGCGACCACCGTCCCCTCATTTGTGCATGACAGCGCTGTGACTTTCGTTCGATTTCCCCTTGCCTTGCTCTTCAACACAATGATATCCTTGTGGCCCCTCATAAAGCTTTCCAGGTTCCAGATGCGTACAGTCGAGTCGCCGCCAGCCGTCAAGAATCTCGCCGCATCTCCCGGATGAAAGCTTCCACAGGTCAATCCGCCAACATGACCAGTTGTCCGCCTCATATCGCGCAAGTAAGGATCACCTTTGCTACACTCGCCAACTTCTGCTCCGTCCCTGGTAAAGACCTTCGCCGCGCTCGTCCCCGAGATGACAAGTAAGTTGCCTGCATCAGGGGAGAAGTCAAGGTCAAGAATTGGATAGCTTCCCGCAGGCTCGAATTGTCTGAACGGTGAAAAGGAACTCGTCATTCCGCCGAAGTCGAACATGGACAAGTTGTAGTCGTAGCTGCCCACTGCGAAACGTGCGCCCGACGGGTCGACAGCAAGCGCCGAAAGGGTCTTCGAGTGTTGTCCTCTGAGGTGTGCTTCATTGAGCATCGGAGGAAGAGTGTACTCCTTATTCGTATGTGAGAGCGGTGGTGGAGGGGGTCCTACTTGGTCGTCATCGGAATCATCGTCAGAGTCACCGTCCGAGTCGGATTCGAGACCCGCAGCACGACGCTCTTGTTCGCGTCGTTCCGCTTCAGCGTTTGCAGCTCTCTCCTCCGCTGTCAATCCGTCGTCTTCTTCCTCGTCCCTTGCTTGCGTTTCGTCCGCGCGACGCTTGCCCAAGATGCTGGAAGAAAGAGTCGACGTGCTGGTATCGAGAGTATCTTCTGCTGGTGGAGGTTGATTCGTCTTTGGCGGAGCCTTCTTTTTGCCGAAAGACATGGGCATCATCGCCCTCAGCGCTGCTTCATCCATCCTGTTTCTTCAGGTGTAATTCAACTCGCTGGGACGGAGATGGAGAGAATTCAAGCATGTGCTAATGATGGATGCAAGAAGCATGGACTCAGCAGGCACCAACTACTTCCATAAAGCTCCAACTCATGCAGGGAAGAATTTCACCCGAGTTCCGACCTCGCAGCGGATATTGTAGAGGCTGAGACCTCCTCTTTCCTTCAACATCACAAATGGAAGGCAGACAGACGAGTTCGTTGTAATATGTTTCCGTGATATTACTTTCCATCGTATATAGCGATTCAAAGTTGGAGCGCACAAAGGTATAGATTCCGTGAGCCAAAGATGACGACCATAACAATAGTGATAAGAGAGAACGAGAGAAAGAAAGAAAGGTAAAACGTCGACAAACCCAAGACAACTACTTCTTCTTCGGCACGTTAGCAAGCCTCCACCCGTTGACGTTTGCCATGGAGGCTGCAACGCCATTGCTGCCCGAATCCACACTTCCATGACTCCTCCTCCTCGCGAGTCCGCCAAAGCTTTCCCTGACGATAAGATGCAAGCAAGTCACAATGATGACGTCTTTAAGTTCCTCGCGGGTCAGACCGGCTCCGTCGGGACCCAATCCCGTCCCACTGAGGTCGGGGAGAGGGAACGGAACTGCGAGTTGGCCGACAAGCTTTGGATGATGGGGAGCAGGCGAAAGAGTGCCAAGAGGAATGCGGGTCGAGGGACCAAGAACAAGATGGCAGTTCCAGGGAGTTTCGCTATCCTCTGGGTCACTCTCATCTCCACTGTCCTCGTCGCCGTGTGGCGCGCTGCTGCCTGCTGCAGAAGTGTCCTGCGAACGCCTGGGCGAACTTCGTCCTGCTCCTGAAACGAAGGAGCTCGGACGAGAGGTGGACCTCAGCAATTCGCCAGTACTGAGCCTAGGCTCGTGCAGACTGGCATTGCTCTTAGCTGCCTCCAAAATGCCTCCTTGCCGGTCGATACTGGTGTTGCTCGCGTTGAGACTGACACTAGCCCTCGGTCGTGCTTGGGACTCCTCGTTCTTGATCCTCCCTAGCGACTTCTTCGAGTTCCTTGTCCATTCGAAGCGAATTGGAATCTGGCTCGGAGGAGGGTGCACCTCGCTTCCGCCCATTCTGTTGACGAGGTTGAACCTCTTCCAGACGCTGTTCAGCACCGGGTTGCTGCCCTCTGTGTCATTCGCAGCGGGATTTTGTGTTGGTATTCTCCCCGCAAAGTTGGCTGGCACACCGTCGTGTGCTTTCCTGTTCCACTTCCTCACCGTCCAGTAATAACCCTCGGTGCGTTTGCCGTCTGCGACACCAGCGCCTGGGGTGAGCTGAGGGACATCATGATGCCCAGGCGCTCTGCCGGGATCGCTGGGAGCGAGCTTGCCGAACAAAGAGGATTGAGGTGCAGAGCGATCGGTGCTGCCACTATCTTTGCCAGGGCTAACGCCAGTACTTGCAGAGCTGGCTGGCCTCACATTGAGCGAGAACCTCTTGAACCTACCGAGAAGCTTGCCTCCTACGTTTCCTTCTACGCCTCGCGCTTCGGGCGTCATTGCCTGGAACGAGGTTGGCGGCTCAACGCCTGGAGCCGACGCCGAGCCTGACACACCGTTCGGGGCAGAGAAGGCAGAGTGACCATCGACGTTGCCTGACGAACCAGTCTCGTGGCGTGGAGAGACATTGGTGCTGTTGGACGCTTGCAAAGTCGAGGAGCCTTTGTCGAGGGTCGCATTCTTGCAAAGAGTAGCCAAGTCATTGACGCCATTGACAAGCTCTGCAGGTTCCAGAATGCCGAAACCGTCGAGATCAATACCCTTGCGGACGTATTTGGCGACCTTCTGGTCCGTGCCTGCGTCGCTGACGGTAGTTGAGAGAATGTTGTGGTAGTTGAGATTGTATAGGGGTGTTACCCTTCTGCCGGCGCCATTTGAAGTAGCCGAACCGGCAGTGGACACTTCTGAGCCGGCGGACCTAGTGGATCCAATTGAGTCTCTCCTCCTCAACTCGGTGGACGGTGCAGTAAGCATCTCGCTGGGCGCGATGGACGAGTCCATGGATGATCTTCGGTTGGAACCGTCCCTACGTTGTTGCAACTGCTGGGGCATCACCAGCTGGATCTGAAGACTCAAAGGGTTGACTTGCTTGCTGGGCGGAGGCTTGACAATGACCAACAATTCGGGAGGAGCCAGCTTCTTCTTCCTCCTTGGCACGGAATTCTTGTTGGCGTCGGACGAGTTTGTCGCGCTCCATGCTGCTTCGCTGTCCACGCCGCCCAGAGTTGAGCTCGCAGCCACCATGCCGCTGTGGCTGAGTTCTGATCCATACATGGCCGAATTTGGCCTGCTGCCGGTACGAGCCCCCGCGACAGCAACATCCGAGGGTAGAGAAGGGAACTTGGTGTGACCATTTTCTACTTCAGAGGCACGACCGTTGAGAGTTGCCTCGGATGCTTCGCAGTGATGATCGCGAGCGGCGGTCATGGCCCAGTCGTGTTGAGTGTTGAAGAAATGCGCTTTGGGAGTCATGGATGCAGCGCGATCGATGGGAGACATGTGGCTTGAGCCCGCGCTGAGAGCTCGGTTGCGAGCAGGATCGCTAGGACCTTGGTCAGTGTCGACGTTCAGCTTGTTGGAGCCGATCCAATTGGTGAAGATGCTGGTCATGTTGCAGACCTAAACTGCTGCGCAACCCGATCGGCAATCGAGAGGCAAAATGAGAGGTATCGAGACTAGGTGGGCCGACGCAGCTTAGTTGGAGACCATCCGGAGGCGATGTGAAGCCGAAATGAAGTTGTGAGCAGAAAGGTATCCACAATTGCGGGGCGTTTGTGGGACGAAGGCTGATTGTTCCTGAAACGGCAATGCAGGGCTCGAGGCAGTCGTGTGGGAGGAAGAGGGAGCAGAGTACAGGACCGTCGATGCGTGTACGGCTCGCTGCTGCTTTGCAAGAGGGTGTTTGTGATGATGGTCAGCGGTGAATGCGCAACCTCAAAGCGTCGTTGTGTGATGGAAGATTGGCTCGGATGATTAAGAGTGTGCAGAGTGGCAGAGTGTCAAAGGCGGGCCCAACCACGGCACGAGTTTGGTGTGGTCGATGCCTTTAGCAACGTGAGGGATACGGAAAGCCCAAGCCAGATTTGAGCGTGAGTAAGATGGACGGACGGATGAAGATGATGGTGGTGATGGAAGCGACGTCGGAAGCAACTGGAATGGATGTGCAGCCCTGGCTTGGTAGGGATGCAACTTTAGGTTGCAGAGCTGGTCACGCTCAGTGAGTAATAGTCCGTGGAGCCAAAGGGACCAACTGCCGAAGCGTCACGGAAACGAGAATCCGTGTGCAAGTTGAAAACACGTCGGAACAGCCTATTTTTTTTTATACAAAAAAATAAAATAAATCAATGGGAAAGCGACTAGGAAAAGTAGAGTGGAGGAGACCAGTGATGATGATGGCATGCAAAATTGGCAGCGGCGGCGGCGGCGGCTGTCGTTGTTGGAACCAACTCGCTTCGTCAGCGCGTCTTATGACTGACTGGCTCGACTTAAGTATCCCTTCTCACTTTTCAATCGGGTTCGAGGACAAATCTACATCCTCTCAAGCTAACTTAGCACAGCAGAGGAATGCAGCGCATGCATACATAGTGTTCTGCGCAACTCATGAACAAGGAGCCTCGAGTGTAGCTTAGTGTTACTTAGTATAGCGAAGGGGTGTTGATCCAAAGGCGTGCAGTTGCTGTTGCTGTCGACATCCGGAAGCATGTGGGATTTGCCAAGATCAGCGCCGGACTCGAGGGTCCGAGAGGTCGAGCCAAATTGAAGAGAAGGGGTTACTTTCGTTCGGGTGCCAAAGTGTGAATCGAATCGAGTGCAATCGTGTGATGCGTGTAGGTGTGCGTGTGTGCAAGTGCGTGTGTCGTATACGTCGGCGGCGCTAGAAAGTCGGCTGAAAACAGCCGGGCTGCACAGCGCAGGTAACAACAGCACGTCCCCTTCGCTCTGTTGCCAAACTACGTTTTAAAATTCTCAGCCCACACAAGCGCTGAGGCTGGTGCTTTAAAACGAAAAATGGAAGCGAAATGACGCTCTCTTCAGGCGGAGTTGTCTTTGAGCAAGGCACCGCATACCGCATGAGCACCCAGCCAGTCGATCGGTTCATGTACACTCACTTTTTGCTCTGGTCGCATTTTTTTACGCTTTGAGCCATGCAGTCCCTCGGACTTTCCGAGCTTGCTTCGATTAACACTCACAACAGACCGCATCGCTGGATCGCCTCGCTTTTCATTTTGCTTTTTCCACTTTGCGCCTGCCGCCATGCGCCATCAGCTAGCAATCGCTCTGTAAACCTCCATGGAGCTTTTCTTTGTGATTTCTGCGCTCGCCTTTCCGCTCCGCGCTCCGCGCTGCTGATAGCTCCACGGCACTTTTCTCTTCCGACCGCATTACCGATATTGGCATCGAGACGATTCTGTTACCACTGCCATGCATGACACACAAAGATGATGAGCACGAAAAGCAAAAGTCAACCACTGCGCTTCCCAGATCCGCTTTGAGATGGTCTGAGCACGGCTTACGAGAGAAACTTATTGCAAAGAAGATGAGCCGAGTCTACCGCCTGTACCCGATAAGGTTGCCCTAGTCAAACAGGTGGCAGCGACAAGCACCACGAGGCTAGCTGTCAAAAGCAGCTCAGCCACAGGCAATGCCATGCCAAGAAACAACTTGTCTCGCAAGCGGTTCTTTGCGGTCGATGGAGGGTTTCAAGACCCTACGAACAATATGTTTCTTTCCCAAGTACGGAATGGCGGACGGCTATTTTCTTTCCCACAGCCTCGTCTTGTTTCGGGAAAATGCGACATCGCCTTCCATGACACGCTCCGCAGGAGTTAGTCCACCATCTTTGCTTGTCCGCAGGAGCAACTTCGTATCGTTACAATCATGCGCTGTCACCTCAGCCTTGGCCATCTGAATCCTTATGCTGTCTTCCAGACCTTCTTCCTTCGGTCGTGACGATCTTCCCGCAGATATCGGGGGGAGCTTACTATCTTCACGTAAGCGCAAGCCAACGTGAACACTCAGTTTTCCCCTGCTCAGGATTCGATATACCGGTACCAGTGCTGGCACTGTTGTGTATACTGTGTTCCATCGACGTGAGCCGACGGCTGCTACCTTGTTCCGATCCGCATCTGATCGGGTCCAGATCTTTCCGAGATGTGCCCGTTCGTGTCGTTCAAGTTTATCCGCTGCAATGCAACGCAACGCCTAAATTAGCGATAGAAGTTCAACACCATCTCGAGTCCAACACTTCTCATCCTTCTAGCCAATATCACCTCTAGAATACGTCATCATAATTAGCATCATCAAGCACCATCTCCATCGACCAGAACGTTCCTTGTATAGTCTCGAGACGCGCTGACTATATATACACCTCGGAAGCCAACTTTGCGAAAATCCCATCCCCCCCAAAACATTGGACTCCTGAGTACCTCAGACGCAGTTCCTCATACCAGCGCACTTCTCCAAGTATGGTCTCTCCAACGACCATCAAGACGCTAGCTCGCGAGCTCACATCATTACATCGCTCACCGTCACCGGATGTGCGAGTGTCTCTCTCCGATTCCGACATCCTCTCTTTCTCCGGCTGGATTCAGGGTCCACCCTCCACTCCATACGCCTCTGGCTATTTCCGCATCACTTTCGATTTCACCGACATTGACTTCCCAAACGTGCCTCCTATCTGTCGCTTTGCGACGCCGATTTTCCATCCAAACGTTTCCCGCAGCGGCGAAATCTGCGTCTCCAGTCTCAAGAAGGATTGGAACAAGCAGTATGGCATTGAAAGGATCCTGGTCACCATCAAGTGCCTTCTGATCGAGCCTAATGCAGATAGGGCCCTCGATGCAAGAAGACTATCAAACTTACCAAGAGACCGCCAGGCTCTGGACAAGCATACATGCGAGCAAGAGGCCGGCTTGCTTTGCGCTCGACGACAAGCCAGATTCATCAGCAACATCAGCAGCAACTACAGAAGAAACGATCCCCAAAGGACAACTGCAGTCACAATCGTTGGCACCCTGTTCAGCCTCAGCCTCAGCTCCTGCCTCTCAACCTATTCTCACTACCGTCCGAACTCGTCCAGCCATCTCATCCGGCCCAAAGCGCGGCCTCCGTCGTCTGTAATTCTAGCATACCATGCTACTGTATTGATACCCACCTCCATCTGTTTCTCACAAACACTTGACGCAACAAGATGAACAGGATCGAAGACAGCAAATGTGATTGCCAAGTGAGAACTTTGAACCGCCCTGCGCTCGGTCTTTCCAAGAACAGCGGGGATATGAGGTTTGATCCAGTCGAACCGACTGAACAGGATTGTGGTACATGTGTATGAGTGCGTGTGCGAACAAAGCCAATCGAATCAACACCAAAGCCGCAACATTGCCGTTGTCAACTTTGACGTCATCCAACCGAGAGTACTGATGAACAAGGTGGTGCGGATGAATGCGATTAGTAGAAGGTGTTGGGGCGCTGGCCGACAAAGGTGCCGACGTGACGGGGGCGACGGTGGGGGAGGGGGAACTTGAGGCCAGGGGCCATGAGCTGCTTGATGTAGGGGCGCTTGACGTCCTCGCTCTTTTCAATCTCGGCGATCTTGAGAATGTGGATCGAGGCGAAACGAGCGCGGTGGCGGGCAGCCATGTCCTGGTAGAGCGACTCGGCGGCCTCAGCACGCGAAAGGGCACGGAACTCCTTGTACATGTTGTGGGTACCAGATCGCGAGTTGTATCGGAGCCAGACGGCGAAGTTCTTGACCTTAAGGGGCTTCTTCTCGTGGATCTATTGGAGGAGAACAAGAGGCATTGAGTCAGCTTTGCTGGATCCAAACACGTGTGTATCGAGACTTGGACCCTCGCAAGAGAGATTGGCGGTGTCGTTGAATGCATCCCGATCTCTCGCAATGTCTAGCCGTCGAAGAATCTCGGAATCCGTGACTGAACGTGGACACACATTAAATCCAGTGATCCTGATGCATTGTGTCTGGTATCCTGCTCTCTCCTTGCCGCGGCGCTACCGGTTTGCGCCGAAGGTCCATTCCAGCCATGTCGAATCCAAATCCTGCTTTATTTCGGTTCGCTGATTGATCCCTTCTTGCCATTATCTGCATCCTCATTCTGATGTTGCCGAATTCCAAACCCTCTTTGCTGGGTCCAAGTCTGCTGAGTCTTTGCTTTGAAGTGGTGCTGAAATACTTACGGCGTGGATGGCAACAATCTCGCCGGTGGCCTTCTTCATCTTACGGAGCTGACGAACAAAGTACCAGAAACGGGACTCGGCGACCGACTTGTTGACGGCAAAGATCCTCATGCGGTAGAGCTTGGGAGAGGGCTCCTTCTCGGTGGGAAGGTGGCGTCCAATCACCATGTACTCAGTGAGGCGAGTCATCTTGAGGACTGTGAGAGGTCGAAGCGGTATGGTGGTTGTAGGAAGGTCAGTTTGATTATTCGCTTAAAGACGAGACTTTGGTATCATAGGTGGCCGCATCAGCACGAGAAATGGTAGCAATCAGAGTGCCGAATGTCGGCGGGCGTGATTGCTGAAACGCTTTCCTTTGACGAAGATTGGTATGATCCAGTGCCTAGGGCCCATTTGGTCCGCGCATCTCCAAACATCGCTCAGCATGTTGCCATTCGGCGTCGAGATCTCCCAGAGATCCTAGCCCAGAGCTGATGGTCTGACACATTCCGACTTTCCTCCTGCGATGCCTTTGTGCCAGACATATGTCATTGGGAAGGCAACAGCCGATCTGCCATACTGTTCGTGGTCTTCCATCTGAACGGCGCCGCGCGACTATCTCTCCAGTGTCTACAATGCTGTTGCTCTGCTGATGATGTAATACCAGTACACAAGCACCAAACCGATGTACTTGCTAATGAATGTGTTATCGAGTGTCCGCTAAGGTGGCTGGATGGTGGAGCTGGATGCAAGTTCTTTCTGATCGGAGGATTCGGCTAGCGATGATAGTCGGTTTTGTTGCTGCGAAACTTACGTTATCTGTTGACAAAAGGGGAAGGGGTGGTCGTAAGATGAAGCGAGAAGGATGGCGACGACGGATCTCGAATGGCCCGCAACGGCGAACGCACTCACAAATCGCACAACTCCGTTACTCACAGCTCACAATCGCATCTGACCCTCCCTCTCTCTCTCTGGCTCGAACTGGAGACACGAGCTCAAGGCGGGCCCTGCTTCTCGCCTGGCTTGGCTGCCCAAAGGCTCCAACTTGGAACCCTCGTATCCCAGATTGCAGGTCTGCGCTTTGCTGCCTTGCTGAGAGCCATTCGATGTTCACGGCAGCAGCTGGCTATATGCGTTCAGTATGCGAGGAAGCTTAGCCTCTGGCCAATATTCGTCTTCTCGACCGAACTTTGAAAAAATAGCACGTGATGCTAGTTTAGCACGTGATTAACCGAATCTCACCAAGGATGTTAGCAGGACGCCTCTCAACAATGTCGGAAACGATTTTCAGACCATCGACATCGGGCGAAACGAGCGATGGGGATCCACTCGCTACCGACAATTTGCTCTTGCCTTGAGTCGAACGATTCTTTCGTAGACGGATGAGCCAAAAGACAAGGATGTGCAGAAGCGAGGCCCTAACAAGAGGTGGAGCGCAGCAATGCGAACCACATTGAGAAGAAGACTTGGCTGCTTTGTTGCTTTCCTGCAGTAGGCATGTTTTTCGACCTGAATTTAATCGACGGATAGGCAGAATAGACTCACGTCGAGCGGATCAGACAAAGCGGAACGCGGTTCAGTCGCAAACATGTTGAGAGCACCGACATGATTCTCGAATTCATCGCATCGCACCCTACCCGACACCAACTCTTCCATCCTTCACCCTCCTCAGTCTCAACTTTGCTTCTGTTCGACTCAGCGTGAGATCGATCGCCAGCTCGAACCTGCAGCTGGCTACTGTCTCTCCACCCTGCCAGGACATAACCAAGCCATTCTTATTGCATCAACAATCCACGACTCAGCACGCAGTCTGCACGCCACCACCAGCTCAGCCCATCTGATCTCCTGGCATATATACGTCTGCCTTTGCTCGGAACTCCCACTTTGAATCAGAGGCGTATCATCGCCCTCGTCAGCTCGTCAAGATGCTTTTTGACGAGGCCCACACCGACGATCTCAAGGCCTGGCTTACATCCGAGCTTGGCCCAATATGCGACGCAGACCCAGAAGTGCTTGCCGACTATGTTCTTGCACTGCTCAAACACGAAGGTCCTGAAACGGAACTACGTACCCTCCTCACAGAACAGCTCGAAGACTTTCTTGCCGAGCAGACCGAATCCTTTGTTACCAAAACATTCGAGGCGATAGCCAGCAAAGCCCACCTTTCAGATTCCCAGACACAACAAGCTGACGAGTCTGTCGATGCACGAGTGCCGGCTTCCTCGTCTGGCTCCCTAGGTGACGCATCCAGAAAGCGAAGAGCAGATGACGATGCGGACGACACAACTCGCTCTCCACCTAGACAGTCCCGACGTCTGCACGACGACAATGCTACTCCCGGCGACGACTCTCGGGCTAGCCGAAATCGCGAGCGTGATTCTAGAGAAAGGAATGCCAACGCGGAAGTTTCCGATGCGAACAGATCTCAAAATGACGGAGGACGTCGCAAACAGCTCTGCAGAGACTATCACAATAAAGGCTTTTGCCCCCGTGGTGCCAGTTGCAAGTTTGAGCACTCATCAGATGTGCTCCCAGGAGGGGCTAACAGCAATCGCAACCATCCTCAGCAGAATGCACCCTTCCCTATGCCTCCTATGATGGGTCCTGGTGGACCTAACGCAATGCACGGTCCACCAATGATGTTCCCCGGTGCTCCATTTGGCATGCCTCCACAAGGGTGGCATCCGAACATGGGTCCAGCTCCTGGCATGCCTCCAGCCAACGGCGCCCCTGGCGCTCCTCAACCGAACGCTGACGGTCAAAACCTTGCCAACCGCATGGGAGGTCAGCTGCCGCCATCAGCTGCTGAAGCCGCCCCATTCCAGCCAGGTCAACGGTACGGCATGGGAGGATCAGGAGGACGAGGAGGCGGCATGGGTGGTCGCGGCCGTGGAAGAGGAGGCGGACCTCCCGGAACGTTCCAGTCTTCGAGACGATCCAACACCACACTTGTCATCGAAAACGTACCTGCCGATAGCCTTGACCTTATCAAAGTCAACGAATACTTCAAGAAGTTTGGCACCATCACCAACATCAGCATCGATAAGCCTGGCTCCAAAGCTCTCGTCAGTTACTCGCAGCCCGCTGAAGCCAAAGCAGCCCACGAAAGCCCAGATGTCATCTTTGGCAACCGCTTTGTCAAGGTCTATTTCCAGCGTCTCGATGAGGCTGCTGGCTCCGCTGCTGGTCCCACACCCACGCCACGTCCGCCCCCCGCAACAAGTGCTCGACCCAGCTTCATGCCAGGTAAGTCGTCCAATGTCTACCACGCTCGTCCCCCAGTTGCCGGCGGTAGCGCCCCAGGTGCAGCTGCAACCGGTGGCATGTCCGACGAGCGCAAGAAACTTGTCGAGGACCAACGAAAGAAGCAAGCGCAACTCGACTCGCAACTCGCCGAGCAGAAGGCATTGTTCGCCAAATTCGGCGACAAGGCTCTGTCCCCGGAGGACAAGAAAGAGACTTTCGCCAAGCTCAAGAAGCTGGACGAGGAAATCAAAGCCTCGACTGAAGCCGTTAAGGCAGCCGTGGAGGCTTTGCAGGCTGCCCCCAAGGAGGCGCCCGCCGCTGCAGCTGGCGCTGCAGCAGGCAACTGGAAAGCCGAGAAGGAGAAGCGGGAGAAAGAGCAACTGGATCGCGAGCTTGATCTGCACGCAAAAGGGTCGGAACCTTCATCGACGACAGAGGAGCTGAAGAAGAAGCTCGAGTCGCTCAAGGCTGAAGCGGCGTCGCTTGGAATAGACAGTGCAGGTGCTGCAGCAGGAGGAGGATACGGGTATAACGCACGAGGCCGTGGACGAGGCGGATATGTGCCTCGTGGTCGTGGCGGATATGCTCCTTATGGTGCACGAGGTGGATTTGCAGGTCCTAATCGATCGTTGCGTGTCGACAACCGCACGACCAAGCTCAAAATTGACGAGCTCCCAGAAGGCGCGGATGCGGACAAGGTGAAGGAGCATTTTTCAAGCTTTGGAGAGCTGGATACATTCGATGCTGCCGAAGGTACTGTGGTCTACAAGGCCAGGAACAGCGCAGAACAAGCGCTGAGGGCTGGTGCCGAGATCCCAGATGTGGGCACAGTCAAGCTCTCTTGGATCCAGCCGCCTGCTGTCACACCAACGGCTACAGCCGCTACAGCCGCTGCTTCTGCGGGCGGTGCCGAGGGCGAGCAGGCACAGAACAACGACGGAGGAGAGGAGGACTTTGACGAAGACAGAGACTCGAGCTGGAAGCGCTGATCCCTCCACCTCTACAAGTCATTACCATATACTGTTTTGGTCTCGCTGATCGAATGCATTTTGACACTATGCTCCTCCACTTTTGGATGGAGCATCTCGGCTTGCTTTGCCATACTTTCTCGTATCTTTACTATTGTTTGTGTAATTGTGTCAAGAAGCTGATCTTGTACAATCGTAATGGCCAATGCGACCCAGCCTCAGTCAACTGCCGCACTTTGGGGATGCTGCTTCACCTTCTGCATCTTACGCAGCGAGCGAGCATGCTTCTCCACACATCCTGATTGGCAGACAAGCGCATATGCGTTTCAATAGTGATCTCTGCATTATCTTGAATGAACAGACCGATCAATCACATCCATCTCGAATGTGACGGACGTTTTCCCCTCCAATCTATAAAGCGAGGAGTGAATTATGAAGAGTACATCTCCTCCTTAAGCTGAATTCCGAGCTCCTCACGAACACCCTTGAGAGCCTCGACGTATTGCTTGTACTGGCCCTCGTTCTCGACCTTCTGCTTGATACCCTCGAAGATGCGGACGGCGGTCGAGTAGTCGTTGACACGGCGCGAAGCGCGGAGAGCCGACTCGATGACCTCGGGCGATGGGACAAGATCGTAGGCGAAGCAGTTGTTGAGACCACGCTGCAGCTCGAAAAGGTCCTCAACGGCGTCAAAGAAGCCAACGTATCGCGAGTTGAAGGCGTCAAAGGATTCCTCCTCGTGGTGGGCAGCGTAGCCGCGGACTGTGAAGATCGTTAAGTGCGTTGTAAGGTTAAATCGAGCATGCATCGATGCAAAAGCAGAGAGAAGGAAGAGGAAAACAAAACGAGAGGTCAGTGTCAATCGAACAATGATTGCAACGAAGGTTCATCGCAGCAGGGCACTCCGTATAGCATCGCATCCGCATTCGCGATTTGTGGCAGCGCAAACGTCAGTTGGCCCGGCAAAGGGCGAGCAGCAAAAGCAGCAAAGTTTTGTTGATCGAGTCTGCGGTGTATTGTTGCTTGTCGTACCGGACTATTTCTTCGTGCTAGGTGGTGATGGTCTGATTCGGCAGAGGTGTTGTATAAGACGAGCAACTTGGCGTGCCAGATTCATCGCATGGGTTACCAGTCTGGCACTCTGGCACTTTACTCGGGAGAAGAGCCACTTGCATGACGCAGCCTCTTCCATGCACCCCCCCATACAGCATTGTAGAATCGTACCCTACGGTGTCGTCGGACGTTCTGCATGTGAGAGGGCTGCGTCCGGATCACAGAATGCCCGCGACGGATGGCCGGTGAATTTAGCCACAAAACAGACTGTGATAGTGATATCGCAGAATTTGGCGACTGTATCCATGGCTATTCATGCGGCCAGGTCGGCAAGTTCATCCCGTGGACTGCGAAAGAGCACAAGAAAGCTGAAGGAAGTGCTGCACGTAAAGCTGAAACTGTCGGGAACCCCGATTGCTGATACTGCTACTGCCATTTGTGCTGAGTATGAGACCTGAATTGCTCATGCTTTCAAGGACGCTGCTGATGCCAGGTGTTGATCGACGTGCAAGTGGGATACGGATGCGATACGAAGTCTGTCGGAAGATGCGATGCTTTGAACCCAAAAAGAAGAAAACTTACCCTGCTGAGCGGCAACAACAGGGGCGACACGACCAAGGAGGGCAGCACGAGCCGAGGTGCTGACGGCGGCGGTGCGGATAGCTCCAGTGAGGAAAGACATGGCGAAATGTAGGTGAAATGAGATGCGGTGACGAAGGATTGTGATGGAAACGACAGTCAAGACGAGGCAGACGGCAGATTTCGGTTTACGGAGCTGAGAAGTTTAGCTGGATTGGCGAGCGACCAAGGCGTCATGGTTCCGTCGCCCATGCTTGACTGAATTTGTGCAGTGTGCTGCCTCAGAAGTGATTCGGAAGCGACGATCCCACGCGAAAATTCCACTTTGAAGCCAAGCGGTGAAGCCAAGCGGATGCTGCCGAATCGCAATTGTGCCGGTGGGCAGCCTTGATCGGGCAAGGCTTTCCTGGCTCTTTCGTGGTTTGTGGATTTGAAATCGACCAAAATTCCACTTTGCTCAACTGCTCAATCCGCACCAACCCGTCTAGAGACGCGTGCCTCTCACTGTTCCCGCACGGAAGCAAAGGAGGAGTTGGGATCGATCAATTGCACTTGCAAGCCGAGCGCAATTCCATCGCAGATTTCAGCCAAAATAGGTTTGCAGCTCGCAGTGCAGCCCTTGGACGCGCCAGTTGGCAGAGCAAACCTGATTGCTAGCAAGACGTGGAGCCCTGCGCTCGAACCAGCTTTTGAGGTCTGTAATCCAAGAAGCTCTGTGCAGTCTCTCTGTCCCGCGTTGCTGTCGTGTCAGTCACAGACGCACACACAGAGACACACTCGCTCGCTGTACTTCTCGAGATTGACACTTGGCCATTCTTCTTGAAACCTCCATCACCACCTTCTGCTGCCCTCAACCTCGCTCATCTTCTGTACATTCACATCATCCAGCCACGGATCTATTTCGTCTTCTTCAGTCGCTGACCACACGCAGCTCGTGCACCCGGCGACGTCCACTCCATCGCAGCTCCTTTCCGAGACGACATCCACGCAGCTACTTAGGAATTAGCATCAATTGCTATAATGGTCATTCTCGCTGCGTCCGTCTCTACACGAGGCGGCAAGCCCGTCATCAGTCGTCAGTTCCGTGACATGTCAAGGTCCCGAATCGAAGGCCTTCTCGCATCGTTCCCAAAACTCATCTCTGCCGGCTCTCAACACACCTCAGTCGAAACCGATGCGGTCCGCTTTGTTTACCAACCCCTTGAAGACCTCTACATGATCCTCATCACCAACAAGAACTCGAATATCCTTCAAGACATTGACACGCTCCACCTCTTTGCTCGCGTCACTTCCGACATCTGCAGGTCCCTCGACGAGAGCACCGTCCTTCGATACAGCTTCGAGCTTCTCGGCGCATTCGACGAAATCGTTTCGCTAGGCTACAGGGAGAATGTCAACCTCACCCAGGTCAGGTCCATCCTCGAGATGGAGTCGCATGAGGAGAAGATTCAGGAGATCATCGAGAGGAATAAGGAGATGGAGGCCAAAGAGGAGCTCAAGCGCCGCGCCAAGCAGCTCGAGATGCAGCGCAGAGATGCTGCCCGTCGCGGTCAGATTGGAGGCAACTCGGGCGGTTTCGGTGCCTCTGGTGGATACAGCTCTGTGCAGCAACGTTTCGAGCCACCACCTACACAAGCTCCCGTCCAGACCGGCTTCTCGTCTACATCTACACCTGCTGCTAAGCCCTTCAAGGGTAAGGGTATGCAGCTCGGCAAGAAGTCAAAGGGTGCCGATCTTCTTGGTGCTATGGGAGGTGACCTTGCTGCTGCTGCCGCCGCTGCGGATGAAGAGCTCGCCGCCGCTGCCAAAGCTGCTTCTGCTTCTCTGGCTGCTTCCTCTGCCTCTGCTGGTCGTGCCGCACCGGCAGCAGCACCAGCTGCTATCGATCCATTGGACCTGCTCGACCCTGTCCACCAAGAAGCTGTCCACGTCACCATAAAGGAACGCATCTCGATCTCGGGTAACCGTGATGGCGGTTTGGACTCGCTCGAAATCAAGGGTGATCTTTTGCTCAAGATCACCGACTCCGCCCTCGCCAAGGTTCGCGTCCAGCTTGCACCGCCAGAGGAGGGCAATCTGGTCCTCTCTGCTGGTGACCTTCAGTTCAAGACAAACCCTCAGGTCGACAAAGCCGCTTGGTCTTCCGACCGAATTATCGCACCACGAGATGCGAGAAAGCCTTTCCCAGTCAATCAATCGCTCGGTGTCCTTCGATGGCGTATGGTCACCAAGGACGAGACGGCGCTGCCTCTCTCGATCAACTGCTGGCCTTCGCCAAACGGAGAGGGTGGTTGCGATGTAAGCATCGAGTATGAGCTCGAGAACGAGGATCTTGGCGAGTTGAAGAGTGTCATCATCGCCATTCCGTTGCCAGAAGGCTCTGTCCCGTCGGTCGAGTGTCCAGATGGCTCGTGGGCGGTCAACGAGGAAACCAACAACCTCGAATGGAGTCTCGAGAGTATTTCGAGTGCCAACAAGTCTGGCAGCCTCGAATTCTCTGTTACTGAGGGAGCCGAAAATGTTGATGTCTTTTTCCCCGTCGTGGTCGACTTTGTCTGCGAGAAGACGCTCTGCAACGTCACCGTCGCCGATGTGGTGCTGGCAGACACAAGCGCTGCAACGACTTTCTCCCAGCAGTCGGTGCTCAGTGCCGAGACATATGTCATCAATTAAAGCACCACCGCTCGAGTTGTACAATCGTCGCCGCACCTACTCCTGTTGCTCTTTGAATCGTGAATACACATCTTCCGCATAAGAGTCTGCCTTCAACGGTGAGCGATATCGTGAGCCAATCACTGAGACTCAGCCCCGAGGATGGGCTCAAATTCGCCTGTATATCTTCTTACGAATGAGAGAGGGGCTACAGCACCGGCCTAGACACAACAAGCACGTTGAATCACCCTTCTTTGTAGCTATATGTATGCATAATCCGCTCCCCATCGCAAGGACGAATTTACGCTTCAATCGATTAACGGTTAAATCACGCCCTTCACATTAAAAAGATAACGGGCGAGCCCCCGGTTCGATTCCGGGTTGAAGCACTTTTTTCGACCGCGAGACCTTTTTGACACCTTCGAACGCGGAAAGGCGAGGGGATTTCCCTCATCAAATTTCGAACAAGATCGACCAGAGAATGACGGAGTAATGGTCCAAAATAAGGTTTTGGGATGATGGTTTCTGACACCTGTCAGGTCCGGCATATTAAACCTTACCTTTCCATCGCTAAAGCTCCGATTGACCTCAATGACATCTATCCACCGCTCGTCAGCGCATGCCATCATCCAAGACCTAGCCTCTGAACACACCGGAATGACGTTCTACACTACAAAACGATGTTTCAAAGCCCGTCATGCCTGCACACCACCAATGCGACCGAATCGACCCGTTTTTTCAACAACCAGCGCTCACAAGCGACGTTGGGGAGCCCTAGACTCTATTCTACGGCATAACCAACACTCTCATTACAGACTTTCCGATCTCAAGACGATTCTATCTGCCTCGAATCGACCATCTGATCGCGACAAGCACCTTTCCGACCCGAGGCCCGTGCTTGCCACACGCAGGTCGAAGGGCTCTGTGCTCCTCCTCTCCTCCCTCGCCCGACTTCATCTCCTACACTCTCCCAGCCCAGACCGCGGCACAATGCCCACCCTGAACCCAGACACGTTGGCTGCTCAGCAGCCCAATCTCACGACCCGATTTGAGCTTCCCACACATGGAGCTCCACCATCTCGGCTTCTACCACTTTTGATCAATACAAACCCATCTCGCTCCGTACCAATCCAAGTATTCCGCTGCTCCAATGCCACCTACTCGCAACCGTCCTGCCAGCAATGTCGATCTTCCCTCCGACCCCAACTCAAAGACCCCCGCAAACGACAACGCCAGCATGGAAGTCGTGGCAGGTCTTGAAGAACCCGACCAAGCTGACATCATGATAATCTACACTGGCCGTCACATGTGGTCTAGCATTCGATCCTCTAAGCCTGGCGAGGTGTCACCTCCCGTCGTGGCCTATGAGGAGCTTCCTTTCCCCAAGGGTGATCAAGCCAAGCTGCCCCCCTGTACTGTCCGCTGGCAGTTCACGGGACGGTTCAGCGTCAACCGCGAGGAGGACATTGCTCGCGGATCCTTCTGCGTCCAAGTTCGTCGTTTTCTCGCCGCCCAGACAATCGCACAGAACGATTGCTCTGTCAACTTCCCCCGTGGAGTTGGCAGAGGTCAATTTGTGGAAATCACCGTTGATCCTGCCGCCCTTACTGCCCTTGCTCAGGTTCAATTGGTTTTCAACGGCTCCCCCTTGCAACGCCTTTTTGTCGGCCCAGCGCTCCCCAAAACCGCTATGGTCATTGAAGTCCTTGGCGTTCCAGCCTCAAACGCCAAGGACGAGACAGCCCGTTACATTGCGCTGCGTCTCCAGCCTTTCGTTAAGGTACATGACGTCTGGGTTGCTCAGATTTCTTATGCAAATGATCCTACCCCTCCCCAGGACACCAATCGCATGGTGGTCCTCGCCTCCTCCACTGCTTGGCAAAGACGGCGGCGTGGACCCCAACAGCGTCCATGCCATCCCTGGTTACCTCAAGATTGGCGGCGCTGAGTGTGAACTGTCCTACGTCGGCCGCCTTCCTTGGTGCACCACTTGTCGCTCTGCCGCCAGCCAATACCATATTTTCGACAACTGCCCTCGCCGTTGTTGCTTCAATTGCCGCGAGTCTGGTCACTCGGCGCCTCAATGCACCGCTGAAGCGGTCACTGACGCTTCTGTGGCAGCACAGCAAGCTCACGAAGAGAGTCGTGGTGCCAGCGATCTCAACTACGGGTCGCAGTAAATGCATTCAATTGTCCAGCAGTATCGCGGTTGCCACATGGAACTGCGCATCCCTCAACTCGCCACAACGCATCGCTGCCCTTCATGATCCATCAACCAAACTTGGTAAAGCCGACATCGTTCTTTTGCAAGAGATGCGCCTGTCGACTCCAACCGCTCTTCCACAACTCAACACTTTCACCTCTCTTCACCACCCAATCCAACCACGTGCCCACCAAGCAATTGTCGGCAAGGATGCTGGCATCCTCATTCGCAACACTCGTTGGCAGATCGTTTCCACAGAAGTACGAGACTACTTTGCGTATGGTCTCATTCGTATTCCAGACACAGAGCCAGCTCTTGGCACCAACATTCGCACCCTTCACATCTGGAGCATCCACGCTCCCCCCTCACAAGAGGCTCAACGCGAGTTCCGGAACGCTGATGTCCCTCAACTTTCTCGCCTCGATGCAGCCGCTTCGAATCTCTCTACAGCAGCTCTAGTTGGTGCTGATTGGAATGCGATAGATTCGACGCTGGATCTTTATCCGCAAACTTCCACTGCACAAAAGGTCCCTCAGGGCCTTCTTCGTCAAGCTGGCCTTGTGGACTCTTTTCGCACCCTCCACCCCTCTGGCACCGGCTTCACTCGCTTCCACAAAATCAACAACACTCTCGTCTCAGCCAGACGCCTCGATGGCATCTCCATCTCCCACACACTCGTCCCACACCTCAAGTCCCTCAGCACGCGCCCTAGTTTGTCTGATCACAGCATCGTCTCAATCCGCCTTGGCACCAGTAGCCGACGATCTGATCTAGGACCTGGTGTCTGGCGCCTAGATCGCGAAGCACATCGCCAGCCAGGCTTTGCGCTACGCATTCAGCGCTTTACAGATCAACAGCCAACAAACGTCAATCACGCTCCTGTTCCAAACTACTTTGCTTTTGTTGAGCGTCTGCGCACCGTCGCAGCCACCATTTCGACATCCCTCAGTCAGCGCCGTCAACAAGATGAAGCAAAACGCCAGCAGGTCCTTCGTCAACTGTCTTCGCTTGACATTCATCATGGCGATGACACACGCGCAAAATTCCTCTCCCTCCTTTCTCGACTTCGTCATCTCGACACTACACATTCTGACGCAGCCATCTCACAAGGACGCAGCTTACATGAGGCCAACATGTATCGTCCAACTGCTTGGATTATCCCTCGCCTTGAGAGTCGCAGTTTCGCTGCCACTTCAGATTTTGTCGACGAGCAAGGTGTCCACTCCACGTTGGCTGCCAAACTTATCACTATCCATCGCTTCTACACCACCCTCTTCACGCCCAAGCCGCGTGACCTCTTATCAGAGGAGGCTGCATCGACCTTGCTTGGCTCAGTACAACAACGCATCAAATCAGCAACTCGTCACTCTCTCGAGGCGCCCTTTACTGTCGAGGAATTACAGACTGTCCTCTCGCGCGCACCAGATCTCTCTGCGCCAGGCATGGACGGTTTGACATACCCACTCCTCCGAGCCGCAGGTGAACCCTTTCTGCAACAGATATGTCGCCTGGGCAATGCACTACTTCGAGGTCACCAACTTCCACTTGGTGAACCGATGCTCCGTGGAGTTCTGCTCCCCAAGAAGGGAGAATTATCGCAACTTCGAAACTATCGTCCACTCTCTATCGCTACCACTGCCTTCCGCCTCCTTGGCGGCGCAATTGCCAATCGTCTCCAACCAGCAGCGTCTGACGTTGTACATGATTCGCAGACGGGCTTTATTGTTGGCCGTTCTTCTGCAACGAACGTCATCACTCTTGCGCTTCTTCAACACGCAGTCAAGTCTCGACATGTCGCTGGTCCGGTCTGGATTCTCAACCTCGACCAACAGAAAGCGTACGACCGCGTTCGTCATGAATGGCTTCTCGATTGCTTGCAAGCATATGGTTTTGGCCCCCGATTTCTGACATACATCAAAGAAATCTACCGCCACTCCTCGGTATGCCAGTCCATCGAAGGCCACTTCACCGAGCCCATCTCTCTCACTTGCGGTATCCTTCAGGGCGATCCAATGTCCTGTCTTCTCTACAACTTCAGCCTGCAACCGCTTCTCGACCACGCTCGGAACCATCACCACGCTGGTACCACTCTCAGTTGGGATACGTCAACACCGTTTCTTGTCTCATCTCTTGCCTTTGCCGATGACATTTTGCTTGTGGTCAACAATCGTGGCGATCTAGCCAGCTTTGTCGACTCCTTGAACCTCTACGAGATGGCCTCCAACGCTAAGGTCAACGAGGAGAAGTCTCAAGCTTTCCTTTTCTCACATGCCGCTGGCGACCCTCCCCATCTCGACGAGTCTGACATCCCCTATCCGATGATCGGAGAGAGTCTAGCCGAAATCGTCCACCTTGGCTATCCAATTCGGCTCGATGGCGACATTCCCACAGCCAGTATCGACCGACGTCTCGCCAGCTTGCAGAGCAAAACCAACATACTTTTGACAACACAGACGACGTTGCTAGCAAGAGCACGCATCTGCAATTCGTTTTTACTCACGAAGCTTTGGCATTCAATTTGCCTCTGCCCCATTCTTCATGGCCTGCAAAAGTCCGTCAACAGTATCGTCAATCCGTACCTCTTTCTTGGCCGCCGCAACTGGTTACGCCATGAATATGTGGTAACGCCTCGACACCTTGGCGGTCTTGGCGTCATAAGCACACATCACATGTCTATCGCTCTTCTTGGTCAACAACTCGTCGAGCTTCTGACCAAGGATTCGCCGCTTGGCTCCCAATTTCGTGCCGCCCTCCAAGCTTTCCTCTGGACCAAATACGAAGCCATTCCAGCTCATTTCGTCATGCAGCGTGGTCTCCCTTGGAGACGCATGTGCAACGTCTTGACAGCGCAGAACTCCTTCATGCATCGAGCCGTCTACACCCTCTGTCAGCTCCATTTCTCGGTCAAGCCCGACTGGGAGTCCATCTCTGTTCCAGAACTTCTCGCTCTCCCGTTTCACAACGACATGTTTGGCTATCACTGGCCAGAAGTGTTGCAAACTACGGTGAACACATGGGAACGAACCGGCTTGCGAGTTTGGGGTGACCTGCTGTGGTACAATACAGGCGGTCTTGGTCGGTCAGAACGAGCACATCCTTGTGCTATTCCAGCATCGTATCCCTTGGTTCCTCCCTCTCCATCCGGTGTGAGCAAACAATTATGTCCACACCAGAGGCCATACCGAAGATTCACATCAATTTGGTCTTGTTGCTGGTCGTCTGCTACCCAGGTTTTGGGCTGACCTCTGGCACAGCCTCCACCCCACCGTCTCTTGCAAACTCAGAGATATCAGTCGTCTCTTTGCACTTCACCCAGATCACGCCACCAGTTCCATGAATTCACGACCTCATGACCGACCTTTCAACATCGACACAGTTGGGCTTCCCTTTCCCTGGCGATTTGTAAAGCTAGCTGGCAAGCCAGCTGCTCAATACACTGTCAAGCATGCACGTTCTTTCCTTGAACCATCCGAGCCCATCGTTCCAGACTGGTCCTTTGTCTCAACACAGGACCACTGGAGACAGTTATGGACTCGCCATCTCGAGGACAACTTACTGACGTCGGAGGGTCAGTTGGATGTCTTTCTGTTCTTGCATCGCCGACCATGGTTAGCCCAGAAACCTCGCAAGCAACGACGCCTTGCTAACTATGGCATCTTGGACGATGCGGCTATTGCACCTCGCGAGGACATGATGAATCCTGCTGTCACTCAGGCCAATGCCGATGCTGCTAACGAACCCTTCAACGATGCGTACAAATCTGAACATGTCTTTGGTGTCGCCAAGTGCATGCTATGCTCTGGTCCTAACGACTCCGCTGCTCACGGATTTTTTGAATGCGATCTCATCCAGACTCGCATTTGGCGCGCTATCATGTCTACACTCAAGAAGCTCGTGGGTAGCAACACTGGTGTACGCACTGATCTTCAAAACGTCGTCCTAGGTTGGCCTGACCTCAAAATGCCGCCTTCCTTTCGTGCTCGGCTTCTCCTCTGGCGCGATCTTGCCATTCACTTGCTCACTCGGCAAAGATGGACCGCTATCTCTGACGGCCTTGCAAATGACACTCTTCCAGTCCTCAACCTTAACCTCTTTGCCAGCCAACATGCTGCTCTGGTCGCCAGCACTTTATTCAACGCTTATCACCAGTGCAAGGACAATCCAGCCAAACGTTCCGCTTTCATCAAGAGATGGATCACACGCGGCACTTTTCTCAAAGAGGAAAACAACACGCTGGCCTTTCACACAATGGGTGCGACATCAGCACGCTGATCTCGTCCACCTTGCTGCTATTAACGTCTTGTGTGCTGCCTTACTCGTCTCCTCGCCATTTTTGACTCTTCTATGCTCCGATTCTCGTCTGCTTTTCCGTTTGCGCCTCTTGTTCGCTCCATTCAACTTCCTTCTCGAGGGATGCATTCCCTTTTCTTTTGCCTTTCTGACCATCCTCTGCACTCTGGGTGGGTGCGATTAGCTGGCGTCGTGGTGCGGTTATCCCACTTGCCAACTGGGACGCCACCTCTCCGGAGGCTGCGACGCTGGCTAGTTTCTCACACTTGGTCTGTTCGAGCACGGCCTAGGATCGCTTGTATATATGGTCTCTGGTCGTGGCTCGCAATGCAACTAGACCATAATCGGTCTGTTATAAATATATATATATATATATATAAACATGGTTTTTTCTTTTTATACCTTTATCTTTATCTTCTTTTTCTTTTTCTTTTTCTTTTTCTTTTTTTGATGACAGGCCGTCTACGGCCTAGTTACGATTGCAGGCCACGACAGATTGAATAATATACAAAGAACCATCAAAAGCTTCAGGCAACCTTCAAACTTCAATTCAAATCGTGTCCGCAACAATGGGGTCCCACAGCGGAGGTGACTACCCAGCTTGTTGAGTGGGTAAGTCGCAGTCCAAAGTCGCTCACAAAATCCAGATATCCGCAGAGAAGTTGTCGAAGCCAGAAGAAGACGATACCCAAGAGGGGTTGAACAAGTGAAGGAATTCGAGCCGGGAGTGAGGCTGCAAGTGTCGAAGGAGGGTCAATAGGGTCATGAGCGGTGGTGTTCAAAGTCGTGATATCTTGCCTAGGTTGTCGTAGCGTTTGTGGTCGATGTTGTGCTCATCTGATGGAACGCCAAGGCTCCATGATTCTCTTTGAGGAAAGTGCCCCGTGTGATCCACTTCTTGATGAAAGCTGTGCGTTTGGAGCCGGAGCACTTATGATAAGCGTCATCGAGAGTACTGGCGAGGAGGGCGGCGTGGCTTTTGGCGAAATCAGGGAGGACGAGGATAGGATTGACATCATTCTGCAAACCATCTCGTATGGCTGCCCATCTCGCTTGCATGAGAAGGTGGATCGCGAGATCCCGCCGCAGGAAGAGTCTGGCTCGGTAGGAGGGTGGCATTGGTAGATCTGGCCATCCAAGAACTATACTACGAAGATCGGTAGGGACACTTGTGTTGGAACCCACCAACTTCTTCAGTGTTGGCATGATGGCGCGCCAGACTTGGGATTGAATGAATTCGCACTCGACATATCCGTGAGCGGCAGAGTCATGGAAGCGTCGGAGCCATGTACACGTGAACAGAGCATACAGCGTGCCATACCAAAAACGTGGTCAGATTCGAAGTCGGCTTTCTTGATCGTGTCGAATCGCGCACCGTGAAGCACATTCGTTCTTCAATTCTGTCTTCAAATCAGGAAGAAAGGTTACTCGTGGAGACGCACGCTCCAAAGCTCACCTATCACACAGTCGCACGGTCGAGAATTCGCAGGAGGAAGTTAAAAATTGTATCATGAGGACAACAGAGTAACGTAGAACAGGATTCGATCGAAGCGTGCCGATGAAGTGAAACAAAGTAGAACTAACCTGGACGCGGCCAAGAGTGCAGCTCGAAACCTCAATGCTTATCGGGCGGAGGACCGGTGACCGTGTTGGTCCAGATCTGCTTCTCCTGCTCCATCATCAGAGTCTCTTGCTCGCTCCACATCTCTTCCGTGGGCAGGAAGGGCATCCAAGGCATTTGATAGTTGGGCAAGTTGGTGATCTCAACAACTCCATCTTGCTGCGCCGAAGCCTCGCGGATTCGGAGGCCGGTGATGGTGTTGAACTTGATGGGGGGCACCGCAGGGTCGCCATTGATGCACATGAGGATCTTAGGGGCCTTCTTGGGGGTAGGAGCGGCACTGGCTGGATCCGAGTCAGATGGGGGAGAGTCGGGAGCTTGACGACGAGAAAGACCGGAGGGGGCTCCGCTGGAACCTGCAGCAAGTGCTTGTTGATACTGCTCGATCGTCATCAGTCGGCCTTGGTACCGGATCATGCCAGCGGGAGTCTGAGCATCGGTGTCGGTACCAGCGCCTCCAGCACCACCACCGTTCGCGTAGCCGGAGCCACCACCCATACCACCGCCACCGTTGCCATAGCCCCCTGCTCCGGCCCCGGCTCCAGCGCCTCCAGCGTAGTAGCCTGAACCTCCTCCTCCACCGGCGTAGCCACCGGATGAACCGATACCTTGAGGCTGAGTGACGTAGCCACCAGCTCCGGCGCCCTGCCCACCGAAACCGCCATTCTGTTGGTTGGGATATCCGCCAGCAAACTGCTGACCACCATAGCCACCAAAGCCAGCGCCACCCATGCCACCTGAACCACCAGCTCCCGCACTGCCGTAAGCACCTCCAGCGCCAGCATAAGCTCCTCCAACACCAGCACCGACTTGCTGTCCTCCGAAGCCTCCAGCTCCAGCACCAGCACCCGGATAAGCTCCTCCAGCGCCAGCTCCAGTAGCCCCACCAGGGACTCCACCCATATTCGTAGCGGCCCCGGCCTCACCGGCAGCGTTCGCATCGTGAGGAGGCGTGACATGCAGACACATCCAGGCCCCAGGCAGACCGTTGCCCGCGAGCGTCTCACTCGCGAGTCTGGGGACCATACCGGTGGCGTAGGGGTAAGGCATCTTGCTCATCACTGTCACGCCTCCCGTAGCAGGCTTGGGAACCTTGCTGTCATCGTGCTTAGGGACGGGGACTGGGCCAAACATCCAGTCGGAAGCTTGCGAAGAGATCTTGGTAAGCCATCCCATGACACTTCGAACCTCAAGGCGGCGATGACTGTCGACTCGCGATAAAATTGGCGCTGATCAGCTACGAGAAGACTAGGAAGAGAGGAACAGGCTAAGGAAGACTTACTAGACCATACGAGGGTACAGATAAGGAGTGCTGATGCCCAGGCCAGAAGGAGTGTACGCCTCAATGGCAAGGAGGAATGGCATGATTGCCAGAAGGAAAGCAAGCAGTTTGGTCATGTTGACCGAAAGAGTAGCTCTCATCGCGATCAGTGATGCAAAAGTCAGAAGAGTCGCGAAGTACTTGGAGAAGGGGAAGGGGAAAGGAAGTTCGATCCGTCCAAGCGCTACCGTTTATAAGGGACAGTCACATTGACCACAGGTGCTGACTTCATTTATCTCCGTCGCACTCGGTGGAAGATGTCGTGAATTCCCACCCGCTAGAGGGCTGAAATGTACCGGTGACGCTACTGTAACGCAAGGCCTACTGTGCAGCTGAAATGGAGTTCATTCGCCAGATGAAGTCAGATTTGCGATGCCGGTCACCACACTCCGACCATCAAGCAAGTGGGTGATTCACACGTCGACTTAAAGTGAAAGACAAGTCCCGGAAACACAAGCTGCCACATCATTCGAGAGCATCAGCATCAGAGCTATTCCACAGGTTCTTAATACATAGGAGTGAATATTTGAAGTACAAAAGGGCTTGGGGGACTTAGGAAGGGCGAGGTGGACGGTTCTGGTTAAGCATGCTCAGGAGCTGATGCATGGACTGCTGTCCATTGTCCTCACCAGATGCAGAGGCATTGCTGGTGGTGGGGGACTGAGGCTTGGGCGGTTGCATAGGCTTGGGAGCACCAGCAGCGGACTGCAGCAGAGCAGCGATGTTGGCAGGAAGCGCTGGTGCAGCAGCAGTGGCTGAGGTGGTGGGCGCCAAGGCCGGAGGTGGGCTTCGTGCTGGTGGGGTCGACGCAGCTGGTGCAGCTGGCTTGCCCGCGGCACCGAGGGAAGCAAGCAGCTGCTGCACCTTCTGTGCTTGTTCCAGTCGGCTAGCATCAGCTTGCCCCGCTGGAACACCAGACAGACCGGCAGCGGCAGTAACGGGCGAGAGAGCTCCTCCGGGGCCTGCAGAGCCCGAACCTGAGCGCCTTCCCCATCCGTTATCAACAGGAGGACCAGTGGGTGGAACAGGTGCGCGACCGTAGCCGAGGGCAGGAGGCGGACCAGCATTGTCGTAGCTGGGATAGTCAGCAGACAGCGGTGCGCGGTCGGATAGCGGCTGCTGCTGAGGAGGCGGACCAGGTTGTGCCCAGCCAGGTTGGCCAGCTTGGAAGCCAGGGCCAGCAGCATTTGACGGGGCCTGAGCCCATTCAAGATCATCATCAGTGACAACATCCCATGCGAACTTGAGATCCCACTGCCCGTCGAGGTAGTTTTGACCGTTGAGACGGTCGTGCGCGAGCTGGCAGGCACGGCTGTCGAAGTATTCGACAAAGCGGCTGTTCTTTTGACCGGGATAGTCCCGAATCTTCTTGACGTCGCCAAATTCGCTGAACACCTGGTGTACAGCTTCGTCAGCGAGGGCCTCGTTGGCACCTCTGAGTACAGTGAAGAGAGTGCCTTGATTTTTGTCGCGGTCGCAGCGCTGAGCTTTGTCCTCCTCGCGTGGAAGCGAGTAATGGATGTTGATGGGCCGGCCGCCGAAGACGGCACCCTTCATGGTCAGCATGGCATCCCGAGCGGCTCGGAGATCATAGTAGGTGATGAAAGCGATACCACGCTTGTTGACCATGTCGAAAAACGTCTTGATTTCGCCAAAACGCTTGAACTCTTGTTCGACGAACGCAGCGTCAGTTTCGAAGTTGATGCTGCGCACAAAGATGGTTCGACACGGCTTTTCGTCATCACCTCTGGCGCCTCCACCCCCACCGAATCCACCTCCGCGGCCACCGCGACCGCCGCCGCGACCGCCCCGGAAGCCTGGGCCACCTCCGCGCGGAGGACGGGCACCGTATTGACCTGGCGGCGGGCCCGATTGGTCGAAAGGAGGGGGACGGCCATAGTTATTGTAATCTTGCGAATATCCAGGGGTTTGTCCGAAGGGTGGTGGTCCGGCGGGCGGAAGCGGTGCAGGTCCAGGAGCAGGATTTGGTGCGTAGGAAGATTGATCGTAGGCATTGTAAGGGGCAGTCTCATAGGAGGCCGGGGTATAGCCGTAGGCTTGTGAGCCACTCATGTCAGGAGCATGACCAGGCGGACGTGCTGTGTGTCCACGGCGTCCACCCATACCACCCCTTGGTGGACGAACACCGCTCATCGGCATCTGATAGTGACGGTCCGGACCACCCGAAAATTCACTGGTGGGGGCGTAGGCGTTCTGAGGCTGGTATGGGGCGTCATTGGCGGCAGGATTGTAGGCGGATTGAGCCGGAGGATAAGCGGATGGAGGGGGACTCATGCCACCAGGGCGAGGGGGACGGCCACGGCTGGCAGGGCCACCTCCGCGACCACCACGACTGGACCTCTCATCGTAGCCACCGTATGGATGATGGCGATTCATGACTCAAGGACGTAGCTTTTCCGAATGGTTCCGAGTACTTGAGACGTTCCAGAGTTCAACAAAGCGACCGAAGACTGCGCCGAAATGGCAAGATGAAACCTCAGAGGCAGATGCAGTTCAGCAGCTCAATAGCTCACCCGACAATGGAAGCCCGAGATGAGAGACTCAGAGAGCTGCGACGTCTCAGAGGACCGAAGGAGCGAGAGGATTTGAATCGAGGCTTGTGTGCGCCGACAGAGCCGTGGAGGGTAGATAGTCCGGGATGCCTGTCAGAAACCGTGCGCTATGGATGTTCTCTCAGGTGCAGTGGCTTGCTCAGCACTCGTGTTGGGTGTCCAAGCGTATTTCGTAGACGGATCCGATTGCAAGAGGTGTCTTGAGCGCGGAAAGGAGGAAAGTCCAGGTCGGGGGATGATGGAAGCTACAAGAAGAGAATCACAAATGGAGATGACGTTCATTTGTTCGCTGGTAGCTCGTGGCATACTGTACAATTCTGTGAATTTTTCCAACATTTCGAAATCATTTCAATTGTTGCTGCGCCCAGCTAATCTGATCTTCGCAGATGTCGGAACTCAGGCTCAGAGAAGACAAGAGCCGGCCTGAATGCCGCACATGAGTTCCAGAAGGCTTTCTTGTTCAAAATCACAATTTGGTGATTGCCTTGACAGCTGCACAAAGGTTGTGTCAACTGCAAGGTGGAGAGGCAGAACAGTTAGCCCATCCGTTGCCAGTAATCACCCTTGCTGTCTTCGTTCAACACATTTCAGCTATCACACTTCCGCACCGATTTCATTCACCTTGCGCCCGACTCAGACATCCGACTTGCAGCAAAGTCTTGGTTGACTCCCACCACCACTTGGATTGTCGTCAGACGGTTGCAACCACGAGCAACTGTGGATTCTGACTAGTGCGGATCGTCGGAGGTTGCCGACATGTCCCTTGTCGCGGCAAATCCGCATCTGCAAGAGGCGCTCGCTTCCATCCATCAGGCATCTTCTGAGTTCACAAACCCAGATCCGCAGCTCAGAGCGAAAGGCGAGGCGACTTTCCTTGCTCTTCGTCAATCCGAGGGCGCTCTCGACTATGCCTGCTTTGCTCTCGAACATTCCCACGATCCGCTCGTCCTCTTCCAGTCGCTCAATGCCGTCCTCTTTGTGCTTCCATCCTTGATCGCACAGCAACCGAGCCAGCAGATTGCTTCACTCTCATTGCTGCGCGACTTCCTTCTTCACTTCTGCGTTTCTCGCAGCGAGCAGGCGGCTCGATCGGCAACTCCGTCATCCACCGATGCTTCCGCGACCTGGCCACAATACCTCCGCTCCCGCGCCTACCAGACTGCCATTGCTGTGGAGAAGCGACTGCTGGGATTGGAATTGGCACAGCATGTCGGTGAGGCAACTGGCGCCCATTCGGCTCTCGATGCCGTGATCCAATCCCACGTTGGCCTGCTCAACACGCAGCTATCTAGCCTACTGGCCCTTCCGTCTCCTTGGCCGACTGACCCGACTGAATCTGCCATCGCTACGGCCCGAATCGTCACTGGTCTCGGTCTTGTCCGCGCTGTAGTGGACGAGTTCATCCTCACCAGCGCCAATGATGTCTTTGACTCATCCTCTTCGGAACGCGGCGGCCATTCGCAACCTGCTCAACCCACGGCAAAAGCAGCTGTCCCTGGCTCACCAGTTGGTCTCAACTTGCTACAGCATCGTCAGTGCAAGTCGCTTATCCAGAATCATGTCCTCGCTGGTCTCATGACCGCCGTCTTCCAACTTCTCTACAACACCATCTCGGATGACACCGCCTCCACCAGCGCCAACGCCTGGCAACACACCGTGTTCTACCAGGCTGCTTCCGCCACGGAGAAGCTTCTTGGCTGGACTTTCACCCGATTCGATCCATTTACTTCGACTGCATGGGAACAGCAAGCTCGTTCGCAACGAGAAGAATCCGTCTTCGCCCACGGGGTTGATGAAGATGACGAGCCCACGTCTGCCATATCTTCGGCTCAAGGCAAGAAAACGCTACGTCCTCAGCACGTACCGGACGCTTTTGTACCTGTACTGTTGTCGGATGATGTCGTCTCGCTTCTCGCTACCGCTTACCGCTTTGGCCTGCGCTTACAAACATCGGCTATCGCTAGTCGCGACATCTCATTCTCGGTCCAACGTCTGCGACAGTGCATTCTTTCAATTTGCAGCTTCACACCTCAAGCACAGAAGCCCCAGCATGTTCCTGTCCTAATCTCACGAACCAAGCATCTCTGCGCCACATTGCAGTCTCTGGTCGACGAAGAATGTGCATCGCCTTCCCAGATCCTGTCATCGCGCGGCAACTCGATGCTATTTTTGGCGCAGGCGTTTCAGATCGTCCTCTCTGTGGTTCCGCTTCAGGTCCTTGCCAAAGCGCTTCAGTCTGGTGACGCCGGAGCTCAAGGTAGTTTCACTTTCATCTCATCCCTCTCGAATCTTGGCAAGGCGATCTTTGGTCTCGCGTTTCACAGGCCAAAGGATACTGATGAGGAAGATGACCTTGCTGTCCTCACAGAGGACACTGTTGATGTCCTTCTAGCTTGCTGGCAAGCTCTCATTTCTTCGCTTCGTCAGCAAGGCACAACGCACGCTCAGGATACGCAAGTCCAGGTCTTCGGCCAAACCGTCTACGGCAGCATCCGGGATCAGGTTTTTGCCCCATACGTCACTGGTCGCCTCGAAGCAGCCGCCGTGGTTGACGGTGAAGATGGAATGTCTGAAGTAGACGAAGTCTCGGCAAAGGATCGCGACGTCTACTCCGACCAACTCATCACGATCGCCGACCTCGCCCGTACCTCGGCTGCCGACAACCTTCGGGCACTGCATCAACTCGCGCAGCCTCTGTGCGACAAGCTCATCGCCAAATCGCAACGCCAAGCAAATCTTAGCGATGTAGAGATGGGCCAGATCTGGGAGCAACTACACTGGCTCGTGCTCATTGCTGGGCATGTGCTTGCTGATGACGCCCGTGGCGAAACACCTGAGGTGCCTAGCGAGATTGCGACCAGCGCTGAGCCTGAAGATCCCGCTGTAGCACTTATTATGCAGCTTGGCATGCACCTTCTTCAGGCTCTGTCCTCCAACGGTCCAGCATCTGTCGAGGCTACCAGCCCGCAGGTCACCGAAACCCTTCTCTGGTTCACTGGACGCTGGACTTCTTCCTATCTTCTTGTTGACGAGCGATCTGGATTTGCCACGAATGCCGCTATTCAGCGCGCATTCGGAGATGCTGCCGGCCGTCAAGTCCTCACTTTCCTGCTTCAGCGTCTCTCGGAGAATCTGCAGCTTTGGATGTCGGATTCGGATGTGCTTCTGCAACTCGCACAGGTGCTGTCTGCATTCACGAGGTCGAGCGGAATCATGATTCACCTTCTGCAACTTCCAGAGATGGAGCAGCTTGTATCCGGCATTGTCTCTGGCTTGGACCACCTCCCTGCTAACACGCATGGCGCGCTCATCGCTTCCGTCGTCTCCTGCATCTATTCTGGCGCAACTCACGTCGATGCCCCTTCGGAACGCTCTGCCGAGTTTTACTTCAAGCAGATCACCGCATCCATTCAGACCCGCTTTGGAGCTCTTCTCTCTCGCCCAGACTTTGCTTCCATCTCGCAACGATCCGACGTTATCTCGGCTGTCCAAACCTCGCTCGACATGCTCGAAGGTCTTGCATCCTCCATACAGCCCAACTCTGCCGAAATCGTCTACGGCTTCATCTCGAACCTCTTTTCGGCATTTTCGCAGCTTTGTCGCGTCTACGACACGCGGCCCGAGATTGCGGTTGAGATTCTCCGCGTGCTGCATACGCTCAGTATCTCTCTGGAGCTGGACTTTGGAGCAGAGCCGTTTATCGTGATGGGGATGAATGGAGCAGTGTCGGAGCTGATGCAGGCATTGCAGGTGGGGAAAAAGACGCATTTGTTGTTGGCAAGTGAAGCGGGATCACCGATGGATGACGATGTCCCCTACGAGGGGCTATGTTTGTTGATTGAGCTGCTGGTCGAGCTGTCGGGCAGTGCAAGGGCGGGCGTGGATGACGGTGGCAATGACCAGAACATGGAGCTCCAGCCAAGTAAGACCAGTGATGTCTGTTTGGCCGGCTTCGAGCACGTGTTGGGTTTGTTGCAGACTGCAGAGCCACTCAGCGTCCCTCGTCTCAGGCAAGGATTGGCGAAGCTTACGTCCAGTATCTTTGGGCTCTTCTCTGGGCGAATGATTCTCCTGGCCTCTAGCTCGGGCGCGCACGCCTCTCTCCTCGACAAAACCGTCCAAGCCCTCTCGCTATGCATCAAAATGGACGAGAATGAAACTGCTCAGCTTGGCCTCGAGTCGATCTCGGCCTTCTGCAAAGTCGTCTCGGTGCATTTCTCGCAGCCCTCTCCACAGCTGGTTGGTGCATTGCACGGATGCCTGGCCTCAGTTCTTCGACTACTCTTGGCCGAAGCTTTGGACTCGACATTGTTTTGGACGAGTTTGTTCGCGCTCCTATCGCTCGTCAAGGTGTCTAGGAGCACAGACTTGGCTTCTGCGATGGCCAAAGCGACCGAAGGAGTCGAGAACAAGGAGCCTTTCCAGCATGCTGCTCACGAGCTGGTCGAGACTGCTTTGGGACCGCTGGGTCAGAACGACGCCGATTGGATTCACGAGTCCAAGCAAAAATTGCCCAGGTGGCGCGGCCAGATCCGCATTCGCTAGCCGCATTTCTCTCGTTTCGTCAATGAATCTGTACTACGCATTTTGCAATCATAGAGCTTAAAGCAAGCATCGTTATCCGTCATCTCATTCAGATTTGCGCATGCGCTGAAGAGTACAAGGCGAGAAATTGATTTCGAAACCGCATAAGGTCTTAGTATAACAAAGATTTGTGAGGGACAGAACTCGAGCATTTGGGACATTGGCCCCTCAGTCTTTAATAGCGACGGGGAGGGGGGCCAGCATCGTCATAGCGGGGGCGGGGTGGCCCGTCTGGGTATCGCCCACCAGGGCCACCGGCACGGGGAGGGGGAGGGGGCAGGTCGTCGTATCTACCGCCACGGGGAGGGGCTGGCGACATATCGCGGTACCCGCGAGATGGAGGGTAGTCACCAGGAGGGCCGCGAGGAGGGAAGTCGCGTGGCGGGTAGTCCATGCCAGGCCCGCCACGGGGAGGAGGTGGGAGGTAGTCACGGTCACGGGGAGGGTAGTCACGCATGGGAGGAGGGCCTCGTCCGTATCGGTCGTATGGGTCGCCGCGCATGGGAGGGGGAGAGAAGGGTCGGCCGCCAGGGGGAGGACCGTACCTGTCGTAGGGGTCACGAGGAGGGTAGGGGGGATATCCGCCTCCACGAGGAGGCATTCCGCCGTATCGATCGTCGCCGTAACCGCCGCGGGGAGGACCACGACCGTATCCTCCACCACCGTAGTGACCAGGAGGTCCGTCGCGACCCTTCTTGGGAGGACCGTAGTAACGACCTGGAGTGGGGGTGCGAGCACGTCCACGTCGAGCCTGTCATTGAATGGCGAAGTGTTTTCGGACATCAAGAATGCAAGATGGTCAGTTGCGACAAACTCAATAATGACAATCATCGGAGGAATGGGAGTCTGCTCACCTTCTCAACGTTGATCTTGCGGCCGAGGAACTCGGTACCGTTCATGGCAGTGATAGCTGCATCTGCGTCCTCGGCCTTTTCGAACGTGACGAAAGCAAAGCCTCTTGGCTCGCGGGTGTGGGGGTCGTACATGACCTGCGCCTTCTGAAGCTGTTAGTGTGCGAAACGAATCGTTTGAGACGCATATATGAAGCGGAAAGACAGTACGTCAGCTGGCTTGCTCTAGCAACGAAGCCGCTTTGGCCCAGACTGGGGATGTCTCGGTACATACAGGACCATATTTGCCAAAAGCCTCCTCGAGGTCACGGTCGGTGCAGCGGTTGCTGAGACCCGAGACGTGGAGGTTATTGCCAGGGTTGCTGTCGCCGTTGCCACGATCGGCACTGTAGTAGCGAAGAGGTGATTGCGGTGATTGTCCATGTCTCGTCAATGCGAGAGTCAGTAGAGCTGTGGCGACGATGGAGGTCAGGCTGAATGCGAAAAGATGAAACGTACCGGCCGCGGTCGTCGCCGCCACCCTCAGTACGCAATGGAGAGCGAGAACGCTCGCGCTCGCGACGAGGAGGGGTAGCAGCGCCCCTTGGCGAGGGGCTTCGTCCACCATTCCAGGCGGCGTTGTCAGTCTCCCGAGCGGCATCACGTGCGGCGTCGCCGTTCCATTGCTGTGCTGCTGGTTTGGAACGTCAGAAAGATGGGCGGTGGCGAGTTAGTTCTCTGAGGCGTATGTAGAAGCGAAGGTCGGGGACGAAGAGAACTGGAACAACGAAGAATGGCGAAACAATAAGAAAAAGCTGGGCTGATCGGCCGAAGGAGTGTAAAGCTGACAATGCCATGAGCGCTAAATAAACCGCCAACAATAGAACGACCATCAATCGCTGGGCCGAAGAAGACGACAGCGACCTGAACGTGGTTGCAGTGCCAAAGCTTGCGCAACAATGATGGCAGACGCGCAGCATGACGACAAAGGGTTGCGCCCGCTGGTCACAGATCCACTGCGACTAACAGGTGCGCAAGGATAGCAGAGAAGCGGTCGAAGAATTGTGACGCTCGTGGCAGAGTGTAGCCGACAAGATGGCCGAAGCTGAGGCAAAAGCAAGTCGCAAGGGATTGGGGTGACAATGTGATACAGAAGCGATGCTATCATGGGCTTCACGTTGGGTGCAAGGATGGAACAGCTGGAAGATGGGTGAAAGCGAGCGGAAGGCTGTCGGAACACGTACCGTCGGTATCCGCCATGTTGCACTGCGGGTCGGATCACCACCGAATGGACTGTGATGTGTGATGTTATGGATAAAGAGTCGAAGGAGTTGAGACCGGGGTTGAAGGTGTGATCTTTCTTCACCGATGCTGACAAGGTCGAACTTGAGCGGCGACGGGTCAGTTGATGGTTAGATGGTCGTCAGGCAGAGAGGTCAAACGAACCGCACTCGCGAAGAAGTGGAGACAGCTGCCCTGGCCTAAAATTGCGGGCGACGGCTGCGTTCTTCGGCATCCGAGAGTGCGCAATGTGCCAAAATTGTTAGACTTCAGCAGCGGCGCCTTGAGAGCTGCAGCCCGCAGAGCGAGGCAATCGATCACGGACAAGCTGCCCTCCCTTTCGAAAATTCAACACGCGACATACATTTCATTCCTTAGATCATACACTCTTCTCCGTGCCGCTTCCTCGAATTGATTGAGACGAGATGTTGTCTCTGACCCGCACGCACCAAAGACGTAGAGAAGGAAATTCTTCGTCTCGCCGAGCTGCAAGTTGACTTGGGGGCTTGCAGCTCATGCTCACTCCTTCCATCCGCTTTACCGTCACCGACCCATCACGGATTGCATCGCTCGCTCAAGTTTCCGTTTTTGCTTTCCATTACAGGAGGATCGCTTCGTATCGAACGTTCTTCGGCCAGCCTTCTTCCGACATTGTACACGGTGGACCTATCGCAGATCCACGACTAATATCCACGACTAATATTTCAACCATGTCTTCTCGAGGATACGACCGAGGCTACGATCGTGACGAACGCGATGATCGAGGACCCCGAGGCGGTCGCGGCGGCGGTCGCGGTGGACGAGACCGTGCTCCTCCTACCACACTCTTTGTTGCTGGCTTCCCTCCCAACATGCGAGCCAAGGACCTTGCATACGAATTCGAACGAATGGGCCCACTGATCCGATGTGACATTCCTGCTCTCAAGTCGGCTACGGCTACACCTTACGCTTTCATCGAATACGAGGATCCCCGCGATGCCGATGCTGCCCACCGCGAGATGCACGGCATGTCTTTCGGCCGCCACCAGATTTCGATCCAGTTTGCCAAGAATGCCCCTTCAGCTAATTGGAGATTTGACGGTCCCTCGCGTGGCGCTCCTCCCCCGCCTTCTTACGGTGGTCGGGGCGGCCGAGACCGCGACGAACGACGCTCGGACATCCCACCTCCTCCGGTTCGCCCCAAGCTCAGCAAGGAGGAGCAAGAAGAGGCCGACCGCGCAGCTGAAGAGCGTGCTCGCAGACGCGCGGAACTGCGCCGTCAACGTGAGCGCTCGCCTGAGCCTCGACGTGACGATGATGCAGACTATCCCGAGGACCGAAGGAGGAGCCCTCCACGCCGAGACGACGATCTTGACCGGGAGGAGCGCCGCGAGAACGGTGACAGCATTTCCAACGAGAACGGCGCTGAGGAGAAGCCCATGGACGAAACTAAGGATGAGGGTGCCAACAGCGCAGCCGAGGGTGCCGAAGAGAAGAAGGACGACGAGACCGATGCTGCGCCCAAGTGGAATTAAACTCCGAGCCCAAGTGCTTTCCTTGCATGTTGACTCGGGTCGATCAAGTGTGTCCATCACTAGGCTCTAGATTGGCCCCTTCTCTAATGAAGCAGATGTCTTCGCTTGATTTCCAGGACACCGTGCCTCTGACACGCCTTCAAACGTCCACTTTCATGTAGCTCGCCCTGATTCCCGTCTTGCGTCCCCCTTTTGTAGTATGGTTCCGAATGTGGAAATCTCTGCGTTGAGCAGGTCAGACATGTGATTGTGCTTAGGATGTGGATAGACAAATACGAGCGCATTGGCCATCGCCACCAAGAACGCGGCAAAGAGCGATATGAAAAATTCACGGAATACGGAAGAGCCGCAAAAAGTTGGCGTGAGAGCGAAAGCTGGAAGATCCGAAACTCAAAAATTCGTGGCTCAAAGGCCACACGACACTGGCGTCACACTGCAGAGACTTGATCCAACCGCATCTCAAATTTGACCCTTGCCAGCTCTCACTGCAACAAGGTATCGTTGGTCTCGATCATCACAACGTTCACCGGATCTTCCGACGCAAGCCAAGATGGTCGCTCCATCCGAAACACAGATTGTAGAAGCGGTGAAAGCGAAGCTCACCTCGCCGGGCGAGACCATCGCAGATACCGACCTGGCCCGCCTCCTCGCAACGCTCGAGCTCGAGAATGACTGGACCGATGTCTCCGCAAAGAAGTTCAACTCGGTCCTTACCAAGCACAACATCGTCAATCCCGCCAATGGAAGCGCTGCTGGCACCAACCGCAATGCTGCTGCGAGCTCCAGCACCGGAGGAGCTGCCAGGGAGAAAAAGAAATCCAAGACCGACCATGGTGTGCCCAAGTCATTCATCGACTCGTCCGTTCACATGCCCAAGGGCATCCGCGGCGAGTACTTTGACGCTGTGAAGGGTAAAGGTCTGGTAGCCGAGCGAAGTTTTGCAGATGGCGAACTGCTCTTCACCGAAGATGCCTACATTGCTACGCCTCCACCTGAAGCTCTCGACCAGGTGGCACGTGGCGAGCTGTGCGGGCAATGTTTCCTCCCCGTCTCTTCCGCACCCGTTGCGCTCGCTATCAAGAACTGCCCCAAATGCAAGTACCGCTTCTGCACAAGCACCTGTCACCGAACGGCCATGGCCACTCATCACAATCTTTTGTGTACCGGTCTCAATCCCTCTGCAAAGCCATTGATGGAGTTGATTCAGTCACAGAAATGGCAAAGTTTGCATTGCGTTGCTCGATCCCTCGCGCGTCTTCTCTCGACACTCACGCCACACAACACTGCTCCGCACAAGTCGTCAAAGGGTGCTGACGATGATATCGATCTGCTGCAAGCGTATGGCGACTTTGAAATCGTCTTCTCGCGGCTCTCCTCTTTCGCAACTGTTTCCGAGCTCGAGCGTCGTTCGCGCAACCCAGGCTGGGCGACCGAAAAGGCGTCTTTCGAAACCATCCTTACCCAAGCGCACACCGCCCTCCGTGCTGCACTCGACCCTTACTTCGAGCAACGCATCGCCTCCCGCACATTCCAGCCCAACTTTGAACCCAACCACGTCTCGGTCGACCTGATCGAATCCGTCAAGGCGCGCAAAGGCCAGCTCAAGAACCTCTTCGACCAGCCCACATTCCTCAAACTCCTCGGCCGGACCAACATCAACATGGAAAAGTTCGGCGGTCTCTACTCGGTCCACTCGTTCCTCAACCACTCGTGCGCACCTAACGTTCAGATCCGCCACGTTCCCGAACGTGGCATTTTGGCAAGTATGAAAGTCGCCGCGCTCGCCTTGCGACCCATCAAGGCCGGTGAGGAACTGCTCATCAGCTACATCGACCCCACAACCAGCCTCGCAAGGAGACAGCTGTTGCTGTATAGAGACTACTGTTTCGGCCCGTGCGTCTGCGATAAGTGCAAGACGGAGTTGTCAGAGTTGGGCTTGCAGTACGACCCAGCAAAGCACGGCGTCAAGGGATTTCTAGATAGCGTCGCCAAGAAGACCGGCGCCGATGCTCAAACCGCACCACAACAAGGCCAAGACGCCTCGCTCGAAGAGGAACTGCGTGCCTCTCTCGGCTTCTGATTGTTTTGTACCAACACACATAGAAATGTCACACTCTCTTTTCCCGGCAGAACTTGTAAACTTCGACTTCTGTTGAATTTGACGCAAAAGACAGTGAAGAACGACAAAGAAAAACTACCTTACCACCACTTCGAAACAAATGAGAGGAGAGACCTTGAACGAATGCAGAAACGATGCCTGACTTCTACTCGTGACTACCACTGATATGCCTAGCGCCAGGTGAGGTAGGTGACAAAGCCGATCCAATCGATCCGGGGTGCAATGCGTTGCTACCAGGAGCACCGAAGAGGTTCCTGCTGCCACTGCTAGTCGCACCAAGACCGAACGGGCTCATCACACCGCCGTTGCCGTTACCGCTACCGCTGCCCTGACCAGCATTCAGCGCCATCTGGTGAAGGTGACCCGGATGTCCTCCAAGTCCGTGCCCCTGAGATCCGCCGTGGAGCGAGCCGCCCATGCCTCCGAGCCCCGCAGGGCCGGCGCCAGATCCCGAGCCAACGGCGTTGCTGCCTGGCGTCTCAAATGCGTAGCGCGCCCGATCCCAGCCTGCGGTGACGCGCGCCCATGGATCGGTCTGGCCGCCGTTGGACAAGCCAGGAGGGTTGGAACCGAGGCCAGGAGCGCCTGCGCTCTGGTTCAAGCCAAAGTTGCTCGAAGCAAGGTTGGACCCGATTGAGCCAGGTCCTGGAGCGCCATTGTTGAAGCCGGGAGAGAGAGGTCCCGGGGCTGCTTGACTGCCAGAGAAAGAGCTCCAAGGCGACGAGGAGCCGACACCGAAGCTTCCGCCAACAGCACCAGAACCGCTCATGTTGCCGAAGAAGGATCCTCCGCTCATGCTGCTGCCGCCGGCACCACCACCAATGGGGATAGTGTTGCTGACTCTGCGAGGCTTGGGGTCAATGATGTCGTCATCGCCTCCAAGAGCTGAGCTGCCAAGGATACCTTCCCTCGCGCGGGGGCTAGTGGCACCCGATCCGCCAGCGCTACTCGAACCTCGCCCGTTCCCAATGGCACCGGCACCGTCTTCGTGCAAATGCATCGAGTCCATGGCCTTCGGGCGACCAATAGGTCCGATAGGGGCCGGTGCTGCACCAGATCGGTAGGCGGGAACCCTCTGCGACAGTGACGAGCCGGGTCGCATTCCGGTGAAGGCTGACATGGGATCCGAGTCCGCAAATGAAGCTGTTCGGCTGCGGATGGGGTTCACGGCATTGCTGGTGCCGATGGGCGAATAGGGCGTCTGTGTAGGGCTTTGCAAGGCGCCGCCCAAACCGCTGTGTGGAAGTCCATGAGGAGAGCTACTCGAAGTGCTGGAGTCCATACCAGGCACCGGCGCTTTGCTGCCAACGATCGAACTTCCGATGATTCCGCCGGAAGAATGAGCGTTCGAATTAAGGTTGAGCGAGGCGAGGTTGCTGGTCATTCCACCCATTCCCGGCGCACCTAGACCGGGAGATTGAAGGCTAGAGCTCATGCCACCGTTGATACCAAATACACCACCAGAGGGTGCACCATTCGGGAGCGTGGGGGATCTAAGACCCTCGAGTCCAGGCTGCTGCGGGTATGCCGCACCGATGGGCATCGTCTGAGGCGATCCGAAAGCAATTTGTTTGTCCTGCGACTGCGAGAATGGCTGAGCGGGCTGCGGTAAGACGCTGGACCCTGGCGCCTTGGTGGAAGGAACTGGCACCGTCGCCGACACGTTCGGCCCGATCGAGCCAAAGCCAAGAGACGGACCAGCAGCGGACGCAGAGCCCGGAGCGACGTTGTTGACGGGAGGACGCGGCAGGCCAGCGTTGGCAGCGACAGACACCGACGATCCGTGTGAAGACGAACCGACAGGTGTGATGACAGCAGTCGATGGGCGAGGGGGAAGTCCTTGAGGTGGCGCTGGCAAGGTCGAGCCGGCGCTGGCGACTGCACCGGCTGGCGAGGTCGCGGAAACAGGGGCTGTGCCTGCGGTGCCAGCTGACACCGGCAGCGCAATCTTCGGACCAGGAGCAGATCGACCATTGTTGGCGCCGCGGGCCTGCGGCTGAGCTTGTACGACAGCAGGAGAGCCGGGAATGGAACCATTCTTGGGTCCGCGAGCAGGAGTTCCGAGAGCAACCGCACTAGAGGGCTTGTTGGAAGCAGCCTTAAGAGCATTAGAAGCAGCGCCGCCAACCTGCTTGCTTTCGCGTTGAGATTGAGCACGAGCTTCTTTCTCCTTCTTAGCGGCTTCAGTCTTGCGGTCCTGCTCCTCCTTGGCTTTTGCCTCTTTCTCGGCCTTTTCGCGTTGGATTCGCTGCTGCTCTTCCTTGGCCTTGCGCTGAGCCTCCTCACGTTCTCGCTTGGCCTTTTCCTGCGCTTCCCGTTCCAGACGGGCCTTCTCCTCTTTCTCGCGACGCTTGCGCTCGCGCTCCATTTCACGCTCACGCTCCTCAGCCAGGCGGCATCGGCGCTCCTCTTCCTTCTTGGCTTTCTCGTCCTCGCGGGCCTTGCGCTCGGCTTCCTTCTTCAGGCGGATTTCTTCCTGCTTCTTGCGCTCGGCGTCACGCTGTGCTTGTTGCTGGGCACGAATTTCGGCCTCAGCGGCAGCCTTCTCCTGATCCTTGCGCATCTTCTCTGCCTCCTTGGCTTCACGCTGCGCCTTCTTCTTGTCCTTCTTCTTCTGGGCTTCCTTGTTTCTACGCGCCTCCTTGGCTTTCTCGTTACCTTCCTCCTCCTCAAGCTCACGCAGCAACTGAAGCTGACGTTCTTGGGCAACGCGCTCGCGGTAAGCAGCAAGGACCCTTTGCTCGAACATGCGTGCGGCAAAGATCTGGAACATTTTTCGTCCCTCCTCCATACGCTGCTCCTCGGTAAGGATGTCGTTGTCCTCGTCGTCCTCGTCATCATCGATGTCTTCGTCCTCGGCGTCATCGGGCCCGTCGATGTCCTCCTCATCATCGCTAGCGGCAAGCTCCGCATTTGTGAGCTCCTCGCGGTGCATCCTGCGCTCGGCGAGCTGCTCCATCATTTCGAGGAACTTGCGACCATCGTTCTTGAGCATGTCATCTGCAACTGTGAGAATGCCGCCCTTGACAGTGAGGCTGTTGCTCAACCCAAAGATATCGTTTGAGTCGTTGTTACTGCGGCGACGGGTCGAAGCGACCGAATTGCGCTTGCCATCGTAGTCGCGAGCACGCTCTTTGTCCAGCTCGATGTCATCTTCATCCTCTTCGTCATCATACTCGGCATCGTCATCCTCGTCGTCGTAATCAGCATCGTCGTCCAGTTCATCGTCATCGTAGCCGTCGGAAGATTCAGGATGAAGAGGTGCTTTGCGTCCGTGAGGATGGGGATGTGTGTGCCTGTTGTCACGGCCATGAGCTGCGCGTGAACGGGCCAGAGGGTCGCCAATCACAGCACCAGAAGCATCCACGGCAACACTGCCAGGGAAGGGTCCGGGCCCTGGAGGCGGCGGAATGGTACCACCGCTGCTAGCCCAACGCTGTTGGTGATTGGCGTATTCTTCGAGCTCGTCATAGTATGCGTCATAGAGAACTTCCAATTCCTCCTCGATGGCAGAACGCTTGCGTCCGCAGACTGCGCAACTGCACAAGAACTTTTGCTGCTCCTTCATCTTCTTGAGAACAGTCTCCTTTTCGACCTGGACAAGCTTCTGCCTGTCTTTCATGGAAAGACCCAGCCAGAACTCCTTGATGCGTTCACGCTCTTCTTGTGAGCTTGTGGACCAGATCTTGGCGTTGTTGGCCGGCGCATGGGCAGCTGGCTGCTGTCCATGGGTGGAAGACGAGACGGAGCGCTTGCCAGAGTTGGATGAAGGCGGCACGCCGTTGGCAGGCCTTGCCGGAGTCTTGCCTGTTGAGTTGAAGGTCATCGGCTGTTTCCCAGCTGCTCGCGAACTTGGAGGTGGATTGGAATTGCGTGCCACCGACGAGACATTTGTTGTGGGAGGCGGATGATTAGGGACCGGCTTGGGTGGCGGAGGTACCTCGACCTCGATCTCGTGAGTTTCGTCCTCGCCGTGATCTGCTGCAGCGCCAGAGCCGCCCTTCTTCTTTTTCTTTTTCTTCTTGTTCTTGCTTGCGGTCCGCATTGCGTCCGAATTGGCATCCATGCCATTAGGGCCATGCACATGCTCGGAGCCATCCTGCCTCCAGACCCGTTCGCGAGCGCGAAGAAGACCACCTTGTGCATCCAAGACGTCATCGTCTTCGTCCAAGTCACCGTCATCGTAGTACTGAGCGCCGTCCTCTCCGTCGTCGTCGAAATGGTCGATTTCATCGTCGAAGTTGTCATACAGCACAACGGGAGGTGGGAGCGGCTCGATGGGTGGCTGCGTAGGAGGCGGGTTTTGACTGGAAGCGTATTGACCGTAAGAGCCGTTCGAGTTGGAATGCGCATTATTGGCGGCATTGGGATGAGGGTGGAGAGGTAGAGGTTGGTCGGGCTGAAGAGTCAGGTCGGCAAAGATAGACGCATCGAAGGGCAGTGGTGGGTAGGGATGCGTGCCGGGCGGATACTGCTGGAGCTGGCGCTGAGAGGCGTGAGCAGCTTGTGCCAACTGCTGGGCGACGGCGATCATGGCCTGCGTGGAAGCATTGCGGCTGGCAGGGTCATTGGCATTCTCGTTGAGAGCCGCTTGCGCCGCTGGTGGAAATTGGCCAAGAGGCAGGGCATTGCGGATGAAGTTCCTCAAGTGAGCTGGTAGCGTCGTCCAATAGGTATCGTCATCTGGTAGACCCTGTGCATCGCCTTCGATTCTTCGGTAGAGTTCGCTCGCTGCTGCCAGGAGCTGTGCTTGAGCTTGAGCACGCGCCGCAAGCTGTGCTGGCGAACGCGGGCGCTGGTTCAGAGCAGCAGCAGACTGCTGGTCGTAATCCTGGTCGTCGATGAAATCAGAGTCTTTGGCCTTGGCCTTGGACTTTTTCTTCTTCCTCTTGGCAGAGGAAAGCGAGTTGTCAGCGTCGTGGTTAGAGACGGGGGGCGAAGGTGATCTTGGTGGCGTAGATGCGCCAGCGACCGAGGGTCTAGGTTGCTGCACAGCAGCTGGCGGAGTTGGTTGCTGCTGCTGGTGCTGTTGAGCCGCGGCGGCGACTTTGGGTAGAGGAGGCACAGCTGCACCTCGCGCCGCAGGCGTTGAGCGAGGTAGCTTAGACTTAGCCATTTCCTCGTTTGCAAACCTGATGCGCGATCAGAGGAGCCGGGAAGAAGGCAGAATGGGTGAGGAAAAGTAGTGAACGGAGCCTCGATCTTGCGCTACCAGATATTGTAGATCCCAACTAGACAAGGTGTGTAGGGACAGAAATCGCTGAGTCGGGCGTCGGGTTTCCGGCTAGAAGCGAGAAGACGACGCAGATCAAGATCGATGTAGCCAAGAGAGAAGAAAGGCACAGATGGATCTAGACGTCATGCGAGACTCCGAGTGGAAGCGCTACAGGTTTTCGAGTGAACCGTGTCAGCTGGAAGACCCGAATCTTGGGTCACTTTGATTGATGATTGCAGGGGTGGAAGTCGTCGATCGCAAGTGTCCTCTCTGAGAGTCAGTCGGAGACTCGCAACAGGTGGGGCACAGGTGTCGAAGCGAGGTCTAAGGTCGGTTCAAGTTGCAAAAACAGCGTCAGCGAGAGCAGCAGAAGCACGTCTACGATCCTGATTGCAGGTGAAGAGTGGATGATAGACGAATCGCTGATACGGCTGCCGCGCTGTGAACCGATGCCGTAAGAGAAAACGAGCGAGCGATCGACGGTGCTGGAACGAAGCAGTGCTGGTCTCGTCAAGCAAAAGAGATGCTGTCGAGGAGATTGTCGGATGATGGGGTGAGAGGATGTCGAATGATGGAAGGCGACAAAGACTTTTCCAACAACAGATGATGGACCCCGGCCCGACCTCTCGACAGACTTGAGTGGACACTGACTGGCTGAGTGAATGACAAACTGACACTCAATCCAGTCGGTGTGGCTTCGCTCAGACTCGTCCAATTGCTCGTTGCACTGAATGCTGCCTGCCGCTTCTTGCTCTTTGCCAGGCTCACACGCACCTGTTGGGGTTCTCAAGTCGGAAAAATTGGCAGTTGCAGCCAAGTTCATCCTTTTCAGCGTTTTGCTGCCAGCGCCGCGCAGAGCCAAATTCACCGCTTAACCTGCACTGTCCTCTTCCTGCCATCGCAAACAGCCGCTTGCCCAGTTGAGTGTGCGTGAAGCGCTGATCGACCTCTAAGCCTCAAAATTACTCGAGTAATTGAAGACTATTGAATGAGTTCAAGTGTGTCCTGAAGTGCGCTATTTGACTGTGCCAAGGTTAATTAGAAAATGTACCTGCGGCATGCCTAATCAGTCAATTGAATTGGTCTTGGCCAGACCCGATGAATACCAGAGTGCAAGCGAGCTCGAATTGAAGAAAATCAAAATTCTATTGGTAACGGCAGTAACCTTCTTTTGATCATAAAACGGCTGTATTCTTAGCCTTTCGATCATCAGTCACAGAAAAAAAAAAAAAAAAAAAAAAAGAAAAAAAAAAAAACTCTGTCACAATGCGTGCAGCGAAGCGGCTAGAAAGCCTACACTCAACAGCCTGTCACCATCCATCACTTGGCTTCCTCTCTGTCGTGCAGTATTGGACAGGCTTCACCCAGCAGGCGCAGTCCGTTGGTCCTGAGTAATGCCAAAGCTTCTGTCCTAGCAAGAGCTGTTCAAAACGAATGAAACACACCAGTTATTGTGGGAGATATGAGACGAGTTGTGCCCAAAGGCACATTACTTAGGCCAGAGGTTTGCGAATGATCAACCGCACGTTCGTTCGTGCGGGTCATGCGCAACGCTTTTTCTATCACTTTTCATTTCAGGGGTGACCTTGACATTGAGGAAGTTGCCGACGGAGGCCTTCGTTCCATACATAAGGCATGGTTGCTGCATAATCTAGGAGTAATCTCGCACCAGCATTGAGGCATTGCAGAGCCCAAGTCTCCCACAAGAAGCCAAAACGGTGCCGGTACAGTTCCTCCGAGCGCAGATTGAACTCCGAGTAAGGAAGAAGTGTATTGAATATTCCGAACTCCCGGTCCAAGTCTGTCTCTGACATGGTTGGAATGAGAAAGCCACAAAAGTGGGTCCAGGCAATAGGGGCCGCCTACAACGGTGGAAACTGAAGCGACACCCACAGTCTTCCCGGTTCACACTGGACTCGAGAAATGAAGTCGTGCTTGGGGTTCCGCCAGCATGGAGTATAAAATCTTGCTCAAGTGCGATCCCAAAAGCAGATTGCAGTACCACCTAAGCGATTCTCTGTGGTCATACATCATCTTCCTCGTCGGCTGATCAGGGGTCTTGCTCTTGCCAGCCCCGTCTGATCGGTAGAAGTCTAGACTAAACCCGAAAAATGCTGAAGCGACTCCTGATCTACTCCACGCTTCTCTTCCTCTCAGCCTACTCAGCTGTCTGTCTACCCGTGTATTCACGTGTGCTCAACCCAGCTCAGCCCCAGGAGTCTCTCCGATGGGCACCTGCCAAGGTTGCCTTCGCCTCACGAATTCCACCCTACACCGATTTTTGGACTTACAGGATCTACCGACCTGCCCGCCGCAATTCCTCCCGCAAGCTCCGCCTTCCTAGCCTTCCAAGTGGACCATGGTCAACAGCATGGGACCTCTATGAGAACACAGTAGACAAGCTCAAACTGTTCAAACGCTCAGTCCCTCTCACAGCCTCAGAGAGGATCGCGATGCATCTTCGACCAACCGGATGGCGTCAAAAACTTCAAGACTTTTGGACCAAGGTCACGTTGCGCGAATTGAAGCCTGTACGTGCACAGTACGATGCCGCCAAGGCCAAGTATGCGCAGTATCGAAGAAAACCGTACGAACAGACCAAGAAGCAGGGATGGATCCGATCTCTACGTCCTTGGCGTCGTCCTTAGAGACATTTCACATTGACGCCAAACCCAGCGAGAATATGTCGAGCTCAATCATATACCTGTACCGGCACCGTACCGCCAGACACCAACAATCGGTATCAGTACAAATCACCTTCATCCCAAACGATACGGCTGCGGTGGCTTCTATGAGGTCAATGACGATTCTAGCGTGAGAAGAAATTGGATCGAGCTATGCGAGTGCGATGGAATATGATGATGCCGTGACTAAAACCAAAAAAAAAAGAGTCCCTGTAAAAGTGGCGCGGGTCGGCTGGCTATGCAGTGGCAGAGAACCAGATTGCAATCAGCGAGAAGGCGGATATGCCGATAATGAGCGCATTCGGTATCGATGGGCGTGATCCTGCATTCGATTCACGTAGAAGAAAGTCGACGCCCATCGAGTTGCAGTATGCATTTCCGAAAGCATCAGTAGCGATGTATCGTTGATATCCTCCCCAGCGCATGCCGTCCTCGCCTGCACCGCCATTTTCGGCGGCGCCGATGCCCTCGGGCCCACTGTCCGCAAAAGTACCATAGTCCCTCTGTGCAGTGATGTCCCACAATGGACACGCCCACTGGATCAGAGGCGGGCACGTTCGCGTCACAAAGTAACATGTGTAAATGCAAGGCAAAAGCTCGCCGTAGAATCCTGGCTGAAGCTGCTGATCGATGAATGACTGGCGTGAAGGGAGCGCATCGGAGCCGTTTCCATTGCGATTGACAATGTATGGCAGCAGCTGGGTGTTCTCTCCCGTCGGCGCGCCCGTAAGCTCAATGCCTTTTTGAGTTGCCCTCGATTGCGTCTCGGGATCTGACAAGGGGTCTGTGCATCGTGGCATCGCGACAGCACATAACCAATCCTGATATGACTTCTTGCAAGTGTCGCATGTCTGGACGTACGAGTACATGCCAAACTGGGAATCACCGCAGGGGAAAGTATCGATCATGGTGCTGAAGTTGCCGTATTGCGGATCAACGAACTGCTCGATAGCCGACAGCGCCGTTGACGTTGAGATGGCTGGATTGACAGGGATTGAGTATGCTACGTTTGGGCAAAAAGGCACGTCATAGACTAGTCGGCAGTTGTCGTTGCGTTTGGTCATCATCTTGATGGCTGGGAAGATCGTTGTTGTTATACTGTGATCTGTATCTGAGCCAACGTTGCTAGTCTCGACGATCCACACAGTGTAATTGGTTGCCGCCGCAAGACCTGATATCTCGAACTGGCGGCGGGTATCATTGAGCGAGTTTGCCTCAGTGCCTCGACGGGTATCGCTGCTGTTGACCTCAATCTCTGGGAAGTCGTCGAGCAGATCCGCCCAAGCGTCCGCAATGGCACAGAAGGACGAGTTGTAATACTCTGCATCAGGCAGCGAGTAGTCGCCGAAGGTTGGAAGGATGATGGCATCCAGTGTCGGTGGCAAGGCTGTGCTATAGTTGAATGATGATAAGAGTGCTCGAGTCTGATCCGTGTCGTCCAATCGTGGCCGTCGAGTCAGATCAACAGACTCCATCTTCGTGCGAGTACTTGCTACAACCTGGAATTGGTACGTCCCTGGGGTCACATTGCGGCTATCTGCTGGAGGCCATACACCCATCCACAATGATTCCGAGCTGTTGTCTTCGGTCTGACGTACATCAAATCGCACCGATGTGGAGCCACCTAGCGCATAACCGACATGTCTCGAGTCAAGGACACTAGCATTCGCCGGACCCGGGCTTTGGAAGAGTTCGTTGTCCGAAATCCATAGCGAAGCGAGGGTTGACTGGCGGGCATCGATAGCCGACTTTCCGAGCTCTTCCAACACGGTTGCATTGGAAGTGTTGTATGAAGGGATGGCTGGTCCGCTACATATTGATACAGAGGTCCAGACGGTGACTGTCTTGTTGGTTTCCGGGAATGCGCTTGCGGGGATGGTGAAGTTGAAGTAGGCGCCTTCGGTGGCATTGAGGTCGATCCGAGAGCGAGCAATGACCGAGTCATTCAACGCCACAGCCTTGATTGTAGAGTTGAAGATGTGAGTAGCTCGCCCTGGGATAGCTGTTCTCGTTCTCGATGGCGAGACAGAAGGGCTCAATGGCAATGTGGAACCGGATGATGCGGATGAAGTTGGAGCTGGTGATGGTTGTTGAGCTGAAGCGAACGGTATGCACAGGAGGCCGAGCAACAAAAACAGAAGTGTCAGGCCGAACCGAGCTCTAGGCCAACCGGTTGGGCTCATTGTCCAGTACGCTGCTCGCCGGAGCGAAGATTGAGATGTCGATCTACTGCATGGGCATTTGTATGGGCGATGGACTGCTTGCATGTGCTGTAAAAGGCGACAAAGATGATGTAGGTGCAGGTGGTGCGGTGGTAATGACGAGATAAGTGATGCTCGCCGGGAACGAAAAGGACCTCAAATTTCGGTGGGTGCCAGCTGCAGGTCATGACATGCGTAAAACCAAGAAGACACCGTAAATTACGCCTCTCGGCAGCTCTATTCGAATTCCCGAGACCCTGAAGTTCGGCCGCTGAAGGTAGAAACCACGGGGACGCAGCATTCGCACTACAGAGGAGCTGTTCGGTCTCGCAAGATGACTTACTGGGTTATCTGATCCTACACATGCTTTCCGGAGCCACAGGAGACACTGATGTTCGTCAAAGGCACGATGTGTGCCTCGCAAAAACGAGAACGAGGCTGTACTGGTACAGCTGCCAACGTGAGGCAGGGTCAGGCGAAGTTTTCTGCGGGAGCTGAGCAAAAGCGACTTTCAGTTCTCTTTTTTTGGATTGAATTATTTTATATTTTTGATTGTTGGTGTGTGGCCCTTCTCAAGATCTTTTTCATAATCTTCCGACGAGTGGAGGTCGAGCTTGCATTTCTGCTCGGCAAAGCAAACACACTTCTTCCGAAGCTGTCAACTCAGCCTTACTTTTCTAACCACCACATCTGCATCTGTCTCATACTACGCTCGTAAGCGGCTTCGTCAACGACGGCTGGCGGATAGTGCATGCCTTCCGTCGAGATGAGTCGTACCCCGCTCAGGGATGCCGCTGCGATTGCATCGACCATCTGCCAGATCGCAAAGGGCGTCATCATCTCACCAAACGGGGTCAGTAGACCTCCCGCTCGCGGGGTAGCAACACCATGGCCTACTCAATTCGCCAGAAAGACGAAATCGGTAGATCTCACTACGTCTCCTGATGCCTCTATGTCGCATCCCGCCGCTCCAGCTGATGCCTCACTGAAGGTCGAGCCAACCAGAGATCACTCTCCACCCGTTTGCAGACCATGGCCAAGTAAGAGCTTAAAAGCTGATACGCAACACAAAGATGATGCTATCACACATACAGCTACAATTTCTCCGATCTCAGCGAAGCTTGGTTCAGAGGGCCAGGCTAGAGCACCTTGGGAAACAGCATCTCCTATAGCGCCACAATCGACTCGATCGTCTGCAAGTGTAGAGCCCGAAGGTGTATTCACACCGATAGAACCAAGAGACGTCACATCCACATTAGATCTAGAGACATCTAGGGAAAGCAAAAGGGCACCTTTAGAAAAGTCAAAGGTAGATAGCAAAGTCTCCATCCAAGAGCTACCAGCAACATCCGCCATTGCACCGGAGCCAATACAGAAACAACAAGCATCCAGTCATGGTGATGTTCCCGCCCCCGACCTGAAGCTCGAAACTCCTTCGATACGGGATGCACCATCAGTACCCACGGATTCCGAAGAGTACGATGCCGTCAAAGAGTCCAAGCACGTCCCTCTGCGTGCAGCCAAGGTTCCCTCCTCACGTCTAGGTCGTCTCTTTCATTACGGAGGTCTTGGAGCAGGACTCGCCTTCGGCGCCGCAGGCTCGCTTCTTCGAGGCTCGTCCTCGGCTGGGGCAGACGGATCCAGCAGCATCTTCATGTCAGAACAGAACGTAGCGCGGCTGGTTGACAAGCTCTCCACGATGCGCGGTGCAGCTCTCAAGCTAGGCCAGTTCCTGTCAATCCAGGAGACCAAACTGCTACCTCCGCAGATAGAACAGGTGCTGTTGCGCGTCCAGAACAGTGCGAATTACATGCCAATCTGGCAAATGAACAAGGTCATGAGCCAGGAGCTAGGTGCAGACTGGCGCGAACGTCATTTCAAGGAGTTCGAGGACATTCCCTTCGCGAGTGCCTCGATCGGCCAGGTGCACTCTGCTGTCCTGAGCGATGACTTCCCGGATCCGGAGCTAGCGGGGCAGAAGGTGGCAGTCAAAGTGCAATTCCCTAGTGTCCTCGAGTCGATCGACTCTGATCTTTCATATCTACGGTGGCTTGTGTCGGCATCAGCAATCCTACCGAAAGGTCTGTTCCTCGAGAACACCCTTCGCGTCCTGGGACAAGAGCTCAAGGATGAGTGCGACTACGAGCGAGAAGCAGAGATGGGTCGACGCTTCCGTGCGATCTTGCAAGATTTTCCCGAGTTCGAGGTGCCGAAAGTGGTCGACGATCTGTGCACTGGGAAAGTGCTGACAACCGAGATGATGCGAGGCCGACCTCTCAGCATGGCTTCACGCTACCCGCAAGACACACGGGACCGTATTGCCGAGTCTATTCTGAATCTTTCCCTATCAGAACTCTTCCGCTTCCGACTCATGCAGACCGATCCGAACTGGTCCAACTTCCTCTACAACGAGAGGACAGGCAAGATCCAACTCATCGACTTTGGTGCTACGAGGGAATATTCGAAGGAGTTCATGGACAACTGGCTGCAGATGCTTCAAGCTGCCATCGCTGGTGACTATGATATGTGCCTGCGATGGTCGAGGAAGGTGGGGTACCTGACCGGCGAGGAGAGCCCGGCGATGGAGAAGGCGCATGTCGACTCGATGATCGCGCTTGGCGAGCCGTTCCGTCCAGACGCACCTAATCCATATCCGTTCGAGCACCAGACCATCACGGATCGTGTCAAAGAACAGATCCCTCTCATGCTTCGAGAGCGACTGACACCGCCGCCACAAGAAACATACAGTTTGAACCGCAAGCTCAGTGGAGCGTTCTTGCTCTGTGCTCGGCTCAAGGCGCACGTCAGTTGTCGATCGTTGTTCGAGAAGGTGGAAATTGACTACCAGCTTGGTCCAGAAGCGGAGTTGACTGTCTCTTCAGGGTCAAGCTCCGGCAACCGAACAGCCAAGGGCCCTTTTGACTCGCCCGAGCAGCGCCGACAATTTCACACGGCGTTCCGAGCAGCGCGAGAACAGGAGCAATGCAAGCACGGACGCAACCTCGCAGATCGGTTTCCTCGCTCCAAGATCATGGTCACGAACGATTCTGGTCCGTCCACCGGCTCCCCGACGATTGGCGATCAGGTTGAATCCCTCTCGGGAAGCCCAACAGCCTCCGCTTCGATGCAAGAGACTCCGGCTTACGCCACTGATTCCGATAGCAAATCTAGCATCGACGTCACTCGGCCTGCAACCCCTGCCGAAGTCACGCCACCTTCGTCAGAAGCATCCGGCAATGCAACGCCTCAGGCACCCCAGACAAGCATGGGACCGACGCTGATCAGAGGCATCGTGATTCCCCTCAAGCCTCCTCCGCCAGGTCCGGAGGAGTGTTGCATGTCCGGCTGTGCACACTGCGCCTACGACATCTACGCTGAAGATCTGGAAGACTTCCACTCGCGCTTGTCATCCGTGCGATCGCAGCTGGCGCAAGTATCACCACCTGTCACGCGCGAAGAGTGGAGGTCGGATCTGCTAGGCGACTATCCGTCTGCCTCTGCAGGCAGTCCTGGCTCAGAAGAGGATCTGAAGGAGAGAGCTCAACAAGAGGTTGACCGAGTGATTGGCGATCTGGACCCCACAATGCGCGCTTTCCTCGAGATGGAGCGCAAGATGAAAAAGCAAGAGCGCGAGAAGGCCAAGCAAGCCGCCGCTTGTTATAGCATGCTGTAGAGCACTTGGTCATTCATCATACACAAGTACGGCATCTTGTTTGCAGAGAGCGAGTGTGCGGACCGTTCAAAGGTTCACAAACTCGCACCACCCGATCAAGATCGAAAGGTGGTGTTGGCCCGATTCACCTGAGTTGTGCTTTTGAAACTGAGGCATTTCATCCAGAATCATCCAGAATTTTGACCGAAAACGCTTGAATTCGCAATCATGCATAACTTGACCTGAGGTCGCAACTTTCAAAAAGCTCAGCGAATCTCCTGGTACGCGGGTGCCCGTGCGTTTGACTTTGAACAAATTCCTCATCCGCCGATGAGTTCAGGATCGGCGAGGATTATTCAGAGCCAGCGTCAATTAGCTCCACACAGGCTCCACTCCTAGTTGATGAGGTGTGTGCAAACTGCGAAGCGCCTAAAGGATCCTTCTTCACATCATCATCATCCTCCACGAATTCTCGCCTTCGTTGTCGCTTCGAACCACATACGACGTTTCTGTTCTCTTCCTAGCTCGCATCGGCATACATCCGAACCACTCAACTCGTTGCTCTTCAGCAGGTACGAGGCCCGGGCCCTTTACGACACGACATCATCGGCAGATCCGACGCACCCTTTCGTAGCCCCAACAACAAATCATCATATCAATAATCCATCGGTTCCCAAAAACATAGCAATCGGGACTTCCACCACACCAGAGCAAGCAATATGGAAGGCATCGACGCAGACACCAAGCTCGAATCGCTCTCGGACGCTCAGCGTCTCGAGCTGGCCGAGAAGCTGCGATCCGAGTCCTCAGACGGACGACCCCTTATCTCGTCTGTTGAGCCGATCGAGGTTTTGCAGAAGGAATACGAGTCGAACCCGGCTTTCCTGGGCAAGGTCAACTGGCTCAAGGAGCAGGCGGGATTCATTGGCATCCGTCGCGCTAAGGGCGATGGTGACTGCTTCTACCGCGCATTTGCATTCGCATTGCTGCACAAGATCATGACGATGAAGGACCGACCGATGCACCATTTCACCGTTAAACATGTTGAGTCGACTCTGCAGATCCTCAAGCAGGCCGGCTTTGATGAGGAAGTGTACACCGACTTTTATGAGCCGCTCAAGGGCTTGTTGAACAGGATGTATTCGACGGACCCCGAGACCAAGGAGCTGAACGAACAGGCGCTTATGGAGGCGATGAACGATGCGGAGCAGTCCAACTCGATCGTAGTGTATCTGCGTCTGCTCACGTCGGCGTTCCTCAAGCTGAATTCGGATGAGTACACGCCGTTCCTGTTTTCGCTGGACAGCGCCGCTGGTGATGCGGCGCCACCTGACATGGCTACGTTCTGCGCCAACCAGGTCGAGGCGATCGGTAAGGAGGCGGACCATGTCCAGATCACCGCGCTCTCGCGTGCACTCAAGGTCTCGCTCGACGTTGCCTACCTCTCCCCGCAACAGGCCCCGCCGGAGACGCCGCTGGACGAAGACTTCCCCGCCGAACAGGTGCACGCCTCGACCGAAAACTCAAAACCGGAACCCGAGCACTCGACCGCATCGATAGATGTACCCGGCAAAGAGGCCGAGCAGAGGAGGACAATCGCAGAGCATCCCGACCGCTGCGATGTGGTCAGGTTCGAAGTCGAGGGCGGCCAGATCACCGAAATCGGCACCATGCTTCTGAGACCAGGCCACTACGACCTCCTCGTCGAGGCGCCCACTCCCGCATCGCCCGAGCCAGAGATTCCACCCGTCGCCTCTACTTAGTCGGCTCATCCCCTAAGAACAAATTTCAACTAGCACACACACTTCAGAGGTCGTCCGTATTCAATGTATCGTAAAGTCGTCATCACAGTCTTCTCCGACCAGTCGAATATCAAGGTCAGAACCCAAAAGTGAAGAGAAAGCCCGTTACTATTAGAGAAAGTTTGAGAGAGTTGACAAGCACGCCGGGTGCAAAGGACGGTTCACTGATGGTGTTGATGCATGCTCTGACTGCCAGTCGCATTGCTGCTTCCGCTGAGATTCCACGTCGACTGCGGTTGCCAGAACGACGTGTGCTCAAAAGCGGTCATGTAGTTCCACATGCGCTCCAGCGACTCGGGGTCATCTACCACGTCTGGCATCCCCGCCGCAGCCGCAGCCGCAGCCGCCACAACTGCAGACTCATCGGCAGGTGGAATTGCTGAAGCGAGCAGCATGTTCGACTGTGCGTCGGCCAGTAGACTGCTGGCATCGGCAGATCCGGTCGATGAAGCGTGCGAAGAAGAGGCACCAGAGTTAGGCCATGCCATACCAGCTGCTGTGCCTCCACTAGCAGGAGTGAGCATACCCGCCGCCGTGGCCGTGACTGCGGTGCCATCCAGTGGCATCTGGTTGAGCAGCTTATCCATGTTGGTTGTCGTGTCAACATCGCCAGCGGCAGCGGCAGCCGCGAGTTGCGTGGCTGCAGTGGGTATATCCAGGTCCATGGCAGCGCCGTCTGCTACGATCAGGGGAACTTGAGCAAGTGCTTTGCTGACGCTATCGCCGTTCGACATGTCTTCGACCTTGAGGTCGGTCGCTACCATCTTCTCCCCTGGCTGAGCCGCTGCCTGCGTCAGGACTGCATCTCCGGTGCCATTCGGTGCCGTTGCTTCCGATGCGAGGTTTTGCAAGGCAGCACCGTTTCCTGCTGCTGTTGTAGTGGCCTTGTTCGTGGGTTCCGCTGTTCCTTCCGCAGCCCCTTTTGCGTCACCAACAATCGATTCCGCAGCTTTGATCACGGCAGCCGTAGAAGTGACAGGTGGTGTTGCATCGGCAGATCGACTATCGCCTGGGGCAAGACTGCTGGTCGTGATTGTGGTAGCTTGTTCGCTGTCTTTGCCAGGTGTCTGCACTGTCGCAGTAGATGCTCCGACCGCAACGGATGTTGTGGCTGGATTCTCGGGCTCGAAAGCAGCGAGAACGGACTTAAGATATCGGCCATAGGGAGTCGCGGACCCGTTTCGATGACGCGGCGTTTTACCGGCATTTGTCATGCTAGTCGAAAGCCGACGCACGAGGGCAAGGAGCGTCTCTTTGTCAGCAAAGGCATACTTGTGTTGCAGGTTGGTCATGCGCACAGCTGACACGGCGGCATAGACAGCCATTACCACGCGATCGTTAGACCAGGTCACTAGCGCTTCCTCCGTGAAGTCGTTCAACACAGTGTCGATGAGCGAAATTGCTGACGTCCAGCAGTCGACCGAGACTGAGGAGCCGGATAAGAAGCCCTCGTACTGCTCTGTTGCGCCAAGCACCAGAGAGTTGATGAGCAGGCGCGAGTGATAGTAGAATAGCTTGGCGGTCGGGGCCCATCGAACTAGATACTTGCCAGCAGCGGTACTGGTGTCGACCTCCTTGATCTTATCGTCCGTGTTGATGCACCACGTCTCCTTCCACTTTTCGAGGTCTGCATTTGCGTTCTTGCGGAAGAACTCAAGACCAGCGAGTCGGCGGTCAAACATGCTCTGTCCGCCAACACCGAGAGCCGTGGCAGTCTGTGTCTCGTCAAAGCGGTCTGGACTGGTGAGGTAGGTGTCGAATGCCTCTGTATGCTGAGCTGTAATGCGACGGAGCTTGATCAAGCTCACCAGCGAGACGTCTTCGGGCAGCGCAAAGTCCTGTCGGTGCCACATGGAGCTCTGAACGATCATGCGATCTTCCGAGATCGTCCAGGGTCGGCCTGTCTGTGCACTCAAGGTTCGATCGTACAGGAACAGGTTGAACCAGAGCCTTTCTCGATTGCGGACGCGACGTGCCACCTGTTCATTGCCGAGAAGGTTCTCGCTAGGCGTGACCTTGCGGTTAACACCAACCTCCGTGGCCGTCCGGATGGCGAAACCAAGATACTGCCACGAACGGTCGTCGACAAGACGGTTGGTAGGTCGACTGTAAGTAGTCAAGATCAAAAACGCCTGGCTGATCTCGACACTCTTGTACCCGCCCAACAGGATGGTCGGCAAAAGCTTCTCTTGACAGTGCTTGTCCAGCACGGAGGCGAGCTTCGCATCTTGTGGCGTATCCGAGAAGCGTGCTGCCATGGCTGAGATGACGGTCGTAAGGAAGGCCGAGCGCATGCGGACAAAGGCAACACTATGAAGGAATGGGTCGAAGAGGTCAAGCACCGGATTGATGCGTGCGAAGAAGACGTCAAAGAGACGCTCCAGTTCTTTGAGGTCGACCAGTCCAAGCTCGACAGGGTCCAGACTTTCGCTGTCGTCGTTCTTACTGTGGAAGAGACTCAAGTTGAAGTAGCCCTTGCGCGACGCACCTGCTTCGCCCTCTCCACCCGATGTGACGCCGCTAGATTCCTTCGGCAGCGTTACAGTGGTAATGGTGACTTGCTTGCCCTTCGCTGATTCGAGAGTTGCTTCTTCGTCGGCAGCGTCACCATTCTCTGCGTCGGTGTCCCACTCAGCTATCCTGCGTCTGCGAGTTGGGAATCCTCCTCCACGAGCAGCCCGAGACCGGCCACGTTTTCGCTTGCCGAGCATTGCCGTCGTGACTTCGTCGGCAGGCGACTCGATGATTTCACCAGGCGAGGCTCCGTTGACACCGGAGGTGGCGCCCTGCTTCTGGCCATTGACCACGCCTGCAGAGATGCTGCTGCTAGTTGTGACAGCATCAGCGCTCAAGCCACCTGGGCTGGCACCGGAGCCGTACCCTCGGCGTGCTTGCGCCTTCCCCTCGCGGTACTCCCAAGCCTCATGGTCGAGAGTTGAGGGTGTAAGAACGTTCGGTCGTCCCAACGAAACGCCGGAGATAGTCTTCGCGGTTGAAAGCTGACTGCTCGCCGTTGCGGTATGTGCAGCAGTATCTTGTTCAGACTCATCCATGGCAGTCGGGCCGTCAATCCTGGGCAGCTCGCCTGCAGGGAAGGACTTGGACCGCATGTCATTCTTCAAGAAGGCCGGCTGGCTGTGGCTTGTCGATTCGGTACCTGTGTCTTCAGTCAGGAGTTCGCCACGGTTGGCATTGAGAAGAGGCGGCAATATGCGCGAAGAAGGCCAGCCTCGTTGACCACGGGCAAAGTCATCTTGTTTCCGTCCATACAGAGGGCGGCCAAGACCTGTCAGGTTGACGGCAGCGCTGACTGCCATGCGGTTAGAAGGGAGCGTCGGATGCAGCAGGCCCATGGTCTCGACAGCTGCAAGAGAGCTTCGACTGCCCGGTTCGACCCGTCCGCCCTCAATGCGCGCAGCGGCGGCATCAGAGGCCTGGGCTAGCAACTTGAGGGGATTCGACAGGACATAGTCGTGTTCCTCTCTGGTGGCGTCAGCGTCGTCTTCAAGCTCGTCCTGCTCGTCCTCGTACTCCTCATCGGCATCCTGATCGTACCCACCGCCTCGACTAGATGCTCGTTGGTGATGAGATGCTCCGTCACGGCGCTGTGGTCGACCCTTTGAAGCGCTACGGGATTCGGACGTGGAGATCGACTTTTGCGAATTGCTGTGATCATTGGCGTTCCCATAATGCGAAGGCGCCTTGTGCTGCTGACCATGCGTTGCTGGGAGGTCTGAACGTCGGCTGGAGGACATGTCCATCCTTGCCTTGTTATTTCTCTCGGACCCTAGCTGACTGTCCCAGTGAGCATAGTTGTGGCTTGGCGCTGGGCCATTGTGCGGGTAGGGCCTACTCCGGTTATGCGCAAAGTTGTCGTGCTGCTTCACGGGCGCAGAGACGGAGTTCGAGCTGTGCGGAGAGGAAGTGGCGGACGCCGGAGCATGATCGCGCCATCGTCCAGGACTGGCATGTTCGCTGTCGCGTCGAGCGTGTGAATAGGAGCCGCTTTGTTGCTGCGGATGCTGATGATGTTGCTGGTGCTGCGGATGTTGCTGTTGCTGATGCGAGTGTTGGTGCTGAAATTGATGCTGCGTGTGCTGGTGATGCTGATGCTGATGCTGTGGCGGATGCATCGGTGGATGATGATGTGCCTGTGCATAGGCATAAGGGTGACCAGATTGTGCAAGATCAGACGGAGCGGATATGGAGGAAGAAAATCCTCCGTTCTGGCCATACTTTTCGTTAGCAGCATGGAAGCGATCGTCTGGGTAGTGAGGCGGAGGACCGCCTCGGGCTTGTCCAGATGGTGTGTGACCGAAACCGCCTCCCGACTTCCACGACGCGTCTGTAGCGTGATGGCGAGTGGTGTTGCCATCGCCATAAGCAAAGCCAGCGTTATGCTCGGTCTGAGCCTTGTCCGGCGTGCTGCGACCATTGCGAGAGGTTTGCTGCTTTGGATGAGTGTCGGGTCTTCCGTCGGATGAAGTTGACCTGTTCGGGGAATCGTAGCCGTCACTTGCATTGCGTCCTCCGCTGCGCATATCGGTGGGCACCGAAAATCGCTTGTTTGGCTTTCGGCCTCGCTTGTGCTTTTCAAAGAGGCATTCTCGCTGATGCTTCACGCAGCGCTTGCATGGCACTTGACCATCGGTAGGAGCCGAGCATTTGATCTTTGCAGACCGACATTCGAGACAAGCAATTTTGGCGCCTTGTTTTGTGTCCGCACCTCCAGGACCATCAACAAAGACGCGAGGCTTTTCGTCATGCTCTGCATCTGCCCCGGGCAATGGTGGCGAGTCAGAGGAGGCCATGGTGGCTTGTTCAAACGGCTAGCGATGGAGCGAGCTCAGTGAACTTGGCTGCAAAGCAAAGGAACTTTTCTAAATCTTCTGCCGACTCCGCTTGGCAAGACAAGATGGCGAAAATCCCAGTGAGCCGGGCTACGATCTGTAGCAGAGGTTGGGGCAGATTGGACTGGATCGAGATGGAAGGTTGCCTGCGGAGGATGCCGCCGGTTCGTCCGATGAGAGGAGATTGCCGGACCAAAACTTGCTTGCAGTAGACCAAGCGAAACTGTCCGGGGTGCTGTAATCCAAAGCCGTATGGGTCCCACCGATGACGGGGGATGACGAGGGACTGGAGAGAGGCGGACGAATACGAAGCAGAGACGCTCTTAGCAAGGATCGAGCTGTATGCGTTGTCGCAAGTTGTGATGTCGGTCCGCAATCAAGAGTAGCAGAGGGGCGTAAGGGTCGGCCTGTCGCGATATCGCACCAACGTAGCTATAAAGTCAACGTCGTTGGTGCGCCGGACTCTTCATTGGCAATCAGCAAGATGAAGTGTGGGTCTTGAGCTGGACGCGAAAAGGAGTCGAAGCAAGAACAATGCACTACCGGATGCTCGGTCCAAGTGTCCGTGGTGAAAGCAATGCACGGTCGATCGAGCCGTCGAGTTCCCAGAGCAGATGAGAGAGTGCCGTGGGATGGTAGATTCCTCCGTGGGAGATGTTTCGGCGTCCAAGTTAGTAGAGTTATTGGGGCCGCGGACGTGCTCGAGATGAATGTGCCACAATTTTGCAAAGTGGAACGCCGATGGATGGCTTGCAACTGGGAGGGTGAGTGTAGGGAGCGTGCCGAAATGGAGATGTACCGAAAGTGAATTGCGATGGTGGATGGACCGATAGCGATGAAAGGGCGACGTGAACGAACTGGCTAGCAGAGGGCGAACAGAGGGCTGAGTGTTGCGCTCAGAGGTTTCAAAGAAGATAGCGGCGACATTAGCGGCGACCGTCGATGGGAGAAGACGCAGCAGCGGCAGCATCCACAGCACAATGGCAGTTCTCTGTGGAGCGCCTGCGGAGATCCAGCAGCAACCACAGAAACACGAAGCGGTGTCTACGCGCGAGGTTCGGCGAAGGGCACCAGAGCGCAGAAGCCCGAGAAGGGTTCAGTGCACAGAGCAGCGGGACCAACGGCAGCAGCAAAGCAGCTAATTCACACGAGGCAAATGATGCGCCAATTGGAAAAGGAACACGGATTTACTCTCTCCCTCTCTCTCAGTTACTGTTCGCTCAACTCTGTCCAGTTTAGACAGCCCGGCTACGGTGGCCACGCTTAACCACCTTTTTCTTCGCCGCTGCCAAAATGTCAAATTGGCGTCATTAAGCGAGACCAGCGGGAAAGGCCAACTCCGCCCGACTGAAGACGCTTTCGTCCAGTCCCGCCTGCAAGACGAGACAAGTTGCAGTAGGTCTGTGCATCAGATCACCGAGGCAGGCAACGGAAATGCTGCGTATAATGACTCTGCGTCCTCGTCCTGCACCAAGCTTCTTTCCAAGTGCTGATGCTTTGCATTGACACAATCGTGTGGGACAAGGAAAGATCAAGGTTGTCGCGGGAGGAAGTCCTGCAGATGCGCGTTCTGAATTTAGAAACAAGGTCGCTCACACCTCTCGTCGTGATTTTTTCCTGCAACAGTGTGCCTAATATGGATTCAACATGGCAGCCCCATTAAATTGATGAACAAGGTAGTAGCAGCAGAGTGAGGTGCGGCCATTCAAGCCAACACAACCGCATGCTGGCTTACCGCAGCTTACCCTCACGCACAAACACACCATGATCAAGAAAGAGGCACGCGTGAGATCTTGAAAATGGTCTTAGGACGAAACGAGCTGTCAATCTATACAGTACATGAGCCACCACATTCAACCAGTGCGGCCAAGAGAATCTCCTTTAAAAGTGGATAGCCTTGGAGTAAGATGCCATGGCAGCCTCCTTGAATGCCTCCGAAAGAGTGGGGTGCGCGTGACAGGTGCGGGCAATGTCCTCTGCGGATGCCTGGTACTCGATAGCCAGGACAGCCGAGGCGATCATCTCACCAGCGTTGGGACCGATAATGTGAACACCGAGAACCTTGTCAGTCTCCTTCTCGACAAGGAACTTGACGGTACCCTCAGCATCTGCGTTGGTCTTGGCACGCGAGTTGGCAAGGAAGGGGAACTTGCCAACCTTGTACTCGACACCCTCCTTCTTGAGCTCCTCCTCGTTCTTTCCAACCCAAGCGACCTCGGGGTGCGTGTAAACCACCGCGGGAATGGCAGCGTAGTTGACATGTCCGTGGCCGGCCTTGATGATCTCAACGGCAGCGATACCCTCCTCCTCGGCCTTGTGGGCAAGCATGGGCCCGAAAGTGGCGTCACCGATGCACTGGACACCCTTGCAGGTAGTGTTGTACTGGTCGTCGACGATAATGCGTCCACGCTCGTCCTTCTCGATTCCAACAGCTTCCAGGTTGAGGCCGTTAGTGACAGGTCGTCGGCCAATGGCAACAAGGACAACGTCAGCGTCAAGCTGGGTCTTTTCGCCGCTCTTGGCGTCTTCGACGTTGAGGAAGACCTTGCCATCCTTCTTCTCGGCGCCAACAACCTTGGTGCCGAGGCGGAACTTGAGACCCTGCTTCTCGAGCGTCTTTTTGAAACTCTTTGCGATCTCGCCGTCGATGCCTGCACCACCAACAGAGTTGAGGAACTCAACGACCTCGACCTTGGCTCCAAGACGGCTCCAGACACTGCCCATCTCAAGACCAATGACACCGGCGCCAATGACGATCATCTTCTCGGGAACCTTCTGGAGCTCGAGGGCACCAGTGGAGCTGACAATCTGCTTCTCGTCGATCTCGATGCCAGGGAAGGGGGTCACCTCGGAACCGGTGGCGATGATGATGTTCTTGGCCTCAACCTCGGTCTCGCCGCCGTCGTTGAGAGCGACTTTGACAGTGGTAGGGCTCCTGAAGCTACCGGCACCCTTGAGGTAGTCGACCTTGTTCTTCTTGAAGAGGCCCTCGATACCCTTGGTGAGACCGGTGACGGCACTCGACTTGGCCTTGAGCATGGTTTCAAGGTTGAGCGAGATGGATCCAACATCGATACCACGGCTCTTGAAGTCGTGCTGAGCCTGGTGGTAGAGGTGCGAGTTGTTCAGCATGGCCTTGGAAGGAATGCATCCAACGTTGAGGCAGGTACCACCGAGAGCGCCACGCTTCTCAACGCAGGCTGTCTTGAGGCCGAGCTGAGCGGCCTTGATGGCAGCAACGTAGCCACCAGGACCACCGCCAATAACGACGACATCATATGGGTCGGCGCCGGTGGCGAGACCGCGACTCTGAACTCGGGGAAGAGCCGAGACGACGCGGGGGAGTGTCGAGGACTGGAAAGCCTGGTGGCGTTGAAGAGAGAACCGTTAGCGGTAGCGGAAGAGAAGCAAAGACAAATCAGTTTCATTGGATCCGTCTGATAATGAGCCTGTGTGTGCAGGGCTTTGATGCCACTGGTCGGCTTCGACCGAAATGCTTTACGATGCGGGTGCGACGTTCATTGCACATGATGCGATGCGAGGTAGACAAGACACTTACCCTTGCGGGGGCGACCGAAAATCGCGACAAAAGACCAGAGATCATGGTGTCTAGATGGTGATGTATGAGGGTGGCGAAATCTCCGACCGAGGACCGGAAGACGAACGAAAGTGTGATGGTGGTAGAGATGGATAGGTGGCTCGGCGTCGGTCAAATGATCAGAAGGTTGCGAGTGTGGCCACGCTTTTGTTGCTGTTGTTCCGAAGTGGCACGGTCAAAAAGTGCAACTTCGCAAAGACCAACCAAAGGCGCAGTCCAGAGTCCGGTCTTTTTTTTGCTGAGCTGCTGACGCTGCAGACCCGATTCTTGGATGATCGCGCGCTGAAGCTTGGTTTTTGATTTTCGATTTTCTCCCCCAAACAACTGCCAGCTCCAGGGTGCAAATTCGATATCGGACCCAGATCAGAAAAAACACGGTTGCAGACACTGTTTCTTCAATCTATGGACCGCCCAACAATTTCCGTTAAATTCTTACCGTCATTTCCCGCGACTTGGCCGTATAATCCGAACCCGCCAAAGCAGCTAGCATCAAGCAGCAGGCAGCAGGCAGCAGAAAGCCAAGGGCAGTCACGACGGAGACATCCGATCGACACGAGCTTTTTCAAGGGTCTCTTCGGTCTCGCTATTTCAAGGACCAAGTCGATGGCTATAATCGGGCCATTTCCCGATATGCTGATGCACTGTACTTCGATCTATCACGTCAGTCGTCGATGAAGAGGGCCAGCCGACAAGCAATACTCCACATCGAATGTGCCTGCGGAAATCCCTGCATATTTCACCGTTTCCCGCCATGCCCAGTCCCTCTCGGCATGGATCCGACAATAGCATTCGGCGATGCTAACGAGCTTGTTCCAGCCGTTTGCGGTGAGCGAAAATCGGCTGTCAGACACAACGAGACATTTTGTTTTGTCAGTTTCTTCACCGTTCCGTACACATCATCCACCAGCGTCCAATACCTTGTTCAAAAGTCTCGTTTCGGGGTTGCCGGCGCTTGGACTGCAGACGCCTCGGATAGTGACCGATTTTGTTGCCAGCAGCTTCAGCAGAACGGTGGCAGACAAGGATTGGATTGGTCCGACGTCAAGCTGAACATCATACGTACATACACAGAAAGACGCCAACATCAAAACTTGTTACGGCCGGACTCACTAGCTCAGATGGCGATGAAGCACCGCAGCTTTTCCGCCCCTCCGTCTGCTTGAACGAGCACGAACGAGCTCACCGTCGAATGAAGCCACCACGATGGAACGCGGCTGGCTGAACGAGCATCCGCCATCGGCTTCCGCTCATTCCGCCACAAAAATGAAGTCGTCGAGCACCATCGAACAGCTGCCCCACGAAGTCCTGCTCGATATCTTCGCCTATCTGGACGCCGCTTCTCTAGCTCGTGCTGCTCTTACCAGCTCTCGCATCCGTCTAGTTGCTATCCACGATGTTCTTTGGAAACCTTTCATCTCTCATGCCTTTCACATTTTGAGCCCACCGGCGCTTGGTGCCAACATTCATCCGCTCGAATCATCCCTCCCGCTCTGGCATCCCGATTTCGGTCTTCAAGCCGATGTTACTCACCCTCCTTCTTGGCCCACCGCCGACGAATTCCTGGACGACTCGTCTCGCATCGCTTCTAATGACGGTCAAACGAAACGATCGACTGAAACTGCCGGTCTCGAGCTCTTCGAGGGTGCCGAATCATTCTATGAGATCTACATCCGCTTTGTCAGGGTGGCAGAACCTCTTCTGGGATGGTGGGCCTCTGACGTTCCCTTCTATGGCATGGTCGTGCGCATCATCCTGGACATGCACTTCCACTATGACGATGATCACCTCGAAAACGGGCATGCGAAATCACCATCTGACCGAGACAAAGTGGAGCCTGAAAAGTCTACATCTTCGTCAGCATCTAGGTCTGTCAGACGCAAGCGTATCTCGCCGACAATCGTTTGCCAACGAATCTACCCGAACAATCGCCTACAAGGCCTCGACACCGACATGCAGCGCTGGTCGGACGTCACTGGCTTTCCAATGCCCAGCAACACAGCTGTCATCGGTCAAGGGACCATCCTTCGACGCAGCTTGACCCAGATCCGCACCGATCTGTGTGAACCCGGGATCCGCACCGAAAATTTGTGGCATTTAAGCTGGGATGATCTACGGCGCGGCAAGCCCCTGCCGTCGAATATTGAAACGAGCTCGTCCGCATCATCAGTCCCGACGAAGCGACATGCATCGCTTCGCGATGGGCTTAACGCTCACATTTCCAGTCAGTCTTGGTTGCGAAGCCTTGATCCCAACGATGGGCCCAATGGCCACATCATAGAAGAAGAAGAGGCCGACTTCATGCAGGACGAGGCTGAGCAAATCGAGCGTGTTCTGCGACGAGCTGGCGACGCTCCCGCATTCCTCAATTTTGGCTTCGATCTGGAAGAGGACGTTCCTGCCGCCACACACTTGCGACGGATGATCCTAGGACAACATCGTCACAACGTCCACCGCGACCAACATCGGAACAACACACTCTCTGACACTGCTTCAGCGGACGTCGAAGGGACGTTTGATGACGCTAACGTTCATCTTGCATTATCGTCTTGGCAGCCTTACGTCGATGCCAATGAGCGGAATACCGCCTCTGCAGAGCCTTCCTGGATGGCGACTCCTTTGCCTCCTGTCACCTTCCCTCCCCCTGCCTTGCTTCCAGCGATACGCACTACACCGTGGAGTCGCCTTCATCGCGTCCAGATCGGCATGTCTAATATATGGGAGTCCATGTCAGCCCACCGTCGATGGCTTGTGGATGGCGAGCGCTTGCACATCGATTCGCTCACCATGAATCCACCACCACCCTTCCGACCATGGCCTATTCAGGCGCACGCACTCGAATCCGACCCCCGCTTCTTCCCCATACGTAACCCCGATCGGATTTCTCAGATGTCTAGGCCTGTGATCGACCGGGCTGACGGAGACGCAGAGATGGTCACTCCAGCTTCTCTGGCTTCATTCGGACCCGATATCAGCAGAAATGCCCGTATATCGACGACATCAACAGATGCGATCAAGATCAAACACATCCCAATTCCGCCACATCAAGACCCTGCTCATCCGGACTTTGATTGGGACGCCATCGAAGGTCTCTACAGCATGACATATGGTCCGCATGGGATCGAGTTGCTGTACATCCACGCACGCAAGCTGACCTCGCTCGATTTCGAACCCGATGACCGGTTACCGGCTTGGCCAGCAGAGCCTTTGCTTTCGAATGACGACATGTACGAGCAGACCAGGATCAGCCGAGGTAGTGCTGCTCGGGTTGGAGCACGCGTGCTAGAAGCGGTCAAAGTGACTGGCGACCCCAACATACCTCGTGGACAGGTTACGTGGCGTGCTTTCATCGATGATCCTGGTCGAAGCGCCGTACAGTGGAGACCCCCGCCGGATGGGTTCCGAAGACACACACCATGGCCGTTGCGGCCACCAGCTACGATCAGTAGTCAAGACGAGAGATCGCCGGGGTTGGTGCTGCCTGCTCATGGGCGTGTGGCTGGCGAAGGATTTGTAGGACGTGGCTGGGCGACGGCACTCGCCTGTGTTTCTTCAATTGATGAGATTCAGATCTGGTGGCAGCCCATGTACAAAATCTCCGTTGCCAAAAGGCTCGTCGGCGTCTAGGCCAGGACTTCTTCATCAGACGTAAACTTAGCCGATCCAACTGGAAATGCACGCAATACCATTGCTTATACCAGATGCTCTAACTGCGCCCAATAGCTGTTTAGTGAGTGATTGCCTCGTCACCAGCACAGCAGGTCGCACACGCTCGAAGAAGCCCGTAGCGGTATCATACCGGTGCATGGATGGACGGGCTTCTCGGCGTTTCTGTACCCCAGCTTCAAACAACGTGGTCGTTGCCAAGAACACATGCTCCCGTGGGTCGCGGAGATGCGTGCATGGAAGTCGCCAATCCGACGCCAAAGCCGCATGGATGAGCAGCGGCAAGCAGAGCTTGGATTGGCTCGAAGAAGGGGCGTTAAGAGGTATCAAATCGAGGGCTTGGCGAATCACATTGAGCAGGGGAGGCTGTGAACCGGTCTCATAGGGTTTGACGGTCAAATCACCGCCGATCAGTCATAAATTCAGATCGGCATGGCGCGTTTTGCAGTTGCATCGGGAGCTCGAACGGACTAAACGGTCCACTGTCTCACAACATCTTTCGGCACCAACAACCCGGATTCGCTCGACTCCCATCGACCCTTGCAACTTCGATGCGATCTACATTCATACTTTACAGCCACTTTACCCCACATGCCATGCACACAGTCTGCATGTCTGACATGTGTCCAACAAATGTTTAGCATTTGCTGAAGGAGTTGCCGGTTGCGGGGTAGATAGAGATTGACTGTTCCGTGTCGTTGAGCGGTGATCAGTCCCTCTACGATCTGCCGCAGCAAGCCTTGTAGACGGAGCCAGACGTGATTGTGATCTTGACTGGATTTGACTTGTAGACATCGGGTTCTGTTCGATCGACATGTGGTTTCCTCCGTAAAAATCTGGCTCCGGACCGATGGAAGAATTGTGGAAAAGGCGATCATTTGCGGATCGTGCCGGTCGCTCTGCACTCGCTCTGAATTCGCGAAGCCACTTGACTCCAAACGAATGCTTGCAGCCAAGCATCTCTGCACCTCAGATTGCAAGCAAAAAACACATCTTTGCGAATTGAACATGAATCTTCCAGTCTAACCCCCTTCTCGTGTCCTTCTTGCACTGTGTCGGGACCGTTGCGTTCTTTTGTTCATGTACTGCCAGTCACTATGTACCGCTACTCACTGTACAGCTTTTGCACTTTGTTCGGCATTTCAAGTTCCGACGTTCCGACGTGCAAATTGCTTGGCAAGTAGGGTCAGCTGGTCTCAAAATTTTCCGAATCCGAAAAAGTTCCAGCCGAAGCGGAAAGGAAGAGACCCCAAAAGTAGCCGCAACAGGCTTGACTTGTGCTGTGCCTCATCCGAAGCGACAGACCGTTGCTGTAGACTGCCGCACCCGGCGGACAGGAAAACATGCCGCGAGACATTCTCCCACGGAAAAGCGTAGAGAACACAGCCCAGGGCTCCTCCAGTTGGCTCTTGTCTCGACACAACGTGGCCACTTTGACTTGGAGCAATGGATGGATATGAAGTTGCGAGCTGGGCTGTGTGAGTCACAATGGCCAAGCCTCGGATTCAGAAGGGCACTTGCAGCATTGTAGTTGGTGGTCCAATCACAATGTCTTGAGCTCGAAAAGTGGGGAGGATCATGCATGCTCTAGAGTCGGACCAATTTAGCCATGAATAATTTTTGAATCGGAAATGTAGGAAACAACGCTGCGCTGTACAATACCGCAAGCGCTCCATGACGTCCCCAATCCGGCTGCGAGGATTCGGTAAGGAAAAATTCTCGCTTGGTGCTCGGTGCTTCCCTCTTTGATCATTTCGTATGACATCTTTGTGAGGGAAGAACAACCGACGTCGCTCCTCTATCTGATGCTCTGACCCCGGATCCAGCTTATCGAGATTCTGGTTGCACTGAGAGCTGTATTGCTATGCGCAGAAAGTGATAAGACCCAACTCGGGTCACATGAGTGGGCTTTGTTCTTCCCCCTCGGTTGTGTTACCATACTCTGATTCGCTGACGTCCTGCATCGGCCCATCCGCCACCAGCTCAACCTATCCCTCGGGACCCACATCAAGTCGAGTGAGGCTCAATCTCTTTGTCTTCTCACTCCCATCGTTGTCGTCCCGCCCATCTGCCCTATTATCGAGCCCTCGTTCTTCCCACTGCGCAGCGTTTTGGTCTTGATTAAGCTTGGCCGGTGACTCTTCGACCTCTCCACCTGCAACACTCCACAGTGGGTTTTCTCGCTCGCATCTCATTCAGTGGGTCTCTTTCGGCAGATCCGCCTTGATCTACGCCTCGAGTCGGCATTAAGGTTTGCATCGACGATTGCTTCGAATTGCGTGATTCTGCGCTTACTAAAGCCTATCCTGTCAACGTCGCTGACGGATATCGGAGAAAAGGCCTGCGCTTCTTCTATCTGCGCTTCTTCAGAAACCCAAGATCAGACCCTTTCCGCAAACCCAGCCTGACAAGGATCTTTGCCAACATGCCTACTACAAAAGCTCAAACGCCTAGCTCTTCGAGCAGCGACAACATCACCGCTTCAGTCATCTCGCCCTCGGCACACAACGGCTCCGAGAAGAGTGAATCACTCACACCAGAGAGAACCGCAGTAACTGCTCGTCACGTTGGTACTTCTTTCCTCTTCCCTTCTGGTGATCGAGCAAAGTCGTGGCAAGACAGCTATCTCTTCGAGCTCATCGGAGAGCGAGGTGCTCAGATGCACAACGCCACGGAGAAGGGCCAGGATGTCCAGGTCAACGATATCGATGACTACAATGCGCAAGAAGAACTGCGAAGGACCCAAGAGGAGGCGGCTATTCCCAAGACGCTCGGCTGGAAAGGCGCTTTCTTCAACCAGGTCGCATATGCCATCGCACTCGGTGTTCTCAGCATTCCGCAGGTAGCCGTATCCATCGGCATGGTTCCCTTTGTGCTGCTCACCTTCCTGTTCGCCTACATCTGCTACTACGTCGGTGATCAATATTGGAAGCTCAAGATGCGCTTTCCCGGCGTACACAACCTTCAGGACGCTGGCTTCCTCATGTTCGGTCCATGGGGTGCACGATTCCTCGGCAGTGCTCAACTCATCTTCTCAATCTTCTTGCAAGGTAACCACGTCCTTCTTGGCGCTCAGGCCTTCCACGTGCTCGGCTGGCACTCTTGTGCCGTTGCTCTGGCTTTCGTCTTCGCCGTCATCTCGTTCGTGTTCACTCTGCCGCGTTCGTACAAGCTCTTCTCGATCGCTGCTTTCATCTCGTTCACTTCGATTGTGACCACCGTCATCTTCGCCATGATTGCTAGTGGTGTCACGGGCCCTGCCAACTTGGCACCAGGCTACCCTTCCATCAAGATTGTTGCATTCGGTCCGGCTCCTGGAGTCAAGGTCACCTTCCTCTCGGGCTTCCTCTACGTACTCAACCTGTTCATCAGCCTTGGTGCTATCCCAAGCTACCTTCCGATTCTCTCGGAAATGCGCAATCCGCTCGAGTTCCGCAAGAGTCTGTTCACTCTCACCGGAGTTCAGCTCGTCCTCTACCTAATCGTGGGTGGAGTCATCTACGGCAACCTAGGCCAGTACACACTGTCGCCGAGTCTCAACAGCTTGTCGCACACCACCAGCCAGATCGCTTACGGCCTTGGCCTGCCATGCATCCTCATTGCTGGTTGTGAAAGTGGACAGGTAGCCGCCAAACATCTCTACGTGATCGTTTTCCGCTCGCGACCTCAGCACATCCACAAGACGACCAAGCTCGGCTGGATCGTATGGATTCTGATCAACGTCTTCACCTGGACCATTGCATTCATCCTTGCCGAGCTGATCCCCTTCTTCTCGTCATTCCTCGGCCTCGAGGCGGCTCTCTTCTGGTCCATCTTCACCGGTCTCAGTGGTGTCATGTGGCTTTACATCAACCAGGGACGATGGGTGGAGTCGACGCGCAAGATTGTCGAGTTCATCGTTGCAATCAGTGTCATTGCCATCTCGGTCGTGATCTGCGTGGTAGGCATTTGGGCCAGTGCCATCTCCATCCGAGATTCGTACAAGACCGGCACGGTCGGAAAACCCTTCTCGTGCGCGGTTGCCTCCGCCTAAGGCTGTTCTCTGGCTTCACACGACATTCTCGGAATCAGTATGCGGTCGGAAAACCTTCCGACTTTCACGTTTTAGACCACCCAGGATGCTTGCTATAGCCTGTACGCAGTTCCACATTTGTGTTTCCTTGTAACGTGACAATAAGATTGTATGACATTAAAATATGATCGTCTCTGCTGTCATGTGGACATCACATTCAAGTGTGAATCATATGAGTGTTCAACTGGAGCGTTCGACTGTGATTTTGGGCTCAGCCGGATGTCGAGAGACGCGTCGGTTACATGCAGGAGCTGAGGCGCGTTGACAGTAGCAGGTGTCACTTTTTGGGAAAGCCACACACTGGATCGGAGAAAGCTCTTAACGTCCGCAGTCGTCAATCTACACCACCATCTCTTGTCAGCTTCGTTGCCGCTCGCTCAGCTCCGGGTCTCGCCAAGCCGCTCATTCGCTGCTTCGAAGCTTCCTTCGGTACTATCGGGAAAACACTCCGTCATAGGCCGGACCGCGAATCAGGCATCCATCCAACGCAACATGGCTCGCTTTTGACATCATTAGCACCCGCCCTTCTACCAAACGGTCCGCTTACAACGAATAGGCATCTGAGAAGGAACAATGTCGGCCAGCGCTTCAGCCTCAAGGAGAACACGCGCCTCCATGGCAGCATCTACCTCCGCATCCGCTTTCGCGACTGCTTCGCGCACTCGATCTGCTACTTCCTCGAGACGCAAGACGACTACTGCGCTTTCTCGCTCGACGAATCCACCCGTTCCGAAGTCTTTGCTTGACGATCCAAACGACTCTGACCGATACCCAGTCAAGCGCCCGTGGCGCGTCAGACGACCAGAAATTGCCGATGACGAAGCCCTCGACGAGCTACTCGTCCTCGAGCAGCTTACACCACGATCATTGCGTATCAATCTGGACACTACGCCGAACGCACTTGAGCGCTTCCGTTCGAGGGAGATGCGTAGCCAGAGAGCCCCAAGAGTTTCCGTCGCTGAACCTCCAACCTCGCGTGACGCAGCGAGAAGCACCAGCCGCTCTCAAGGCGCGAGAGCTGCGCGCCTGAGCGCTCCGCAGACTAGCTCGCGCACCTCCGACATGACAGCATCTCGCAGTATGCACACAGCCAGGAGCCGGGTTTCTGCTGCTCCTACTACATCTCGACTGAGTCGACGGTCTCTGCCGAATGTAGCAGACTTGGACGACAGTTCTGTCGACGAATCGGCCGCCAACACTACAATTGCAAGACCAGGCCAGCGGCTGCGCCCCTCCCTCGCCAACCCGGAGGGTCGTCTGGATGTCCCTACCATCGAAGAGCGCTGCGCTGCGCTAGTCATTAACGCTAAAGGAGTCCTCCACTTCTACATGGACCTCTATACCCATGGCTGGCGTCCCGAGTCATTCGCTGATATGCTCCGCAACTGGACGCCTTTCGAGTCCTACAAGACCAATCAGTTGCTGGCCGAGGCACAATACATGCATCACTTTATCGACATTGATGAAGTCAGTCGATCTCTACGTGCCTCCGGCCTGCCTCGGCCAGAAGGCTTCCAAGAAGCGATGAAGATGGCCAACTGCGCAACCTTCGTGCACTACATTCACCAGCTGCCGACGGATCCTGCTATGTATGGACGCAGAAGCGGTAGCCACATCACGAGCGAAGATGTTGTCCAAGCTCCTTTGCGGAACATCAGCGAATTGAGCGATGCGCGTCGCGTGTTCCTCCGATGGATCCTTCCCTTCGACTGGGAGCTCACGGATGAAGTGCTCAACATGCTGCTCGATATGAGTATCCAGATCTACATTCACCGCGTCGAACGCATCGTCGAAGCGGTTCGTGCCGGCGAGATGAGCGAGGAAACCGCTCGTTCGGCCGTGTCGGATCAGCTCACAGACCTCATGAATGGCGATGTTGTGCGTCATTCGCTGCAGCGCGTGAAAAGCCAGCGGAACATGTCGCGCTCCGACATCGAATGGATGGTTCGCCGCTACGAAACGTTTGCCAACGTGCGACAGATCGACTTGCAGGCCATGCAGTACGACTACGAAGCAATGCGAGAAGACTTCTCCTTCCACAACATGTCTGCCGATTTTACCGGCTACGTCCGCGATGTGGTTCGCGAAGTCGATGCTGGCATGCACTCGACTACGCTACCGCTGATTATCGATCGACTTGCACGCGAATCCAGCGTCTTCTCCTCTTCCGACGTGCCTGATGTGATTCCTAGCTCAAGCTCAGTTCTGGACCATGGGTACGACGACTCTTCGAGCCAGTTTTCTCGGCCGACGCAGTCGACACCGAAAGCATCCACGCGGGCCACGCAGGCGTCCCAGCCATTCGCCTCGCAATACGCCCAGTGGCTGGATGAGATGGCAGACGAGGACGACGAGCAAGCGTCACAGGCGGACAGAGGTGGAGATAGTCAGGGAGCCAATGCGGAAGCCGACCTCACAGCCACTCAGAAGATGCGCGAGCTGGACGCCATGCTCGAAAGCTCCCTGGACGATGAAGAGACGGGCGCAAGCACCAGTGTCGACCTTGACATTGCCTCCAGTCCACCTCGCAGTGGTAAGCTCAATGTCCGGCTCTCAGCTGGCCTCAACAGCTCCGGGCGTGCAGCTGTGCGTGTCCAGCCACAGTCATCCGAAGTGGAAGTTTCGGAAACGAGCGATGCAACGGGGACGTTGGAACCACGTCGCAACCGCGACGGGCCTTTCGATTCGCCCGCCAAGGAGAAGGCTAGCAGGCTGGGTTTCGACAGTCAGAACCGATTGGTACGACGAAAGTATTCCAGCGCTCGCAAGAACCAGCGGTTGCTGGATGGCTCAGCGTCGGCAGTACGCGAGTCGCGCTTCGACTCGCAGGGCGAAGAGGAGGAAGACGTGTTCCTGGAAAATGCGGTCCAAGGTCGTCGGAGGAGCAAGAGGAAGGGCAAGGCCAAAGCAACCCCACAAGCTGTTGAAGATGACCAGGCCGTAGCACAGACCACGCCGAGGCCGAGGCGCTATCTGCGATCTAGACCAGCGCCGACGGTGGAGAGGGAGGAAAGTCCCGACAGTGAGCCTCAAACGGCCAGGAGGCTGGGCTCGCGCGGTCCCGCCAAGCAGCTGCAGTTCAAGGAAGAGTCCATCAGTCCTGCCAAGGCTCGAGCTCAGGCGCAAAGGACGGAGCAGGAGAATGCAGAGGCACGCCGCAGCTCACGACTCGACGAAAGAAACAACGCCGTGGAACCAGCAGCGAGCAATGTGAGAGTCACTCGCTCACGAGCAGGTAAAGGCGCTATTATCGATGGGGGTGCTACTGGGTTGGGCCGAGGCTTACCCGACGGCGAGGGCAGGGGTCAAGGTCGGATCCTGTCAACAGCGTCAGGACGGCTTCTGGAAGAGGGCGAGGGTAGTGACTATGAGCAAGACGAGGCGGAGAACGATCAGCAAGCGGCGCGGAACCGAGTCGAAGGTGTCAATGCCGAGCTGGAAGCCAATCGCCCAACGCCCGACGAGCAGTTCATTGGTGACGATGACGAGGCCGTACTGGACCGTCGAGCTGCTCTGGATGCAGCGATTGCATCTCGGAAGCCCCGTCCAGGTACACTCCACTTCTACCGCCCAGCTCAAGAGGACGATGCCATGCCTCTGCTTGGCCTCGATGACGACGGCGGCAATGGAGCGGAGACAGCGGATGCGATTGCTATGCGGAACGCCGACTCTGTTGCTGCGATCTTGCGCACCAACGATGCCCCACCTCAGCGACGTATTGGCCCTTACCGACCTGGCGACGCACGCTCTCGCGAACCAAGGGAGGAACGCGATCCTTCCATCGACCACTACTCGGAGAATGAAGTGGACGAGCTGATCGACGAGAACCCGGCGACCTCCCCGCGTCGGCGAAGGGGTGGACGCACGCATGTCGAACCACTCGGCCAATCCATCCGAGTCGAGCCCTACAAGCGTTCGAACCTCTATGTCACGGGTCATAACATGACGGGGCGTTCGCGCTGGAGCGACGCTGAAGTGAGCTGCCTGCTCTCAGCGCTGCACGAGCTGGCGCGGTACAAGAAGGTGGCGCCGAAGTTCAAGGTGTATACTGAGATCCTCCGGCGGCACGGTGTGAACGGGACGCAGTCGCGCACGCTGGCGAGGTGGAACAACGTGCAGTTGAAGGACAAGAGCCGCAACGAGCTGATCAGGATGAAGAGGGAGGGGATGAGGATTCCGTACTGGAAGAGACTGTTGCATCCGAATATCTGGAAGCCTCCTCCGGCGCCGAGGGCAGCGAGGGAGGAGACGGAGGACGTGCCAGAGCTAGGCGAGGATGAGGCGGTGCCCACGAGCGAGGCGGAGAACGCGCATGACCCGAACCGAGAGGCAGAGGCGGAGGAAGGGGCGGGCGATGGAATCGAAGTGGTGATCGATGGTGGAGGAGTCGATGGTGATGAGGAGGGGGTTCGATCGTTCAACCCGCTTCGAAACGATCCGTAGCTGATGTCTCAAAGATCACAATACATATGATACCAGTTGCAACTACATGCGTAGGTGTGTCTTGATTGACGTCTTTTGAGATAGAATACATGAGAGGAGATTGCGGGTTGTGTCTACTTGCGTGCACGGCGTTGACGGGCTTTCAGAACGCGCTCTCTGTTCCTCTGAGCTGCGGCGTCTGCTTCGGCCTTGGCTGGCGTGGTGGCCTCGTAAGTGGCCTTGTCGTCAAGGATCTCCTTCAATGCATCTGCCCTCGACGAGGCCACGCTACCAGTGGCAGCAGTGGAGGTGGTGGTGGGTGTGGTGCTGCTGACGACAGGCTTGACTGTCTGCTTTGCCGACGACGAGTCGGAGAGCTGGTCCCTAGCTGCCCTGATCCTGTCCATCATCCCCTTAGGCTCGTCCTGGTATGGGTTCTTAGGATGCACGATACGCTTAGGGAACTTGGCCCACTGCCTGACGATGGGGATCTGCAGCACGGCCAGCTGCAGGAGCGAGTAAATGTTAGTCACAGACCAGTACACCAGCACGCCGCTTGGCATCGTCGTCGCGATCCACCCGAGGATCGGCATGAAGCCACGGAAGATATACTTCATCATCTGCGTCTGGCCCGGGTCTGAATTGCTGTTGGTGCCCGTCTTGAACCCAAGCTCAGCCACCGCGACCGTAGCCAGCGTCGACACGGCAGGAAGTACCCACGTCGGGTCTGGCACTGTCAGGTCCATAGTCCAGAACGGTCCACCGTGGGCGAAGCTGTACGCGCCCGATTTGGCGATACGCTCGAGCGCCACGTAGAAAGAGAACATGAGTGGAAGCTGGAAGGCGATGGGCACGAGCGATTTGATCGGGTTGGCATTGTTGTCCCGGAGCAGCTTCTGTGTTGCCATCACTGCTTTTTGCATTTCCATCTGGTCGCCAGCAGCTTTGTAATGCTTGATATCGTCCATATGGCGCTTCATCTTTGGCGAGATGTTGCCCAGACGAATCGCATTCTTCTGGCCTGCAATGTTGATGGGTGCGATGAGCAGACGCAGGATCACCGTGGTGACGGCGATGGTACCCCACCATGGGAGACCGGTGGTGGTGCCGACAAACTCGAGCAGGTTAGTGATCCAGCCGGGCGGAGAGACCCAGTGGTTGAGTCCAAGCTCGGTGAGTTCGCCCGCCTTGACACCCATAGCACCGCCCATGGCTTCTGAGACGGTGGAGACAGCGGCGGGGTCGACATTGCTGAAAGTCTCAGTGAGGGACTGGTGTGCTTCGGCGACCTTGGCCTCGATGGCATGGATGGTATCGGAAGCGGTGTGTTTTGTCGACTCTAGGTCGTCCGAGACAATTGCGCCAGCATCGTGGAAATGAGTCTCAGCAGAATCCTTGATGTTGGAAGCGGTCTCGATGGCGTCGTCCTTCTTGGTTTCGAACTCGGAGGACACGGTCGAAGCATCTGCAGGCTTGTTGGAGGATTTGGAGAAGGGCCAGAGGGAAAGATTTCGGGACGCAATCGTCGAGGAGAAGGGCTTGCCGGCAAGGAGGATCGACTGGGTTGGGAAGGCTATGCTAGCACGAATGAAAGTAGCCGAGTTGTAGGCGGAAGTTCGGACACTTGCCGACTTTGGTGATGCTGAGGCTGCTACAGAAAAGTTGCGTGAAGCTGATGCAGAACGAACGCGGGCCGCTTGGTTGGAGGAAGAGGAGCAAGCTGCCGAGACGAGCAGCGGTGTGCTGCGCAGTTGTGCGCGCTGAGCAAGCCACGCAACTCCAACGACCATGATGACAAAAATGGGAAGATGCCGAGGTTGATGGGAGATGATGACAGCTGTCGAGGAAGGGCCGAATCGACAAGGTTGAGTCCCGCAAACCTCGTTGCTGTTGGTGAGAAAGAGGAATCGAGATCTTCCTGTCCGAAAACAAAGTGCCTTTGGTTCACTTTTGTGAGCAGAATCCACGACATAACGCTCTGAAACAAAAATTCACATTGAGACACTGAAACCAAATCGACGCACACACGCGCACGCGCACGGACAAATGTGATTATTCTCACCAGTGGGACCAGGTTAACGCGCGAATTTCGATGGAAAAGTTGGACTATGTTGACTCTGCATCTTGAGTTTGAGCTGGGGTAAAAAATGTCTGGTTGCAGTGATAGTCATGCGCATGTGCAATACCCCAAAGTACTGGCTGAGTTACTCTGTCAGTGCATCTCTTTATCCATCCACCAATCACTGCAAGCATCACCATATCAAGTCTGGACATCACCTGGCCCCTCACACACCATGTCCGGGTCACATTACGCTGAACCTAAACCTGACCCGCAATGGGATCAAGTCCTCCTTGCGCAGCAAGACCATGGTTTGTCTGCCGAGCTGCCCCGCCGCGCCTCTATCTATCTCCACAACAAGCTCACCTCGGAGTTCGAGCCCTCAGCCTGGCCTTTAGCGCAGCTGCGTAACTTGCTCAATGACATCTTTGGCGATGCCACGCCCGGTGTTGACATCCCTTCCACCCCCGACTATGCTCAAGACATGCTGCAAGCGCCCCGCACGCCTTGTACTTCGCTGGTTCCCCTCGGTTCCCCTCGGTTCCCCTCGGTTCGGCTCAACCAGGCTCTCAGACGCTCCTCCAGCAAACGCCTAGAGCCCGGCGTGCCAACCAGAGCCTCGACGCCTTGTCACAACTGCCAGCCTGGCAGAACCTTCTCTCAGTACACAACGTTTTGGTGCAAAGTTTCCACAAACCCTTCTTATTCTCACTCAGCATTACAGGGATGGCTAAAGAGCTAATGGATAAGAAGATCAGTCTCCTCCCGGTGCTGTCTGACCTGCAGTACGCCTTGACCGACCAAGTCTCGCTCGAAGGGGTGCTCGCGGATGCCTATCGACATCTGTTCGCCGGCCGATCACAACCCAATGACTCCGTCTCGTCGCAGCGCCAGCTTGCGTACCTTCTCGTCCACCTTGCTTCTTCAGCCATCCGTATCTCGAATGATGTCGAAGTTCTAGACACCAACATTCATCTCACACAACAGTTCGGTCGCCGTTATCGAGGCACAGCGCAGCATCGCTTCCTCGGGTTCATACAAAGGCTCAATCAACTAGACCGGCGAAGCAACGACACGTTTAAGCCTTACTTGCGTAGTACGCCCATCGTTCAATCCAGTGGCACCGGCAAGACACGCATGGTCATCGAGCTCAATCCTCTCACGCCGCTTCTGTACGTCTGTTTTCGAAAGCGCGAAGCTGAGGGCAACGCAAAGGCAGGCTATCCCTTGCCTGACCAAGGCGTGCGCAAGTACTTTGAGGATGCCCACATTTCGCATCCCCACCTCTGCGATCTTCAAGTCGCTTGCTTCCTGTCGGCTTGGTTCGAAAGCCTCGTCAAGCGTCTTCAGCGATGTCCTTCCAGCCCTGACAAAGCCGCCAATCTCTTGCAGCTCAATCGCCTCGACAGAGCCAATCCCGGGCGCGATGGTTTCTTCAAGGAGATCTCAGAGCTTGCTGCTGACAAGCTCCTCAACGCACCAAAAGCGCAACGAGTCCAGCCCAGCCTTGACGCCTCGGAACCCGACCGCGACAGTGTTTTTGAGCGCTGTCTCAGCGACAACCTCGGAGCTTTGCATCATGAGCTCGCCCTTGTCTGCCATCACTTGCATTCGACAAAGAGGTCCGCCGACGACCCCATTCCCCCCGTCGTGGTTGCCTTTGATGAGTGCGTCGAGCTGGTCGTTTCCAACTCGAAAGGCAACAACCAGCTCAACAGCCTGCTACGAGCATGGCACTACATCCGCGAGGTCGAAGATTCATACGATCACTCGAAAACAAATTTGCCTCGTCTCTGGCTCGTGCTGCTCAGCACCAGTAGCAGTGCCGCTGCTTTGGTTGAGCACGCCAGCCTCCAAGCCTCACTGCGTCGTCGAGATGCCCACGCCATGCCCACCTTTGTTGGTGTTGGCTTTGACACGCTTGCAGAGGAACGGCCTGGCGTTTCTCGCGCTATCGATGCTTGTGGATTTGAGCAAGTCATCAACTACGGTCGACCGCTCTGGGTTTCGCTTGCACGAAGCGGATTCTGGGCAACAGCCATCGTCAAGCTCCAAGCCGCCTACAAGTTTGACGCAAACGATCCTGCGCAGGTCTTCAACGTCTTGGCATCCCGCCTGGCGCTCCGCTTGGTTCCTGCCCACTGGGGTGACTCGCCGTTGTTCGGACAGCACAAAGCGTTCCTCGACCAATGCGTGGACCGACACATGCGCATTGTGACCCACGTTTCCGAGCATGCCTCCATGCACGTTGATTCGCCGTCAGAGCCAGTGCTGGCTATAGCGGCATCGCTCATCATGGTCCCCAAAGCCAAGCAACCCAGTCAGGGAACGCGCGACTCCAAGGCGCGCAATCTGTACGGTACAATCTTGAACAACTTTCGCACACGCTGTCTCCCGGAACACGACGTACCGATGTTCAAAGGGACCGACGGCGAGCTGGCTTCGCGCATCGTCTTGACAGTGGCCTGGGACGCTGCCAAAGAGCGCGCATTGCAAGGTCAACCAAGATCTGGTTCTGAACAGGCTTCTCTGCTCAATGAGCCTGTGCTCCTGCACAATATCAGCACTTTGACGTGCTCCCCCATTCCTTTGCCAAGTTCACTCCTGAGTACCTGTGGTGTTGCTGGAAGCGAGGCGTGGCGCTTCAGATGGCCCACTCGCAAACAGGGATTGATGGCTGTTAGAACCCACGTACCCTGCGGTCGCCCCAGTCCGCAGCTCTGGCGATCTAATATTCCGGCCACCGACGGCCGCACTAACACATGTGCGCATACGTGGTGTGTGCCCCCGGTTTGCCCACACGCGTGTACGTGGTGCGTGTCCCCCGGTTCACTCACCTCACAACGGTGGGGTGGGATGACCAGCAATGCCAAGGTCATTAGTTGTTCCACCCACGGACAAAGGTTGCCTCCGGACCTTTGTTGCTTGTATTACTTAGTTTGCTCTTCAGCAACAGAGTCCTTGCGCTTGTGACCTCTGTAGCCTACAACCTCTCCGTTCCCGCCAACCACCACCTGGCTGCAGCTGCACCAGAGGTACCTATACCCTGCAGTCCTAACAGCCTCAAGTTGAAACCCTCTCGGCTGCTGAGTGCCCTCATCTTTGCATATGTGGCATCACTGACCCAAATGCCTACCCTTGCTTGGATGACCTGGAGATCCGCCCCAGCTTCGAAGCCCTCCTGAACGATGGTGACGCCGAAGGGTCCATTGACGACGACAATACGATTCCTCATCCATTATGGAACAAAAGCTTCAATCCAACTTGGCCCATCCTGCTCATGGCTCTGCCGCTGCTTTTGCATCTATCTCTGTATTCGACAGCGAGAGCGACGGACAACAGCAGAGGATGGACTGCGATTGAAGCAGACACCAATCCATGCCTTTAGGGAGCTTGCATATGGATCCTCAATTAGCTGCAGTCATGCAGGTGTTACATCTGGCATAGCAGCACAGGGGTCAGCCCTTGTGCAGCATTGCAGCACCTAGTGTGTGAAGGGGGAACAAGCGTGTTTGCGCCGTGCTCAAAGTTATGGGGCGCAAGAAGCAGCAGTGTAACGGACAAGAACACCAAGACCAACACGTTCAGCACACACCATACTATCCCTGTTTGCTGTACTATATCGTATGCCCTACAAAGCGAGTGTCGCATGAGACCGGCGAACGCAGCAAAAGCCCGATCAAGAGCAAGTAGCCCGATTGAGACGCGTGGAAGTGAGGGAAATCGACCTTTTGCTGGCATGAGACTTTTCTGCAGGCAAGCGGTGAGCGCGTGTGTTGCAGTGGAGAGTCAAATTAAGCTTGAGAAGGAAAGCGAGAAGATTGGCCGAGGAGTGAGCCCAAGCTATACTCTGGACACCGTGTCCGTTCATTCATACCACTCCCAATTCTTGTCGTTGGATCTGCAACGCATCCCCTACACCCTTCACTCGATATCAGAGAGGACTGCAAATCACCACTGCAGCAGATCTGCGACGAAGCTGCTCCTCAATACTCTACAGCAACAGACACCTTCCGGCGACATCGTCGACTCTTTCTCCGTGGCCATTTCCGTTCGTCAGTTGGTCCAACCGCGCCTCCTCCAGCTCAACCACTTCCCAAAACACTCGACGCGACAGTCGCACGGTCTTGAGGATCGTTTCGACACAAGATGGCCGACCTTCTCGATTCCTTGGATAAGCTGCCTAAGATCCGTCAATTCGATGCCTTTCCAAAGACCCAATCTATATACACACAGCGTTCATCGAAAGGTGGGATCTTGACTATCGTTTCCGCTGTAACACTGATGGCGCTACTATGGACGGAGCTCTCCTCCTATCTCTATGGCGAGCGAGCCTATTCGTTTGCTGTTGACGACCAGATCCAATCCACTATGCAGATCAACATGGACATGACCGTCGCAATGAAGTGTCACTACCTCACCATTGACGTACGAGATGCTGTCGGTGACCGACTACATGTCTCTGACTCCGAATTCACCAAGGATGGGACGACCTTTGAGATCGGACATGCAGACCGACTCGATGCGATACCCATGACCGAGCTCTCGGTGGGTGAGACAATCAACCAGGCCAGGAAGAAGCCGCTGTATCGTCGCAAGCCGAAGAACAAGAAGTTCAGCAAGCAGGTTGCTTTCAAGAAGACTGCACATATCGTTAAAGATGGCCCAGCTTGCAGGATCTATGGAAGCATGGAGGTCAAGAGAGTGACCGGTAATCTACACATCACCACCCTCGGTCACGGTTACCTCAGCTTCGAGCACACGGATCACAAGCTTATGAACTTGAGCCATGTGATTCACGAGTTCAGCTTCGGACCTTACTTCCCAGAGATCTCGGAGCCACTCGATTCATCAGTGGAAATCACCGACAAGCACTTCACAGTCTTCCAGTACTTTGTTAACGCGGTACCGACGCTCTATGTCGATGCACGAGGACGAAAGTTGCACACGCACCAATACTCGGTGACTGACTACACACGAGAAATCGAGCACGGTAAGGGCGTACCGGGCATCTTTATCAAGTACGACATTGAGCCACTGCAGATGACGATTCACGAACGATCCACATCGCTCGTTCAATTCCTCGTTCGACTCGCAGGCGTGTTGGGCGGAGTTTGGGTTTGTGTCGGCTACGCCTTCCGTGTGACTAATCGCCTCACTACATTTGCCACCACTGTGACGGGTGAGAAAGACACACCAGAGAGCTACGCGGCCAGCTATGGCTACTCGAGGCCCGGGTTGGAGCACAGAAGTTCGAGCAATGCGAGTTGGACCAAGCCAGGAGATGCAGTGGACGCATTGAAGGACAAGTGGGCTAACTTTGGAGGAGGCATGGGCCGGAGTGGGCATCGCAAGGTGGACAGTGTTCAACAGAGGATCATGTCCGAAGAAGGCAGAGCTTTCTGATCGTTTCCGCTGACAGAGCTATAGACGCAGATTGGAGCGGTACATCCAAGTGCACGCTCATCCAGAAATTGCAACACGAAAACTTCAGATCAGCGCAATTGCGCGACTGTGATGTTTCGGGGTAGAACCGATGCGCGGCGAACAAGTTCGGATGCATCCCGACATCCTCCTTGAACGCCATACATGTGCCACACATCAAGCTACATTTGTGATGATGAAAGTTGTACATTGCAAAGAGACCTAAACGAACGGAAGCAGCCAACCTCTAAACAGAGATTGAGGTATCCAACCCTCTTGTTTCCAGGTGGTCCAGGCTCTTCCTCAATGTCGCGATCTTGGCCCTCAGCGTCTTTATCGCCTCTGGCAGCAACTTCTCTGGTGGGATGATGCCGGTGCTCTCCAGGTCAAAGAGGAAGTGATCCCTGACCCTCCCCAACTTGACCTTGTCCTCAAACTCCTCGTGCCTGAACACTTCGCGAGAGATGGTGTCTTTCCTGGCGTCCTTGACAAAAGCCCTTTTCTCGGATCCTTCGCCCTCGATACCGATGACTCCGGGAGGGAAGCATGAGACAAACTTTTCCACATGATCCGTTGGGATGGGCTTGAGAATCTGAATGTGTGGCAGGAGGCGGTAAGTGGCAGTTGCAACAGGTGAGAATTTGGCATGGTCCTTGCCGATGCCCTTTTCGCAATGCAACTCGAGATCGAGTTCCTGGCCGGGACGGAGCTTGGCGATCAGGATCTTGTCGTGGACGGGTTTGGGTGGAGCATCGGCAAAGTCTTCGTCCTGGCCACCTTTGGGGTCCCAGACGAGCTGTTCCGAGTAGACATTGTGTCCGATGTAGAGCTTATCGGGGTCAGTCTCGCCGCGTGCAGCCGAGCGATTGCGTTCGCACTTCGCCTTGAGGTGGAAGACAACAGTGTTGCTGTCATCGGCATCATCACCGGGCATGCGCATGAGGACCTTGTCTGGGTTGATGGCGAGCGGCACAAGACCAAGGCGGTGTGAGAGGACCTCGTCCTGAATGATGGATGTGTTGTTCCAAATGTAGACATGCTCGATAGCGACTGTTGGCACTTCGGCCATCAGAACACGACGGACAGCGTTGGCAATGGATGCGTCAACGCCAATCAAGTCAAACTCGCACGAGGCATCTGAAAGACGAGTGACAATGACCTTTAGCTTCTCGTTGGCAGCAGCGAGCGAGAAGGCGTGGTTCTCGCCAGGGTGATGCAAAGGAAAGTCGGAGTTGGCGACAGAGCCGACTCGTTCTGGAAGAATCTCGACTAGGCGGCGTTTGTCAACTGCAGCTGAGGACTTGGAGTCTTCGATGATACTAGATGCGACGGGGTCGTGGGAAATGCTGCCGCTGGGCTGGGAGGTAGATGGCTCATCAATGTCCATCGCCTGCTCCGCTGCCGCGGCCTTAGATGATTTGCGTGGCATCGGGAGATACCAAGATGCTAACGCTTTGAGTTAGCAAAGGTGACCAAGTCTGCTCGTGAGGTAAACCGGGTTTGGGATCGATGTTCGTGTCAAGCTGGCGCTGGGATTCCGAATACGCTAGACCAGCAGAATAAGCACAGCGAGCTTTGCGACGATTGCTACGGCTGCTTCGTCGAACGGCAACGATGCCAGGGTGCTGGTGAAGCGGTAGAAGAGAGAGAAGAGTATGAGGTCTGGATTCGAAGGATAAAGCGACGAGCAAGTGGAGTCGCGAGCTTTCTATCGAAAGGGTTTGGCTCGCTGCCAATTCGAAAAAATTTCGGCGAGGAGCAACGCTTTCTTCCAACCTGCATCAAAGTCAACCAGAACTTTGACTTCCGACTTCCTTACTTGTGCAACCAAATTTTTCTCGCACGAGGTCCAACAAGAACTCTAGCTAGTGTCGATCTGACATCTAGAGAATTTTCAACGAAAGCAACGCGTCTGTGCGCAGCTTTGCCTTCTGCACAGCAAGGTTGTGGACCCTGATGTCGCATGCCGTGAAAACGCCGAGCAGCGCTGTTGAAGACTTTCTGTACTTTGAGTCCCGCACTGCAGAGACTATCCGACTTCCTTTCCAAGGAATACCGCAGAGCAGTGACAGCTTACAGACGAGAAGAAAGCGGGACTGCATGTTGCTCATTTATCCGAGAAAAGCCAAGGTCTTCATGCCCCTTTCGCCTTGTCAGCTTTCTCACGGCACAAGAAGCCACATCATTTGTCGTGTCTACGGTGCACCTGCACGATAGGGTTCAAAGACGGCCATAGTGCCGGTCGGTCAGGCGGCAAGCATGGCTAAAAGTGACGTTTTGACATGGAAATAATAGACCGTGCCGCATCCTATTAGCCGACTGTGCTTCGGAACAACACTTTATGTGTATAGATGCATAGCCAACTTGGCCTATGGCTAATGATAATGCCTCGCCAGCTCCCATCTCTCTTCCCGCTTCCACACCCGACAGCTTCCAGAGATCACGTTCCACCTTGAGAATTGATGCTCGTGAATCCTCCTGGCTAAAAAGCTGATGACTATGATTTGGATCGACTAAGGTCTTGGAGACAGACTCTCGGACCAGCCTCCAGTGCAACACGTTGCCAGGTTGGTCATCTCACGGCTTTCCCGACTAAGCACGGCCAAGCAACCATCGCTAACACTGCAACGGCACACTTGGCTGCCTCGAAACTTCAGCGCCCAGTCGTCAGCTCAGCTCGATCGCTCCTTGTTTGCCCTCACTCGCTCTCGTCAGTCCAACGGAGCACATTGGCTCAGCTGGACTGAGCAGTCGGAGTCTTGTTATCTCGAAGGTACAAATAGGAACCCCTTCCCACTTCAGAAACCCTCCCTCTGCGGCTCTATTCGTCACGCTCAAGACGGTTCTTTCTAGCGTTCTCAACTGCTGTCAACCATGACGCCTCCAGCCCCCGAGGTTCGCAAGCGTCCCCTCGCGACCAACTCTCACCCTCTTATCGGTCCTCCTCACGGCGGAAAGCATGATGGGCTGTGCGAACATTTGCGCAAGAAGCAGGTCACTAGCCTTGCCCACGTCTCGGACACAGGCACCGGTCTCTTCGGATGGTTCACCACGACCTTCACTGATCTTGCCTACTATTGGTTTGTTTGGTTCCCCAAGATCTGGTGGCTCACCCTGACTAGCTTGCCCAGCTACATTCTGGGCCCACTTGGCATGTTGTCGGCCCTGGCCTTCCCCATTGTCGCCGGACTCGCCCTCTTCCTGACGCTGATCATCAGGTAAGTTTTGTCCTAGCCTGGCTCGATTCTCTCGAGCTGCCTCAAGGCACGCGTGCACTCACGACTAATCACTTTGTCTTCTTCCCTCTATCGACGCATAGTGCCGTATGGAGACTCGACATCGTTCAGGCATTTTGGCGACCTTATTCGAACAGAAGAGGCGCCGGCCTCGCCAATTTCGGTAAGCAGAGCGTAGACTTGACGAGCCTGTGGTGGCACGAGTTCAATGTAGCTGACATTGTGGACTACTCCGACGCGCTCTCTTGCCCTTCATACCTACTTCAGTTTACCCCCTCATCTTCGACTTTGGAGCCAGGCCCCAGAACAAGCTCATTCGAGATGCAGCCTTCACCGTCATGTCGGACCCTCTCAGCACCTATGCTCAGCCGTCCAGCGACGAGGAACGCAGCTTCGATCTCGAGGTCTCCAAGATGCTCATGATTCTCGCAGCGCTAGTGTACGAGCGAGATGTCGGGGTGTACCACGACGCTGCGAGGTCGATCAAGCGCTCCAAGGAGCTGAACAAGAAACTCCTTGTCGGTTCCGATCTCACCGATGCTGGGAAGGACGTCTACAAGAAGCTTGGCGACGCTGATCGCAGGATTCGCGAAGTGGCCAACGAATGGGGTCTCAACTACGCTAGTGTTTCGGAACTCGCTAGCAACACTTCGCCCGTGTGCGGGGCTTTCTGGAACCCAGATTACAACTTCATCATCCTGGCCTTCAAGGGCACCAACCCTGTCGAGTTCAAGGAGTGGGCCATCGACATGACCTTCACCTACACTGACGGTCGTAGCTGGCTGCCTGGATTCACTAAGGTGCACTCAGGATTCTACGATCAGCTTTTCCCCCGCCGTCTCAACCACGCGACAGGTTCTTTCCCTTACACCGAGGTCCGTACGTCCATCATCGACATTGCTCGGTAAATTCGAGAATCCACAGGAAAAGATCATGTCAACCTCTTCGTTACAGGACACAGTCTGGGAGCTGCCCTGGCCAGCGTCTTTTACGCTCGCGCCATCGCTTCGCCCAAAGACTTCGGCCAGAACGACGAGGGCCGCAATCAGGTCGTCGTTCGCGACGCATACTGCTTTGGCACGCCCATTATCGGTGACCCTGACTGCATCACAGCCTTCAATCAGTCTGTCCACGATCAGGACCTCGACCATCCGCAGGCCTTGTGGAGAGTCACCAATCGTCGCGACTCTGTGGCCACCACGCTCCCGGAACTGGGCGACTACAACATGCTCCGACACATCAGCCCTACCAGCCAGCTCCACTTTGCACACATTGGACAGGAGATGCAGCTGACCAGGAACGTGCGCAAAGTCTTTACTGGCCCAGGTACCATGTTGCCCACTCAGACCATTGTCAATGTTGTCACCCATCTCGACAAGGGAGGCGAAGGTCCCTCGGTGGCACTGCCTCCTGTTTTCTGGGTGCTCGAACGCATCCCTGGCCTTGGTCGTGTGTTTGCGCACTTCCCGTCATCTTACTGGGCGCGCCTTTGCCAGGTTCAAGCTGAATACGACGTCGAGTACAGGAGCTGGCATTAGGCCAATCATCGTGCGCTCGCGCCGTTGGCATTGTTCTGCAGTTTCGCCCTTTTGTTCGTAGTTTGTCATGTTTTGCAATCATCACGGCCTTCTTCTCACATCCTCATCAGATTGGTACTCGAGATCACCGCGAACGTCAAGCGAGACTGTATCGTTATTTATTAGCTCGATCTCGTGCACTCTTCACATGCTCATGTTGGACCTTGCTCGATCAGAGCGCTGGCCTCCGGTTGAGTGCGGTTGGGCTTGCATTCTATTCGATCACGAATAGTCTCGGGTAATCTACATGAAGTGAGAATTTGGCGACAGACGCCATCCGATCAAACAGGGTCGGATCTAGTTGGTGCCCTCTTTGCCCTCTGCCTTCTCCGATCCAGCGCTAGGATCAACGGCATACTTGGACATGGATCTGAGCTTGGGACCAAACTTGTAAAGGACCAATGGGATCGGGGACATGACGACAGCGATACAGCCGATGAGAACGCAACCCCACGAGACTGGGAATTGCTTGGGGCCGTTAGCTTGCAGATTGTTGAACATGGCGCGGGCGACGAGGGGGAGAGCTGCACCGATGGAGGTACGGAAGAAGTCATTACCAGCGTATACACTGGCGATGTAGTCAGGGTAGCAATCGCCCAAGTAGGCCAAACCGGATTGGAAGATGAGGAAGGTTCCGATGGAGAAAAAGCTCGACATGATGATGGGAACAATCCAGTGGATTGAGGCGTTGGCGGTCCAGCCGAAGCCAAACATGCAGATCGGGATGGCCCAGGCGCCGACGATGGCGGGTTCGAGCCACTTTTCCGGTGCGACCTTGCCGTTCTGAGCCTCGTACAGCGGCTCGTAAGAGTACTTGTGCCAGAGGAAGAAGGGTAGGTAGATGAACAGGGCTCCGACGAAGACACCCATGAAGCTCAGACCGAGCTCACCCAGGTTGAACCCGTAAGTCTGCACAAAGACGATCGGGAACACCTCGAAGAAGAGATAGAGAATACCATAGACCAAGCCTGTAAATAAAACCAGCCAAAAAGCGGAGAGTTTAGCAATGGTCCAATCTAGAGCAGATGCGAATCGAGGCGTTATTGACTACTTACCAATGTGCAAGTTGATACCAAGGACGATAGGTTCGCGGAATGAGAGGGTGAATGGACGAACAAATGTCATAAGGGCCAGCTCTTTGCCCGTGAGATGGGAGGAGAAGATCTCTCCCTTGGTGCGAAGGTTTTCGTTCCCGGTGACCTTGCGCAGGCGCTTAGCCCTGCGGTAGAGAATGTTGGTGGCCGAGGTCTCGGGCATGGTGATGATGAGAACGACAAGCGTGAAGCCCGAAAGCATCAGCAAAGGCCAGATGGTCCACCTCCAACCTTCAGCGCCGAAGCTCTGTGCAGCAAAGCCGCCGATCAAGGGTCCCAGCACAGGACCGCATACGGCACTCAGTCCCCAAACACCAATCGCCAGTGGCCTCTTCTTGGCGGAATACATGTCTCCAATACTCGCACCTCCAGTGGCCAGAGGAGGCGAGCCGAACATGCCCGCAAGGAAACGCAAGATCATCAGACCCGCGATGTTGGTCACCAATGCGGTGGGGATCTGAAGGATGACAAAGATGAAGAGTATAACGAGGTAAGGCATGTTCCTTCCGATGGCGGGGATCTCGGAAATCGAGGAGAGCCCGATCATGGGTCCGATACCGTAGCCCAAGACGAACAGAGTGAGTCCGAGTGTAGCGGGAACGACTCCAACATTGAAGTAGTTGGCGACGAGCTCAACACCGGGAGTGTAGATGGCAGAACCCATGTACACCGAGAAAGTCAAGAGACAGAGCAGACCGGTAACAAAGGCTTTGCGAGGCATGGACCAGTTGAGAGGGTTGTCCGGGTCCGAATTTCCGTTCCAGTCAACCAGGTAAGGATCGGAAGTGTCCTCCATGGAGGTGGGCGCTGTTTCAAGATTGGACTTATCACTGTTCTGGCGCGAAGGTGAGTGCGACTCGGTTCGCTTCTCCTTGTTGCCATTGTTGCCGGAGGTTTGATCGACATGAGTGGCCTCGGTCTCACCACTCGCCGAAGTGGAAGAACGAGCGTGACTCGCAATCTGCTGATCGTTGGACTTGCGTCCTCCATGCTTGCTTTTGTATCCAGGCAGATACTGCTCGGAAGGCACGAAATCGTCATGCTCCTCAGGGAAGGGGAACACCTTACCCTTGGAGAGTTTGTTGGTCAAAAGACCCCAGAAGGTGTCCTGATACCATGGCAGCTTGTATGGTCGTAGATGATGCGGCTGAGGACGCTCGGAAGGTCCTTGGGGATTGGACTGGTGGTGAAGCTGGGTCGCGCGATCGTCAACGGTCGACATCGTGTTTACAGTGTGCCGAGAAGATGAACCCCGTGGCGAGAAGGTGGATTGGGCAAACGAGTGCTTGTATGAGCGAAGACAACGGCGTACTTTATACTTTCCAGTGCGAAAGGAAGAAGGAGTCGTAAAACTTTATCTGTGCGTCAGGTCATGTTTCGATATGGCTCAGTCACGCTTTGCTGGAAAGACGGACACGCGCAGAGGACGTCAGACAAATTCTCCGAGAAGGGGGATCAGCAAACTGCCGCGGAAACGTAACTAATCAGGCAGGACAGATCTCAGGCACCGCGGGTCAGGACCCTAGGTAGTAATGCGTTATTCTGTGGTGGAGGCAGACCATCATCATTGTATTACTATAATGCACCTGTCAAATCAACGGCGAGAAAGGCACAGTGCCGCGACGTACGTCACGGTCGAGACACCATTTGCCGCGGATCGCGGAATGGGCGGCCAATTTTGACGTACGTCGACGTGCAGCCAATGCGGAAGATTTTGAGCCATGTGGACCCCGCTTTGCTAAGCTTTTTTTTTCCTCCGGTGATTATTCTTACGCGTAGGTCCAGGTGACGTCGAATGGAGGAAGACCTGATTGACTTTGGTGTGTGACAGAACGCGGAGCATGTGAGCTCCCTGTCTGCCTTGGCATTTCATTGATGACCAGAGGCCAAAGCACCGGGTGACCACCTCGTGGCCAGCAAGGGCACAATGACCGGCTTAAACTCGATTGGGCCTCGAAAGTGTGAGAGTTCTCCGTAGCCAGTCCCGCGGAGCGTTAGTTGAAGACCGAGCCAGTTCTATGCCCTAGCCTCTTTCTGAATTGCTTCCTGAAAGGCCTTTGGTGGACCCTGAGACGACAGCTCCGTGGGATTGGCATTCTCCGTATTGGATGGATTTCCGGCATCACTAAAGAGTTCCGCGATCCGAGGAGCCCAGCCATGCCCGCCTCTGTATTCCTGACTCGCTCAGCCTCATCAGATCTTGAGGCGGCTTCCTTCGGCCCGATATGTGAGATCGAGACACAATGTGACAAGCTTCTCATGTGCTTCCTGCAACTCACGACGTGCACTTGCTGATTGTCCTTTTCACACTCACGATTACATGCGCATTTGCCCAAGGATGGATCCAGGAAGACAGATGATCTGACGATGATCTGTTTCTGAGACTTGCTCGACAACATGAACTAGCACGACAAGGGTGAGAGCATTTCGAACGCAGCTAATCAGAGTCTCGAGGTTCCTCTGTAACGACACATCAAGACAAGGCCACAGAAAGCAGATGGTTCGTTTTTCAGTCAGAAAGATTTGTTTTTTGTATTGATAGGAAGCATGACGACTAACACAAGGACTGTGAAAGAAGGCTGAGGGTAGAGCAGGATTGCTTACCTACGCGCTGTCCTTCTGAGCCATGAAGACGAGGAGGTCAAGGCACCTGTTGGAGTAACCCCACTCGTTGTCGTACCACGAGACGAGCTTGACGAAGTTGTTGTTGAGCGAGATACCGGCAGCAGCGTCGAAGATGGACGAGTGAGGGTTGCCGATGAAGTCCTGCGAGACGACGGCGTCCTCAGTGTAGCCGAGGATGCCCTTGAGCTCGTTCTCGGAAGCACGCTTGATCTCAGCCTTGATCTCGTCGTAAGAAGCACCCTTCTCGAGACGAGCGGTGAGGTCGACGACCGAGACGTTGGTGGTAGGGACACGGAAAGCCATACCGGTGAGCTTGCCGTTGAGGCTGGGGATGACCTTGCCGACGGCCTTGGCGGCACCGGTGGAGGAGGGGATGATGTTAGTCGCGGCAGCACGGCCTCCACGCCAGTCCTTGGCCGAGGGACCGTCGACGGTCTTCTGGGTGGCAGTGGTAGCGTGAACGGTGGTCATGAGACCCTCAACGATACCGAACTTGTCGTGGATGACCTTGGCGAGGGGAGCAAGGCAGTTGGTGGTGCACGAAGCGTTCGAGACAACCTGAGCCTTGGGGTCGTAAGAGTCGAGGTTGACACCGCAAACGTACATGGGAGCGTCAGCGGAAGGAGCCGAGATGACAACCTTCTTGGCGCCACCCTTGATGTGGGCAGAGGCCTTGTCGATGGTGGTGAAGACACCGGTGGACTCGACAACGTAGTGGGCACCAGCCTGGCCCCAGGGGATGTTGGAGGGGTCACGCTCAGCGAAGACGGCGATCTCCTTGCCGTTGACAATGAGCTTGCCGTTCTTGGTGAAGACCTCGCCCTTGAAGACACCGTGGGTGGAGTCGTCTGTTCAAATACAAAATACAGTTGAAAAGCGATTTAGAAATTCGGCGGGTCAGTTTGGGGACTTTATTGCGTGAAGAGATTGAAAAAGACCACGGCACTTGCATGCACTTGCTAGTCCAATCCAGCTGGAACTTACACTTGAGCATGTAGACCATGTACTCGAGGTCAATGAAGGGGTCGTTAATGGCAACAACGTTAGCGTTGTTGTGGACAACCGAGTTACGGAAGACGATACGTCCGATACGGCCAAAACTGTTGTTTGATCAGGAACATAATGTTTGTCAGTACTGCGAACCAACAGTTAGATAGGAAGTCCCTGTGCTTGTTCCTCTGCATCGATGCGGTAGTCGCTAGCCAGCTGAAGCAAGGGGCAGCAACAAGGCCGGAGCGCAACTACTGCAGCCTCGAAGTGCGAAATCGTCTAGCTTCCACAGCTCAGAAGTCGACAGCCAAGAGAGCTAGCTGCCCGAGAGCGACTGTGACGTTTGTCATCAACCGCTCGCAGGATCGTCCGTGCCGCTATGCAAATATAGCCGGAACACAGCCATTTCAACCCTTGATCACGCCGGGCACTCGCGCATCGACAACGACGACCAACAAGCCAAGCGAGGGAAGGTCGACACTTACCCGTTGATACCGATGTTAACCTGAGACATTGTGAAGAGTTTGTTTTGGAAGAGTGGACACGAAAGAAATGTTCGATGGTGGAGCGGAAGAAAGATTTACGATGACAGTGATTTGGTTTTGTCTCTTTCGGAGAGGGAGCCCCTGCGCCAGTGACTGTGCTTTCCGGAGCGACCAACACACAAAGACTACAGCGTGAATAATCGATCGATGGACTGAGTTGCGCTGCCAGCTGTTCGTCGCTTTCTTCTTAGCATCCATAAAATCCGAGGCGGAACCTGGCTTGACCGCACAGCATCGACAAAGCTCTCGGAAATTGTGCCCACTCAAGCAGCAGTAATCAAAATTCGACTCGAATACAAACTCACCCTTCTGTCCGCTTCCATTCTGAATTCAAGTTGATGTGCAGTCGACCATTTTCAAAATTTCCCTCTGACCTTCCTATACCCTTTGCTGCAATGTAAGGCTCTGCAGGCTTATCTCTCACAGATCAGTTGCGCCGACAAGCACCCTTTTGATGTTCGCTGATTCTTCGGCGAGTCTTTTTCTCTATGACTCTGATCAATCAGAAGATTTGTTGGGATGGCTGCGGTTGCAAGAGGATTGCGGCCGAGAAAACGAGTCGGGCGAGAAGCCGTGTGTGTACGAATACAACTCACACCGGACAGAACAGGGTGCTTCAATACAAGTGACACCGAACGGAGTGCATCACTGCTCTCTTGCGTCCTCCCGGGTTCGGAATGCATTGACTATGGAGATGCAACTTTCTCCACAAACACAAACTGCAAACGATTAGCTGGGTGGAAGGTGGTGCGGATCTGGGAACAGGGCAGAGGGAGAGCGGATATTGCCGTTCAAGGATCTTTCCGATTCACGGATCTCGCCCCGCGGTCACGAACCCCTCTTACTGCCATCCCGAGCCTGTCAAAGGGTGAACCGGTGCACAATAAGAGGATTGCGATTTCTGTTCAAGCAAATACCTTAATGGCCGCTTAGGCCGATTGCAGCTCCTCGTCTTGTAGTTCTTCGGCGGCCCATGTGGTACCGTTCACAAATCCAGTTGAAATCGATCCACAGCGACAGGCTTGTTTGGCTTCGTTTGATTTTCCTCATATGCACATGCGGTATCGAAAGGCTCTTACGAAGGGCCGCTGTAGTAACGACACACCTGCTTCATGCATACGGACGAAACCCTGCATCATACTACTGTACCGGTACGCTACAGTACATGGCGATCCATGCTTCGCCCTACTTCGCCTTACGGGAAGGTACGGGTTCTTCTCGTCAGAACTTGACGGTCGCCCGGGAGAAAGCGGGTTTGTCCCCATTTCGTCGTTGTTTGGTTGATGTGATGTGACACTTTAACAGCTCTACATTCTCATCTTCAATCTGCCATCGATCGGGAAATTACTTTGATCAGTCGTGATTGCCGCTAACGGACAGCTTTGACAGCTTTGCCCCGCGTAGTATGCCGGTCCGACGATGGCGTGCTTTCCGTCCCTTCATAGCCATAGAATACCATGAAGCTTAATGCTGTTGCGCAGGGGCCATGAGTGCTGTCACATGTTCTGTGACCTGTCCGCTTGTAATATATGAATGAACGATGCCTTCCATTCCATCCCTTTGGAGGACATCATATCCCCAAAGCAGCGATCCAGTCATGGCTCCAGTCGCGGTCACCCCAACTTCAGGCCCACTGTCAAGCTCCCTCTCGAAGCAGCTTAGCTCAACCACGCTCGAACTTTTGTGCCCCGAGTTGCCGTTCGAAGCCTCCTCAGAACGTTACCAAAGGCATCTCAAGCTGATTCAGAATGATCCTAATGAGCAAGTGGTCACTTTCCCGCTCATTCTCCGCCCAAAGACATATCTGACCACGGCACAACTCCTCGATGCCGTCAAGCCGCTCGCTCCTTTGCCCAGCTCCTCGTATCAGCCTTCGAAGCTGCAGCAGCTCATGGACGCAAATGCCGGTGCAGTCCACTTCAAAGGTCTTCCCATTCGGGATGCACAAGCGTTCAGCGACTTTATGCATGCTCTCGCTGGCTCCTCGCACTCTGCTTCCTCCGCAGAGCGACGTAATCTTTGGACACCACACGTGGACAAAGGTCTCATGGTTATCCGCTTCCCTCTCGCGCCAAATGTGGCAACCGCCAACGAAGGCCCACCCACTCAAAGCATCGGATCGCACAACGAGTACGGCCTCAGCACGCATTACCCCTCTGTCATTGCATTCTGTTGCTTGTCCGCACCAACCAAAGGCGGCCAAACTCCTATCGTCAATAGCCTGGCCTTGCACGACAGATTAAAGCAGAGAGCGCCAGGATTCATAGAAAAGATGCAAAGCAGGGGTCTTACTTTCGTCATCCATCATCCCAGAGAGAGGGTACAAGGAAGTGTACAGGGCAACTCTGTCTTCAACGCTGACTCGTTTGGTCCTGATCCCCAAGACAACGTCGATCTGCACAAGATGAGTGAGCAAGACAAGAGAAGCTTGGTGGAGGACAAGGTCCGGGACCTCGCACGAGAAGGCGGTTGGGATTCTCCTCGGCAAGAGAGTGGTGCAAACACGAGGGAGGGCAAGCTAGGTGCGTGGCAAGAAAGGGGATTCTCCTGGACTTGGCTACCTGATGGTTCCATCAACGTCTATCAAAGGGTACCTGGCATTCGCATCCACCCTACTCTCCAAAAGCCAGCTTATTTCAACAACATCGGCAACAGGTATGCCTATTCCAAAGAGCACAGATGTCTTCACCCACCGCACTACTCCGACGAGAAGAAGGATTTCTTCCCTCCGCCTTCCTTCCCCAATCCGCTCAGCCAGGAACAAGAGGACGAGCCAATCCCGCTCGAATGGTTGGAAGAAGCTCACCGGCTCACCGAGGAGCTGCAGGCCCATGTCGAGTGGGAGGTCGGAGACGTTCTGGTGATCGACAACCTCGCAGTGCAGCATGCCAGGACGCCTTGGGATGGTCCCAGGAAGCTCATCGCGAGTCTGTGGGATCAGCGTTCTTACCTCGATCTAAACGAACCCATCCGCACTTAGCATTTGATCCGTTGTCAGCAATTAGGGCGTACAAAGCACACACAAAGATCGAGTGACAGTGAGATGTATTAAAACTACAATTGCATGGGAACTCCAGGTCTATGTATGCTATTATACGAATGCGATGGGGGATCTAAGAGAAGAAGTACAATGACCCCTTGATCTCATTCACGTCGAATGATCCCTTGGCAGGAATAGGTGGCAGGATGTCCGCCAAGTCCACGAATTTGGCCTTGAACTTGGTCTCCCATTCGTCGTGCTTGTCTTTCTTGGACTTTCTGGTACCCTTGTTCGTCTTCTTTCCGCCCTCCTGCGCCTCCTCAGCGAGTTCAAGATCGATTTCTTCCTCGGCAGCTTCGTCAGAAGCGTCTTCTGTGTCGACTTCGGAAGCCTCGGCTGACTTGGCGAGAACTACCTCCTCCTCCTTTCCATGGAGCTTGGCCAACTGCTCTTCCGAGACTTCCAAAACCACGTCGGAGCCAGTGGAGGTTGACTCTTCCGTCTCCTCTACTTTCGTCCCCTTCTTTGCCTTGCGAGGTCGATTGGAGCGTTTCAGAGACACGACGGGAACCTTGTAGCCCGCGTATCTCTGCAGGAACTCTTCCCTCAGACGGTGCAAGATGTCCTGCGAATGAAGGCGAACAAACGTCTCCCTAATCATGTCGCTCATCGTGTCGATGTCCGCGGCGTGGGTCCAATACGAGTCGTGAACCGATGCAAAGGTGAGACCGGCGGCATGACACTCGAGCGCAGTGAGGATCATGTGCGTCGCATCCAAAGAATGGATGAAGTTGGGTGGGAAAGCGGACGCCTGCTTGGAGGGAGAGACCTCGGAGTTGGAGAGTGGATCGTGGATAAACACGGTCTGCATCGCGGTCGAGATCTGTCGCTTCTTGGTCTTCCTGTATGGCTGTACCACTGGAAGGCCGAGAGCGGTGGTCCAGATGACCGAAGTCATTTGCTCCTTGACGATGCGGTCTGCCTTGGCTGGATCACGGGAGTAGCCCCTAGCATCCGCGCGGCGAGAATTTGCCTCGGAAGGCAAGTAGGGTCTCGTCGCCTCCTCGAGTCGCTGGGCGGGGATAGACTTTGCAATGACCTTGGCAGAGAAGCTGAGCCAATCTTGGATCTTCTGCGCACCGGAGAAGAGATTTCCGATGCAGGACATGATGACCTTGGCTAGGTAAGAAGCAGCATTGAAAAGATCTTCGGCAGGGACGTCGCCACGATCGGCGAGTTGGCGCATGACCTGGTTCTTAGCACCGATGAAAGTGACTCCGTAGACGGTGGTCATGACGGTCTGCTTCACGACCTTTCGAGTAACTTTGCCTTGCAGAACAGCTGCCATGCGGTCGCCCTTTGCAGCCTCTTCATCGAGAACTTTGATGACGAGGTCCGCAACTCCAGAATACACATCGGCAGGCCTGTCACCACGCGAGAGGTTGACTTGCTTCGCACCGGCCAAATCACCACCGAGAGCGGCGTAGTGCTGGAGACCGTTGCAGGTGCCATCTTGGTGGACGGGTAGACTCGACTCGTACGCTTCAGGCCCCTCGGGATGGTCAAGGGCAGCCTTGAGCTCCATGCAGGCGGCCAGACACTGCCAGGGGTCATCAGCTTTAAGCCACCACTGGTTTCCGTCCAGAGGTCGCTCAACGCTGTCACGGATATCTGCCTCGTGGTCGATAGCGAATTGTTCTCTTTCTCCGAAACTTGCTTTGTCGTAACCAAACACATTGGAGATGTGAATTCTGAGCCACCTCAGACCCGCCTTACCCAAAGGCTTGGCATCCGCGAACAGCAACAAACCACGGCAGAGGTCGTTACCGATGTGATTGAGATGGGGTGGCATGGGGTAGGCGCGACCTCGGAAGTCCATGTTGTGCGGGAAGTAGAAACGTTCGCCCACGTAAGCACGAGCGATTTCGAGCTTGTAATTGACATCGCAACGCTGCGAGTGATTTGAGGCGCATTGCTGGTTCCACTGCTTCAAACGTTGGAGGTAGACTGAACGAGCTTTGATGTCGTGATCGTAGTTGTCGGGCTTCTGAGGTTCTGGCGTTTCCATTTCGAGGGGCGGCATGTCAGCGATATCCTTGCCAGAATTCCAGACTTGGAGCATGACATCAAAGATGGGCTTGTTGATCTTCCATGATGTGTTGCCGAGAACGTCAAGAGCTGCGAGGACGGTATCGAGATCTCCATTTTCCGACGCGGCGCGGAGGTAGGAGCCCTGCTCTGCAGAGTCCTTGAAACGCATGGCGCTCTGGCGAACGGAGTAGTATCCACCCGAGTCATGCGAGGTCCACGGCTTGGGTGGCACAAGCATGGGGAGGTGACGAGGGTGGAGGGTCTCCTGGATAGAGTCCTTGTCCAGGCGCTTGGCAATCACTTCGTTGAGCTTGATGACACCAAGCTTCTTACCGCCGAGGTACTGGTAGGTGGAGTAGAACGCAGGCTGATCTTCTTCCCAAAGAACACCGTCGCGATCTGTGGCTTTGCGATTGACGGTGGCAACGTGCATGAGGTGCTGCACGAGGTAACTTCCAACTCGAGCTCGAACAGTCTGCGTCCATTTGGGGATGGACGAGAGGACGCCCTGCTCCTCCTGTTGCTTCTGCCAAGCCTTGATCTCACGACGAGCAGCGAGGTCGATCAAGCCACGCTTGCGGAGCACGGTCTGAGCCGCATGTGCATTGTTGAAGATCTGCGGATTCTTGCGCACGACGTCTGAGTGGTACTCCATCTCGATCGCACGGCCGACCTGCAACAAGGCACGAGTGGTCTTCATACCATCCGCGACACCACCATTCCCACTCATACGCATCAACTCCAAAATCGTGATTAGAGCTAGCTTAGACGCAGGAAGCAGTCGCAGGAACGGCAGGATCTGCTGCTCCATGGGCAACAAGGTGTTTTTGTCAAACTTGTCGCTGTTGGCATCCGCATCCAATCTTTCGAGGTCTTCTTTGAGGGTAACTTGGAGCTTGTTGTACCAGTCCCACATCCACCTTTGTAGTGGTTTGGACTGAAGCGCGCCTGTGGTCTGCAGGCCAAGCTCTTCTAGCTTTTCGGCAGAATGTTCGAGACGCTTTCGCGCCGCTTCCAGGGCGCTGTGTTCCAACCACTTTTGACGCTCATAAGGATCAGTGATGGAGCGACGTGCCTCTTGGACAATAGAGAGATTCTCCTTGAGCGATGCAAGGTTGAAAGGCATTTCGCCTCCCTTGTTCTCTGGCTCCCCACCAAGACGGCTTGCTTTTGACGTGGTCTTGACAGGAAGGAGCTCGGGAATGTCGGCGAGAGCATCTTGCTTGGATGCTTGATCCGAGACTTGCGCCTCGGCGAGAACCCGTCGGCCTTCGAGGATCAACTGAGCAGTCTCGAGCTCTTTGAGAATCCCGCTTTCGCCCATTTGGTTGGCCACGTTAGCCAGAGTACGAAGGACGAGCTCAGCATCCACTTCCCCTTCTCTGGACTGGTCAATGCTCTTGCTGCCAAGTGGACCGTTGACATCCAGATCTTCTGCGGCCTCTGGATTAAATGCGGCTGAAGTGAGGATGGTCTCCAAACCGTAATCTGCGCGCTTGATCGACAAGATCAACTCGTCGAGCGCTGGTGCCGAAGAAGGGTAGCGACCGGAACGTTGCAACGCGACAATGCCTCGAGCCATAGTGGCGTAAGTCGCCGGATTTGGCTTCGGATCGGGAGAAGGAGGTCCGTCAGCCTGCGAAGAGTTGATAGTTCTGTCCATGTCGCGCCACAGCTCCCAAGCACGGTTAAGCCATTCGGCAGTTCCGTCAAGCGACTCTGCTTGGTATGCCTTGCGGAAGTAAGCCTGCAGCATGGAGTTGTAAGTCCACACTTCGATGGGAGACTGGTACTCGCCAAGCTCGCCGAGATCTTGCTGCCAGTCATTCTGGTCGATGATGCCTTGTGCGAGGCGGCTTCGAAGCTCCCAAAGTTCGCGGGACCGAGCGGTAGCCTGGCCGCGAAGGTCGGTGAATACCTTGTGTGCTCGACTGATGAGCCCGGTTCCTAGACAGGCTTTCAGGATGCTGAGAAATTCGACAGCTTTGGAGGCTGGGTAGAAGGATTCATCGGTGCTGCTCATAGTAAGACCAGAGAGGTCTCCGAAGGAGAGACCAGACATGGACGAGTCGAGCAACTCGGGTTTTGTAACGGGGATGGGGGTTCCGCTCTTGCTCTTTGGGAAAAGCTGTCTTCGAACCGAAGCAGAGCGCTCACCTACGTCGGGAGGCAGTGGGGTGGGCAAGCGTGTGAGTGGCGAGCCTGTTGCAAAAGCGTAGGGCATGAAGCGCTGGCGACGGTCATTGCGCTGTGCGGATGTGGAAGATGAGGAAGACGAAGTCGATGCGGATGACGGTGATTGGGTCGAGGACGGGCCGGATGCGGAGTGCCCTGATGGCGAAGATGAAGTGGAAGGTGGATGCTGGTCTTGCAGTTCTCGATGCAGCTCAACAGCGGGGCTTGCCTGACTGCTGGGAGCTTGTGTGCTGAAGCTTGAGCCAGCAACGACGGATGGATGCCTGCGCGCAAGTGAGGACGACCAAGCTGGTGTCGTATGGGGATAGCGCATCCACAGTGCTGATGAGGAAGAGGCAACGGTGGCCATCCAAGAGCCTCGGAGCTTGGATGCCTGCTTGGCAATCATAGTAGAAATAGTTCAGAGGCGAAGATCAATATCTAGGACTGGCGAGAAAAGAGATTGGCCGTATTGAACCTCCAATCAGGCTGCGGGAGATCCGAAGATGCTCCTCCGGAAGAGCCGAGGGATATGGAAGCGTGTCGGGAGATGCCTAGATGAGGTGGCACATGGGCTCTGAGGCGGATTCGACGCGATGGCACTAGGGGTGGCCAATCGGAAACGACGAATGCAGTCCAGTTCGTTCAATTTGGAGTCGATGCGGCAGGTCGTTCCTTCCGTTGAACAAAGTGTAACGAATAGAAGGAAGATGTGTTGGTTAGATGGTGAGGAAGCTGAGCAAATTGATGAGAAGAAGTCATTCCTCTCGGCAACAAATCTTCTTTGCTAACCTGAAAGCAGTTCGAAAAAAATGGAGCCACACGACCCTTTCTGGGAGGCGCAAAAAAACGGTCAAAGTTCAGCTGTGCCTAGCTGCTGTTGGAAAATTTCGAATTGGCAGGCCTCCACAGAAAAGGAGCAAGACGAGAGCCATGAAATTTTCTTCTCATACAGCTCATCCATCTCTAAGTCTTCGAATCGCGGCAAGGACTGCATCGGGCGAGTCCGATCTCGATTTGAGCAGAAAGGTTACAATTCGGTTGGCGGTATGCTCGCTGACGACTTGCCGCATTCGAGATCATGGCAGCACGGGTTGCAACGCCAAGCCGATCTGTGCAGCCAACTGTAAGAGCCCAAGCGAGCTTGATCCACAAATGATTTCAGTTCCGACTGGCTGACGACTCACGCAAGAGCTGACGAGACCACAAATAGTGTTAACAGATCCCTTCGTGCCCGAGTAAGAGAGCAGGGCAAGCTAGACCAAGCTGGACTCGTCCTTGTCCAGCCTGTCTGCCAAGGATTGCCAGAGACATCAACGTTGTCCCACTCTCCGCGTCAAAGTATCCCGCCATTTGACGTAGCCGCACGCATGCTCAGTGTGAGTTGAGAGCCTAGTGGTAAGCTAAAGCACGGATGAGAAGCATAAGTGAGAGCAGAGAACCTGCGGCGACATGGGACTGGCATCGAGGTCGCATCCTGATCAAAGGCGTGAACAACAAGTGAACCCCTTTTTGGGTCGGCACGCACAGCCCCACGGAGGCAACGAGGGTCAAACTGACGGCGGTGCCGATTCATGCGGCTTGCCAAGATGAAATTCAAAGTGGAGACTTGCACTTTCGCCCTCCTAGATCAGTGCACAATACTCTCAATCTCTCAAAACTCAGACACGGCTTGGGCCATCCGATCCACATTCGTTCTCACACACATACATACGTACCGTACATCTTCCTTGGCGTCCCGCAATACATCCTGGCTCGTAGCTCCCACCCATTCCGTCCCGATCAGCCTCTTTCGGACAGGCCGACTTTCTCTCCCGGGGCTCTGAGGCGTTTACCCCTTCTGCAACTTTGGGCCCACCTTCAGCCTCAACAATCAGCGGCTCGATTGCGTTCATCTTCTGCACCAATACAGGGGTCTCGTCACTCACGCCAACAGTTTCACTTCAAGCAGTGAGCAGACGATACTCGATATCATCGCATCAAACATCTGTACCGCCATCAACGTCAAGTCACCGACGCCCGACTTTCCTCTCCAATCTCACTTTCATAGCCCATCATGGCACCTGCCCCAATCCGTCGCAAACTCGTCATTGTTGGCGATGGTGCATGCGGAAAGACTTCGCTACTTTGCGTCTTTGCCATTGGCGAATTCCCGCAGGAATACGAGCCTACCATCTTCGAGAACTACGTTGCCGAGATCCGTCTCGACGGCAAACCGGTCCAGCTTGCTCTTTGGGACACTGCAGGACAAGAAGAATACGAAAGGCTTCGACCATTGAGCTACTCTCAAGCACATGTCATCTTGATTGCATTCGCCATCGATACACCCGACTCGTTGGAGAACGTTCAAGTGAAATGGATGGAGGAAGTACGTCAAATCTGTGGACCTAGCGTTCCGGTACTGCTTGTTGGGTGCAAGAAGGACTTGAGGGAAGATGCAGTTGCTAAAGGCGTGCAAACGACAGGCAGGTATGTTGAGAGGGCGCAAGGCAAGCAGGTTGCTCAGCAGATTGGCGCCAGATCATATCACGAGTGCTCAAGTCTCAAAAATCAAGGTGTAGATGCCGTGTTTGAAGCTGCCACTCGCGCCGCAATGCTGGTCAGGAATACGGGTGCCAACACAGGTGGAGCCATCTCGCAAAGCAAGACCAAGGAGGCAATGCACAACGACGCTGGCTCGTGCAAGTGTGTTGTGCTTTGAAGGTCTGCTGCTGCTTCTTGTCAGGTCGTCCACGATCTCCGTCATCTTCTTGTTCCCAGTCATCGTTCGGTTGTTAACATCGCATCTGCCTAGCTCTTTCTACACAGCGTGTACACTTCTTTTCCCCTCATATATCTCTTCTCCCATGCAATCTCGCATCAGAAGACAGTCTCTCAATGGGGGTGATATTGCTAGAAAAAGTGAACCGGATGAAGAGGACCCCTATGCTACAGTGAACAACTCGGGCGTCTGATTCTTGACGTATTCGCTGACCTCTTCGACTTTCTTACACCACCCGTTCAATCTCGCCTGCAACTCTCCGATTTGTCTCGCATCGAGCACCCTTGGCTGAACCCAGGTGATCCTTGCGACTCCGCTCACTTGGTCCAGAGTACCCCTGATCAGCTTGAGACTCAACGCCTTCATCACCAAGTGCTCCACCTCATCCACTGGAAGCTTTGCCTCGCTTGCGATTGTAGTGAACGAAATCGTGCGGTCATCCGAGCTGCGCTTGAAGACGCTTTCGATGAGTGCCATCAAGCAGATCTTTTGCCGCAAGAAGGGCAGATTCTCTGCCAGAATGGGTTCCTTGGGCAGATGCGGTGCCAGCGATTCGAAGCGTCCAATGTCGCCCGCGTTGAAAGCGAACAGCAGATCAGAGAGATACGCGTGTTCCGAGGATGACGAGAGCGAAGAAAGGATGGGATGCAACAGGAGTTCTCCGAAGTTGTAGATTGTGTTGCCAAGCAAAGCGGAAATGCTCAGGTCGTGTGCACGCTGCACACGAGCAGCCTCTGTGAGATCGGTCTCGACATTGACGCAAGCAAGGTACAGCAGGGAGTTTTTGTAGTAGTTGGCATATTCCGCTTTGGCCTTGTAAAAGTCTCCACTGACCCGATAGAAGCTTGCATGCACCGCTGTCTCGACTGCATCAAAAGTGTCGAGGATCTTGCCGCACTTGTCCATAGCTTCCTTGGTTCCATCCGCATCGCCAAGGAACAGCTTGAAGTGGGCTGCCTCCATCAAAGCGTACACGTATGCATCCTGCGAGTCAGGCGAATCAAGCTTCTCTGCCAGCCCAGTAAGGAAGTGGAGGGCCTTGGCAGGGTCAGGGTATTGGCGAGCAACCTTGACTCCGATCGCTGCAAGCTGTAGCTGATTGATCTTTGACGAGAATCGTTGAACAAACTTGTCGTAAAGGTCGATTTGGAGAGGTGGAGCCTGCGAATCTGGGTGGTTGAGGAAGTCTTCGATGGCCACTGTCAGCTGATACCACAGTTTTCGATCGTGCAATTGGCGGAATCTCGGGTAGAACGGCTTGAGCGATTCGGGAGTTGTGCTGGATGAAGCCGCGTGCTCAAGGTAGGTGTCGTCGACATCGACGTCCATTCCCGTCGAAGACGCCATTGTGACCCTGCAGTGCAAAGTAGGTGCTTGGTGCGAGTGCTTGTGCCGAGATAGTGCGGAGCTCCAGAGATCTGCACTACGTTGCGGTCAGCGGCAGATATATATGCTGTGTTCTCTCTGAGAGACGACGAGGGGCGAGATACCAGTATGGTAGGCGTGTGGAGGAAAGAAGGACAAGTGTGATTAGTGTTGGTCAAAACGCAACGTCGAGCTTTGAGTGGCCTTCGTTACGCGTTTTCGATCACGCCCCTCCACCACATCCCACAGCTTGCTCGCTCTAACAACCTTGGTCTTTTTCAAGTGCCAAAAAAGTAGATAGCCGGCCATTTAGCCGGTGGGAGCGCCTCGAAGCGGGGTCTGATACCGACACTTGATTCCTTCTTCCTCTCCGCCTGACCGTGTCGTAACAACATCAGAAGTGCAAGCATGTCCAGATTGCGGGTCCTGCAGCCCGAAAGCATCCGGGACGACCGCAAGAGCCTTGGTCGACGTATCGTCATTGTTCTGGCTGCTGCGTTGCTGGTTGGAACAGTGTGGACTCTCTCAACAGCCAAGGTCAATCCTGTGCGGTTGTCTCAATTTGGGTCTTTGCCAGAGAGATATCTGATCTGCTCACCAGCCCCTCGAAGCGGTCACCTTGATCTCAGATCGACCGGCTCGGGTCCTGGCTCGATATACACCGGCGACGAAGCTCTCTTTCCCAGCCAAGGTGGCTTTACCCAGTGTGTTGGTGTCAATAACGGCGCAATTACCCACATAGGCGCTGAGCAACATGTCACCAATCTCTTCTGTGGCCACAAATCTTCTCTACATGCGACGAGCGGGAAGAGAAGGGGTGCAAGGAGCAACAAAGCATCCCGCTTGCTCAGAAACCCATCAGCCAAATCGGGGCCTTTGGGTAAGCGACCCCATTGCGACATCCGCCGCCTTCGTGCCGGCCAGACGCTCTTCCCCGGATTTCACGACGCACATGGCCATATCCTGGACTACGGATGGTCCCGTACTGTTGCAAACCTCGTCGGATCGACCTCTGTCGACGAGGTGATCGGTAGGCTGGAAGACTACGTACGCTCAAGGCCTCACCTTCTTGCCCACGCCCTCACCGAGGACAATCACACGAGTTCAAGCAATGAGCTGCCGTGGATAGAGGGTATTGGTTGGGATCAGACAAAATGGACCCCCGTCGAGTTTCCTACCGCTTCCGACTTCGCCCGCTCACCTATTCTCAAACGATTCCCGATCATCCTCCGCCGAGTGGACGTTCATGCCGTCTGGCTCAGTCAAGTCGGGTTGGATTTAATAGTAGAACGTGCTGCCGGGTTTCCTCAGACTCCAGAGGAAGACGGCCGCGTTGAAGGTGGCCTTGTCGTCAGAGATGAGGACGGCAAGCCGACAGGGATTTTGATCGACAACGCGATGAACTTTGCATATGAAGTTGTTCCTAAATGGACTGACGAACAGAGGAAGGTCTTTCTAGATGCAGCCACCGAAGGTCTGCTTAAGGTCGGAATCACCGCGGTTGGAGACGCGGCGACGGATATTGCGGCTGCCAAGTTCTACAAGAGGATGGATGCGGACGGGCAGTTGAAGTTCAGGATCTATTCAATGCTTGCGTGTCCACCTGGCGAGAGACGGTGTGCAGAAAAAGTCGAGCAAGTGCGCGGAGGTGACAAGTTTACGCTTCGGGCCGTCAAACTCTTCAACGATGGCGCGCTGGGATCTTGGGGCTCAGCTATGTGGGAAGAGTACAGTGATAAGCCCGGAGAGCGTGGGCTTCTTCTCATCCCAGAAAAAGAGCTGCCAGGGCTGGTGGACTATTGGCTGGAACGAGGATGGCAGGTGTGCACCCATGCCATCGGCGATAGAGCAAACACGCTCACTCTCGATGCTTACGAATCCTTCCTCTCGACGCATCCGCAAGTCAAGCGTGACAGCTTGCGCCCGCGAGTTGAGCATGCGCAACTGATGCGACCCTCGGACCTTCAGCGCTTTGCCGAATTGGGAGCAATTGCATCAATGCAGCCGACACATTGCACGAGTGACATGGGTTACGTGGAGTCTCGCATCGGGCGCGTTCGTGCTCAGAATGGTGCGTATGCTTGGAAGAGTCTGCTCAGCCTCAACGCGAGCCTTGCTCTTGGCAGTGACTTCCCAGTCGAGCTGCCCGATCCCCTTCGTGGGATCTACTCGGCCATCACTAGACTCGATCCGAATGGAGATTCTCCTCACGGAAAAGGAGGTTGGTTCCCACATGAGAGACTAGGAAGGAAGGAGGCGCTCAACGGTTTTACTCAAGACGCAGCTTTTGCACAGTTCGAAGAAGATATGGCAGGCAGCATCGCTGTGGGTAAGCGGGCGGATTTCACACTCCTGGACAGGAACATCTTGGACGAAGACACAGTGAGCGTGGCTGAGGTCAGGGAAGCAAAGGTGGATGCGACCATCATTGGAGGAAAGTTGGCGTTCGATCGGATGGCTGTCGAGTCGCTCGCCTCGGCGACGCAATCTACGAACCATGTTTACGACAAACTGATCGGCAGGATACAGTTGACCTCGCCAATTGAGCTTTTCCGACCCTCGGACAAGTCCATGGTTTGGCTCGCTATGCTCGCGGGATTTCTCGTTGCCCTCCTCTTGCGTTCGAGCAACGGAGAACCTTACACGAGCCTATCGTGCCTCGCACTTAACACTCGTCCTCCAACTACAGCTTGGATGAACATGGGGTTCTGGTCTCCGCAAGCGTCGCGACCGTCCCTTCGACTAGACTTCGCTCTCGCTTGCCAGACGCTTGCGGAGCAGCTGTATTCGGCGGCTGAGCTTAAGCGAGGAAGCAAGGTATTGGACGTTGGTTGCGGTGCAGGTCAATCGACGTTGTTCTTGCTGGAAGAGTTTCGGCCAAAGGTGCTCCATGCGGTGACAAGTCTGCCCAATGAAGCAAAGTATGCTTCAGATAGGCTCGAGGAGACGATGAGAGAGTCGCAGAAGGAGACAGAGGTGAAATTGTGGAGAGCCGACGTGATGGAGTGGCTCAGAAGAAACGAGGGCAACGGCGAGAAGTACGATGTGATTCTCGCTTTGGATTGCGCTTTCCACTTTAGCGACAGGGCCGAATACATCAGGCTGGCCTCACAGAGGTTGAAACCCGGCGGAAAGCTGGCATTCGTAGACCTTCTCTCCGCTTATCCACCCCCAAGCCCTTCGAAGTCCATCTCGGTGGGCAAACCGGCCTACCCCGCTGGTCCACCCAGCTTGCTTGATCGATTGAAGCACAACTTTACCTGCATGCTGGCGTCGGTCAAACCTGCCAACCTGTGGTCGGTGGATCTGTACATGTCGACTCTGCTCACCGAAGGCAAGTTCAAGGAGGAAAGAGTCAAGATGCAAGACATCACAGGGGACGTATTCGAAGGATTTGCGCGCTTCTTGAAAAGCTTGGCCACAGAAGGCGGAGCATGGCGAGGAGGTGGTTGGATGATGCGAAAAGGTTTGGGTGCGTTTAGCAACGAAGTCAGGGGTTGGAGCGAGCCGGAGGGATTGGTGCGGATGTTCATCGTCGTTGCTGAGAAAGAAGCGACGTCTTAGCTGAGCTGTATCTAGTCGATTTGCAAGCAATGTTGACACGATCTCGATCATCTGGGATGACCCTTGACTGTGCCTGGGAGGAATCAATCGGATTGCTGTGACTTCAACACCTCCATTCTGGCATTGTTCCGCTTTGCAAGCAGTCTGAGCGATCTCTGCTTCTCAATTTCGCTCATGTTCTGCCAGTTTGCGATCCTTGAGATGGTTCCGTCCGAGTTGACAACCATGGGGCCGAGATGGTCTAGCTTGATCACATTGTTCGGCTCGCTGCCTGCGGGTACGTCAGAAGGAGCGGGAAGGCCAAGAGAGGCTGCTGCGCTGGAAGAAGACGCTTGATTCGGCGAAGTGGCGTTGATGTTGTTGTCGGTGCTGTTTGACATGTTGATGAGCTGGATGAAGGATGAAAGCTGAGATGGTGGGTGTATTGATGCGCAAAGGTGGAGCGGCACGGCATTTTAACCGGCAGCTCGGGACTTGAGACCTTCCATTATTGGGCGCTTCTTCCGCACTCGGCTAGAACCTTCGCTCGGTTCGCTCCCGAAAAAGGTCCGTGCTTTGTTGGCACACTTGATCTCACATTGTAAAAAGAAGCCCAACTTTTCTTACTTGCTCAGCCCTATGCTCCTCCGTTTGTCAGCTCAAAGCTTGTGTCGACTGCTCAGCAGAGCTTCATTCTTGCGCCTGTGCACAGTTCTCCAGCTGTTGCCCTCCCTCATCATGAGAGCAATGCTTGGGAGTGATAATGATGGCATCAAATGTTTCCACCAGTTTCCGATGGAAACCAACTTTCCTGTTGCGGCTGTCAACAAGTAGGCAAGCCAGGTCGGGCCGGTCCCTGCATCCAACGTCCACGTTGCCGGCGGCCGACATGAACTGGACCCTGGCCTCGTTCCATTTCGAGTGTTTAAACAAGTGGCACGAGCGCTGTCAAGCCACCATCATGGAAAGCACTGTCGTCGGTGCTACCATCCCATATCTCTGACTCTTCGATTGCCCTCATCTTGGTCTGTCAACTGAGCGCTCGCAACATGGACCCTATCGACTACCTTTCGCAAGTGCGCTTTCATCAATCCATTCAATGCAATCGCACCAAGTCTCGGGTAACCTTCGCTCTCGGTGGTAACGGCTGGGATTCTGCCACGACCACATACTACGGTTGTATTGCCAACCCTGTCTCTGCAGATGTGGTATACCAGCACAAAGGACCGCTTCTGCTGTATCTGCTCCCATCTGGCTGCGGCCGGCTGTTAGGCATGATCCTGGAGGGTGTCTGTCGGGCGAACAACGTGTCCATCCTCGCAATTGATCGACCGGGCAGCGGAGGCACGCCCATGTGCCCTTCCGAAAGCCGCATAGACGTAGCGGCCCAGCAAACCCTAAGCGTGCTCGAAGCATTGCAGCTGCACCGCCCGAGTCAGCCGCAGATCCAGCTAGTGAGCCACTCCGCAGGCTGGTTCTACACTCTTGCCCTTCTCGAGGCTGCGCCCCAGTACTTTGCTCGAACAGGCTCTCCCACAAGATGTCTTCTCTCGTCGCCCTTTCTTCCCACAAACCTGTCATCAAGCACGCTGCTTTCTCTACTTCTCAAAAGTTTGGTGGCACTCTCCCCAAAGATACTCCCGGTCGTCAGCAAGGGGCTTGGCTGGTCCACCGGCGTCGGCGAGGACCTTCTTAGCATCAGCAAAGGTCTCGTCTCTTTCAAAGATGCGGACATCGACCCTGCACTGTCCCAAGAACAGCAACGACTCGAGCGGGACAAGCTTGAGACTAAGAATCGCGAAACCCGAGAGCGGAGCCTGCAAAAGCATCCCAACGCACGCTTTCACCCACCCTATGCCTCCCACACGAAACTTGGGATCGATGCGTGGAAGCAGCCCAACATGCGATCCCAGGACATGCCCGTACATCCAAAGACAGGTCGCACCTTGAAAAACGGTGTCGATCTTATCTTGGACTATTTCATGGAAGAAGGCTCAATCAATGGCATGACCGAGGACTACCTTCTCTGTCTCGGCAAAGCACCCGGACTCGACAACGAGAGGCTGACCAAATTTATGCTCAGAGGGCTACACAAGTCGGTCCAAGCATCCGCAAACGTCTCTGGCAAACCGGTAGAACTAGTCGTGCTTTGGGGAGATGAGGACTTTATGATCCCACACAAAGGGCGCGATTATCTCGACGGCGTGCTCAAAAGTGCCAAGTTGGCCAGCAGAGTCAATTACCAACGATGGGATATGGCAGAGGGAGGACACGACGCCACCTTGTTTGCCAAAGAAGTCATGGATGACGTGCTCAATTTTCTGGTTCAGGATACGAGCGAGGCCCCCTATCGACAAGAGCCTCCGTCTTTGAATGGGTAAGCGTCGATGCTCAAAAAGACTCCAAACGTCAGAGCACAAAGGTGTTGTTCCAGCCGAGTGCTGCCACAGCGAATCAAGGAGAGCTGATGAATGTTAGGAGCTGCTTAAACAGGAATAGTCGTAAGAGTGACACCGGCCCTCTCGATCACCTGCTTTGAAAGGCGCGCAAGTCTATCCTGCATCTCCTCATCTCGGCTCTTTTCTGATCCTTCCTCAGGAACCGCTGGCGGGCAAATGAAGTTCCCGCCCTTGGTCGGTTGGGTTGCGCAATACATTGCCGACACGCAACCCTGAAAGATGTCCTTCTTGATAGGGTTCAACAGGTTCATACCATAGCCAAGAATTGGGAAAGGCTCGTGGATCCAAACCTGCGTCTGTCTGGTCTCCACCACTCCGGGATGACAAGCGTTGAAGACGACGTCACTGTGTCCTCCTTCCACCGAGTATTTGCGGTTGAGGTACCTCGAGAATAGCAGGTTGGCAAGCTTGCTTCGATTGTACAGCCCCTGAGCGCCTACATCGGTTCGGAAGTCGTCCTCGTCTTCGAACGCAGTTTCTTTGGGAGCTTGGTTGGCAAGATTCGAGCTGAGCGACACGACCCGAGCTTTGTTTTGGAACTTTTCGGTGGTCTTCTCGAGCAAGGGAAGAAGTGCATCAATGAGCACTACGTGTCCAAGGTGATTGATCGATATGTGCGAATCGAGACCGTTACGATCGACTGCATATGTCATGATGCCTTTGGCAGCATTGGCAATCAAGATATCAAGGCGCTCCGTCTCGTTGGTGATCTCACGTGCGACTTGCTGGACGCGCTTGTAATCGGTCAAGTCGCATTGCTTCCAGACCAGACGGTCGGCTGCATCCTTAGGGAGCTCGTCGTCTTTGGCAAAAGCATCTTTAGCCGAGTCGATGATCTCCTGAGACATGGACAGGACAAACACTTTGTCAATGTTAGCTTTGAGCAGGGTGTGCGTGCACCCGAAACCAATACCCTCGGAGCCTGCACAGAGCAATCAGGATCAGTATTAACGTCCATCGACTCATGACCAGATAGTTTCTTGCCTTTCTTCAGAGAGACTACATACCACCGGTCACCAGAGCCACTTTGCTGGAGAGATCGCCAACTTGATCGAGGCTGAACCTGTGCTGTGGATCGACGAGCTGGTGAGGGTCGGCTGATAGAGTAGGTGCAACGCCAAAATTTTCGGCGATGGTGTGCTTGATGGCTTCCATCCTGACTTTGGTTTTGGCTTGAAAGGTGCGAGCTGCAAAGAGTCGACATGGACTGATATGCAAAGATGCGGAAGAGCAGTACGAAGCGGAAATGAGCTTTCGAGTCAATGGGCGCACAACTGTGTGCATGAGTTGAGGACCAGAGGGATGAGGAAGGGGTCTCAGAATGATGGCTTCTGCGGGTCCTTTCTCTATGTCTTCTTATATGTGTATTGAGGGATGTGTATTGTACGCGGCACCTGACTTGAGGACATCAGGAGGAGCGAACAACAATTTTGCTTCAGTAGAGCCTAGTCTTGGCCTACACGCGAGGCTGAACATCGGCTTCGGTAAGCTCAAAGTACAGAGCATGCATTGCAACACAGCATCACTGCTTCGTTGTGACAACAACAGTGAATGACAAATGATCCTGACATCTGTCTAGGGAAAGATCAGGATGGCAGTGAGCTGCTGAATCACATGGCGTCGGCTAATTTGTCGTAACTCCACTTGGCAGGCGGCTGAGTGTGCCTTCTCCCGTCACTTCTGAGTGGTACTTATCGGCAAAAGGAATCTAATTTCTCCACCAAAATCACGGCAAAAAGTAAGGCTCCAAAAATCATGCTTTTAGCCCCGCAACCATTGCAAAAGCAGGTATCATTTGCTACGGACTATACGGCAAGGTGGAAGCAGAGAGACATTGCTCGCGCACGAAGGGCATTCAGCAGCTATTAAGACGATCTTGGTGAGCTGGTCTAGTTGTTGACCTTCTTGAAGCGGAAGTAGGCGGGGAAACCAATGATCAGCTGGGTGACGGTCCACTTTGCGGCAGTGACGATGTCGGCGCCGCGGTAGAGTGAATAGACCAACATGGCAACAGCCTCAGCGGCATGGAGTTGGAAGATGATGTTGGCCCACTTGTCCAGGTTGGCTGTGCCGCCGAAGATGTTGGCAAAGTTGCGGTTCTCGCGACCGAAATAGTAAGCCGCAATACCGACTGCTGCAACCACAGCCGGGCGCTCGGGAAGAGAATAGCGGATCTGTAAACGACAACAGGGATCGCGCAACTTCGCAACCTTTCTCGTTAGCTGCTTTCGTATGATTCGGAACAGGAGATCGTACTCGATCACTCACAGGGACAACAGGCATTCTGAGCGGATGGGTTTGGTGGAGAATGAGATGGTGGTGGTAACCAACAACGCCTGTGTTCAGGGCAAGTGGAGGTTCATCGTTCGACTGACGACATGTGCACACGGCTTCCGCTTCAATTTCGTGCCGGATATCCGAGCCGCCGACGTAGCCGCAACCTCACGCCCAGCATTGATCTCGATCCTTCATGTCTTCACTTCCTCTCATGGTCGTATTGGGTGTTGGCCCGAAGTCAGCTGTACACGCACATGGCTACTGAGAGGGAAATGAGACACTCAATGAGACGCAACCTTGATTCGGTCAGAAGCTCTTCAGAGCCGCAATTCTGTCAGCGTGAGCCCTTCGACCGACCTCAGTCTGCCTGGTCATCAGATCCCAGGAATGAGGGAGACCGCTTCGCAGATGGAAGTCAACCTGAACACCCGCTACATGAAGGCGCCTGGCGTAATCAAGATTCTCCAGAAGGAAGATATCGAATTGGCCGATGTCAACAAAGGTGCCCGGCAACCCAGAAAGATCCTCGACGCGAGAAGGTACAGCATATTTGACCAGCTGCGGAACCTTGTCAGTTCCCGGAATGCCTTTGCCAAGCAAAGCAGACCAGCCGGTGATGTTGCAGCTGTAGCTCGCACTAGCCATGGGAATCCTCTCGTCTGGGACGAGGTTTCGATCCTCTAACATGGGATAGATCAGGATCTGCTTGCAGACCGCAGGTGTGAGCTTCCTGTCACGAGCCTGCAGGGCAACACCAGCGGCAATGCCTCCTCCAGCCGACTCCCCCATCAAGCCGATCCTTGCTGGATCTATTCCTAGGGCAGCAGCGTTCTTCTGGACCCATGCCAACCCATCGTACGTATCGTTCACCAGCCCATCAAGTTGATGCTCCGGAGCTACTCGGTAGTCTACAGAGAAAAAAGTGACGCCGCTGTCCACGGCGTATTTGCCCAGCATGCCAGTCTCTACAAAAGATTGGGCCGATCCAGACATCATACCGCCGCCATGGGCGTGCACCACCGAAGGTCCGTTTACTTCCCGCTTATTGGGCGTGACTTGAGCGATATCGATGATGGCACCGTCCCGGGTTTGAATCTTGTGAGTGTTGATGGTGACATCCACCTTTGGTGCCGAAGCGGCTACTATTTCGGAGACAGCAGCAAGCATGTCTCGATGAGCCTGTACGTCGTGTACCGCCAGTGGTGTCCGTTGCGCTCCTGCGGTGAGCCTTGGACCGGCCTCTTCCATGAAGCCAGGGTCATACTTGAACGAGTGCGGTTGGGACATACCGAATCCCTGTGAAAATCTTTCAGCAGCGACGTACTATAAGTGGCAATTGAGAGTAGGGAAGGTCGAATGCTCCCTCTCTCTCTCACTCCTTGAAGCCGAACTTGTGCTGTGGGAGTGCAGTTTTCAGCTTGACGAGGTGCTAGCATGGTCACGCTGCATCAATCCGGCCAGGTGGGATGTGGCCCCACCCAGTCTGAGAAAGATGTCTGTTCAATTTTCTTTAGCCTTTCCAAAAAGGGTTCTTGTCGAACCGAGCTTCCGCATTCAACCATCCGCACACTTTGTCAACAGGTCTCGGAGAGATCATCGAGTCATTGGGCAGACCGTGCTAAGTCCTTGATTTACATGCGACCACAGGCATGTGTCTTTTGCATAAGACATTGTTGACTCAGAAACGCCTCTGGCCCTTTCCAGGGTCCAACACCATGTTGGCTGCTTTACTCTTCCTTTCTTCATCCACCTTGTGACCAGCTGGCGTGCTTTCCATTTTCAGCGCCTCTACACTCTGTTGCACTCCAAAGGGCTTCCACCCATGTTCCTTGACCATCGTATCGAGCATCCGGACCAACTCGAGTCTCGTCAGGTTGGCTACAGCTTCTCGCGATGGTTGATTTTTCTGCAACTGTGCGTGAAGAGCTTGCAATTCTTCGAGGCCAAGTGCTGAGCGAGAGCTTCGGATTTTGTCTTCGGATAGCGTCGTCGTCTGGTGGTGCTTTTCCAGTTCTCGTTTCGTCGCTTCGAACGGTATAGACTTCGAAGCTAAAGTTGCGAGGAAGACCAAGTCGGTGTGCTCGTGCGCTGTCATACCCAACTCTAAGGGCAAGGGAAGGCGATGCGGATCCAGCACTTCTGCTGAGTAGCGTTCCGCATTCACCTCACCTTCATTGTCGCTTCGTGCGACGGCCCAAAATTCACGGAAGTGCTTGAATGTCCCCACCAAACCTTGCTGCCCGTCCGCAACAGTGTCGTCACCTTCACGATTGTTGTTGACGAGATCAGTGTACCACATCTTGGCGTTCCTATATTCCTTTCGGCGGATGAATTCGAAACCCGGCCTGATGTTACCGTGATGCTGCCTGAGTTTTCGTGATACAGTATCGTGATCCTAGCCTGCTATTCAAGACGTACAATGCTATTATCGAGACGTCTAAGCTCATATTATCGCGACATGTCATCGTGATGGTTGTCGTGATGCCTGTAGTGGTGTGGCAACAAACCGACGATGAGCACAAACAAGAAGAGGAACAGACGGATCTTGAGACAGCGGCTTGATACAACAATGGACTAGTAGTGATCCAACGCAATGTGTCAGGACGGAGCTGCAACCCACTCTGCATCACGAATTGTATCAAGAACATCAACCGTGATCACGAACAACAACTGTCTTACTAAATGCGTCACGAACGTTGATTCCGATTGCTCTGGTTGCATTACGAACGTCTAGACTGTCACGATAACATGAGCTAGGGCATCTTGATAACATGATTGCAGGTCCTGAACAGCAGGCTAGGATCACGATACTGTATCACGAAAACTCAGGCAGCATCACGGTAACATCAGGCCGGGTTTCGAATTCATCCGCCGAAAGGAATAATCTCCTTCCAACTTGTGTAGCAAAGCATGCAGCCAGTCAAGGTATCGACTTCGCCCCTGAGCCTTCCGCACCACGAAGTGCGCTGAAAACAAGTCGCCCTGTACAAGCAGCATCCATTATTGAGTCAGCGACCGTCACCGAACGGAGGAGATATGGTGCGGAGCAACTCACGTTGATTAGATGCATGGCAGCCTCGATGGCAGGATGGAAAGCTCCGTCCGCAATTTGTGACTGCAGCTCAGGACATGTTGGTTTACTATGAGGCATGGTCTCCTCAGGTAGTCCTGGGACTGTGCTGAGCAATGTGGGGAGCCATGCTGGTGCGTCGGACATGTCAACGAGGGACTGCTGAAGCCTTTCCAATGTCGCCACCATCTTGATTGGCTAATGGCTAGCAAGGTCGACAGTCCTCTTCGAAAGTCTCCGAGCTGCTATGCTGATGAGCCTGGTAGGACGAGAAAGTCGGTCCCGTCACAGTCGACCCTGGGCTTGGTGTGCAGGCAGAACGGAGACGAAGATTGATCAGCAAGAACATGGGCTTCTGGATTGACTCACCCGCGCATGACGCCGTGTGGAGGGAAGCCATCTGATGCGGCTGATGCGGCTGACTTCATCTCGGCTAGGCTCGAAAAAGTCTGAAGTCCAGCCACAACGGTCCGTACACGTTTGACACTTCTGACACACGTGGGCCACCCCTCTGCTCTGCCGCTTTGTCGGAGGGTCGATCGTAAGAGGCTCGCATCGTCATACGATTGAAGACACCTGGCAATGACGTGAACCTAAGGGCGCCGTCGGAGAAGGGGTGACGTCTGTCATGCAACACCTTATAAGCGTTGATCAGAGTCAAAGGACCGAAAAAGTGTTGATTCGTTCCAAGATGTTGGCAAACTCCACAGGCTCGAGGCAGTTGTTACAGTAGATACATCCATTTCTCGTGACAACGTGACTCCATGAGGTGACAACATACAGTAAAGGTATACAAGCAAAATAGCCAAGTGAAGCGCAAATCGGACCACACCCCAACAGAAGATCACAATTTGTGAAAGCTTCAGAGGCTAACGGGTGACGCGATGAAAGATGAAGCAAAGGGAGTTTCCGCCGTCGAGACGCTTAGACCTTCTTCTCGAAGCTGCCCGACGATTGTCGGTCGAATTGAGGAGCGCTGACGCCGTTCTCAAGCACCTGAATGACGTTCTTCTCTTCAGCAGCGGCCTCGTCAACGTAGACCTGCTTCTCGACCTCGTAGTTGCTCTCACGGATGCCAAGGATGACAACCAGAGCGAAGGGGTACGACAAGAGCATCAAGCCGAACACGGCACCGATCTCGTTCATGTAAGGCACTGCGGTGGCGTCCATAGCAAAGGCAGCAGCGGCACCGGCCGACTGCACAGCCTTGTACATACCGGCGTAACGAGCAAGCTCGAAGGGGTCGTTGGTGATGGCTCCCATGATCCAGTATGCGAGACCCTGGTAAAAGGCGTCACCGAGATCGTAGAGGATGAAGATCGACAGGGGCTCGCCGAAGTTGGAGTCCTTGTAGTTGATCTTGCGAGGCCATTCGGTGGCGCGGGTGATGGAGCTCTGGTACTTGATACCCCAGCTGTAGGCGATGACGGTGAAAGCGGCAGTGACGGCGAGACCGCAAATACCACGGTTCCTTCGGGACATTGGAAGCTTGTCAAGGAGGAAACCGAGGATCAGCGCTCCGACAATTTGGCCGACGGACTTGACGACACCGTTGACAGCTCGGGTGGGAGCGTCGAATACCTTGAAAGCGATCGAGCCTTGGTAAGGGTAGAAGAAGTTACTGGCAAACATCATAGGGATGAGGAGAAGAATCTCCTTGCGCCTAAGCGTCCTGAGAAGGGCGGAGATCTCGGCCTTGGCGGAAAGGTTCTTCTGCACCTCGACAAGAGTTCCATCCTTACGAACGACGCGGTTAGGGGGAAGGAGACTCCAGGTAAGACCGACACCGACCATGATGACAGCGAAGAAAGCGATGTAGGTGGAAGTCTTGACGGCATTCAGGCCACCGTCCTTGAGGTTGATACCGAGGGCGATGAGACCACCCATAAGCGAACCGCTGTTGAAGATGGCCCAGAAGATACTGAAGGCACAACCCTTCTCAGACTCGAGAGGGTAGGAAAGCATGATACAGCCCTGGGCGGTCCAGAGAAGCGCAGCGCACATGCCGAGGACGGCACCGGAGAAGATAAGGAACCAGCCCTGGGCCTTCTCCTGGTAGACCCAAAGAGCGGCAAGGTACAGAGCGTATCCGAGACTTCCGCAGAAGAGGGTGACGCGGGGACCAAAGATGTTGTTGAACGAACCGGCAACGAGACCGGTCAGGGCGAACAAAGCGTACAGAACGGCACTGGTGATATCGGACAGAGTGATGGACTAGGTACCACCTGCACCTAAATTGCTGACTGCACTGAACATGCCTACTGTTGCGAAGCAGACGAGCGAGACCAGGACGACCTGGCAAAGCGGCGATGTGTATCGCCAGGACGAGTGAACCTTCATGATGGGCGACTCTGACTTGTGATGGATGGTGGAGGAATTATCGTATTTGCGACAGCAGCCTCGCGTCGTCCAGTGTCAAGCTGTGGAGAAAAAGTGAAGAGTCTTGACGGGTGGTTGGGTGCCGAGTTCGGGAGGACCAGAGTGAAGAAGGGGGGTAGATATAGTATCGAGGACAGGTACCAAGATGGCAGATGGTTTGGTGTATGGGGACAGTGGGGTGATATGCAGCGGGCCAGCAAGCGAAACAACTGTCGGCACTGAGACACCTGCAGCTAAAAAAAAAAAAAAAAAAAAAAAAAAAAAAAAAGAAACAAACTTCAAAGATAGACAAACGGGTTCATCGGCGGTGCAGTAGCGAGGTCTTGGAGCCGTTTGACCGCCGATTGAAAGAGCCACGCGACAGGATAGAGGTGAGGCTGCGGAATGCGAACACCAGCGGATCGAGCAGAGTATCGTCGGCAGCGACTCGGAGCAAGCAAGTGAGCAAGTAAGCATTGCAATAAGGCCGGGACAGGAACACTCGAGGGGCAACTAGGAGAGTGGCACAGTATCGGTCGTCGGCCAAAAGGTTGACCGGTCCGCTCGTGCATGGCAAAAAGCTTAACCGAGTGGAACACGGTCTCCTCGTGGACTTTGTCACAAAATTCGAAGCAGTGGCCTTCCACTGCTGACGCCCGACGATTACACGCCTGATTATGAGAGGGGGCCAATCTATGTCGATTTACTCGTCCGCGTTGCACCTTTGATGTTGCTCTAGTTACTTAGGCTGCCTACCCAGCTGTATCATTTTTTCAAAGTAATATGTAAGGACTCAGGTAAAGTGTCTAATGGATGGTCCGCTGCCGTGGCTCGTTTATTTGATGTAGACCAGCATGAATCTGTCTTGGCCGCTGTTCATGTGTAGGCGCGCGTCGCGTGGCAAAGATTCCATTACAGTAACTCGGCAGAGGAATAAGCAAGACACCCTGTTGTCCACGTGCAGCTCCGCTTCGCTGAAAATGCAATCTCGAGTCGGCCCGACATCGGCGCGATTAGCTCGAAGCTATTGACTGCCAAGCGCCTTTGCGCTGAGACAGCAAACCGTGCTTGGCTTGTCATCACCAGAGCGCCGGACCTTTCCCGCATTTTTTCAATTGGCGCTCAAACGATACCGGCAGGTTGCTTTGTCGACCCAAAATGCTTTACCGCCCTTCGATGCGTTGAGATCAGTTGGCAGCTGAAAGTCGACAAGTTCAGGCAGAAGAGTCGACCTGGCACTGATGACGACTGAACTTGATATCAATCTGCGAAAGAGCTTTCCGCTTGACTTGATTTTGACCAGGACTGTATCTTTTGGATCACATGATTCTTGGCCAACGTACCGGCAACGTACTGTAGTGCGCGATATCAGAGCATCTGTTCTTTTCTATCGCGGACTGATGATCACCGTTCCAGTCGGACAGTTCGCCGCATGGATACCGAGATGAGCCTTGTCGGAGCCTCGGCGAGACGAAGAGTCCGCGTCAAGGCCTTAACAGATACCATGACGCTCTCATCAGTTTGCGGTGCATACAAGGTCGCATGACCTACTTCGGCGATTCCGCCGCTGCATGCTATTCAGCCAGCTAATGGCACCGGTGCAAGGCCACCCTATTCTAACGCAAGACCCGGTGGAGACACAGGGCAATTGAACAAAGAGCCACCACGTTCCTGCAGCTGTCAATCCTCACTAGCTTCTCCTGGCCAGGCTTGACGCAAAACCAGCAGCATATCCGACATGTTTACACCAAGAAATACTTTGGCAATGTCGGTCCGCTGCAATGGAACAAGATGAGCAGCGTCGCACGCAGCTGCCTGATCCCTGTCGCTGCAGTCGGTCGATCTCCATCTTTGCGATCCTTCAAACTGCGCATGCGAACGTACTGTATTGATAGGCGAGCGGACCGAGTCAGGAACAGCGGATCTGACGCTTGCTGTCGATAGCGTGTGTACGATTGTCAGTGCTGGGGGATAAGATGCCAGACACGAACGAGATGAGGCCTTGTCTTGGGCACGAAAAGTTACTGAACTGTAATTACCACTTGCGCCCGAGCTGAGAACATGAAAAGGTGAAAAGGAAAACAAGACAAAGATAGTGGAGCGACAGTCGGACGTTGAAGCACGACGACATTCGATAAGAGATGACGAGTTGAAAAAGCATGTCAGTGAACCTGGGCAAAGTGGAGCACACGTAGTACAGCCATGCGATGTAAACGATTGAATGCCTGCGATGAAGCTTATTACCTTGTGTTGGACGCAAGCCTTGAAAGCCTGGAACTCCTTCTGGCACATGTTACGTTCGATGTTCTCGTAATTGGCTGTGACACAAGCTCCGTAGACGCGCGCCTGGGCGATGAGAGATGATGCCAGATTCACAAGTGTCAGCTGGATGCTTTCTTCGGTTTGATGCGTTAGGAAAACCAACACAAGAAGCCGCGATCTTAAGTTGTGTAAGCAGACAACAACATACCTCGGCTGAGCATTTGGCCGCCGCTTTGGCAAACGTCTGCACGGGTGCTACATCCCTCTGTTTGATCATGCTAGGTCTCATGACCGGACCAAGTCGCAAACACTGCAAAAGAGAGTGAATATGGACCCCAAGCGGTGATGGTGGCGTGTGGATGTGACCATATCAATTGGTTACAAAGCAGCTATAAAAAAAAAAAAAAAAAAAAAAAAAAAAAAAAGAGAGGGTGGAGGTCGATGCAGAAGCCGATTTGTCAATCGGCAAAATCACCACCCAAATCGCAGATACAAAAGTGACAATGTAGCTGCCGGCCGACAGGGTTGTTGTGCGGGTCTTGCTCTCATCGGAAAAATTGAACCATTCGGCTAGGAAGTCGATGTGAACAAGGGTCGTCTTCTCTACGAAGGCTAGACCCTGTATCCCCACATTCAGGCTCTGGTCGCCTTTTTGGTTCAACTGCAAGATACCGAAAGAGATTCATGTACACTGTTTCTTGAGTCTTGTGCACGACAAAGGTGAGAGCTTCAAGCTGGACGCTTAGCTTAAAGATAAAGTTCCGCAGAGCAAACCGTGTAATCACAGCCATTCAGGCAGCAGCATGTATCGATGGCCGACTTCTAGAATGCACTGCTTCGTAGGTTAGCAAGCAAAAAAACGCAAAGCCTCAATCACGTCCGTGCAACCGCTTTATGCACCCGGCTGGCGTTGCGCTCCGGAAAAACCCAATTCGAACTGTAAGTTATGCATGTCGGCTCTCTGCAAATTGGCGAGAGCCTTTTCATTCACTGTCCCTGGATTCAGCTCTCTTTCCTTACCGGTGCGGGGACCGTGGCGTGTAGCGAGTACCGGACTGTACCGTAAAGTCAAGAGAGCCTTCCAAGCAACCCTCGCCCGTCCTTCGGTCGAGAGAAAGGAGCGCGAGCCGGCTTCTCCATTATTGCTTCTCCTCAACCGACGTCCCCGTGCATATCTCTGTCATCTGGACTCCATCTTTCGTCTTTCGTGTCCTTGCTCTTCCCACAGACAGGGACTCAAGGTTGACTCTTCGCTATCCTCATCCCGCACACTCGACTGCCTACCACCACCGCAAGGAACTCCGACCCGCAAACATTCACATAGATAGCCACCATGCCGGAGCTCTTGGGGGATGTTGCCGATCCGCAATTGCGCCATTGCCTCAGAGTCGTGCAAACCGCACCCACCAACTTTGTCTACATCGGTTCGGGTGCAAAGATTGCCTATCGATGGCTCAATGTTGAACCAGACACATTTCTTCGCATCGCTCTCGAGCATGAGTCGGACGCCTCCTCGGCAAAGTCTTTTTCCACACCTTCAGAGCCTTCCAGGAGGAGCGAGGTCCCTTTGCTCTTGCACTGCGACTTTCGTGCCGGCATGGACATGTGGGACCCCCTTTTCCTCGCTCACCTCCTTGTTGCACGCCCACTGATCATCTTCGATCCATGTCACTGTGGACGATCCGTCTCAAACCGCGATACCCGTCCTTACATGGGTTCTTTCTACAAGTGGGCCAAGCATGCCGTCGCCATAGCCGAGTCGCTTGGAGTCGCCGAATACGACGTGCTCGGTCTATCCATGGGTGGTGCAGCTGCACTCCTCACTGCCCTCTATCCAAGCCCTGCTACCACTCGCGTCCGTAAGATTGTGGCTGCTGCCACCACCGGTCCCGCCATTTCTGCCCGTCTGTACGAGGAGTGCTCACGAAGCTCCATGTCCATCGCGTGGCCTCGCGACGATTGGAACCTCATGAACGCCTCTCGCCTTTCGCTCAATGACGGTACCAAGCCGGAAGAAGTCAAGCAAGCGCTCAAGCACACTTACTTCACCGAGTCAGCTGCCGGTCAGCAGGCCCTTGAAAAGCATTGGGAACGTATCAACAGCTTTGCACAGTATCGCTCAAAATTACCGTCCGAAGCTCCTTTCATCGGTTTGCTCGAGGATCGAAGGGAGCTTGGCCCTTTGCGATGCCAGCGCTTGGCATGGAGAAGCTGGGAGACCCTCCCGCAACAGCGCGGCGGTACCCACTTTGACCCTATGGCCAAGATCAATGTCCCCGTCCTCGTCATAAACGGAGTCAACAACAATCTCATTCCCGCCAGCAGAAGTTGGGAGCTCATGTGCAGGCTTCCAAAACCTTCCTTGATTCTCTATGAGGACTCTGGCGCTGGCTTTATCTGGCAGTATCCCGAGCGCGTTGCAAGAGACATCAATCACTTCTTGGACTACGATCACTCCAATCTCCAGCCACAGCTGCTGCCATCTGCTTCGCTTCCCAGTCCTCTCCCTGCCTCATTGCCCAACTATCCGCAAGGCGGCTCTCCGGCCATGTCCGCAAACCCAACCACTAACCCGCCACAAGCGGCACCACAAGCTTCGTTCCCGGCACTCAACATCAATCACCCATTCTTTGCTACCACACCTACCCCCCACCAACAGTCTCACCAGCCTTACCTGCACTCAACGCCACATTCTCAGGCCGAGCGCTCCCAGAGAGCGTCCAAGCTGTAAGCTGAGCTGACCGTGACTCAAACTGTATTTTCGTCTTCGTCTTGCTACCTTCAGCATCCTTGCTAGTCTTGTCAGTCCGTGGGTTTCAATGTCACGCATGCCTTTCCGCTTTCCCCAACACGAACCGATCGAGACAAGTGAAGAGATCATTGGAACCATAAGATTACATTGCGAGTTGAGCGTAATGCTGAGCTTCATGCAGTCAGATACGAAAGCGATACGAGTATGTCAATTGCGTCAAATCTGGGTCGTCGAAAGATGGAAGGCGGTCTACCTGGTCCTGGACAGATCCTGGAAAGCGCTTTCGATGCAATTCTTGATTTCCCGATAGCTTACCACCAGGCAACTGTGCTCGTCCCTTGACGTGAGCTTGATCTTTTCGTCCGTGCCGGCATCCAGCTTGTTGAGATTGGTAAGGATATGGCTGAGGTCGACCACGGGCCTTCCTGCTTCATCTACCGAGTGGAAGACATGATCGCGGAACAGCTTGATGACGTATCTGTCACCTGTCTCTGCCCATCTCGGGTCGTGGTCAAACTCGGGCCTCTCGTTGATGAACCCGAACTTGCAAAGCAGGCGTACGAGACGACCATTCTCGAGTTCCTTCATCAATGAATTCTCCATCAGGTCGGTATAGTTGAGCGCCGAGTCCATCTCATCCGCGCAGTGGCTGCCAAGTGCCTTGACTAGCTCGCCCACCGTTCTTGGAACCTCTGCTGCCTGTTCGGTAGCAGCTGAGGGGGAAGGGGCTTGCCCAACCAACCAAGCGATGACACCCTTCAACTCAGCAGAGTATCTGCCTGCAAAGATGGCCAAACTACTTGCAATGTCGGTGGTCGCCGAAACGCTGTTGAGTCCGATCCCTACGATGAGCGCGCCCAGATTGACCAAATCTTCCTGCTGCTGCGCCTTCAATGCGTCGTTGCCGCTTTCGTCTGGGTTGTAGGCAATCACGTCGAACACGGAACAGCAATTGATCCTGACCCTGTTCTTGCCAGTCCTCAACACCTTGCTTGCCTCGATGCACCTCGCGGCCAAGTTGCTGGAATGGATCGACCGCAATGCGCTTGTGAGCTGGCAAAGGTAACTCCAAAGCGTACGCTCTTGCACCTGCATCGACACTGGCTGTAACCTTCCGGTTCTGCGATCTGGCTGAGCAGCTTTGATGGTCATGTGCTCGGCATAAAGCGTCGTCGCCAACGGATGGTAGTCGTAGACAAAGACGATCGATTGATCGCCAAACGCGCGGGTAGTGAATGCCTCGCGCACACTGACGATACTAGGATGTCGGATTCGGCGCCATTTCTCGACCAGTCCGATGGCAGCTTCATGTTGCAAACGGAATCCTTCCAACCTGCGAAGCACGTATCTCTTCCCATCGAGTGTACAAGTGGCCTTGTACGAGTGGCTTCTGTATCCAAAGACCTTACTGTGGTCTCCAGAGGCACCTGTGGCGCCGTTTGCACCAGGTGCACCCATGCGAGGATCAATGAGGCCAGGCGGCATGCCCATCGTGGATGGTGCAGCAGGGCCCGGGTGCTCCAGAGGCACGAGCGAGTGGTAGACGTGCAGCTCCTCTGGGAGGTTGGGTCCACCAAGTTCAGGCGGAGGGACGCTAGCCAGCATGGCCTCCTGCTTGCGCTGAAGCTCCTCTCGCTGATTTGGATTGAGGAAGAAAGCATTAGCGGTGAGGTGGTGCGGATGCAGGTTGGATACGTGCGGAAGAGGCGGCGCATAGAGGTGGTAGTGAAGTGGTTGTCGGACCTTGGAAGCCCCATTGGTTGCCGCATAATAATCCATTCCTCCACCCAGACCCAGCCCTGGGGGGCCCTGAGAAGGAGTGGGGTCACCGAATTCGTTCATGTGTTCGTATGGATTGAATGGCCTGGACGGCTGAGCCGCCAGTGACTGAACTGGCCCGCCAGAGGGAGTGGAAGATCCCATGTGAGCGTCGTGCGAGAGAGCGCCTGCAGCTGCATGACATGGGTCGAACGAGGCGTGCATGGCATCACTGTCGTAGTTGGCAGTGTACATGTTGGGGGTGGCAGGGCCGCTCTGGTTATATGCGCCCGGAGTGAATTCTTTGGTTGCGCCAGACTCGAGCCTCATCTCGTTGAGATCACTGGTTGCGCTGTCCAGGCCGGATTTGGGGCCAGGAGCAGCCGAAGCGGCGGACAGCGAAGGAGACGAACCACCGTTGGTCTTGGGAACAAAGACGGCAGCTGCGACATTGCGAGCGCTGAGAGCACCCTTGAGCGGGCTGGAAGGAGCGATGGCACTGCCGCGAGTCTTGTTGGGAGAGTTGGACAGCGATCCGCCCGAGGCGGTCGAGTTTGCCGAGGAGAACTGGGCAGCAGGCGACTTTGGTGTCTGTGAAGCGTTCGCGTTGGAAGAAGAAGCGGGTGTGTGATCGAATGGACAGCCGTCGTTCTGATACTTGCAATGACCGTAGATGGCAACGTTCCTACAGGGTTTTCGAGACGAGTTGGTGGCATTTGCAGCTACGGGCGACTTGGACGAGTCGGGTTGAGCAGAGCCTACTCCAGCTGCGGTAGCAGCGCCATAGGTGATCGGTGGCTTGGATGCAGGCGGAGGTGTGGATGCGGGAGCGATGATCGGAATGGCCGAACTGCGCGTCGGCCGAGGAGGAAGCGCGCCATTGAAAGAGGGCGACATGTGTTGCTGCGGCTGATGGTTTTGCTGCATTGAAGAACGGTTAGAGTGCGGAGGAGGTTGGGTATACGGATGCTGCTGCTGATGAGCGTGAATGAGATGATGAGGAGTGGCAGGTTGGTGCTGCTGCTGCTGCTGCTGATGCTGCTGTGCTTGGTGATGCTGCTTATGTTGATGGTGGTAGGGCGGCTGAGACTGGGAATAGTGATACATAGCTGGCGATCAACATTAGCTCTGGGATAGCCGAGGTGCGAAGGAAAGTGCGCCGAGGGATCGGAAAGTAAAGAAGAGAGGCCGGAAGCGGGTGACGGGATAAGCGCACACGAGGATGGCGACAAGCGAGAATGTCTATGTCCAGATACGAAGAAAAGATTAGAAGGGAGCAAGACTGGCTAGAATGGCCTGACTCCACATCACGCTGTGTTGATTGAACGTGCTTCAGCGAGCGAGTGGACACTGAACGAGGACCGTCCGTAGCAGGGTAGAGAGTGTTGCCGACGAGGGTTGGAGACGAGATGGCAGAGAGAAGGAGATAGTGAGCGTAGCAAAGTGTCAATGCACAGACGAGAATGGCATCGAGCTCTCGATAATGCGCCGTGTAATGAAAAAGGCCGCTTGGCAGTTCCGCTGCCCTGTGTGGCATTTTGCGGTAACTTGTCCAGTGCCTCCGATGGCCAGAGTGAGCCTAGAGTGCTCACTGATGCATCCCATCACTGACTGACTGTAAATTATTGCTTTGAATTGGCTGTGACTGCTGGCCAACCGCTTTTGCTTCAAAACGAGCGCGTTGTTGGCTGCCCACAGTGTCACTCAAGCCAAAGTTGAATTTTAGTTTTCTGTTCTTTTTCCGATTTGTGGTTGCTCAGTCGGCTGCCTCCAGTGTCCGCTGTCGGTAGAAGGGCTCAAGGACTTGAGACCGAATGCCTTCTCTCTGGCCATCTAGTTACACGTCGCGGCCAATGCAAACTGGGTCTATGCGAAGAAGTGTTGAATTATGAGCCCTTTGACACAAGAAGAGAGCAAGGAAGAGCGGCTAGTAGTGCGCGCGCCATTGGTTGGTCTCGGTCGATTCCGCCGCGGCGGATACTGCCTCCGCCACTGCTGCTCAGCTTTGATGCAACTTGAAGCCTCGGCAAGTATGGATCTCTCTTCCTTCTTCGACACCATCCACTGCACGAGCAATCACATTGGGCACGATCGCAACACGTCATTCCCAGACGCGGCACGGACGGTCTGCAATCATTTCAACAGACTCACAACACGCACGGCTTCAGACTTGCCGATATCCATCGTGCTCGGCCGATCCGCTCTTCCGACGATACTCTGCAACGGTCCATCCGATTCGGCCCCCGTTTACAGTCTTTACGTTGCAAGCTATGGTATCACTCTGCAGACTTTCGTAGCCTCTCTCCCTTTTTTCTTGTCCGCATGCCTCGGCAGACTGTTGCCCAATTCCACGGCATTCAAACAAGGCAGCACTGACGCGCGACCCGCTGTACCAACATGCAGACGGAGGACATCTATGACGATGCTGGTGCAGACGCACAGCCTGCCTCTGTCTCCGCTTCGAAGGGTCCAACCGAGCAAGTCGACAGCATCAACCAAGCCGGCACTTCCGCATCGGCATCAGCGTCAGCACAGGACAAAGTCATGCATTCACCCGATTCTTCCGCGTCCCTGCCACCATCATCGCCACGTCCACCTCCCCCACCTGCATTCACTCCCTCGCCATCACCTCCGCCTCGATCTGTCCGTGATATTGACGATGATGCCACAAAGCGTTCTCCGTGCACACCTCATTCCCAGGGAACAGAGCCATCTCCATCGGAAATGGACCGCAGCCATTCAGCAGCTTCCCGTGCACCCTCAGCATTAGACGATGAGAGCACACCAGATTATGACGACGCTGGCTCTTCCATCGTCGCATCGTCTTCCACCGCACGCAAATCTTCAGCCAAATCGCGGCGACAGCTCATCACTCATCTCTCATTAGCGCATGATGCAGCTATGGCCACGTTCCAAGAGATAACATTCAACGACTACCACGACAAGAAGCTGGGCCGGCCCCCCGGAAAGTTCGACGACTACATGCTTTGCGACTGCAATCCTCTTACCGAAAACGAGGACATGGCCTGCACAGACTATTCCGGCTGCATCAATCGCATGACCCAGATTGAATGCTCTTCCTCCAAGTGTAGATGGGGCAAGCTTTGCCGCAATCAGCGTTTTCACCGCCGGCAGTACGTTGACGTCGAGATTGTTCAAACCGAAAAGAAGGGCTTCGGTCTGCGCGCAGCCCAAGAGATTCCCAAAGAAACTTTCGTGTACGAGTATGTCGGCGAAGTTATGAACCAGCCTACCTTCCTCGAACGCATGCAACAATACCGCACCGAGGGCATCCGTCACTTCTATTTCATGATGCTCCAACCCAACGAGTATCTGGATGCCACAAAGAAAGGAGGCAAGGGTCGATTTATCAACCACAGCTGCAACCCCAATTGCTCTGTTTCCAAATGGCAGGTAGGAAAACACCTCCGCATGGGCATTTTCGCCAAGCGTAACATCCTCAAGGGAGAAGAGCTCACGTTCAACTACAACGTCGACAGGTACGGCAACGATGCGCAGGAGTGCTTCTGTGGCGAGCCCAACTGTGTAGGTACCCTTGGTGGCAAGACGCAGACTGACTTGAGCGGCATCGATGATCTCTTCTTGGATGCCCTTGGAATTTCGGACGAAGTAGAGCAGACGGGCGCCAAGGGATCCCGACGCAAGCGCGGAAAGCGACTCGACCTCGACTTCATCCCGCAAATGCGGCCAATCAAGGAACACGAGGCAACCAGAGTCATGACCGCAGCCAGACAAGCCGGTCCCAAGCGCGAGATTCTGGAGAAGTTGTTGAGGAGGATGGAGATGACCACCGACGTCTCAGTGCAAAAGTCGCTGGTCAAGCTTCATGGATTCATCCTCATGCAATTCCTGCTCGAGCAATGGTGGAACGATCGAGATATTGTCCTGCTCATAATCAACGTCCTGGCTCGTTGGCCTTTGATCGCTCGGAACAAGGTCATCGACTGCGGTGTTGAAGAGCAGGTCCGCATCACAGCAGAGACATACCGACCCAAGCCTGACACGCAGCCGCAGGGCAACACTGTTGCAAAGGAGGAAGAACAGCAAAGCTCGGGTATCAAGGCCGAGGGTGATGTCAAAGCCGAGGACTCGAAGCCGAGCCTCGAAGTGGGCGGAGAAGAAAGCAGCGCGGAGCCAAAGTCCGAGTCTGTGACGACGCCCATCGGTGCTCCTCCCGCTCCCGACGCCAAGGTGTCATCCCGTGCAGAGCATCTGCTCCAAGCTTGGAAGAAGCTCGACATGTCTTATCGCATTGCACGCAAGGATAACCTCAAATCTGGCTCAGATGAAGGCAAGGATTCCGCGACTGTCACAACATGGGTGGATCGTCGCAGACTACAGGATCTCGACGATCCTCTCGAACTTGACCAAGCCCAAGCTCCCAATGCCGTCTCCTCGGAGCTTGGCTCCGCGCTTTCAGGAGATCAGGACCTGCGGGAGAGCAAGAATACCTGGCAACCACCCCCGGCGCCCCCGCCCGCCAAGCGTCCCACGAAGCCCATGAACGGATTCCGCAAGGCCTCACCTGGCAGCTATACTCCTACGCGGTCCATCGGTCAGAGTCCGCTCACGCCCGACGCAATGACGTCTGCGCTCTCGTCATCGCTCGCTAAATCGCTTCCTGGTCTCATCTCCTCTCTCAAGCAGCAGCCACACCAACAGCAGCAGCAGGCGCTTGCTTCGGTCGCCCCACCAACCAAATCGATCGAAGACATCATTCGCGAGGCAAACGAGCAAGAGGAGCGCGCACGCAAAGAAGCCGAAGTCGCTGCCAAAGCCGCTCGCGAGCTCGAGCTAGCTGGCGGCCCGTCCAGCTCTTTTGCACGCAAACGCCCTTCCTCTTCGTCTCGACATGCGGAGAAGCGCCAGAAACAATCATCTCAAAGTGCCTCCACATCCCACCGACCCGCATCCAATGATCACAATGAGGAGGAGCTTGTAGCCAGAAACGAGCGTCGCCTTCGCAAACTCGTAGGCGAGATTGTAGTCCGTCAACTTTCGAAGTACAAGGACGATCTGGAAAGGGATAGCTTCAAGCGTCACGCGAAGGAGCTTACGAATGTCATTGTGGCCAAGGAGATGAAAAACCCTAAGAGCTGGCCACCAGCAAAGGGCACACAGCTGACGGAGCTGTCGACAGACAAGACAACAAAAATGAAAAGCTTTGCCAAGGAGTATATCGAGAAACTCATGGCGAGGAAAAGGGCGAAGAATGAGACGCACAAGGACGGGCTTGCGGGAAGCAATGGCACTGGCTCGCACGTGTAACAGTTTTCAGTATGCAAGAGCATTCTAATTCAAAATGTATTCTTACTCTCAATCATATCCATATTTGCATACCATAACCGTGCACAAGAACCACACCATACCGGTGCTGTCAGAGCCTTTGTGTGAAGCAATGGATTCGCATAATCACTGAATGAGATAGTTCCTCTGTAACCAAAGCGCGAGCGCCGCGATGAGCAATGACAAGAAGATGGTGGTGTAAAATCCCAACCTTGTCTCTGAGATGAAAGCCAATGCGCCTCCACCTCCCGCAGCAGCGTTGAGCAAAGCCTTGGACGGAATAGGGATGACACGCAAAGTGTTGTCGGCACTTGCCGAGATCAGAAGATTTGAACGCGGATTGAACTTCAGACATGTTGGGGGAAAGCCATGCGCGTGAAGAATCTTGAGCACAGGTCGCAGCGTTTTCGCATCAAGCACTCCAATGGAGAGATCGGATGAACCATAAGCGAGGAGCCTTCCGTCTGGAGACACGTCGAAGACAGTGACAGGACGGTCAGAGACGTGGCGCGTTTCGATGAGATCCCACGAGTCGGCATCCCATGCGGTGACGAAGCTCTTGCGGATCTTGGCTTTGGGACCTTTGCCGCCAGTGGGGGCGGCATTGACGACGGTGAAGAGCTTCTCTTTGCTGGCCTCGCCTCGGCCGAAGCGAGCTGCACGGAAGGAGCAAGGCCCTTTGCCTCCGAGAGCGGGGTTCTTGATGGTCTGAATCGTCTGGGCGAATCCTTCTGCGCTGGAGGAAGCGGCATCATCGCTGAGGGCTGAATCGTGAGAGTTGGGTTCTGGGAACGGCTCGGTAGCGTAAACGACAAGCTTGGAGGAAGAAGTCAAGACGACGTGAGTGTTGGAGTGGGAGAAGTCGGCATCGTAGATTTCGCTGTTCTCGAAATCTTGACTTGGAATCGAGATGGAGGTGTCCTTTGCTTCAGCAGCAGCGAGGATCGAGGAAGATGGCTCGCCTGCGTCATTCCAGATCGGCGAGAGCGCGGGATACCGGTGGAGAGCAACCTGTCCATCGGTACTAGCTAGTGCGAGCATGCGGCCGTTGGGGCTGAAGGTGGTGACTTTGAGGTACTGTTCTGGGTCTTGGATGTGCAATGAGCTTACTGCCTTTGCGAAGTGCAATTTTACTTTCGGGTCCTCAGACTGCGGCTGCTCCTTTGCTTTGCCTTTCTCGGAGGCTGCATCCGCGTCCTTCGATTCGCTATGACCATTGACACTGCCAGGCTGGAGAGAGTAATCGAAGATGCGGATCGGCTCGTTCCTTCCATTCTTGACATCTTGGGCATTGTTGTTGATTCCGCAAACGAGCTGAGACTTGGCGGAATTGACGGCCATGGCCATGGGTGCATCTTCATCGCGCGAAAGCTTGAGCTCGTCAAGGGCATGAATGGTTTTGGCAGCAAGGTCTACGCGCGCAGCAACAACGGCATTGGTGACACCAGAGCGACCAGCGCCTCCCCCACCGGAGTAGACGATGACATCGTCTCGGATGAAGCCGATCGAGTAGATGGGGATTTTGGCTGGGACTGGGAAGTGGTTTGTGCTCGACATGTGGCCCTGCGTGGAACAAGTAAGCGGATGACAGGCACGCGGGATTGAAGGTGCGGAACTGTGGCAGATCTGCGATCTTCGGGTGTGCGGAATGCTACGTCAAGCCTCTCGTCTTGCTCGAAAGTGGGCGGAACAACGAGCCAATTGCGTGTTGGGAGTTGGAAAAGATGAGGGAGGCCGGAATCGAATCGACTTGGCCAGCTCGCATGAACAGATGAGCCAAGTATCGGAAACAATGCGATGTGCGGATCAGATTGACAGGTACGGTTGTGGTGATCCGAAGAGAAGGAAGAAGCGCGACATTTGGGATTTACGCCATGGCTTGTGCGTGTGCGTTCAGGTGAGCGTGCGTGCTTGTGTGCGTGTGAGAAATCGTTCCTGCACGCACTGTGCCAAATATCAGCCGCCGTGGAGGGGCAAGCAGGTCCGACTCCAGCTTTTTCCAAACCGACCTGGTTCCTGCCCGGAAGCTTAGCCAAAAAAGAACTCGGGCGGAAAGGTCTGTTTCCGCACGGTGGTGTTGGTGCGTCAAAGAAGATTTAGCATGTGTGTGCACAGCAAAGCTGCAAAAGTAACACGTTGGATTCATTTGCTTCCGCCGAGTGGCGGCAACTTGTCTTGGGGGGGTTTTCTGCTCGTACCCTCTTTCACTACACCACTGGCCCAGACCATAACGCTACCTGGGACACGTTGCGCCATTATGCTGCACGACGTGGGCACCAGTTCTGCTTCGGCTTCGTCTGCCTCCTCCGCCACCGGCCTCAAACCTGCTCGTCAGCCACGCACGTTCACTCGTGCACAGCTAGCGGAGCGTATTGCCAATGGCGAAACCCTGGTCTTGCATCGACGCAAGATCTACAAGCTCGATCGCTGGCTGTCTAGACATCCCGGAGGTGGACTTGCCATTCTTCACTTTGTCGGTCGCGATGCCACCGATGAGATCGAAGCCTATCATTCCGACAACACCATGTCGAAGCTCATGTCGCGTTTCGTGATCGGCTACCTCGATGAAGCAGACTGGCACAACTACACTCCCCTAGTTCCTCCTGTCCAGCTAGGCTACCGCAAAGGCAAACTCGATCACCCTCATGCTCAGGTAGCTATGTGGCGCCACAGGAAAACCCCAACTACCTCTGCCACAAGCTCCAACCGCGAAAGCGTTGAGCCTGACAGCTCACTCGACAGCAACGACGAAGCACTCGTCGAGCATCTGCTGTGTGGCTCTCCGACCTCTACCGGGAACCCAGGAGGACTGCAGTCCAAGCCAAGCTCCAAGTCACAGACTTTGGCGCCCACAACCTCAACGCTCATTGTGCAGCGTCCTACCGGCTTTCCTCTTCCTGTCGACCTCCTGGAGCCCCCTCCGGATCCCGACTGCATCGACCCTGCTCGCGAGCGCCGCATCTCTCAAGCCTACAAGGATCTCCATCAGCAAGTCAAAGAAGCGGGTCTCTACACGCTCCGCCCGGCTGGATATGCACGAGAGGTGGCTCGATACCTTGTCCTGGCCTCCATCGCATACGCTTTCTGGTCTCGCGGTCAAAGTCAATTGAAGCTCGAGAATGCATCTCCGTTACCATCGAGCCCCATTCTCGATTCTTCTACCGTCTCCTTCTTACTGTCTAGCTTGTTCCTCGGCCTCTTCTGGCATCAACTTACTTTTACCGCACACGATTCCGGACACAGCGGGATCACTCATTCGTGGCAATGGGACCGCTTCATCGGCACCGCCATTGCTGACTTCATCGGCGGTCTCAGCATCGGTTGGTGGTGCGACAACCATGACGTCCACCACCTTGTCACAAACCATCCTGAGCACGATCCCGACATTCAGCACATGCCCTTCTTTGCCATCTCACCTCAATTTGTCCTTGCAGGTCAAACCACGGTCATCAATACCAACACAGACAATGACTTGGCTGCGCCTCCATCAAGGCACTCCAAGCCTCTTGGCCTGTGGTCGTCCTACTACCGACGTGTCCTCGAATTCGACGCTCCCAGTCGCTTCCTTCTCAGGCACCAGCACAAGCTCTACTACATTGTCATGGCATTCGGTCGCTTCAACCTGTACGCCAACTCTTATGGCTTCCTCGCCACTAAAGCGCGCCGCGATCGATGGTGGGCATTGGAACTCGTTGGTCTTGCCACTTTCTGGACCTGGTACGGCTACTTCCTCCTAGGCTCCCTCCCCACTTGGTCGGTTCGCCTTGCCTATCTCATGATCTCGCATATTGTGACCTCACCACTGCACGTCCAGATCGTGCTGTCGCATTTCGCTCAGTCCTGCGACGACCTCGGCCTTAACGAATCCTTTGCCAGCCGTCAGATCCGCACGACTATGGATGTCGACTGCCCGACTTGGCTCGACTTCATCCACGGCGGTTTGCACATGCAGGTCACGCACCACCTCTTCCCACGAGTTCCCAGGCACAATCTCAGGGAGGTAAGAGATAGATTCGTCATTCCTTTCGCGAAGGAGTGGGGCCTCGAATACCACGAGTACGGTTTCACCAGGGGAAACGGTAGAGTGCTTGCGACTCTCAAAAAAGTTGCCGACCAGGTTCACATCTTGTCAAAGGTCGCTCAGGCTCAAGCCAAGGGTGAGATCGGACATTGAAGGTCCTTCACGCATTGTATGCTACATCCGCCATTCGAATTTGAATGTCTTCTCAATCTCATTCTTCGTATTGCTTCTTCTCTGGTACTCTGTCCCATTCCATTATCCGAACTTGAAGTGTGCCCCTCACCAAATCATGGTCTGCGGAGCTTCTTGTGCCTGCAATCAGGTCACTGTTTCGCAACTGAGTTGTAGGGTTGAGGAGGTTTGATCACCGATTTGCTGTGATTGCATGGTCCCCGTTGTCTTCTCGTCCGGACATAGCCGCTTTATTGTAGAACCCCATCACCGAGTGAAAGGCTTGTCTGTGCTTTTGCAGTGGCAAGGGGTCTTCCCCTGACTGCAGTAGTCTCGTGCTGTACCCGCCCAAGGCATCTATTGCAGAGCGGCTTCTGAGCTTCAAGTTCCCATACATGTACAAGATGCCAGAGGCAAATACAACAAAGGCATCAAGAAGTTGTTGGCCACCAATCTGGCAAAGCATTGACAGGCTGAAGTTAGCCTAGCCCTA